>CAJVGC010000582.1:31906-766044 GCA_910822075.1 Senecio squalidus | reverse complement strand
ATCCATTCTCCAATTAGATTGCCAATTACTTTATTAGTATATGTAAATATATATATTTTAAAATTAATTAATTAAACAAGTTTTATATTTTCCTTTAATAACTTTAATTAAAAAAGTTTTAAAAAATAAATTAATATATATTGGAATCCTTATATTTTAGCACGAGTCGGTATAAATTTCGTCAAAATATGTTGTATATTAAAAAACGTCATTTTTACGAAAAATTTATGTTTTTAATATATAGATTTCATATATAATATACTATATCTAAATAATTACTATATCTCTATAACATTATCTGAATTAGATTTTATGTATGACATGTCTGTTTCTATTGGCTTATAGAATTACGTTTATCATCTTAAAAAACTAACATTATCTAAATAATTATTTTTTAATTAATAAGATTAATGATTTTTCTATAATAGAGTATGATATCTGAGTTCATATTCATTATCAACTCTCATTTCTAAATCATGTGATTCTTTACTACCATGAATCCATCGTTTCCAAATTATGTTTCAATCTGATGATTCTCAAGATCCACATATTCAAAGCTATGAAAGTTCTCAATTTTCTCAAATTCCAATCAATTTCAGGCACTGAAAATACCCAAACTTCACAAAATACTACAAACTCCAAGGGCGATAAATGGGATGCCGATGAAGATGTCTGTTAATGTCGGCATGGATTACAGCTAGTGAAGACAATATTCGGGGCAAAAATCAAAAAGGTCCATCATTGTGGGCACGTGTTAAACAACTATATGATGCAGCTCAGACGGAAAATCCAAACCCAAAAGGGCTTGGTAACAGGAACATTGCTCAAATGAAAGGTCGCTGGAAAAGACTTAACGAAAATGGTCAAAAATGGGTTGCTGCATACGTGAAGCATATAGACAAAAAGAAGTGGAATGATATGAAAGATGTTGAGAATGAAGCTATAAAATTTATGAGCGGGTGGGAGTAAGTTTAATGACTCTATTGTTTTCAGTACTGTTATGTGTAACCATCGAAGTGGGATTTACAGCTACATCATGATAGAACACGTACGAACTTGAAGTGGGTGATGAAGAAAGTGGTGGCAGTTCAAAAAGATCAAGGACAAGTGAGGAAGGGGACTATTGTTTCCTTCCAACCAAAACGCCAACTACCGGTGGTTCATCAAGTCAACGTCCAACAGGTAGAGATATGGCTAGAAAAAAGGAAAAGCAAGGTACTAATGAAATATTGTTGAGAAATTCGTGCACTAGGCTTACTCGAGGAGATGAACTTGAAGTTATGAGAAAAACTCGATTTGGATAAGAAAAGGAGCAAAAAGAGAGAAAGGGAAAAAAAAGGAAAGCGTGAGGTAAAAAAGATGCAACTTGTCCTTCTCAATACACTGGTAGCAAAGGAGAACTTGTCGCCTGAAGATGAAGAAACAAAACGATTTCTATTGTCAAAGTTGTATGGAATGTGATTCCTATTTTATTAGTAATTTCATTATGTAATTTTATTTTCGGTATGATTTAAATGTATATATAATGTGTTATTATATAATTCTATTTGATGCAACTTTATTCATTGTCATTGTCAACTTTATTATGTGTAAGAAAAGAATCTAACAATATCTTTAGCATAATCTGTATTTTCACGTGTCAATATAAATAATGGATGCTTGGATTTTATACGGATGAAACTTATCATCCAAAAAAATATATCATTATCTGTAGCATTATCCGAATTTCCACATGTCAATATAATAATGGATGCTTGGATTTTATACGGATAAACTTATCATAACTTTATCTATAAATAAGGTATAATATTGACATTATTTCACATCCAACACAACTTTCCATTTTGTAATATCTTTAAAAGAATGTTTCAGAGTGAAAACTCATCAGAGAGTTCTGATTCAGGTTCTAATTCATCAAATGTGAATGAATATGATGAATGGAAGCACGAGTTTGTTCAACAAAATCAAGTAATTGATCATATCATTAGCGACCTACTCACAAGCTGCCAAATATGAGCGTAGGTGATCATCCTTCTAGAAAAAAAAAGGAGGTATCGTGATCGGAATCGTGAGCAGGGTGAGGCACGCTTGATGGAAGACTACTTTGTCGACAACTATGATCAAGCAATCTTTCGACGTAGATTTCGAATGCGAAAACCATTATTTTCTTCGTATAGTGAATGCTATTACAACGAATGACAACTATTTTCAGCAAAGACGTGATGCCACAGGTAGACAAGGTCTTTCACCGTTGCAAAAATGTACTGGGGCTATGCGGGTGTTGGCCTATGGGACATCAGCAGATGCACAAGATGAGTACTTGAGAATGAGTGAAACTGTAACAAGGGATTCTCTTATACATTTTGTAGAAGGTGTCATTTCGTGTTTCGGTGAAGAGTACCTTAGAAGTCCCAATGACGTTGAGTTGGCAAGACTACTGCATGTAGGGGAAGAACGTGGATTTTCCAGGTATGGTAGGCAGCATTGACTGCATGCACTGGGAATGGAAAAATTGCCCTGTAGCTTGGGCAGGGCAATATGCAGGAAGAAGCGGAAAACCAACAATCATTTTGGAAGCTGTTGCATCATATGACTTATGGATATGGCATGCATTCACGGGTTCGTGCATGATATTAACGTACTTCATCGATCTCCTATCTTTAGTGATGTATTATCTGGTCGAGCACCAAATTTAGTTACATCATCAACAGTCGGGAATATAATAGGGCATATTATCTCACAGACGCATTATCCTTTATTGGGCTGCCTTGTGAAGTCAATAACTTCTCCACTACTTCGTAAAAAGATTCGCTCAACGTCAAGAGTCGCTAGAAAGATGTTGAGCGAGCATTTGGTGTTTTACAAGCTCTTTTGCCTTTCTTCGACACCCATGTCTTGTATGGGACAGGATATGATGGGTCGAATTATGATTGCATGTACATAATTCATATATGATTGTTGAAGATGAACGAGACACAGACCTTAACTACTATGATCCATCAGAATTTTAAATGACGTTCCAGTAAACCGGCCACCGGGAAGCTCTACTGAAAATGGGACGATACCTCTTGAATATTCCACTGAACGAATTGCAAGTCTATCCAGATATGTGACTAACAGGGAACAACTACGCAATAGAGAAACTCATATTGCTCTAAAAAACGATTTGATTGAGCACATATGGCACAAATTTGATATTGAAGATTAATTATTTAGTTTGTATCTTAAGTTTTATAATTAATTTATGTTTGTAATTTCATTTATCTATTTATTAAATGTGTGTGATAAATGTAAAATGTATTTTTATTTGTTTTTATATTAAAAATTTAAAATTTATTTATATATTCTTAATATAATTATTTTTAATATATTTAATAATTTTTAATAAAATAAAAAATAATTATAAAGTATATTTAGTTTAATAAAATATTGTGTTAGGTTGGGTTGTTAATGAGTGTGAAAAGTTGAGTTAGGTTGGGTTGTTGAGGTGGAAGAGAGAGAAACTATTTTTTAATAAAAAAGTAGGATTGGGTTGGTTTGCTGATGGGGATAGTCTTAGACTACTCCCATTGGAGGATTGGCCGAGCGAATCGTGACATAAAAACAAATTTAATAATCAAAAGTGAAATCGTGTATGGTGAGCTAGATCGCCATGCCAATCCATTCTCCAATCTAGATTGCCAATTACTTTATTAGTATATGTAAATATATATATTTTATAAATTAATTAATTAAACAAGTTTTATATTTTCCTTTAATAAAAATTAAAAAGTATTAAATAATATTTAAATATATATTTGCAATCCTTATATTTTTAGTTACGTGTCGGTATGAATTTCGTCAAAATATGTTGTATATTAAAAAACGTCATTTTTTTACCGAAAAATTTATGTTTTTTAATATATATATATATATATATATATATATATATATATATATATATATATATATATATATATATATATATATATATATATATATATATATATATATATATATATATATATATATATATATATATATATATAACATTATCTTAAAAATCTAACATTATCTGAATTTAGATTTATGTATGACATGTCTGTTTTCTATTGGCTTATAGAATTACGTTTATCATCTTAAAAAAACTATAATTATTTTTTAATTAATAAGATTAATGATTTTTTCTATATATAGAGTATGATATACTGAGTTCATATTCATTATCACTCTTCATTTCTAAATCATTGTGATTTCTTTACTACCATGAATCCATCGTTTCCAAATTATGTTTTCAATCTTGATGATTCTCAAGATCCACATTATCAAAGCTATGAAAGTTCTCAATTTTTCTCAAATTCCAATCAATTTCATGGCACTGAAAATACCCAAACTTCACAAAATACTACAAAACTCCCAAGGGGCGATAAATGGGATGCCGATGAAGATGTCGTGTTAATGTCGGCATGGATTACAGCTAGTGAAGACAATATTCGGGGCAAAAATCAAAAAGGTCCATCATTGTGGGCACGTGTTAAACAACTATATGATGCAGCTCAGACGGAAAATCCAAACCCAAAAGGGCTTGGTAACAGGAACATTGCTCAAATGAAAGGTCGCTGGAAAAGACTTAACGAAAATGGTCAAAAATACCGTGAAGCATATAGACAAAAAAGAAGTGGAATGAGTATGAAAGATGTTGAGAATGAAGCTCATAAAATTTATGAGGCGGGTGGGAGTAAGTTTAATGACTCTATTGTTTTCAGTACTGTTATGTGTAACCATCCGAAGTGGGATTTACAGCTACATCATGATAGAACACGTAACGAACTTGAAGTGGGTGATGAAGAAAGTGGTGGCAGTTCAAAAAGATCAAGGACAAGTGAGGAAGGGGACTATTGTTTCCCTTCCAACCCAGAAACGCCAACTACCGGTGGTTCATCAAGTCAACGTCCTACAGGTAGAGATATGGCTAAGAAAAAAGGAAAAAGCAAGGTATCTAATGAAATTGTTGAAGAAATTCGTGCACTGAGGCTTACTCGAGGAGATGAACTTGAAGTTATGAGAAAAAGACTCGATTTGGATAAAGAAAAGGAGCAAAAAAGAGAGGAAAGGGAGAAAAAAAAGGAAGAGCGTGAGGTAAAAAAGATTCTCAATACACTGGTAGCAAAGGAGAACTTGTCGCCTGAAGATGAAGAAACAAAACGATTTCTATTGTCAAAGTTGTATGGAATGTGATTCCTATTTTATTATGTAATATTTCATTATGTAATTTCTATTTTCGGTATGATTTAAATGTATTCATATAATGTGTTATTATATAATTTCTATTTGATGCAACTTTATTCATTGTCATTGTCAACTTTATTATGTGTAAGAAAAGAATCTAACAATATCTTTAGCATAATCTGTATTTTCACGTGTCAATATAATAATGGATGCTTGGATTTTATACGGATGAAACTTATCATCCAAAAAATATATCATTATCTGTAGCATTATCCGAATTTCCACATGTCAATATAATAATGGATGCTTGGATTTTATACGGATAAAACTTATCATAACTTTATCTATAAATAAGGTATAATGTTGACATTATTTCACATCCAACACAAACTTTCCATTTTGTAATATCTTTAAAAGAATGAAACTCATCAGAGAGTTCTGATTCAGGTTCTAATTCATCAAATGTGAATGAATATGATGAATGGGAAGCACGAGTTGTTCAACAAAATCAAGTAATTGATCATATCATTAGCGACCTACTCACAAGCATGCCAAATATGAGCGTAGGTGATCATCCTTCTAGAAAAAAAAGGAGGTATCGTGATCGGAATCGTGAGCAGGGTGAGGCACGCTTGATGGAAGACTACTTTGTCGACAACCCGGTATATGATCAAGCAATCTTTCGACGTAGATTTCGAATGCGAAAACCATTATTTCTTCGTATAGTGAATGCTATTACAACGAATGACAACTATTTTCAGCAAAGACGTGATGCCACAGGTAGACAAGGTCTTTCACCGTTGCAAAAATGTACTGGGGCTATGCGGGTGTTGGCCTATGGGACATCAGCAGATGCACAAGATGAGTACTTGAGAATGAGTGAAACTGTAACAAGGGATTCTCTTATACATTTTGTAGAAGTTCGTGTTTCGGTGAAGAGTACCTTAGAAGTCCCAATGACGTTGATTTGGCAAGACTACTGCATGTAGGGGAAGAACGTGGATTTCCAGGTATGTTAGGCAGCATTGACTGCATGCACTGGGAATGGAAAAATTGCCCTGTAGCTTGGGCAGGGCAATATGCAGGAAGAAGCGGAAAACCAACAATCATTTTGGAAGCTGTTGCATCATATGACTTATGGATATGGCATGCATTCTTCGGAACACCGGGTTCGTGCAATGATATTAACGTACTTCATCGATCTCCTATCTTTAGTGATGTATTATCTGGTCGAGCACCAAATGTTAGTTACATCATCAACAGTCGGGAATATAATAGGGCATATTATCTCACAGACGGCATATATCCTTTATGGGCTGCCTTTGTGAAGTCAATAACTTCTCCACTACTTCGTAAACATAAGTTATTTGCTCAACGTCAAGAGTCCGCTAGAAAAGATGTTGAGCGAGCATTTGGTGTTTGCTTTGCCTTTCTTCGACACCCATGTCTTGTATGGGACAGGGATATGATGGGTCGAATTATGATTGCATGTATCATAATTCATAATATGATTGTTGAAGATGAACGAGACACATACCTTAACTACTATGATCCATCAGAATTTTTAAATGACGTTCCAGTAAACCGGCCACCGGGAAGCTCTACTGAAAATGGGACGATACCTCTTGAATATTCCACTGAACGAATTGCAAGTCTATCCAGATATGTGACTAACAGGGAACAACTACGCAATAGAGAAACTCATATTGCTCTAAAAAACGATTTGATTGAGCACATATGGCACAAATTTGGTATTGAAGATTAATTATTTAGTTTGTATCTTAAGTTTTATAATTAATTTATGTTTGTAATTTCGTTTATCTATTTATTAAATGTGTGTGATAAATGTAAAATGTATTTTTATTTGTTTTTATATTAAAAATTTAAAATTTATTTATATATTCTTAATATAATTATTTTTATTTTTAATAAAATAAAAAATAATTATAAAGTATATTTAGTTTAATAAAATATTGTGTTAGGTTGGGTTGTTAATGAGTGTGAAAAGTTGAGTTAGGTTGGGTTGTTGAGGTGGAAGAGAGAGAAACTATTTTTTAATAAAAAAGTAGGATTGGGTTGGCTTGCTGATGGGGATAGTCTAATGAGTGTGAAAAGTTGAGTTAGGTTGGGTTGTTGAGGTGGAAGAGAGAGAAACTATTTTTTAATAGAAAAAGTAGGATTGGGTAGGGTTGCTGATGGATAGTTTAAGACCCCTTCTTCCAACCCGAGCAAGTCCAATTAACATTTCGGAACCATAACGCTAACGATCTCCACCAAAATAAAAAATCAAAAGAAATGGCGATGGCTGCTCTGAGAAGAGAATCAAAGCGATTTATTCCTCATCTTTCTTCACCAAACCCTACCAATAATGCTTTCATTCGATCTCATCCTACTCAGTACGATTTCAATCTTTATTATTTTTTTCATTTTATTGTTATTGTTTTGATCCATATATATTTGATTCAAATCTGTGTGTTAATTGAAAAGTTGACCTAATTAAATGTGAAAACTTTTTCTTTTTAATTCTAAAATTTAGATTTTCTTTTTATACTTTTTGGAACTGAGATTAGTATAAGTTTTGGTAGTTAAGATTCAACAAAATGCTGCGTATATTAGGTGCTTACTGCGCGTATTGCATTATTAAAACGCACGTGTTTTAGCTAATAAGTATTACAGAAAGAAATGAAGTGTTCGTTTTTAATTAAGAAATGTACATGTTTGGATGATGCTTGCAGGGAGCAGGTGGGACTTGGAGTTCGTTCCATTTCAACTCAAATTGGTAAATAACATTTGCTTGCAATTGTCGTTAGCTTTTAGTTGTTTTTACTTCTGTTATTGAGTTTTTATGTTGTTTTGTGTAGTTAGAAACCGTATGAAGAGTGTTAAGAATATTCAGAAGATTACAAAGGCCATGAAGATGGTTGCAGCTTCAAAGTTGAGAGCTATTCAAGTTAGAGCTGAGAATTCTCGTGGTCTATGGCAGCCATTTACGGCTCTCCTTGGCGACACTCCAAGTATGTTTTTTCTTTCTTTACTTTCATATTTTAGAATATCATTTTCTTGCCTCCACTTATATGTATTACATAAACGACTATTCCTCAGAGAACATTATTAGATTGTTTCCTCAAGCATTCATTTATAGACGGATCGAGTCATTAAAACTTCATAATATAATAAACTAACAACAAAATCATACAGTAATACATTGCAATTCAAGTATGTAATTTTACTGGCAAACATTTGCATAAAGTCACTTGCACTCGATGTTTATTGTAAGGTATTGCTTTGTCTACTCAATAAATTTGAAATCACTCGACATAAATTCCTGAAAATAAAGAGCCTCATTCTTGTAGAAAAACTTGTTAAAAGGCAGCGCTTTCTCCTACTTCAAGACCGCCTTTCTTGTAGAAGAATTTGTCTAAGAATTCATTCGAAAATCTTCATAGAAGCATAGTACTGAAAACCCTAACATACAGACATAGCATCCATAAATTAACAAAGTTAAACCATATAAACTATAGTTACGCAAAACATTAAACTGAACTCGTACGGGGTTCATTTCGCTCCATGCTTGAATATACCAGAGCACCAAGTTGACAGTCAGTTGGCGTAATTGCCCTGAATAAGTCCATCATGAATCTAAATAGCCACTTCACGAACAGCACCAGGACCATGAGGGATGAACACAACAGAGGACGAGTAATTTTTGAATGAAGCTTTGTGTTCATTTTGGGACAACCCAAAGTGGATTTTTTGCATTTAATACGTTATGGGAGAGTATCATTTCATCTACGTTATGGTTTGAACAACATTGCATTAAAATTTTGTATTAGTTTCTTCATGATGTCAGAATCTCATTTGTTTTGCTATTGTTCGACTAGGTGTGAATGTCAAGAAGAACGTTATTGTCACTATTTCTGCAGACAAGGGTCTTTGTGGTGGTATTAATTCTACATCGGTGAAGATAAGCAGGGCTCTTTACAGGCTCAATGCTGGTAAATATACATACAAAACATAATATTTTCAACGGACCAAATTCTCTTTATCATTTGACAACGTTTGAATTTGTCGCATCCATGCAGGTCCTGACACAGAAAGTAAATATGTGATTTTGGGAGAAAAGGGAAAGGCCCAACTGATCCGCGACTCTAAGAAAGACATTTCCTTGATTATGACCGAGTTGCAAAAGAATTTTCTTAACTACACCCAGGTACACTTGTATATTAGCATTTAGCACTGCTAAACTCGTGGGTTGAACAACCTTTTATTAGTTAGGGTCTCTTGCTTAGGAGTTAATTATTAGTATCTTTAAAAAGGGGATTAATCAAATTACTTGGTAGACGGAAAATTTGTTTTGTGTTCATTTTTTTGCTTGCAAATTAATTAGTTTTGCTAAGGTTGTGGTTGAGAAATTATATTTTTCTTTTTTTCTTTGTCGAGTAATGATCTTTTAAAATTACTTTTTTTTACAGGTATCTGTAATTGCAGACGACATCTTGAAGAACGTCGAATATGATGCACTGAGAATAGTATTCAACAAGTTCCAGTCGGTTGTCTCATTTCTGCCTACAACAGCAACTGTGTTGTCTCCTGAGGTAACTAATCTGTGTTGACATCCTTACAGTTAACCGTTACATGCTTGTAATAAACTGTTGTTTTCTTGAAGATTGTGGAAAGAGAATCTGAAGCTGGGGGAAAGATCGGTGATTTGGATGCTTATGAAATTGAAGGCGGTGAAACAAAATCGGAAGTTCTTCAGAATCTTTCTGAATTCCAGTTTTCATGTGTAAGCTGTAGTGCCTACATGTTTTAAGGATTGTAATTAAAAGTTTTGTTAAATGATGTCAAATTTTTAATCAGATTATTTGTGTTTTGTTCAGGTAATGTTCAATGCGGTATTGGAGAATGCGTGCAGTGAACAAGGAGCTAGGATGTCTGCTATGGACAGTTCCAGCAGAAATGCTGGTGATATGCTTGATCGTCTCACACTTACATACAACAGGTCATCTCTCTCTCTCTCTCTCTCTCTCTCTCTCTCTCTCTCTCTCTCTCACTCACACACACACACACACACACACACACACACAAATTACAGAGTTGAGACAAGATTTCAACATGTATATATGGGATTGATTGTTTTTTTTACACCAGTTCGACCCATTTGACCCGTTTCGTTTTAATTTAAGATGTTCAAGCTTACCTGTTTGTCCCGTTTGATCAAAATTATAACCCAAATAAACCCATTTTTTTTGTCCATGAGAGGACTTAAATATGGTTTGATTTGGATTATATTTTCTCTCTAACTTGTTAAACGTATATTTATACCCTATAGCTAAAAATGGAACAGGTCGAATGAGTTAAGTGGGTTGAATATCACCCACGTGTCTTCAACTGCTTACATTTCTGTCATTTTCTTCAATCAAGAAATTAGATTATTATTTTAACATAATAGTTTTATTGTCGTTGCTATTGCATTAATTATTTATAAAGTTTTAAAATGTTGGATAAAAAGTGTTTGTTTTGATCGAAATGTATCCATCTTTTTGGAACAAATATATATTGAAATTGTTGCATTTGTTTTCGGATAGTGGGAATCATATGCCAGTTGTTATATATTTCCGTTTGATAATATACCTCTACATATATGCTGATCACTTCATTGACATTATATGCTACCAGGACTCGTCAAGCATCGATCACTACTGAACTCACTGAGATTATTTCTGGAGCATCTGCATTGGAGGGTTAATTGTTGTAATTTTCTATTACTTTTGTTGCAAAAGCCCGGAAGGGTAACAAATAAAATCATACTTTTGTTGTAACTATTTCAAATAATCTGGTCTCGACAACTTTATATCAGGGGCAAATCTGCCTTTTTGCAGTTAAGTTTTCTTGAAGTTTTAAAATAGTTGTTATGTATATCTTTGAACCAGTTTTATTCCAAACTTCGAACAATCATTTTGAGAAATACCTACACGATTTTGCCACCAATAAATTGTAAAGGAATTCTGCAAAGTATTCTTTTTTACTCGCTGTATCTTAGCTACAGCAGAATGCAAATAATCATGAAGCAGCTCAGTTTCATGATATGTCGGAAGTGCGTATAGCATTGAGAAATACCTAAACGATTCCATAAACGAAAACTACGTTCTTTTTATTCTTCAGTTTAAAATAACCTTAAACTCTCGCTAGCAGTGAAATATTTCTCAGTTACTTAATGTGCGCAATCCAACATCCAAAACATCTCAATCGTACCGAGTTATTTACAAGCATTGCCATAAATCTTCTTTCTTCTTCTACTTCGGGATCATTCCCTTAATAGCTTCCCTTGTTGGATCCGTTGATAGAAATATATATGAATCGAGAAGGAGCTTGATAACCAAACAAATATAATATCATACATAAAGATGTATATACAAAACAGTAATTTTCATTTCACAAACACTAGATTACATGCTAATACACATTTATTGATTCGGCACTTTGCTTACTACATCTTCAACCGCGAAGGAGCCCCACACGTAATCAGTTGCATCAAAACCTCAGAAGCTTTCATCCTTCCACTGGCATCATGCTGATCCTCCTCTGTAAGATCTTTTTGTCTCAGATTCACTCCCTCCGAGACCTCTGAGCTCGAATTGGAGGGTGGTGGAGACAGAATCTCTTCTCGTTCAAAACTACGTCGTCTACGTTGCTCCACCGTCTGTGTGGCTGCATCAGCGCCAGTAAACTTCGCAGCAAGTTCTCTACTTGATTCACACTTGACAACCATGTACTCTTGTGGGTTATCGAACGAGCTCCATGATTGATTCCTTTTTCTAATCATTGCCATGGTAGCAGCCGTTGTTGAGCTACAATCTTCGCCAGAATATTTCTTTTCCGTTGGAATTTGAGAAACGTCTGCTTGAAGAAGCTCTGATCCTTTGAGAACATAATCGTTACCATTTGTTGCTTCAATTAAATCATCTTCTGATAAATCATTCCACACATATCCGTTTTTGTAGCTCCTAGTTCATGAAATTTGAAAACAAATAGTAAATTAAGATAACGTAACGCAAAGGACAAAAGTGTGAATAAATGTGTGGTGTAGCGTAACGTTTGATCTTGTATACCGTTTGAATGACCAGGAATACATGTTCGCCATTCCTTTTCCTCTGTGATAATTCAAAGTATTCATAACATCTGCAAAACAAATAAAAATAAATGTAAATATTCGTGATGTATATTAAAACTTGCTTTTCGGTCGGTTTTGATGAGATATTCAAGTGAGTGTTGATTACCTCTAAGATAAAGACCATAAGGAGACGAAAGAGGAACATCAATGAGATGAGGATGTTCAATGTGACCATTTCGAGCAAGGTAATATAGAACCGGAACTTTTCTAGCCATCGTTACAACAGGCGACGACGAGTATTCAAGCGTGGTTTTAGTTGAGATTGGACTTGTATTAGGAGGAGTGCAAATGATATGATCTTTATTTCCAGTAGCTAAAGTTGAGTTTGCATTAACACGAATTCGATTCTTCTTTGGCCGTCTGGTGATGAACATATCAGACATGGTCTTTCTCGAGTCTGCCGCAGCCATTGAAAGATTTCGAGACAAGTTTGTGTGAAGAGAAGGAGGCAAAAGGGTGGGAGAAAGAAATGGTGAACAAGAGGTGGCGGGTAAATTCAGTTAAGTTGGTATAAGTAGGCAGGTGAAGAGTAACATTCTACTCAGATTATTTAAAGAGAATGAATTTTTTAACTTAGATGTACGCGATCTAACTGATTATCGTATGTCTCATTAAAGTTGCTATTAAACTATGATTAGTCATTTTAACCGAATAAACTGATGCAGTGATGTTGCGAATGAATAGAAACCACACATAAAATAACAGGAATTTTGATAAACCCTAAAGTGGTGCCCAAACGGGACTTCAAGAGGATCACTCTCTTCTTTAATTCATTATCAAAACTTATTAAAGCCTTAAACTTAAACAACTATATATAATTATAAAACCCTAACAATAACTTGAAGGAAAAGACAAATAATTAATATTAAAAGATAGATAATGACAATTAAAATTGTCATCTTTTTCTCGAACGATCAAAAAGAGACTTCACATGTTAACCAAAGAACCGACGGCTAAGCCAGAGGAGTTGGACGCTTAAAGGCATACCCGCATCATAAACAAACATAAACGAATTGATTTTTTAGGGTCCGTGTTCTTCATTAAGAACTTAACCTTCTTGATACCATGCTACATGAACATAAACAAACAAGAAATATACTTGCAAAAATTTATTTATTACATGTTTTATTAAATCTATTATCTAATAATATGTTGAAACAAAAACTAAATGTCATTAGGTTGTTTAGAATCTTTTGTATTTTGTCTATTTCGAGTGTATTTCAGTTTTCGTCATGTTTTGTAGAGCGACGCTCAAAGTGTCGCTTAAGTGACGTTCATTCTAAGCGTCTCATGTCACTCTATAAATAGTAATCAAAGGTTCTGAAGTGAGGATCGCTTATGTATGTGTTAGAAGCGTCGCTTGATGTGAGAAGTGTTTTTATTAGATTTAGAGTGTTTGAGAGCCTTTTTGTTAATCAAATCATATGTATATTACTCATATATACAAGATTAGATTGTTATTTACTCGTTTTGTATTGGTTTCATACTCGTTTTATATACATATACTTTGTTTATCGATTTCCACTCATAAATAATGATGATTCAAAAGTAGATTCACAAATTAGGGTCCTCAACTGTTTCATATATGTTAAAAAATAATATAAGTTATTTTTAGTCTTTATGTTTATATATGAAAACACAAACAAAATCATGTTCTTGGCCAAAATTGTATACCCGAATATGATCAAAACACAAACAAAATCATGTTCTTGACGCTTCATAAACAAATTCAACCGCTAACCATTCACCGAAATCCAAACACAAACACATGTTCTTGAACTAAAAATGTTTATTCGGACACGTGTTTATAAAGCTTCAAGCACAAACAATCGAGTCGATCCTCATATAGTCACTTTTCACAAAAGTTGAAGGACATGTGTTCATGTTTTAAATATAACCTATGATGTATCTATGGAAAAATGAATTTTGTAAAAAACACGTACGAATTCTAGATCTCGAGATGACCTTTTTCACGTTTTGAGATTAAAATGACCCAAAACTCATTGTTTATTTCCCGAGAATAATAGTACAAGAAAGTGTAAAGTATCGTGCAAAAATACAAACAAATAAGATACTGGTAATTATTATCATGGATATCAAAAACAAAACTACTTCTTTTCCAAAAGCTCATAAACAACTTTAAAATCAAAAGTTAATCGAAGAAGTTTTAAGTTTTTTTGGACGTTTTTTGAATATTTCAAAAGGTTTTAGCTTTACTGGCTCCGGCTTCGTGCTTGTTTTACCAAACGTACCAATATATAGTTTATTAGTTTCTTTATTTGTAGCTTATGTTATATAATATTATAATGGTAAAATAATAAATAATGAAAAATAATACAAAGAAGTAGAGGAGAACCCGTGTTTTCGTGACTAATTTTGTATTTTAATCAAACAAAACAATTAAACGTTCAATGAATCATGCATAAACAACGGAAACTTATTTAAAAAGAAGAAATAATTTTAGTGAAAATATTGATGGTATGTTACATAAATGATTTATATATGTTCCAAACTGTAGTTTTCATCCATATAGTAAAAGTTATATGAATATCAATGAGGTACTTTGATATGAAACTTGCTGCATAGAAGATTCAAATTATGGACGAAACATGACCTTTTATGTAACAAGTCTTATAAAATTTGGACGAAACATGTCACGGATCAGTGGCGGATCCAGAAAATCGAGATAAGGGGGGCATAGTTATTTTTCGACCAATTGGGTGGGGGCAAACATATAAAAGTCTAAACAAATTAGGCGTGGCGGCACTGATTTTATACCAGTTTTCTCTAATTTTTTTTCTGACCAATGGGGGCAATTGCCCTTCAATTTAGTAAACTGCATCCGCCACTGTCACGGATAACAAATTATAGAGTGATCATCAATGTATTTTTGAAACTTTAAAAATGAAAATAGAATTTTGAACAAAGCGTAGGAACTAACAATGTAATTTACTTAGAATATTAGTATCTACTAATATGAACTTTCAACAATTCAAAGACCCCCAACTATCTATTTAATCCTAACAAATTCAAACACAATTGGCGGGGACAATATTATTCCCCAAAATGAAGATAATACACCTACAGGTGAAGGTACTACATGTGAAGGTAGATTCGTTCATCATGGCGAATCAAGCGAACGGTGATTTCGAAACCAAAGAGGAAACGTTAGTAAAGTATAAAGAATTGGTAGACAAGTTGAAGACAAATTCCAGGAGCTTCGATACGGAAAATACCAAAATAAGAAAACACAAAGGCCGATGCAGCGAGCAAACTAGCCTCGTTAAAAAAGTTGACGTTCCCACATACATCCAACAATGTGTTAGTAGAAGCGTTGAAAGAAAAGTCAACTGATGTGGAAGAGGTGCATGCCATCGTAGAGGAAGAGGGGCCTAACTGGATGACATCCATCATAAATTTTCTCAAAGACGGATCTTTGCCCAACGACCCGGCCGAAGCTAGGAAATCAGGGTCAAAAGCCCAATGTACGCCCTTATGGACAGAACGCTTTACAAACGGTCTTTTCTCATGCCATGGTTGCGTTGTGTAGGCCCAATACAAGCCAATTACGTTGTCAGAGAGGTGCATAACGATGCCCGCGGCATGCATGCGGGACCTAGATCAGTAGCCAAGATCATGAACTTGGGGTATTACTGGCCCTCTATGCATCGAGACACAACCGAAGAGATACAAAAATGTATAAGTTGCCAACGATATTCACCGGTACCGAAGCTACCCAACCATGGTCTCATTTCAGTAACATCGACATGGCCGTATTGACATCGGTGGGCCTTTCGCAGTAACCACGTGAGGATTTAACTTTTTACTAGTAGCCATAGATTACTTCACAAAGTGGGTAGAGGCAAAACCGTTGGCTTCGATCACTAGGCCACAAGTTAAAAAATTCGTCTTTGAAAACATTGTGCGTAGGTTTGGCTTACTAGGAATTTTAATATCAGACAACGGTAAGCGGTTCGCAGACAACCCATTGAAGTCATGGTGCAAAGAGATGAAGATCCTCCAAAATTTCACTTTTGTCACTCACCCACAAGCCAATGGCCAGGTAGAGCGTGCTGATAGAAGCATAATGGAGGGGATCAAAACAAGATTAGACAAAGAGGGAGGAAGCTGTCTAGACCATTTATCGCACGTGCTTTGGGCTCATAGAACCATGGTTAAGACAAGTAACGGAGAAACACCCTTCGGCTTAACATATGGGACGGAGGCAGTCATACCAGCACAAATAGGCATGCCTACGCACAGAGTGAAAGCAACGGAGGGAAACTCTAATGAAATCAGGATAAAACTCAACTTATTGGAAGAGAGAAGGGAGGTAGCAACCATCAAGGAGGAGAAATACAAGCGGCAAGTGGAAAAATACTACAACAAAAGGGTAAGCCCAACCACGTTTAAACCGGGAGACTATGTGTTCCGAAGAAATGAAGCAAGCAGGGTGGAGAGCCAAGGCAAATTGGGACCTAACTGGGAGGGACCATACCAGATAGCCGAAGCGCATGGTAACGACGCCTACAAAATAAGGACGATAGGAGGAGATATGCTCCCAAGAACATGGCATAGTAACCTCCTCCGGCGTTGTTACATCTAGAAATGCAGAAACATATGTAAACCCTTTTCTTTTAAAAGGATATATAAGGGTGATTCCCAATTTTCCATTATATATGATATATTTGCCTCTCGGTTTAAGAGGCAAATTTTTTTCCCAATTCATTATCAAATACGTTAAGGATAACAATAACGAATGATGGGAAAACTCCATTCCCTAGGAATAGTAGTTCCTAGAAGACAAAGGGAGAGTTCCCTCTCTAATAAACTCCATGTTAGTCTGAAAAATATCCTAACATAGACGGGATGAGTACCCCATCAAATTTGGGTCTAGTTTTTTGAATAATAAACCAAGTAAAAAAGGAAAGCGAATACAAAGACGGGGGGAGTAAAAACCTGCCACGTAAAGAGAGTCTAGTGTGAAGTCGCTAAGAGCTCCGTCATACTAGACTAGGGGAAGGCATGTTGGAGTATATATGCATATACTCCAAAAGGCCTTAGCCAAATTACCAACTAAAAAAGCTTCAGCTCAAGAGGCCGGAGCTACTATTAACTTAGAGGTGACGTCATCAACCGTCAAAGGGAAAGATGCTTTACAAAGAGCACATGGGGGACTGACACAAAAGAATGAAAGATAGTCAAAAGTATTGTGTCAAGTGGAATGACAACGAAAATGTTTGGAGACCCGTCAGACCTACTGGATAATAGACGTTGAGAAGAAGGTACACCTTATTACCCCGGACAATGGAGTAAAAGAGCATATGGGCGCCGTAAGCCGAAAGTAGTATAAATACAAGAGGAGAAACTTCATTAAAGTCATCTAACACCAATCTTAAATACTTAAATCAAGAACATTTTTTCCATTGAATGTTCTTGATTCCTTCTATCCTTACATTCATATATTCAAACTATTAATATCGCTATTTATTATCCCTAGAAAGTCCTTGCATACTGATTCTCACACCCGAGCCTTATCGGGAAATCCCCCCCATAAGCCTTAGGTTTTGTTTTGTGTGAACATGTTATGTAAAAAGACCATTTGAACAATAACAAGATATTCATCGAGGTAGATCTAGCCGTTTCAAGACTCAAAGATTAATTACTTCAACAATAACCAAGTGCAGACGTCAAATATTCAAACATTGTCTATTATATGTTATTCTTTCGCTACGTGATTTATCTTTCTATGGTCATAAAAATATTTCACCGGTGACAAATAATATCAATAAACTTTGGAATTTGCATAAGATACTTAATGACTAGAACATGCATGAATATCAATTCCCAAAAACACCCATGTCCATTTAATTAATTAATCAATTAATCACAAATCCCATGAGTAAACTAATAGTTATTTGTCCATTTATGATGGGAAAATGTCCAAAATTGGAAGGACAAAAGGCCAACATACTTCCATAAATACATCATATGTTATGATTATGTGGTTGTATCTATATATGTATATATAAACATATTATTAAATGGCACAAATACATGAGTAAAGAATTAGAGCAATCTTCCAAATATTTCTCATTTCCCAAGTTGCCCCCCGTGACCACTTTTTGTATCGACATTATATTTGTTAAAATGGGGATAAAATTGGCATTCTATTATTGCAACTTTGACTCTCAAACGTCAACATCAATTATTTTTTCAATAAGTATAGAAGTATAAAACAAGTAGATTTGCTATTTGAAAAATGATATGTACGTATCCTCCTAATGTAGGATGCAATGTGTAAACGTGAATCATATGTCTCGTGTTACTTTATGTAAGACCGCGATATTCCTAACATAATCATAACGAGAGGTGATTTGTACATTACACAAAATACCGCACACTTTTGTTGGACGTTCCTATATCATATGTTCTTGATATTGAGTTATATAATACGAAAAATAAGTTAAAGATAGTAGTTTGACAAACTGAATTATCTACTAGAAACATTGTGGTAGAGATCTCAAAGAAGTTGAGCAACGAATCAAAACATATAATTTTAAGGACGAGTCAAAAGATGTTAATACATTCTTTTTTATTACATTGATAATCTAATTTCTGAAATAGAATGATTAAAAAGTCTTGGACATTTAATATCCTCTATATAACTTTCAACTCGTTTGACCTGTTTTGATGTTTTGATCAATTGAAGCACGACTGATAAAAATTTACCCATTTAACAATTTAAAGACGAAATAACCACAAATCAAATTTACCACATTTACCTCTAAGACGATCATTGTCGGTCATTATTAATAGGAGTTCGTTTTGATTTTGTCAAACACAAAATGATAGGAACAGAAATTACCAAGCGTCAATTTATCTCGTTTGGCTTGTTAATGAAAAGGACACAACGTGTATGCAATACGCATCAAGGCTTCTTCTATGACCACATAACACCAACTACATAACCAAACAAATTTTAGGAATCCAATTATACAATAAAGACACATAATCACTAGCAAAATTTTGTTTTCTTCTACTTAAATTATCAAAATTGTAAAGCATCCAATTTGCAGAGCGTTAGTTCATGACGATACACCCAGCTCCACTGTTAGCCGCCCCAAACCATTGTTTCATTATGCGAAGCACGGGAGCTCAAGAGCAGGTATCCACTTTTGGTGGGTTTGACTATCATGGCACGGATTAGAGTTCACGCCATGACAAAACCTAAAACAATAATCAGTCATTATTTTAGCAATAATCATAGTTGTCTGCAAACATACTCTCCATGAAAAATGCTAAACTTTGTCACAGCATAATATAAACAAATAATTATTAGGCAATTTGTGAAATATCTAGAACAATTTTTAATAGTGACAAAGTAGAGGGACCCTTAAAAATATTTGAAATAATGATGGGTAAATAGGTCATTTCAACACGAAATTTAACGTTAAAATTTCCATGGCAAGTAGATGATGGGGGATGCACACAAAATCTACAAAACCTAAACTCAAGTCGTACATTATTTATAGATACAATATTGATACAAAAGATCATTTTGTCTACAAACCGTAACCTTTTTTGGCATTAAGCACGCATTATTTGTTCACTAAGTATTCTGGTTTATATACCAACATTCAAAATTTTCTTCGGTTGGGCCTATAATATAAATATATTTTTTTATCTATTATTTATAGCCTCTTAGTCTTAGGGACTTCTCATAAAAAATCGTTTACTTGTCATCTTCTTATAAATAAAGTGCACATAATAGCTGTAACCAGAAATCAGGGAGCATATGTGTCATATATTCATAATGAGGTATTAGGGGGTGTTTGTTTGAGCTTATTTTTGGGCTTATGTGATTTCGGCTTATGTTTCATAAGCTCATTTTTCCCGGCTTATTTTATGGCTCATGGGCCTATTATCCTTTATTATGACATAATAAATGATAATAAGCCCATAAGCCACTAAATAAGCCCGAAAAAAATGAGCTTATAACATAAGCCGAAATCACATAAGCCCAAAAATAAGCTTAAACAAACACCTAAGTCCCCTATCTATACAAAATACAAGGAACGTAGATAACCATTAACAGGAAACTAAATAGCTATGAAAGTGAATAACCTAGAACAATATCCTATCTCTAACAATAGCAACATGCTTACGGTCAATTCCTATTAATCAGGTTACTTTATTCAGTTAACCGGTTAGCCCAGTTAGTATTGGTTTAATTCGATTTGGTTAACGAGTTAGATTTTTCAGTTCAAGTAATCTGTTTAACCCACCAAAAAATCATTTTTGAAATATTCCCTAATACCCGATTATACCTAAACACCTCAACACCCCTTCACCCTTTTTAGTGTTTTAAATCTAAACACCTTTTACTCATAATTTTGCACCCAATTAACTGACTGGGTTCAAATCTTCGAAATTTTGCACAATATTTATGAGTGCTGATGCTTGACTGTAGTTTTTTAAAACTGATTCCGTCGTTCGGCATATGCTAAGTCTGCTTCTATCTTTTTTATTGGCCCAGAAAAAGGGCCCAACAGGCCAACACTCAACATCAACACAGTTACCCAACAGCTTATTCAGGTTCAGTCAAAAACGGAAACCAACCCTAACCTCTTAACCCAAATCCTTATTCAGTTCAGTTATTGGGTAGAATTTTGATTACTTAAAAAGTGAATAACCCGACCTGAGTAACCCAGCCGAAGAACACGCCTGGGTTTCATCATGTTAGTGACATATTGTATGTTTGCCTAAAAGGATAAAATGGGGAGAAAAAAAAACTTCGTAAATTTCTTAGAACTGCCAAAAGGTACATTGCTCAGAATTTGCAGAAATATTGTCTAGAGTGGGAATTACTAGGTTGCTAATTCTATGCACTCGATCAGTTTTATTGAAAGGGTTTAACTTTATGAATTTCATGAACCATGCAAACTAAATCTAGACGACCCAAACCAAGAATCTTATACGAGCTGAACAAGGCTGGGACCTTTGCGAGACAAGCTCAAGCTTAAATTTTGTAAGCTCGACAAGGTACGTGACAAATCCATGCTCTTAGTCAAGATAACTCTGACATCATAAAAAGATCTAACCAATAACCTTTTGAAAGAGTTCAAATTAACAAATAAGAAATCAAGACGATGATGTCTATCAAGCTTAAAACTCATAAAAAGCATGTTTCACCATTTAGTAAAAATAAAATAAACTTACTTGATTAAGCTGTCAAACCAGTTTCTTTTTTGTTGGGACACAAAGACGAAAGATGACCCTTTAAACCGCACTCGTAACAATTCCTCCTCTTTAGCTTACCATCACTAACATTCGGTGTAGGTTTAACCTCCTCAACTTTCTCTACTTCCATGTAATCCGCTTCCTTGCTCGAAATCGTCACATCGGCAGTTTTTTTCTTTGGGCATAATGATGATAGATGACCCCTCTCACCACATTCATAGCACGTTCTTCTCCTTAGCTTACCTTCACTGACAGAAATCGCTACATTATCAACAGGAGCAAAAGTTTTAATCTCCTCCGCTTTCTTAACTTCCATGTTGTTTGACACGTCAGCAGTTTGTTTCTTTGGGCATAATGATGAGAGATGACCTCTTTCGCCACATTCATAGCATGTTCTCCTTCTAAGTTTACCATCACTAACAGAATTAACCGTGTTATAGTCAACCGTTTCATTATCCGCAACCACCACAGAAGCAAATGTTTCTCTGCCAGAATTTGCCACGTCAGCAGCTTGCTTTTTAGGGCATGATGAAGAAAGATGCCCCTTTTCACCACACTCATAGCATGACCTCCTCTTCAGCTTAGCATCACCAATATCATCAGCCACCGCTCTATAATTATCAAAGGCCACATAATCAGTTTTGCTAGCTGTGTATGCCACGTCGACAGCCTTTTTATTAGGGCATAAAGAAGAAAGATGCCCCTTTTCACCACACTCGTAGCATGTCCTCCGCTTCAGCTTATTGTCCTCAATGTTATAAGCCTCCTCTTTATAATTATCAAATGCCACGTCATCAGTTTTGTAACTTGTGTATGACACGTCATCAGTTTTGTAACTTGTGTATGACATATCAGCAGTTTTTTTGTTCGGGCATGATGAAGAAAGATGACCCTTTTCACCACATTCATAGCATGTTTGCCTCTTTGCGTTTCTTGCCACGTCATCATTAACTACCACATCACAGTTATCCACAGGCTCAATTTTGACATTGCCCTCCTTTTTAATAACAGCAGTGTCCGTTGAACCGGGATTTGCTGATTTCGCTGGGACCGCACATCTAATTCTGACGGGCCTCCCAAAAAGAGGTTTTTGATCCAATTTCAATGCCATTGTTAAAGACAAACTATCAGAAAAATCCACATGGGCAAAACCTTTAAATTCCCCTGTTTCTTTGTCTTTACCAAGACGAACAGCCGATATACTACAATCTGAGAAAAATTTCTTTAATTCATCTTCCGTCATATCCCATGCTAAATTTCCTACATAAATCCTGTTGTAGCCATCCAACATAGCAGGGGCAAAGTCGGAAACCTTTTTTTCTCGGTGTGGCTTATATGGTTGTACCTTGAGTAGTAGTCCACCCCTATCACAAGAAACAAATTACAGTTACGATTATAAGATCAGTTTTGACAAATATTGTTGGTATATAATATATAATGATTGTGTTACTCACATATCCGATCCATCAAGCCCCAATGCTCTCTTTGCTGCTGCTTCAGTCTGTCATAATATATTGGTATGTGAATAAAAATTAATAGGCTTGTAACTATTTTTATACTATTTGTTTAATGCATCAAGAACAAATGTGACAATCTATGAATGAGTCAATTTGTGTTAAGTTTTATCTCCAACCGGTCAAAAACATAAACATTAACTAAAACTGGAACGGGTTGGAAGTCTCCCAAAATGTATTTCAATGCATATAACTCCTAAATTGCTTTAGGAAAAAATAAGTTAGTATAACAATATAGTTTTTGGGAAATCATATCTACCACATTTATAAAAAAAAAAAAAAAAAAAAAAAAAAAAAAAAAAAAAAAAAAAAACGGAGAATAAAAGGTTGCTAGTTAAGCTAACACGCTTCTACCAGCATAAAAAAGTACACATTTTGACCCATTTACCAATATGTATGACCCGCCCATTTTGCCATCTTTAATCATGAAAACAGATACAAATAAGGATTATAAATACATAAACCTCTTATCCTACCCGAAAACTTATCATGGCAATCCCATTGAACTTCCCAGTCTCAGGAAACTGAAGACAATCTATTTCGGTAATACTTCCACAACCTTCAAAGAAACTTCGAATATCATCCACAGTTGAGTAGTATGGAATGCCACCAACATACACCTTAGTAGATATACTTTCATCTTCTTTACTGCATTAATATAAACCAAAAAAAGTCAACGAAATATGGCCTAAATCTTTCATCGTAGTGAAACTATTGAAAGCTCAATTTGCATACATATATGGGACCAATAAAATGGATACTGAACGATAAAAATCAACAATGGCTAATGCATTTAACCAAGTTAACACAAAAGAAAGTCGATGTTCATAGTTTCATCACTCCTATGAATCTTTTTAACCTCTAATCAAACTGAAATTGCTTACAACTTGGAAAAAACGTTATCAATGTTTCATAGTAGTCGTTATCTTGGTGTTTGAATGAGTATGTAGGTAACAATTAACATGATTACTGCATATTGAATTCGTAACAATCACTTTCGAGTGTTTTGACAAAAAACAATAAAGCTTATGAAAGCTCTACCATAAACTTTTGTAATTATACTTTCATCTTCTTTACTGCACTAACATTAACCATAAAACGTCAACGAAATATAGCTTAGATCTTTCATCGTTAGTATAACTACGTTTCATGCTATTAACACAAAATAAAGTCAATGCTCATAGTCTCACCACTCCTATAAATCTTCTAACCTCTTATCATACTAAAATTGCTTACAACTCGGAAAAAAAAACGTTATCTAGGTTCCATACTATTCTTTAAGCTGGTGTTTGATAAAAACCGATTATGTTTACGAAACTCTAACTACAAAATCTAAACTTAAACTACAAACAACAAATAACAAAACGGGTACTACAGAAACAACAAAACCATACCTAATTTGAGTCGTTTCGGTTCGAATCGCCTCGACAACAATTTCTTCTTCACCTCCATCATTTTCTAATTTTACATTCACTTCTTCTTCTTCTTCTTTCTTCACAACTTTCTTTTTCTTATTCTTTTTCTTCTTACTCTTCTTTTTCCCACTCTTTTTCTCACTCAAATCTTTACCCTCATTCTCCTCTTTAATTACATCTTTACCCTTGTCTCTTTTCCTCTTCTTATTTTCTTTCAATCCGCCATTTTCTTCTCCAAGCTCTGAACTTTTTTCAAGAACTGGGGTTTTAACTCTTCGGATTTCTCGTTTGGATAAATTGGGTTTCTGGGTAATTGAAGTCAAGATGGATTTGAATGATTGTTGGGTTAATTGAGAGTCTGGTTTGGGTAATGATTCGGATAATTGGGTTCTAAGTTTTTGTTTTAGCTTCTTGTTTGATAAAACCATGGCGGCGGCGACGGCGGAGATGGTGACGGAGATGGCGGCGGAGATGTTTTGCAAACCGGAAAATAAAACCCCCCAAAACCCTTTTTGATTGGGAAAATGTTGTTTGTGTTTATGACAATTTAGACCCTTAAGTTTGTCTAACGGAAAAAATAAATTTCACTCTCTTTGAAAAAACTCTTATTTCTTGAATTTGTCTCTAATGTGAAACCGTGGTATTGCAAAACTTCATTTTTTTTCGAGGTAAAAAGTACTGGTTGTAAACGAATACGCGTGTTCGAATGACTTAATCGGATGCCTTGTTGAATAAAAGTCACCCCGTGATCGAACAACCAATACCCCGTGATCGAATAAGAATCTTCGAACCAACTATCCGTGTATGTTGATTAATAAGTCGACCCAAGTCTATCTAAATAAGTTATTTAAAATGACGAACCAATTCGAATACAAAGAAAATGGCATAAAATTTGCACTAGCCCTCGAATCTACCAAAGCTAAAACAATCAATCATTAAATTTAAAAGGAATAGAAATTGCTCCCTTATCTTATTATTTCGATGGTATAACCAAAATCTCTTCAACTAAATCGCTCTCGAGATCACGTGCTTCGAGTAAGATTGCTTTTTTCAACCGTGGACATATTTCAACCTCAACTTCATTGTCTTTACATCCCACTTCTCCTCATTTTTCTTCTCTTTGTGGAATGTTAAACCCGAGTTCTCGATCAAAAATTCCAATCCTATTGACTCTTCATCTTGACACACCCGTTTATTCCCCTTTTTTTATTCTTGAATAGCTTCTCCTTTCTTCTTCTCCGATGGAATTTGGTTCTCGAAAATGAATCTTTCAAGCTCATCCAACTCTTCGTCTAAATCCTTCTATATGGTAATTGGTAAAACTGAAGCTTACTTCTCCTATCCGTACCATCACGATCACAATTCCGAGCCATGCTCATTACCAATTGATCCTCCATAAGCCTATATGCCTCATTAGTCGATTTATACATGTCATTACCTCCTCTAGCTAAATCTAACTCTCTTTGAAACTCCCTTTCCATACCATAGAAGAAGATTTCTACAATCTGCTCCTTACCTAAGTCGTGCCCATGACAGTTCCTAAGCATCTCCTTCAGCCTACTACATGCTTCGGTTAACGTTTCCCCTCCATCTTAGCGAAAACCGCGAATATCTCTCAAAAGTTTCCTACCTAAGGTTGGCGGAAAGGATCTCTTGATGAATTCCTCTCTCAGTTGTGCCCATATCACAATTGTGTTCTCCTCTAATTGCTCGAACCATGTTTTTGCTTCACGAGTTAATGATAAAGGAAACAAGCTTAACTTAACGTTCACGCTAGTGCCTTCCATACTTAAAAATTTGACACAACTCGATGAACCTAGTTATTTGCTTGTGTGGGTCCGGATTATACCTACCATCAAATGGACTATCTTGGATCATCTTGAGATGATGACCCTTAACCGTGAAATTATCCCCTAAGTTTGGGGTCCTAATGGCTGACCCACGAGTGGGTGGTGCAACAGTGGTCCTCTGGTGCATGGGTATATCTAACGGGTCTTGGTCTCCCATGTCTACTACTTGCGGTTTTTGTTTTTCCTCTAAAATTATCTCCGCAAGTACCGACTTTGAACTACTATCCCTTCCTAAAGACGACTCGATGCTCTTTGTTTCTAACTTAATGGGTGAAAATGGTGTTTAGTTATGTGGTTTCTTGTTGCGTCTTTTTGATACCCCTGGATTCGACAACCCACTTTTAAGTGGTAGATTAGAAAATCTTATGTTCATCAACCACTTGAAATACCTATAAAACACAACTAACAAAACCGTCAAACGCACTATTAAGTGGTAATAACTATGTATCTATAAGTAATTAATAATATTTGGTGAGGTATTGGCTAATGTGGAGGTTAAAGAAAAGAGAAATGATACATAGTTATTACCCAAAACCCAAATGACACAATGTTCCAATTATATATCAATTTTTTACAAACAACATGACATGTTATGAAAGAATTACGTTAACTTATATATTTAATTTATAAATAGTCATTCGACAAGCGGTAAATGTAAGCTTCAAAGGTCACTTATTAGAAACTCACATGAGGTCTTAACGAGTATCGGAGTTCATTTTGGTCGAAGCAAATAGATAGACCTCATTTAGAGCTCAACAAAGAAGTGTTACCGCGTTACCATCTAATGGATAGTTTCAAAACATTGTATAAAATCCTTATGTCCAAAAAATCTGGACATGTAGTTTGTCTTAATTTGCAACTCTGAATCGCCATCGTTACTTAATCAAAGGTTCGGAGGCTACACTGGATGTAGTAAATATTTAGATGCTGCCACACATTTTTACTTTTTCTGGTTAAAGGCTAGAACATTACATATGCTTATGCCGAAGGTTTGTAACTGAGACAATCTAATAGGATACCATTTTCCTTTTGTCATTAATAATAAACGATTGAAATATATGTTGCACCTTACTAATAATAGACTATCATTATGTATCAAAATATAAGTTTACGATACTATTTCTTACACACATTCAAACTATTACTACGAGTCTATAGCAGTGAAAAAATGGATTTCCGAGTTCAAAACAGGGGTATCAAGGGATTGATGGTGTTTCATAGTTGAAGTTTAGCAACTATAGAAGCTTCGGGACAAGAGGTTTGGTACTAAGGTGAATCATAAAGTCCGAATAAATGTGACCAAAAGAGTTGATGGTTTGGAATAGTGATAAAGTCCATCTTTAGCAGAGTACATTCGAACCATACCACTATAAATTGTCGTCTTCAAGGTTTGGTCTAGTAGAAAAGGCGACGTGATCCAACATTCAAATTCGATCCTGATCTGGGGTGATAACTAGGTGTCAAACCAATGTAAGGATCATCGACTATGTTATCTTGTGCGCATGATGGTGTCGAAACAGAACCAAGATGATTGTGTCTTATGATGCCTTTTACATCAGTCATTCTACTTTCGGATTTCTGATTCAACATTCTTGGTTCGTATTAACCGAAAGAGGCTAGCGAGAGTCTAGTTGGAGGTTGCAAATTACCAAGACTAAACATATCTTTTATACAGAATATTGTCATCAAAAGACAACTTAGGTATAATAGAGTGTTTTCCTCTTTTAAACGTTATGGAGTAAGAATTCACGAAAAGTAAAATACTATTCAAAGACAAAAAGTTTAAAATCAGAATACTATTCAAGACAACCCGTTTACAAAACTGTCCCTGACTTTCAACACAAACCGCTTACAAACTATCTCTTTAGATAATTCCAATCTTGTTAGCAACATCCAAAGCATCATAGTCTGGAGTTAAGCGCACATAGGCTTTCTTCGTTCCATCAGGTCTGCAATTACATATAATAGCGACGTCAATGGAGTTAATTCTAGATCAAAATATACTGGAGAGGTAATTTCAACCGATTACTAATAAATCACTCAAGTTCGGTAAAGTTTCATCAGCTAGAGGGTCTAAAGTAGCTAAAAATGTATTATTTGTTACAAAACTTGACTTATTAGTTAAACTAAAAAATATATTTAAGAACTTGAATCAAGGTCAACCCGACCCATTAATACAATTTAATTCTTCATCCATAACATACAAATGTATAGTTAGCATGAGAATTGAGCTGATATCATTCCGACTTTCCGAGTGAGAGCAATTTATTGCGATACAAGATGATAATACTAACGTTATATACATATACTACAGATTATAGAAATACCTGATCAAGGTGTTGACTTTCTTGGTCTGAATATCATACATCTTCTTAACAGCAGCTTTGATCTTTTTCTTGTCAGCACGGATATCAACAATGAACACCAAAGTATTGTTGTCCTCGATCTTCTTCATAGCAGACTCCGTAGTCAATGGGTATTTAAGAATCTGATAATGATCCAATTTGTTTCTTGGTGGGGCACTGATACGAGGATACTTAGGGTTCCTGTCAGTCTTCAGTGTCCTTGGACGATGGAAGGTAACTTTGGTTCGGATCTTCTTTGCTTTCTTTTTGAAAGTTGAACCTGTCTTCACAGCCTTGGCTGTCTTCAACGCCTTAGCCTTGGCATCGCCTTTTTTTGGAACGTCAACTGTAACACAAATAATGGCATACAATTGGTACTAGAATAACTCATCCATATCACACGAATGGGAATTAGGCGGTTCGATAAACATTAAGGGAATGTAATGTAGTAATTGACATATACATATACTAATAACAATAATGCGAAACTGCGAAAAGGCGAAAACAATAAAATCATGAGAAATGCAAACCTTTAGCAGGAGACATAGCTAAACCAAGTGATTGATTAACTGCAAATTACATCATTAATAAGCTAATTAAAGGTAAATTATAATAATTAAGAAAAAATAGAAAAATCATATATGAATTAAGCAATGAATATATAATATATATAAGTAATAATAAAAATAGATGAAAAGGAAAACATACCTGAGACTGAGGGGATGTAAATGAGCAAGAATTGGTCAATTTAGGGTTTAGATGTGTATAATGTTAACTACTATGGATCTTTCTAAGTGGGCCGGGCCGGTCCGGGTAACAGCCTTATCTCATTTTTCAAACAGTTAATTACATAAATATTCCCTATAGTTTATAATTATATAAGTCTAAATAGTCCCGTTGTTTAAAAAGTTGCATTTGTTATCCACTTTTAGAAATTAATTATACCCCCTAAAATAGATGTCAATTAGAAATTAAGACGAAAACCATAATAAATTTACAAAATTAGATGATTTATATTAATTTCTAAACTTAAGAACGTGCAGACAATATATGTAATTACCTCTTCCAAAAACTATATTTTAAATTTTAACAGTTAGACATCATAACATTATGTTTAAATTTGATATCTTCAAGGTTTTATCAAGGATGAACCAAAAAATTTAAGGTATAAAACATAACAGGTAAAAAGGATTGTGTATCGAAAATTATGTTTTTCGTTCTAAGTTTAAAAGTTGGTATAAATTGTTCATTTTTAGAAACTAATTATATTCCAGTCCTTAGAATGGATGTTTGTCTAAAAGTTTTCGTCAACTAATTAAACATTTAATCCCTCAAATGGACGAAAAACGTAATTAGTTTGCAAAAATGGATGATTTATGCAACCTCTAACCTTAAAAACGAAATCCGTAATTTAAAATAAACTATAGAAACGATTTATGTAATTTATTGTTTATGAAACCTATATTTAGCATTACAACCTATGGTAAATAACATCATGTTTAATTTTCATATCTCCGAGTTTTTACTAAGCTACAAATTATTCTACTTGTAATCAATACTCCTCCGTATTAGCCTTTTTATATGCAATTGCGTAGCAAAGATTTTGATTATGGATGGACCAAAAAATTCACGGTACAAAACAAAACTGATACGATCACTTAACCAAAACCAACGAGTTGGTAGTTAGCTAGTCAATCAACGGTGTGGTGATTCAGAATTGGAGAATAAATCACGATACCAAAGATTCAAACACGATAGAACATATAAAATTATAAAGGAAGGAGGGAATGGCGCCAAAGGGCATTTTTATAGCATTCAACATATTCGTTACAACAAATTCAATAATAGTATATAGCTACTAATATTCAATGTTACATAACTACCCCTGTACTATTAGTTATTCTCGGTTTAATCCCTTTATTAGTATTTAGACATGTATCAAAAACAATGAAAGAAAGACCCAAACGATAAAAAAAAAAAAATTCATATCAATAAAGGAAACTTAATGTATAAATCATCCACAGTTTTTACATGGATAATATCATCTCGAGTACATACTTGCATACCAAAGTTCTTCAAAAACTAATGACAAGAGTATTCTATGCCAATAACGTCACTATCCGAGAGTATGAGTTAGTTAATCGTCAAGGTGCATCATACAGTCTTGTTGTTGCAAGCCAATTCGGCATATAGGGTTCCGTTTAATAAGATTGAGGTCCACCTGCAAAACAAAGACAGAATTAAACCATGTTTTAAGTATCTAGAAGTTTGTTTTGATAACGTTTTAAGTTTAAAGCAATTTGAACGAACCGTGTGCCCAAAGAGATCTCTAATATTGTCAATTCCATATAGAATCATAGTTGGCCTAGAGTAAACATAAATGGATTCAGATAATGTAATGGAGATTAACATATATAAAACAAACCAAAATATATACAATTAGTATCATGTACCGTTCGAGGGAAAGTCCCCAAGCAATAACTGTAGTATCCTCGGGAAGTCCCATAGGAAGTAACATTTCAGGTCGGAACATTCCAGAATTTCCGACTTCAACCCATTTTTTTAACCCTTCGTGATAACTGCCAAAACAGATGATCTATTACATTGTTATATACTTAAATAATATCCAAACAGTCCTACGGCTATAAATAAGACACATTCCAGATATCATACCCAAATATTTCCATGCTCGGTTCAGTGTACGGATTGTAAGCAGGCTTGAAACGCAAATTGGACATGCCTGTAGAAACAAATGACGCAAGATTATTATTAAAATAAAAACCACACAATTCAGTTTCACAATTCAAAGTACGTAAACTGAGAGATTTATATTTTACCCAGACGGGAGAAGAAGTCACGCAGCACACCCTTCAAGTCCCCAAGTGAAAGTCCACGACCACAAATCAGTCCTAAAACCATAAGTAGAAGGCGTAATCTATTAGTGTACAAAATTAGATATTATCAAAAGTATGCAGGGGTTTAATAGCTTTATCAATGAGCTTCACTTATATCATAACTAAAAAAGATACCTTCTATTTGATGAAACTCGGCCAAATGCGTGCGATCAACAGCTTCATTTCTGAAAACTCTGTCAATCGAGTAATACCTCTTTGGTTCAAAAGGTTTCTGCAAAATATAGCAGTATAATGTCATATGCACAGCATATAATTCGTTCTTTAAATCCAAAAAGTAGCATTTAAAAAACTTATGGAAAGAAAATAAAATAAAACCTGCGCAAGTGCATAAAGCATCTTCGAGGACACGACAGTTGTATGAGTTCGTAGTAAGTTTTTGTTCGCTTCCTCTCTTTTCCAGTCATATCCGTACCTAAAAAATAGAAATAAATTATACCAGTTGATAGTATTATATCATATATACGATTATACATGTTTTATAAGATGGCTCACCCTCTTGACCCATGACCTCCAGACTCGTGAATATGTTTCACCCTCGCAACATAGTCTTCAGGGAGCACCCTTGTAGTAGACGGTTCTACATATGTCATAGCCACGTCATGCACTTAGTTAAATTAAAATAGCGAAAGGTATAAGATATACACCTTTTAAAAAGAAAGTGTCGTGTGAGTCACGAGCAGGGTGTTGTTGCGGTTGGAAAAGCGCATCGAAATTCCAGAAGCTGCATTGATTAATATAAAAAAGTTTCTTAAGAAGATATAAATATTTTTTTAAATAATCGAACTACATTTTTTAAAGGAGAACAGTAGTTACCTGCTTTCGACATAGTTATTTGTTGGCATCTGTTCAAATCTGCAATCAATTAAACAGGTATTATATAATACAGAGTAAAACGTCGATAGACAAAAAAAGAGTGAACGTTGATGTTACCCCATCTGCTGGAAAATATTCTGCATCGCTTTCTTGACCTGCAGCGACTTAATGTTCAGATATACATATCTACTTTTGATAAACATTGCATCTATTTTATTGCTCAAGTACTAAGCATAGAAACTATATTTTCGCTATTATACACAACGATAACAACATGTTAAATTAATGTTACTTAAAAGAAACTAATGATGAATTGTATTCTTGCCTTGAGCAAGGGATGGAGATGACCGCCTTGAACGGAAGCACCTTGTGCCTGGTAATTATATTCTTTATACTGTAAATTCTTCCACTCGTCACTTGAGAACATAAAGAAAATGCAAGTATCAATAGCTTTTAATCATGTACAAACCTTAATGATATTTTACGTTTATGAGAAAAGTTTCAAAGATATAAAAAGTTGCAGGAAGATCTATTTACTATATAACATTTTACCTTTGCAGACTTTTTCGAGTTAAATCAGTGGCAGGCTTGTTTCTTTTCGGGGCATAATTTGGACCCTTTATTACTGAGTACCATGAACATGTCCTGTAAAAAGTGTATTCACCGACATCAAACACAAAGGCAAGCGTATGATTTAAATGTCACACGTACGAGATTCAAATATGTAACTCGTGAACAATTCAAAAACAACGAAGATAAAGTTGGCAAGTAGATTCCTAACTTATCTAAATCAAAATCATACAAATAGGATGTCATAAAGATTTATTACCGTAGAGATATTAGTTTTCTTCCCTTCAGAGCATCAATATCCTCTTTGTCGGGAGCCTAAAATAAATATACAATAATACACGATTTGTAACCGTTTCTTAAATAGCGGAGTAATAAAAAGAAGAAGAACAAAACATGAACACGAAAACCACCTCTCCGTCATTTATCCTTACAAGCATGGTCCTCACATTATCTTCAACATTTTCAACCTACATAAAGACGGGAAAAAGAAAACGAGATTAGTTTCCTCTACATCAAGAAGATAACAAGCTTAAAAGTTAAAGAAAGTAACAATATGTTCACAACCTCATCACGTAGATAAGCGATACATATATTAAACAATATGAACCAAACTAACAGCAGAGAAGAAGATATATATATACACACGTGGATCATATTAACATTTTCGTCTAGACTTTACTCGATTAACTCTACCTTTCTCGAGAATTGTTTCCCCATCGTCACCCATTTATTTTTACTGGCATGCTTGCAACCTATATTTAAAACCAATTCTCCAACCTTTTTCTGCATCGAAAAATCAATAAGTTGATCAGTATACTAGTATATCTTCCAACAAACAAGCAATCGATCAGTCATTAAAATTCACATGTAAAATAATTTATAAACAAATTAATTGTAAGTAAGGGATCGATTTATTTTACCTTCAGTTCGTCCTCTGAGATACCCGCGCCTGGTGGAATGGCCATGAATAGTTGGAACTCTGGTGATCCGTTTGCAGCATATGTTTTGCCTTCATCAGTTAATTCCCATCTGTCCTTTTTAATATACTATACGTAAAAACAGCTACGCGTTTATATATAAGAAGTTAATTATGTCATGTCTTTCGTGTTTAACTAATGAACAAACGATACGATATAGTTCTAGCACAAATTATTACGTATGTATCAAATTAAAAAGATATATATATATATATATATATATATATATATATATATATATATATATATACCTGAGCAATAACGAAGTGAAAGGCAACGAGGCTCTTAATGACGTTGACAAGTTCGTCATGCGCGACTGCATGCTGTACACAGAACTCGCGTGAATCTACAATCTGGTCATGAGATTCAAGGTACCCCAAAACTAATTCTTCCACCATCTTTCTTTCTTCTGATCCTCCTCCTCCCCGGTGCATGCAGTGGCGAATCTAGGATGAAACTGAAATCACGAGAATGAGAGTGATTAAATTTTGCATGCTAAAACGAAGACTACGTGCTGATTAAGCTATTTGAATAAAAGAAACCCAAACCTTTTTTATATAGAGACAATCGTGTATGTGTAGGGGTGTTTATTAGGTAGGGTTAGTGGGTTTCGGATTATTTGGGTTGGGTTATTTGAGTTTTGAGGCGTGAGAAAAATACTTATACTTATAGCCGAATAATAATATGGGTTAAACGGGTTTGGGTTATTTGGATTTGTGTTAAAAGGGTTTGACAATTTTAACGCATTTTACCCAATTAACAACAAATATGGTTTACAACTAATTGGATTTTCATATTAATGAAATAGGCCAAACTCACAACGTATATCGTCGATTTTGACATTTTATAACCATTTCATCTTACACAAACCAAAAAAATTATCTTTGAATAACTTTCTGTAAGCTATTATATTTTATGAAAATAAAAACAAACTAATAATAGTTTCATTAAGCATACCAATAAAATTGGACATAACCTATTAATACCTATATAGGAGTTAACTTGATAGGGTTATATGGTTTATGCGGGTTACCCAAATAAAAATAAATAGACCCGTACCTATACTCATATAAGCTTCGGGTTATTCGAGTTTGACCCATTTAACCCATTTAACATGACCCATTTAATCCGAACTCATTTTGGGTCGGGTAGGTTATTCGGGTTCGGGTAAAAACGACACGCCTAGGTATGTGTGTTTAAACTATCCTAATCTTATATTAATAAGATCATAAAAGAGTTAATTCCATAAATAGTTATCTTAAATTATGAATTTAGTCCATAAATTTAAAAAATTGTACAAAATCGTCCATTTAGAAAAACTAATTACCCTTTTCGTCCCTAATATCTAATGAACATCCAGTTTATGGACGAAATTCGTAATTAAACTTACTAACAAAATCCGGAATTTGAGATAATTTTAGAGACTTTATGTAATTAACTCTTCCTTTAACTCGTCTTAGTTGATGAGTTCACCAAAACACTCATCTAATGTAGGAAAAGGATGACGGTTCATTAGATTAGAACGAGCCATCTCAAAATCCGGTCACAATTTTATTCAAAAATTTGTCATGTTTTTCGAGTCTCGTGAAAAGCTATTATATCAAAAATAGAGCTTTGAGAGACCGTAGCACATACAATGTCATAAAATTTTTTCCATAAAGTCTGAAAACCATAAAAGTAGTTCTGAATAGATAGACTTCATTTTGTATATCCTTTAGCATTAAAAAAAAATGTCCAGGAAATGTAAATTCAAATAAATAGATGACATGTCAATTTCACACAAAATCTACCTCATCATCACCTACAACAACAAAAGAGAGGTACAACAAACATCTGAAACTTCCGTTTCACACACACACATTTTCTTGCTTCAACTGGAAATACAACAAACATTTGATCTTAATTGCAGAACCGACTGCCATGAACATGCATAGCGACTGTTGTCCACATGAGCTTTATGGGAATCGTTGATATATACAACTCTGAGAAGCAAGTAGCGATATTGAGTTACTGGTCATAACATGATCCTGGACCAGAAGGAGGCCTACGAGCATAAAAGTTAGTTACTGGGCTAGCTTGAACACCACGTCTGGTCAATAGGCATCTGAAATACTGCAACCTGGTTAATGCAGTGTCAGAGGTGTTGCTTGTTGGTGCAGCTTCCTTTGAGGTCCACAGCCGTTCTAAGATGCAAAACAACAAAGCGTAAGTTGCAACTTTCAAACTGTAGTTACAAAAAATTAGTTAAAAAGAAAACGGGACAAACTGGATGGAAGTCACCGAGCCTATTTATATTACATACAACCTCCTGAACTGTTTTTATTGAAGATTTGGATTATCATTGTCATGATATTGGTCTTGTAAACTGAAATAACTGCATTAGTACTAAATCAATTTTGATAAAAAGGAAGGAAAAAAGTATTTGCGGATCAGCAAAATTCTCCCTAACATGTTTCAACCTGAGTTTATTTTGATCTGTTACCCACCCCACATGACCCACCCATTTATATACAAACTGGTCGACTTAGGGTTATGGTTTATCTCTAACAGGTTAAACAGGTTAAGCAAACCAACATGGCTGACAATTTTCTAGCGCTAGCCATAATATCTGTGACAAAAGAGGATATGTGGAGGAGCAAACATACCTGCAGCAGCTGCAGCACGGGGCCATATTGTTTGTTGAACATTTGAAGGATCGGCAACCTCACTCCACATACAAACCTCTCCACCAAGAACAAGTTTCTGCTGAGAAGCATCGGTTATCCCTTCTAGCGGTTCAGCATCATAAACCCCGTCCCACTGGACGTCCAAGTGATCAAGATACCAAAACCCTTGATTGCTGTATATGCATTTTAACCCTTGTGCAACCACCTTTGGACAAACACCAGCCCCCAACCTGATATATTGTACACCGCTTCTCTGCATTTAGTCCTAACAACCCTAATTACATAAATAAAATCCAAAAGCATAATCGGAACTTTACCAGTTATGCACAACAGTCTTCGGATTGAGCTTTTCACCAAATGTGTTGAACGTCTCTTCCCTGTGTAGATAGATAGAGCTCGGAGATATTAGAAATTTCTTAAACCAATATTTCTAGTGGAACAGATCGGATAATACCCTGACCCATGATCCAACTAAATGTGTTGTGATCAGACTCATGAACTATTGAATCATGATTTGCCAAGACTTGCCTCGATTCCGAGTTGAATCTTTGACTTCCGAGTCAAATATGGACTGGCCCAAAAACGGGTATAATTGTGGAATATTTTGTTTTGAAACAATAGTTGTATTAATGTATAAATTAAAAGCTTATAATATTTGTCATACCAGTTGACAGGGGTCCAGTTTTTGGATATTGCTATCTCTTGAGCTCGGAGCACGAAGTACTGATATGCATCTTTGGTAGTCATGTTCATCTCCTGGAGCCTATAAGTGGAATAGAAAAATTATTATATGTATACAGAAAACGATAGTCAAGTTATTACAAACGTGGGAAGACAGGAACTTGATGAAAAGACAAAAGTTTTACCACTGCTTCACTTGTGGGGTATTTTTCCAGCAATCTGCACCAATGTAGATTGTGTTAGGTAACCAAGTTTTATGTTTGAAGCTGATATCAAATATTAGCATCATATTTCACAAGAAATAGTGGGATAAGGGATCCCAGATAGCAGGTCAAAACAGGTATTTTAGTATGGCTTGAAACGAAATACGGCTGACCCAAAACACTTTTGACAAAAGTTATTAGAAATTTTATAATTAATAAGGTACAAAAATCATACTGTTTTAAAGAATAATATAATTTTTCAATAAAATGATTTATAAGGTCTCTGCATTGGATAAACACTTTCTTCGGTTTCAACCCATTCGACATGTCTCCTTCTAATCTATATAATGATGAATTTACCCGTTAGAGATAAGTTAATAATTTAGGTTAAAGAAGAAAATGTTATCATAAACTAATAAGACATGCTCATTTTAAAGGAAAACATACTAACCAGTATTGACTTCATCACCTCCTAAATGAAATAGCTCAAAAGGGAATATCTCTCGCATGTCTGAAAAAAATGAGAAAATTGATTATGTCGTCAAGAAAGTATCAGGTTTGACAGTCGAAACTTTTGAGCTTACACCAACATTTTGAATTATATAAACAACGAATGAATATGGTTCATGACTACAGCAACCACCAATTATCAAACTCGCCGCAATTCATTAATGTAGAAAACGTGCGAGTGAATACATTAATGCTCAATGCACGACATCAGTAATAGAATATAACCTTGTAAAATTCCGGAAAGAACCTCAAAAGTGAAGTTCTTCGAAACATCCAGAGGTTCTCTACATGAAGCAGAAGGCCAAAGATCAGGATATCCAGTCCCCCTGCATAAAGAGCAGCTCATGATTAATTCCAAACAGCTTATTGAACATGCTTATGTATCATTTCACCGTAAATATCTAATACAAATATATTGGATGAATAAATATGATAATTTTTGTCTACTGTGCTTACCAAGGGTTGGTTTATTATGTATGAACATACTTAACCTAATTAAATCTTACAATGCTTATAGATCCATGTCATGTCGTAGATAAGAGTTTGAAGATTACACTCGTACTAAGTTACAAAAATAGCATGTTCAAAACATAATCAGTCTCACTCACCATGATTCTCCATGACCAGGAACATCAATCTCTGCCATAACATTGATACCTATCGTGAAAAGTTCAAAGTAATGATTATAATAAAGAACGAAGATCAATATCAACGTAATCAAATGCCATACACTTATTTAAACAGACCATACTTAAACAATCTCTACTTCACCTAAAAATATCTTACAAGTGTCATGATCAAGATTTGCAGAATTAGTGAGAACGTTTATAATCAAAATATTCAAGTGGGAAAACGAGGCATTTAATGGCATGAATGGTTTGAAACCCGAGCAATCAGTAATCAACATTTATTTAGATAAAATAAAAGAGTATACACAAATTGTGCAAAGATTAAAAGATTATAAAAGATGAAATATTACCTCTCTTTTTTGCAAAGCTTTACAGTAACATCGCAATGGAGACATGAAATGAAAAGCAAACATTTAGTAACAAGAACATAAGTTACAAATTGTGCAAGTGCTGCGAGATCGAACAGTTAGTTTTGTAAACTTGAGATCGCCATTTGTTATTCATAAGTTATAGAGGGCAGATTCTTACTTAACAATATCAGAAGCATCCTCCACAGTATAACGTTCCCACTTTGTATATGCACCTTTCCATAGCTTTGGATATGCAGGTACTTCTAAAGGAAATGACTGCTCATCGATGATGTGCCAATGAAGAACATTCTACTGAACGAAAATCACAATATCATAACTATGTGCACTTAAGTATTATACACGAATTTAATTGAAATCAATATCCAACTTACAAGTTTAGCGTATGACATAGATTCAATTATTTGCTTGATTACATCAATCGGGTAATAATGTCTTGAAGTATCTGTAGAACAAGGTAAACATCAATGCCATCGAAATTACAAAAGACACAGCAAGCATTCATATTTAGTTATACATTTTCATATCTTATTTTGGGTAATCAGGGCAATTTAACGTTTATAAAAGAACCGTAACATACCAAGCAAAAGGCCACGAAACTCAAATCTTGGTTTGTCTTTGATAAACCAAGGAGCTTTGTATAGCTGTACGCTTTTAGTTTCATAATCAAATTGACATAATTGGCTGAATGTCTGCGATATAAGACAAATATAAGAAAAGAAAAAATGCGAAGCCTTGAGTGATGATGACATGCTTGAAAGCAAATTAATCAGTTAGGTGTTACGTTCATACCTCTAATCCATGCAATGCACCATAAACCGTGTTTGCCTGCATTAAAAAAAATCAAGGAAAGGTTTTATTGTCGAAAATAGTAGACGATTCAAAAATGTGTATTCTTTGTATATTTCTGCTGCCAGTTCACGGAACATTCATATATGGATATCAACTGCCATCATTGTGTTTTTAAAAGTGATTTTAATGTGTATTCGTGGTTATATTTTCCTGATTAACTTTTAAGTTCCATCACTTACACCGTTTTACTAATCATGAGTTACCGACGCCACACACTTCAAACAAGCCGATTGGTTTAACATTCTTTTCTCGTTTCTGTATACATATATATTCACTTTATACCTTGTTTGAAACAGAAAAAAATGTTGGTATAAGCAGCTATAGCAAACAAGCCAAAAACCGAAAAGAAAGTGAAAGCAAGTCAAACGAGTATGTCCCTGGAAGAAGTAACAAAAGTTGCCAAAAAGAGGCCTGAAAGTAATCATGTTCGATAATCGTTATACTTAGAGGGTGCTATTTGTGATTGCTCATCTAAACAGCTTATTGATGGTAAACTTGTAATTTAAATCCGCCAAACATAAGCATTAATCATTATTCTTCATTCAAGCATTCACTTTTCGTCTATGAATTTCTTATCAAGTAACTAAAAACTCTCACAGAAAGACAAAAACACGAATTCTCACCTCGATAGTAGCCTCTCCAATAATAGAAAGTCCATTACTTTTCGCCACCAACAAAGTATAACTCTCATCCACACCAAGTTGAAGCTACAACAAACACCAAACAATTCACTTTCTCAAAATATATTAACAACGGAGAAGTATCTTATAAATGTATCTAACTTAAAATACGTCTATTGTGTGTATCACTATCTAACATACAATAAAAATATTTAAAAGTCAATACACAATAAAGACGTGTTTTAAGTAAGATACATTTCCGTATATATCGAAAACTTGTCTCACCTCTTCATTACTAGAATGAACAATAACCGAAAGTTTAGTAATATCAGAACCTAAGTTGTTCTTCTTATTCGAAGTGTGTTTAAATATAATATTTTTATATCTCTCAAAAGCCTCACTAACGATAACTGAATTTCCGCCGTTACCGGAAACGGAAACGGTTAAATCCGGGTCCACCGTTAATGTTTCGTTACCGGAAGTGAATTCTGATGGTAATGGCCATAGATATGTGATTGATGAATCATCGGAAACATGTGATGATGAAGTGATGGTTTGTATGGATCGTGAATTGATGATTGGTGATAGATATATGAAGATTGAGAGATTGATTATGAAGAAAATGGTGAATTTGATGGACATTATTTTTGGGGAATTGATGATCAAGTGTGTTTTGTTGAGTGTTGTTGACTTCAGTGTTTGTTGATATCTGTTATTATTTGGTTGGAAGATTAGTTGCTAGGTGTTAAAGTATAGGGGGTCTTTGGTCATTTATGTATACTTCTTCTATAGAGTTGTAATGTGTGTAGTATGGGATCGAGGACCGACTGCTCGTGAAGCGCCGTCATGCCGTCATTGTGGCTGGTTTCGGCACCGAGGTGCCTTTTGGAATGGCATGTAACATGCACATAAAAGATTTAATCGAATTAACCGACATCTAAAGATTGCTAACAATTAAGTAAAAGAAAAGTATTTTAGTAAATAAATATACGTTCTTTGTAAGAGTGTAGTTAGTTTTAGTTTGTGATTTCTCTCTATTCTCTATTTTTGTAATCTTTTGGGTTTTTTAGGTTTTTGACAACCATTAATAGAGATTTGTTGTTCGAACTAGGTTTCGATCTATATGAATTCCTAATCATTTTTCATTTCTTAATTTGATTTCTAAAGTGTATCTATCAATTGGTATCATAGCCGTTTTCTTAGCTCTCTATTTTATTTCAAAATTGAAAATCGAAATTAAAATAAAATAAAATGAGAAGCTTTAAAGTCATCAAGAGGGGTGTACAATAAACCATGAATGTATTAAACAATCTTTCATGAAATTTCAAGATTCAACAGAAGATTTGAAATGGATAAAATGCAAACGGATCAAAGAAAATGAAATTAATGATTAAAATCTTCAATTTCCATGTTATGTGAATGGTTCAAGTTCACATTTCGTTAGTGACTTAAATGATTCAATGTGATTGATGGCAAAAATGATGCAAATGTTGAGAAAATCAATAATGTACATAAGACGTTCGATGAACTGTTAAAGAGTAAAATGTTTCAAGAATATTACGTTGGATTCAGTTCTTTGTTTAGCAATAAGGGCCCTGAATCAATCATATTTTATTGATCTCTTCATTTGGGGTTTCGATTCAGGAACTATGAAACGGGTTAAATGATTGAAACCAAAAACACTTCGGATGCATTTTATTTGGCAAGATTACAAGAATCAATGAACAAAGTTGTGAAAATGAACTTTAATATACCATTGTTATCTTCTCAAAAGTTACATGATTCAAGTGAAGTAGCAATACTTGTTTCGGTGAATCAAGATAAGACCATTAAGGTGGAAGATAAGAACATTGGGTTGATGGATTTTTGATAAACATGGTGAAGAAAATGATAAAGGTCAAAACTTTGATTTTAAGTATTCAAGTGAAATAAAGCAAAATAACACTTGTTGGATCGGTTTTCACTGTAAATGAACCGAACGTTCAAAGAACAGTTCATGAGTCGTTCGCCGACAACTTCGGTTATGTTCATTTATTTATTAAATGAATGAAGACAAACACAATCTTTTGTTCATTTGACTAAATTAACAAACATGAACAAAAGCACCGTTGGTTATTTACGTATGTGAATGTTCGCTTAAATTATTTCATTTTGTAATTATTGGTTGGAAGATTTATTGCATAGAGGGGCCTTTTGTCATTTATGTATACTTCTTGTATAGAGTTGTAATGTGTATAGTTTATATACTATCCGATAGAGGACCCTTCACTGACGTGAAGGGTCGCCATGCGTCGTTGTGACCGGTGTCAGCACCGTGGTGATATGGACCCTTTTAGAATGGCATGACATGTGACATGTACACAAAAGATTAGCGTAATTATCGACATCCAGTGATTATTAAGAATTAGTTAAAGAAAAGCGTTTTATTCTATAAATATACATTCCTTAGTTTTAGTTTATGATTTCTCTCTATTCTCAACTTTTTAAATCTTTTAGCTCTTATAGGTTTTTAGGCAACCATTAATGGATATTTGTTCTTCGAATTCGGTTTCTTTTTCTATGAATACTTAGCCATTTCTCATACACTTTTCATTACTTGATTTCTAAAGTGTGTGTATCAATTGGTATAATAACCGCTTTCTTTGCTCTCAATTTTATCCCAAAATAGAAAATCGAAATTATATAATAAAAAAAAAGAATAACAAGCTTCAAAACTATCAATGATGGGTATAAGATTTGCAATAAACAAATAAGTTATTGATTAATCTCTCATGATATTTCAGGATTTAACTAAAGATTTGTACAAAGACTTTTTGATGGCTAAAATGCAAAATGATCGAAGAAAATCGAGATAATTATCAAATTCTTTCATTTTTGAGTTATGATGTGAATGGTTCAAGTTCACATTTCGTTGGTGATTTAATTGATTCAATGGTGATTAATGGTAATAATTAATCAAACGTTGAGAAAATCAATAATGCGCATAGGTGTTCGATGGCAAAGAGCAAGATTCTGAAAATCAATATGAAAGGAGTTAAACGGTTGAAATCAAAAACACTTTTCGATGCATTTTGTTTGACAATATTATAAGAATCGATGAACAAAGTTAAGAAAATGAAGTCCAATATACCAAAATTAACTTTTCAAACGTCAAAAGATTCAAGTGAAGTAGCAAATAATACTTGTTTGGTGATTCATGATAAGACAATTGAGATGGAGGATAAGAACATTTGGTTTATGGGTTTTGATACCACAAATAACCAACTTTAAAAAAATTAAAGTGAATTAGATAACAATTTTGGTTTGATGATTCTTGATAAACAATGTGAAGAAAAAAAATGATAAAAGTCAAAACTGTAAATATGGGGGTGTTTGTTTGGGATTATATAAACGGCTTATAACTTATCGACATTTCGGCTTATGTTTCATAAGTCTGGATTTTCCGGCTTATATAAGCGTTTATGGGCTTATTATTGTGTATTATGACATAATAAACAGTAATAAGCCCATAAATGGATACATAAGCCGGAAAATCCGGGTTTATGAAACATAAACCGAAATGTCAATAAATCATAAACTTCTTATATAAGCCTAAACAAACACTCATAAGTATTCAAGTGAAATAAAGCAAAATTTGCACTTGTTTGATGGGTTTTGGTCAACATAATGAAAATATGATAAAAGTACAAACTTTGAACTAAAAGATTCAAGTGAAGCAAAAGAAAATAACATTTGTTTGATAGGTTTTGGTGAAGTTTGTGACAAAAAATGATAAAGGTACGAACTTTGTATCGAAAATTTCAAGTGAAGCAAAGGAAAACAATGTTTGTTTGATGGGTTTTGGTAAAGTTTGCAAAAAGTGATAAAGCTACAAACTTTGGATCAAATAGACGATAACTCTTAACTATTTGGCAACGTTGTTAAAAGGGTAATACAATGATTGGAATTGAATCAACTGATCACGATTTCCTTGATTCGGAAAGGTTGGATGAAAAATATGAGAAAAGAACAATTGAAAATGGTTCTAAGATCACGAAGTTGATAGAAACCCAAATGGTTATTATGCGTATTGAGTATCTTTAGAAGTTTGAAATAGGTTATATTAAAGTGAATAAATTGTTTTTGTTGGGATCATATGGATGCTTAGGTTGTTTGAAGATCTATAATATTATCACATTCGGTTGCTTGGAATCGACGAACTTGCATGAACTTGATGGAGATGTTACTTGCAATTTGAATCGGTTGCTTAGTAAGTAATTAGAATCGGATTATTATTTGACCTTAGCGAATTTCAAACACTCAAACATAAATCTGGAACATTCGATTTTCTAACAGGGGATAAAACCCCTGATAGAAATTAATACACATATGATTTTTTAGATTGTTAGGAGTCGAAGACGACACTCTAAATGTGGTTACGTAGTTTAGATCGTGACTCGAAATCTTGATGATTTGTTGTCTAAAAGTTAAAGAAATAATTTCAAACTATTGTTTGAACAAATTTAAACTTTTTACTAAATTTGATTCACATGAAAATATTTGGAGTTTGATTAATTAAGAGTCTTTATCTAAACTTGCTTAGCTTATTGTAAGTTGATCGGGGATTGTTACTTTGTCATTTTGGAGAGAAGATGATTTTAATTTTAGGATGCTCAAGAGTAAAATTATCTAAACCTGCTTAACTTATGGTAAGTTGTGATTGAAAATTGTTACTTACTCATTTTCTAGAGGAAGTGATTATAATTTTATGATGCTTAAGAGTCGCGTCTTAAAGATCGAGACTTTTTGTTTAATTAATCTTTTTGGAGTAATTGTTGTTAACTTGTGATTGCAACTACAACACAACTTTGGAAGTGATTATTATTTTATGATGCTTAAGAGTCGCATCTTGAAGATCAGAGACTTTTTGTTTAATTAATCTTTTTGGAGTAATTGTTGTTAACTTGTGATTACAACAACAACACAACTTTGAATATAAGTCCCTCTTTATAAGTATGATATTGTTTTCATCTGGGTTCTGTTCGAATGATGAAAGGGTTTTCTTGATTAAAGAGATGTCTTGGTTTCGAGCCTTATTTGAGGGTTTTCGAGGTCCATGGTTCAAGCCTTGTTTGGGGATTTTTTGTTATGAGTTAAATGTGATTTCTTGTGGGTTGCATATTGTCCAATTAAATGTTATTGAAGTCTCAAACTGCTTGCTTTAATTAAAAAAAAATAGTAGCGTACCCGCGCTACGCAGCGGAGTACTAAACTATATACGCGATTGAATATAACTTATTATATAGAAATTCTATGAAATGTGTACTTAAGCACAATATAAAAAATTACAATTGATGATACGTCTATGAATATGATAAAACATCTTGAAGCAACCACGTTAGTATTATCCTATTAAAAATAAATAATGAATAATGATTATAATCGGTACATATATTGTAAAAAAAAAAATAATCATATGTACGTGTATGTACCATATTCATCACGTAAAACATCTTGATACGGAACATTGGATGTGAAGACACCGTCTTTAATTTATTTTTTCTCTCTTTTTCGTTTTTTATATAACTTATTAATTTGAAATACAAATATAAAAATTAAATATCAATATCATGTAGAACACGTAAATATTACATAAAACATTTTGCCTAAATAGTAGAACGTGTTTTATTAAAAGCATCGATGTTTCTGCTTGTCTCACGAAGAGCGTTCATAAAGGTCATTTAGAGAGTTCATATGGATATATAATTTTAGTACCATTTGATTAAGAGAATTGTTTTTCATGATGATCAATTGCTTTTATATAGATTGTTACATGTCGGCTACATATTATGTAGAACACATAAAGAGTACATAAAACATTTTACCTAAATAGTTGAACGTGTTTTTTTTTAAAAGCATCGATGTTTCTGCTTGTCTCACGAAGAGCGTTCATAAAGGTCATTTAGAAAGTCCATATGTATATATTATTTTAGTATCATTTGATTAAGAGTACTGTTTTCTATGATGATCAATTGTCTTTATATAGATTGTTACATGTCAGTTACATATTGTGTAGTTAACTTACACCATATTCTGATTATTGTTTATTTATTATGTTAATTATTTTGACTATTTTAAATAAAAGCCTGTGTGATTTTTTTTAATAGTCAAACACTATTAACATCATTCTTAACTTTTTTTTTATTTTATTATTATATTAGTAAGTGTTTTTCAAAACAATTTATATTTTAATATTTTGCATCAAAATAAAGAAATATATGTAACAATAAGATTATTATATATGCAAATGATTTGGATAATTTTATTGTGAACATAAGAAAGTTTTATAGGATATGTATTTGGAAAGGGTATCCAAAACATATAGTTAAATTATATGTATTTAGAAAATATTTATCTTACGTTAACCAATTATTTCTATTTTGATTTCGGTATCAATAAGGTTTGTATATGGTTTATATTACAAAACAATATACTAATCATATCACATCATATATTTCTTTTACAAAAATAAAACCAAACTGATTCTTGAATTCTTATTCGTATTTTAATATTGGTATGTATTTGATAAAAGTAAAATTTCGTACATCCTGTTTTTTTTTTAAATCAAACCAGACTAATTATCGAATTGTTCTTTACATTTAAATATTGGTTTGTAACAATATTTTGTTATTATAAAACAAATGGTTACATTTTGATTATTATTTAAAATGCTAAAATGTTACACCATATTTTTTGTTTACAAAAATAAAACCAAACTAATTCTTGAATTCTTATTTACATTTTAATATTGGTATGTATTTGGTAACAGTAAAATTTCGTAAACCCTGTTTTTTTTTTTTTAAATCAAACCAAACTAATTCTTGAATTGTTCTTTATATTTAAATATCGGTTTGTAACAACATTTTTTGTTATGAAAACAAATGGTTACATTTTGATTATTATTTTCCATGCTAAAAGAGTAATGATATATCCTCCTAATTCATTCTCGTAAAAATCCTCCTAACAACAAGATGATGACATTTGGAAAAATCAATATCTATACTATATTATAATGAATCTCCTTCAAAGTCTTAATATCTTAAAATTTAAGTAATTGAAATTACTTTAATACCCTTAATCTATATTAATTATTATTCAAGTCAAACAACACTCTCTTTCCTAATTAATTTAAAAAAATTTAATATATAACAAAGTAACTTATAATTATTATGTAACTAAAAAAAATTAAAATACTTTCTATTTAATTTAAAAACTTTCAAAATTATAAATTTTATTTATAACCCCAAAAACTTAAAATAATTAAAATATTATGCATTTTTTTCTAACTAAAATACGTATACTAAATCTACACTAGAATATAATCTATTTCTACTATATTATAAAACATTTCTCACATAGTCTTAATTCTCTAAAACCTTAAGAATTTAAATTACTTAACTACCGTTTTTATATCTCTCACCACATATCATTATTCAAAATAACTTATAATTAAATAATGTTAGTTAATAAAGTTTTAGCCTTCTAGAGTAAATGAACGAAAATATTCTTTAAACATGTAGACTTAAAAGTGTTTATTTAGCATAATAACAATAACCAATTTCGTTTATATTGATTAAAGAATTTATAATTGAAAACCAAAACTGACATGTAAGTCCATACCGTGATTAACGGTATTTATTTGTTAACAAATGGGTCAAATTCATAAAAAGGTTTGATTACAAACCATGCAAATATTGATAGAGAATAGGAAGTCGAAAGAGGTTCATCTTAAAAATGATTCCTAAGTTTGTTTTGTAATTTGTTTGATGGAGAACTGGAAGTCGGGTCAACACATACACACTTATGTCACACATGTTGGTCCTAATTGTACTTGACGAAGTTTCATATACTAAAAATGTTTATTTGTTTATGTTTAAGTGTAGGGCTGAAAATAATAATTGAACTATCTGAGATGAGACCTTAAGAAATGTTGGGTATCTTCTCAAGAAGAAACCATCATTATGGATATACATGCTCAAATAGGTATTTACTCATTTTCTTTAAAAAATATGAGACCATTTTATACTATCTTTATCTTTTAAAAGCTCTTACTTATAGGTAGGTTTATTTGTCATTACAATGTTATGTTTTAGATGGTCAATAATTGCAAGAAGCTTACCAAGAACAACCGATAACGAGATATAAAACTATTAGAGAACTCAATTCAAGAAAGAAAAAAAAAAGTGTAAAATGAGTTTGAACCAATCAAGAAATAGAAAAAACGACTATTGATGGGCAAATGTTTTAACAAGTACAATGACAACAAGAATTGCAACAAACTATATTTTCTATCTTTTAAAAGTTCGTATCTATACGTATCTTCACGTTTTACATTATGATTGGAGTTTAAATACATTTTATGTTTTTATCATTTTGCGTATTTAATTTCCGTAGTTAAATATTCGTAATATAATTATATCAAATATAGTTTATTATCCCCGCTGCACCGTGCGGGTACTATACTATATGAGATTAAGAAAGAGAATAAGTGGAATCAACATGTCAAGTTTAAATAGTTTTAGAATGATTTTTAGGAAAATATGCTAAAAGGATTAATCATTTTCCATGCTAAAATGTTACATTTTGACTATCATTAATGATTACATTATGAAACGGTTAAACAAAATAAATAAATTATTAAAAACATGATTGACCATGTTGTATTGAATGAATGGTTATGATTAAATGGATGTTGTTCCTTGTCAAATAAATGAATGTTGTAGATTTGTTTTTTTTTTAAAACAAAATTTAAAATCAAAAAGAAAAATATGGTTTATATAGTAGTATAGATATATATAATATTGTTTGGAATACATGGTAGTTCAAAGGTGTATTTTTGTGTGAATCCATTATATAGTTTTGGTAAAATTGACTATGTTTTGGTGAAAGATGCTTCCTCAACACCATAGTTATTAAATTCGTACGAGTTACAAGTCAAATTGTTTTGTATTAGAAAATATTGACTCGAATCATGACTCGAAAATTCATTTGACTCATATCACAAATCGTGACTCAAAAATACATTTAAATTGTCAATAAATGTGTTAAAAAAAACTGATGTTAAATTAAATTATATGTATGTTATATATTTTTAAATCACGATTCTTACTAGTCGTGTTACGAGTCAAGATGAATTAAAATTTGACAAACAAAAATACATCACTATATACGAATTTACAACTGTCCCCAACACACGTTAAGATCTTATGGGTAAATCAGATTTGTTTTGGTGAGAAAAATCATGAGAAATGGAACAATAAATTGGAAAGAAAGATCATCACTGCAACGTAAAGGTCTAATATAATATAATATATTCTTTTTATTAATATTAAATTAATAGATAATAGCTAGATAGATAATAGAAAACAGAATATATGAATAAATGATTGTTTGATTTTTGCAAGTCTTTTTCGTAGGCCACGGATTCATAGATTCTATACCATAAATAAAAACATATTTATGTGGCTTTTATAATTGAATAATTCTCCCTTCATGTCATTATGATTATGTAGTTTGATTCTTTAAAGTCTTTATTTGTTTTAACTTTATCTTAAATATTTATAAAATTATACCAATGAAAATACATATTAAACCCAATCAATTCATATATTATGCATCAACTAATATATAACACAAATTAAAATATTTAAGGTTAAAGTTGAAAAAAAAAAATCTTAAAAAAATAAAACATGACAATCATAATGAAACAGAGAGAGTATTTAATTTAATATTGTTTTTCTGATCAAATATGAGTTTATAGTGTTATGGTGTTATTTATGTAAATATAAATTTGTTAAATGTTACTCGTATTAATCTAAACTAGATATAAAGCATTTGAGGTTTTAGTCTTAATGGTGAAATTTAAGAAGAAATTTTATCAAAATATCATTTATTTTACATTTAACACATCTAAATATGCCAACAATATATCAACTTTTTTATTTTTTAAATTTAGTTTGTCAACCAAACTTAAATTCACATAAAAACTTTTATTATTATTTAAATAATTAACTTACACCTAATTATCTTAACTATATATAAAATTACATTGGAGGTTGTAGTCATAATCTTGAAATTTAAGTTAAAAATTTATTAAAATATTCTTTATTTTAAATTTAGAAAATTGATATATTCGCTTACAACCCTACTCACACGAACAAATTTATGTGGCTTTTATCAATAGGGATTTCACATGGCAACACAAATGTATTGGTAAAAGTTATTGCGGAAAATATGCATCGAAAAAAATTGCTTATCCAAAAATTTAACTATCTATTCGTCACTGTCACCACAACACGCGAATACCTTACTAGCATTAATGACTCAAATGCAACTTATCAGGTGTTGTCTGACTTTACAATTCAGAAAAATGATAAACTTTCAAACAAAGTTTCAAATTTTATTCGATGCGAACAATTTCTATAACAATGGTTCATGGTTTCTCTTAGACTTATCAAAAACAATAATTATTGGACCACAAATTGTTTGACGGTTAGAAACCCTCCGAAGTCATATCAACAACGTTATCCAACTGTAGATTTTAAACAAAAAAAATTATATTTTTGACTAGCCAATTGACTTAGAGGTCGTGAACTGAAGTTTCGTTAAAAACAATAGTAAAAATTATTATCATATGAGTTTCTTATAATGTGTAGAGTGGACACATTTTTTCCTTTATTTAATATCATTAAATGAACTCCAAAATTGTATATATAAATGTATTAAGTGGTAAAAAACGTATTTAAGTAATTTATATTAAATGTATTTTATCAATATAAAATTAATGTCATTAAATGACGAAATCCTATACCCATTTAGCACATTAGCGAAAAACATTTATTATACACTTTGTTTTTCTTCCAAAAATATTGTCCACAAACAAGAAAAATTAAAATAAGAAAATTACTATAAATATTACTTTAAGTTAATAAAATGTTAGTAATGTATTATATTATAAACACTAATATTTTCATCAAAGAATGTGTATCAAAAAATGTGTATGTAAATAAAAAACGTTCGAAACTAGATAAATATAATCAGTGAAATAATCTTTTCACTATATTATTTATTGTGTTTATATATTAAAGATATAAGTTATTTTTAAAGTTCAAAAAGTTATTATTTATAGCTAAATTTTAACTATATAGATTTAGAAAATAAAAATAATTTTGGAACAAATATAATTAAAAATATATATAATTTTATTAGAAAGAATAAAGTATTAATATTATAAGAGAATTAATTTCTAATTAGCGATGACACTTAATCAGAGATTAGAATATAAATTTTAGTTAGTTATAACTTTTATCTTATATAAATGGTCAATAATTTTGGAATAATTAAGATGGAACGAAAAGAATGACATTTATCTCTATACTCTAAACTCGATGAGACCCTAGTGGAGGAAACAAAGGAAGAGTAACTACAATTTTAAAATCCTGGTTAAATAAAAGGTTTTGATAATACAGTTTTATAGATTGTTTTTAAAAAATAAATATATGTATAACTTGATTGTATATTCGTAATTTTATGTGATTCTCTTAGTTGTATATATGTTTTTTCAAGAGAAATCATGAATTTAATCACATGATATCTTAAAATTTCGAAAATAATCACAAAATTTGTAACAATTTTCTCACGTCATTTTTTTTCTTTTACAACTAGCGTGAGAACGAGATTTTTTGAAATGAGTGAGATATATTAAGCCATGTCATTGCGCTAGAGCGAAATTGTCATGTCACGATAACGAGTTTTAATAAACGCGAAGATGTAACTTAATATATACCACTTATTTCAAAATCCCATTCTTACGCCATAAGTAAAAAAAAAAGTGTCACGAAGAAATTGTCATGTGTTTGTTAGTTATTTAAACTCATAATTTTTTTTTAAATTCCAACAACACACCGAAAGTCTAAAAGATCTACTTACCACTCTATTTTAACATTTTCTTGAGTTTTCATTACAATCATGTAAGACGTTATTATACACGACACCTCTTTCTTCCATATCACCGCATTCCACTCTCCCTTCCTAACTACCACAATCCCCTCCACGTTTCACATTTCCACCAATCCCACAGCGCGTACACTTCACTCACACCTCCATCCACAAACTCACCTAACCCCATTATCCCCAAACTACCCTTCCAAACCCCCACTATTTACACTCCTTCTTTTCACACCCCACATTCCATTTTTGCAAAAAACATATTTCAAAACTGAAACCAAATTTCTAGGGTTTTAGTATAACAATGGTGGAGCCGATTGATGACGTGGATCACAGTGAGGGAGAGTTTTTGTTGACGGAGATTAAAATAGTCGGAGGTGGCGGCGGCGGAGGCGGTGGTGACGTGTCGTGGCGGCTGAACTTTGATGGAGTTAGAATGTCGGAAGAGTATAAGGAGAAACCTCCACGTGGAGATTGCCTTTGGGTTTCAGGTAGCCTTGGGGAAATCAATACTAATTCAAACACGAACAATAATTAGTGTTCTACTTACTTAGCACGACTTTTATTATTAATGTACAATATAATTATGTAATTATACGTGTCTGAATTTTTTAAACATAGTCACGAGCAATGAATAAGTAACTCAGACATGTATAATAGATAGTGTTATTATTAATATACAATAAACATAGCTCCAGGACTGTGTTTAGCAAAAATGCTTTTATATATGTATTGATTTTGATTGTTGAAATAAATTATTTGATTTTATTTTGCTGACGAATATATTTTTTTTTTAGTTTTTGTAATTGTTTAATTAATTTTGTATTTTTATGTTTGTTTATACTACTACTGATTTGTCAAATTGAGTTAGTTTATTATTTCTAAAATGTAACTAACTATAAAAATATATAGTTTGTTGTTTGTCAAATTGAGCTCGAATGAACTCGAGTTGCTGTTTATTTGTTTATTGCTTGAATGGAAAAGTCATTTTATTTGGAGTTGATTACTGAGTTGTTATCGAACTTTTGAAGTTGGTAGTGCTTGCTGAGTTCAGTGTGGTAGTTGGTTATTGTAAATAAGTTAACCAATTTATGTTGTTCTCGGCTTCTATTTTACTTTTTTTTCTTCATTTATCTGAAACTATTTTAACGGACTTGCTTAACTTTCTCAGGTCCAGAGGACACTGTAGCAGAGTATTACCAACAACAGGTAGAGACGTTGGAGGGATTTACGGAGATGGATGCCTTAGCAGAGCGTGGTTTTGTGCCTCGATTGTCAGCGGTAAGATCAATAGTTTGACCTTTTGAGTTTCTTGTTTGACTTTTTAACTTGTACTGAGAAACTTGTTCGAATTGTAGGAAGAGAAAGCGAGTTTGCAAAGAAGGGAGACACTTGCTATTAGAATATCGAATGTTGCAAACATGGTTCTTTTCGTTGCAAAAGTTTATGCTTCCGTTAGGAGTGGTTCGTTGGCCATTATTGCATCCACGTTAGATTCTCTTCTTGATCTGTTATCAGGATTTATCCTTTGGTTTACAGCGTTCTCCATGCAGACTCCAAACCCGTATCAGTATCCAATTGGAAAGAGAAGAATGCAGCCTTTGGTTAGTCTGCTGTTCATTAATCGGGGCACTTACTATTTTTCAACTTGTCAGATTTTTGGCTTATTGCTTGGTTCACTTTAAAAGGACTTGGACTTATGTGTCTAACATTAAATGTAAAGGTGGCAAGATGGGTGGGTCGTGCGGGTTGAGTTCCTGGTCAAAACAGGTTCTGGTTAAAATAAAACATTTTTATTTTTCGGGATAAAATGGGTTGGACTGTTTTGACCCGTAGTTTTTGTCCATTTCTTTCATTACGAATACAAGAATATAACAAATTTAAATCATCTAAATCTTAGAATAAAGCTATAGGACTTTACTCTTCAAACATGCACGGATTAAAAGTTTGAATTGCTATCTTGTGAAGACTCATATCGCATGAACTTGAATCTGTAGGGAATTCTTGTCTTTGCATCTGTCATGGCAACTCTTGGACTGCAGATTATTTTGGAGTCCGTTCGCACTTTGGCATCTGATGTAAGTAAAAAAAGCATGGTCCATTTGGTAGAAATGAATAAGAATCGTTGAATGAGGAACAAAAATGAATGATAAACGCAAAAAAACCAAGGAAAGCGATACAAACATAGAAGATGAAAGAAAAATAAAATTACAAAAAGTATATATACTGCCGTTCGTTTAGACAATGAAAATATATATAACAGTACAGTATATTTTGAAAGTGGGGTTTTGGATTTGATTTCTGAAACTGATTATTGCGACTTGTATAGTCGTAATAATCAGTTTTAAGCAGATTTTGGTTCTGATTATTAATGGGAAATAATCAAATTTGCAATATCAGCTTTATAACGAAACAGATTAATAATAGATAAAATATATTCCATTAACCTAATCTCTATGACATTTACTCTAATGTCGCAAGTCATATGCCCTTTCTTTCCCAAGAAACACCGTTTTGCTCATTTTCGGAGTTATGACCATTTCAGGAAAAGGATTTCAACTTGACCAAAGAGCAAGAAGCATGGGTTGTTGGCATCATGCTTTCTGTGACATTTGTAAAACTGGCCCTGTGTATATATTGTCGTTCATTTACCAACGAGATTGTGAAAGCCTATGCTCAGGATCACTTTTTTGATGTGGTCACAAATCTGATTGGGCTAATTGCTGTACTACTTGCTAATTATATAAGTGACTGGATGGATCCTGTTGGAGCCATAATTGTAAGCTTTTTCTACTCTTTCCCTTTACCTCTCCCTCTCTTTTTTACTACATTGGTATTTACGCATGTTATATTATATATGTATCAGTGGCTTAAACCTTATCCATCAACTATCAATGAGATCCTTCGTTCACGAAATAGAAATAATGGGGTTTGACTTGAGGTGGCAAGTATAATCGGGTCGGGCGGGTTGGGGGACAGGTCAAAAAGGGTTCTGGTTAAAACTTGAGTTGACACACACTTTTTGCCCCGTTAGGCCGTTATAATAGTTATGCCTTAATTATGATTGCAAAAGCACTTCTATAGTTTTATACTTTTATTACAATAGTAATCAGAATCTTTGAATAATAACGTTGTAGGAGGTTGCAAGCATTAAAAATGGACTTTGTATGTCTTTTAATCTGTTTGACCCGCTAAATTATTTGACTTGACCTTTTTGACGTGTTTGAGATAAAGCACCCAAATTGACCATTCACAAGTAAATTTATTCAATTTTGATACAATGTTAAGTTTGAATTGCATATCCTTTGGAGTCACGAAATATTCTCTTACTCTCATCTGTTCCAACAGCTGGCGCTTTACACCATACGCACATGGTCACTCACGGTGTTGGAGAACGTAAACTCCCTAGTCGGAAAATCCGCTGCACCGGAATATCTACAAAAACTCACATACCTTTGCTGGAACCACCACAAGTCTATAAGGCACATCGATACTGTAAGAGCATACACTTTTGGATCTCACTACTTTGTTGAGGTAGACATCGTCCTACCATCAGACATGCATCTGCAAATAGCTCATGACATCGGGGAGTCATTACAAGAGAAACTAGAACAATTGCCAGAGATAGAACGTGCTTTTGTTCATCTTGATTATGAATTCTCTCACAAACCCGAGCACGCACAAACACATCATTAACAAATATGTTGTGATTATTTGAGCTCCACGGTCAACCAAACCACCTGTAAGCTCTCACACATATTAAGTTATTGTGATTTCTGTATTTGCTAAGCTTATTCGGTTACGTGAGATTAGTGGTAGTGGAGCTAATGAAGTGTATAATGCTATTGATAGTTCACTCTTTTTACAACGAATGTGAATGTAGATCATAATATTTTTTCTTTACCATTGTAGTATTATGACTTTCGTAGTTATTTAACACATTAATTCCTCTCGAATTTGTTTTAAAAAATCAATATCGTGAGCGGTACTAAAGATATAATTTTACTTGAACTCGGTTTAACATCTTCCTATTGTACATAGCATATCCATTTTTTTTACTTAAACTTGATTTAGTTCATATCATTATATTAGTTATGACACAAACATATGACTCAAAAATTCATCCTTACTAGATAACTCGAACAAGAAAAATCGTCTTCGTTTATTCGTTTTAGTTGGAAAACACTACACAGAATTATTAATTAAAACTACAGATAAATATTTTTCAAATATTTTCATGTTACAAGCAATGTATGCTTATCCAGATTCAAGATTCATAACACATTAAATTTGGAAAAATTACTCAAAAATATAACGAATTTGAACTGAATTTAATAAATTTTGAAGTTCTCAAATATTATCGCGAACTCACAATACACAACAATTGCATGTAACCATCTCATTCGTATTATATTTTCCGATTTACTTTCACTTAGTATTGGATTATATTTTCATATGGTTTACATAAAATACATCATACATTTAAATCTTCTTCAACTCATAAAAAAATTAGGTATAGTATTATAATTGTTGTATTAAATTCAAAATATTAGGTCAACCTGTTGTTTTAAAACAAAAACAGTAGATCATAGATATAATGAACTTGGAGCGAAATGTAGTCCGGATTCAATTAGATCTTGGCACGACATACATGTCCAGCCCATTTTAGGCTTTTCAGTTTTTTTTTTTCCTTATTTAATTATTTTTAGCAACATAACTTTTAGGTAATTTAAATAAAAATACTACAGAAATAGAACGAAGTTTTATTGAATTGACATTTTATATATAAGCTTTAAAATTATCTTTTAATGACTTTAAGTTCATTGATATTATATGTAAAAATTGTCTTTTAATGACTTTAAGTTCATTGATATTATATGTAAAAATCTACTTCAAATCTAGTTAGTTTTTATATTAAAGTGATTTGTAGATGTAAGGGTGATACTAGTCCGGTATCAAATAAGTACGTTTGTTATCGGTTTCTTTTTGAAAGAAATCTTAGTAATGAATATCTTAACGTACACAACTAGTATGAGTATATATTTTTGTTCACCCTTATACTCGTCCAGATCAAACCGACTGGTACTGGTTTTTTTTTTTAAAAAAAAAAAAAATATTAATATGAATACCAAACCAATATGTTATTCGTAACACTAACAGAACGGTACCGGTTCAATACCGGTACCATGATAGTTTTGTTCGCCCCTAATGATTTATAATTTTTTTCTTTCATAATTAGTTTAGAGTTTTAATAACCACAATCCTGCAAGTTATGATTAGTCAATCATTACATATATCATTTGTAGTACATTGAATAAAAAACCTCGTTTATATTTGTGGATGTCATCTCCTCTAATCACGAAATACAAATAAATTTATATATACCCTTACATTTTAGCTACAACCCCAAGTCTACTATATAAGGTAGTGAGATCGTTCGCCCGAGCTCGCTTGTTTTTTGTCTCCCTCGGATTGACAATTTATCAATACTAATTTGTTTATATTATATATATTTCAAACTATAATATAACATAAATCTATAAAAGAAAAATTCGAAAAATTAAGTGAAATATAAATTAGTGTATCATTTAGGAGTATTTAATAAGTATTACCCTAGTATGTAAACAAATACTTAAAAGACATTAAACAATACTTAATGAACCTAGACATAAATCCAATATACCTTTAACAAAACCGGAGGCACCACTGTATACTATCTATCATACTAACGTACTCCAGGAGTGCGCATGGAGATAACCTACGCATCCTCTAGTCTCCCTGACCTCGTCAAAACGACGTCGTCCAGAACAACAGCTCGTTCCGTTAAAGTAATACCGTTCCAGCATCCGTACGGTGACGGCGGCGATACAACGCCGACGACGACGTCGTTTTCGAAATGGAAAAGGAAAGTGAAAGAGATGAAAACTGTGGATTGGATTGATTTTTTACTTCCTTGTTTTAGATGGATTCGTAGTTATGATTGGCGTCAGAATTTGCAGCCTGACGTCATTGCTGGCGTCACTGTTGGTATTATGCTTGTTCCTCAGGTAATATCGTGTTTGACTAGAAAACTATGATTTGGAGATTTTAGTTAAATTTTGAAGTAATTTGTTTAGTTTTTAGCATATTATATACGTGTCACAATTTTAACCACTCATTTTCGGTGAGAGAAATATGGCACGAGAGAAATATGGCACGAGAACGTGATACAATTTAAACCTCTCATTTAGGAGCGCGGGACACATTTAACTTTCGCGACAAAAAATGTAGTGCGATAACTTTTCGCGAATATGGTGATTATTTTTGAAATATGGTTGTGTCAGGAGAACGTGATACAATTTAAGGATAATCGCTCTTAGGTACAACATCATTATGTGGGTCTGACTTTCTTATCCATAGCCCGGGGCTATAGTTAGCAAATTCCTAAATTATATGCTGCACTTTGTGTAGAACGATGCTAATGTGCGATCCTAACCATAAGAGGAGTTTTTAGTAACTATAACGAATGTCATTATTTAACGACTAGTTGGACGATGCATTTGGTTCGTTTTTATAATGCAAACATTAATATTTGATCTTTGTTTCATTTCTCGTGAGTAGTCTATGTCATATGCAAAGCTAGCAGGACTTCAACCAATATATGGACTTTGTAAGTTCAAAATCTGATCCTTACGTTATAATGTAAGAGGGAAAAAGAATTTAGTGATCACAAAATGTAATATGTAACTGTTATTTTTGTTTTGTTTCAGATACAGGATTAGTGCCTGTATTTGTGTATTCCATATTTGGGTCGTCTCGCCAGCTGGCAGTTGGTCCAGTAGCATTGGTTTCTTTACTGGTATCGAATGTCTTAGGAAATGTTGATTCATCTGCTGAGTTATATACAGAACTTGCGATATTATTATCCCTCATGGTTGGGATTCTAGAATGTACGATGGGGCTCTTGAGGTACTTTTGCTTCATTTACCTTTTTTAGTTTTAAAGTCGATCTCCTTCTTTAAATTCAAAATCGTTGATCAAATACTTCTTATTAATTTATCTTGTTTACGATATAAATTTGTTGTATATTTGAGTATTTGACTGTTTTGTCTTAATAATTGTAGGCTTGGATGGCTTATCCGCTTTATCAGCCACTCTGTAATTTCTGGCTTTACAACTGCTTCAGCTTTTGTTATCGGGTTATCTCAAGCAAAATATTTCCTGGGATATGACGTGGACAGAAGTAGCCAGATAATTCCATTGGTCAAGAGTATAATTGCAGGAGCGGATCAGGTATCTAACTATTATTCTTTATCTTGATCGACAAAATATGTATCATTTGTATAATTTTAACCGTTGGACCATATTTTCTTGCTTGTAGTTCTTATGGCCTCCGTTCCTGATGGGTTCTTTTATCCTCGCAATTATTTTGACCATGAAGCATTTGGTACACATTTTCTTCGCAGTAAATTAATAATATCGCTCTACTTGTAATTAATTAATCTATATGGTTTCATGTTCAGGGAAAAACAAGGAAGAACTTGCGGTTTCTGAGAGCAGGCGGTCCCCTCACTGCTGTTGTTCTGGGTACAGCCTTTGTGAAAATCTTTCATCCCTCTTCCATTACCTTGGTGAGAATAATGAGAGAAGCTTTTTTCTGAAGTACCAGAATTCAACTTCTAAATTAATCACCAAGATTTTTTTTCGTTCTTATTATTCTGTTCTTGTTTTTTGCTACCGGAGGTTGGTATAGGTTTCTTTTATCATATAGCCGGCTTTTTGTATTTCTGTAAAATAGAAGCTAAACTAAATAAAATTCACGAATGGTCTGTTTTTCTGAAAAAGCTATTTACTTTCTCTACCTTTTAAGTTCTTATTTTTTGTATATGATTTATATGTAAATATCTCAGGTTGGAGATATACCTCAAGGGCTTCCACCATTTTCGATCCCTAAAGACTTTAGTCATGTGAAGTCATTAATCCCAACCTCGTTTCTCATTACCGGTGTGGCTATACTGGTAAATAAGATATCTCTGTAATTAGCTATAATCTTTAATATATGTATTTAGTTTGGTTTAACCATGCGATAACCTTCAGGAATCTGTGGGGATTGCCAAAGCCTTGGCAGCAAAGAATGGATATGAACTGGACTCAAATCAAGAGGTGCGTTTTATAAGGAAACAATCATCAATTCTCAAGTTTATATTATCATTCAATTATGTATTGCCATTGTGACTGAAAAAGAGGAAACAGTTTATTATTCGCTACTAACAGATTATAGTTTTCTAACAGTTATTTGGCCTTGGTGTGGCCAATATTTGTGGATCCTTTTTCTCAGCTTATCCCTCAACAGGTGAGAGTAGTGCATACTGCAAAGGTTACAAGTTGTAGTCAAATCTGATAACAATTACATTACGTGTTACACTTTTACGTATAGGTTCTTTCTCAAGGTCTGCAGTTAATCATGAAAGTGGGGCAAAAACTGGTTTATCTGGAATCATCATGGGCATTATTATGGCCTGTGCTCTATTATTTATGACACCGTTATTTGAATATATACCTCAGGTATGCTCCTATTTGCTCCCTCACTTGTGACACCAAAATTTGTTTTATTATAGATTGGTGTTAAAGAATTTTGATGCTCATTTTCTCAAGAGCATCTTATCTTCAGACACCAGATTTGTTTGAAAGTGATTGGCAATGGCCACTATGACACATTTGCTTAAAAATGGCTTGATATGGGTCGTAGTTTACATCCAACGGGTCAATTGGGTAAAATGTTAAAACTGTTCACATGGGCTGGCCAGGTCAAATGTGTCGAAAGTCACCGAAAGTCTTGCCATATACTTGCAACCTCATATATTGCTTAATTAAAACAAATATGTGATGTTATGTTTGCAATTTATGAAGTTAAGAAAGGCTCAATGCTGTAGATGTCGTCTTCTAGTGACATATGCGTTCATATTAACTCAGCCTCTTCATTTCTTTTTGTTGACTTTGCAGTGTGCTCTTGCTGCTATTGTAATCTCTGCTGTAATTGGGCTGGTCAGTATATCCTCTCATCGTTTTTAATTACTCTCATACTGTTTAATCTTTATTACAAATGTTAAGGTCCTATTTAGTTGCAGAAGTCTAGGCAGTTTCCTAGAAAAAATTTCAAGGAAAAATAAAAAAATAGAAAACGCGTTGAAATTAAGTTTATCCAAAAACTTTTTCAATGAAAAAAAAAACTCCACTTTTCACTTTATAACTCATTTTTGAAAACTCCTTTTTAATGGTTTTCAACTCTCTTTTGGGAAATGGAAACACTTTTTCTTATCTAACCGCGTTTTCACAATTTTCATTTGTTTCTAGGGAATGAAAATACCTTTCATTTTCAAAGGAAAATAGAGTTAGAAAAATAAGAAAAAATTCCTGCTATTAAACGCACCCTATATTCTTGTTTCCTTATTGAGATTCTAATTCTTGATTGTGTGTTTGTTAAAGGTGGATTATGACGAGGCTATATTTTTATGGAGGGTAGATAAGAAAGATTTTTTTCTTTGGACAGTTACTAGTTTAACAACTTTGTTTCTTGGGATCGAGATCGGTGTCCTTGTTGGGGTAAGTATATAAGGCATTCCTATATTGCAGAGTTCTTCACGAGGCTTTATAAATTGTATATCATATTTGCATACCTTTGTCCATTCCTTAGGTAGAAATGTTAGTATCATAAATGACAGTTTTGATCCATTTATGGATAAATGAGTCAATTTGGCCTTTACTTGGCCTCTAATGGGTCAAATGGTAATGGGTAGAGCAGGTCAAACTGATCGAAAGTCCCCGAAAATGTATTAAAAATGCATAAAACCTCCTTAATCGTTTTATTTATTAAATTAGATTATCATTGTAATAATATAGGTTCTTCTATATGTCTAGGACATCAATTATTTGTACAATTTAAGAAAAGAAAGCTAAAAAGCGTTTACCCGTTCAATTTGCCTATTTTCACATTTAGTCTGATAACATATAGACTCACTTTTTGTGTTGGGGAAAATCACGGGTCAAGTAATTCAGAATTGAAAATCACTAATCTACTTGCCTTTTTGGTGCTTTGATTTGCAGGTTGGTTTTTCGCTTGCATTTGTGATTCAGGAATCAGCAAATCCACATATTGGTAAGTTTATTATCAATAATTGTATAAAAGCTGTTTGCAAATGTTTTATCCTTCTAATTATTAATTTGTATGATTGCAGCTGTGTTGGGGCGACTTCCTGGGACCACCGTTTATAGGAACATCCAACAATACCCAGAAGCATATACATACAACGGCATTGTAATTGTTAGAATTGACGCGCCTATCTATTTTGCCAATACAAGTTACATAAAAGACAGGTGAAAACTATAAAGTAACTTAGTTAGATGACGTCTTCTCATTTTTTTTCTAAATAACTTGTAAACATCTTTTTGTGTAATGTCAGGCTTCGGGAGTATGAAATTGTCTCTGATCAATCTAGCAAACGTGGACCAGAAGTTGAAAGAATATATTTTGTGATATTGGAGATGGCACGTAAGTATATGAAGCTTTATATCTGGTTGTGATTTTGTTACTCCGCCGATCCCATTATGAATGAAACATATGCCCCAACAAAAAGGAAAAGGAACATATACCGTATACACAAGTTAATGGAAAAAGAATTACATATGTCACCTCGGTTTCAGTCACATACTTGTTCTTTTATAGCTTTGGCTTTTCTTTAAATTGGATTTGAAGTACAAGTGTACAACAAGACGAATATTAATCTATTTTCATGTTTTTTTCAGCTGTTACTTATGTCGACTCCAGTGCAGTTCAAGCACTAAAAGATTTGTATCAGGAATATAACTCGAGAGATATCCAGGTACACAATATTTTCCATTTTTGGAAGGTTCTCAAAATTATATTCATCTATTTCTCCATTGACATCGATACAACGGATTGATGATATTAACATGAAATCACAAGATATCTTTATTCTGAAATCGTCACAGTATGATATACGTATATGCAATACGTATGGTTATAATGTTGTGATTTATGATTCAGATAGCTATAGCCAACCCGAACAAAGAAGTACTTTTGACACTAGCAAAAGCTGGATTCATTGAACAAGTAGGTAAAGAATGGTGTTTTGTGAGAGTGCATGATGCCGTGCAAGTTTGTCTTCAACACGTCCCTAATCCAAACAATGCTCCTAAAATACCCGAATCATTTCCTGACAAAAGCTCCAGATTTTTAGAAAGATTAGGAACAAAAAGAAAAGAGGATTTATCAGCATCTGAAATGGAGTCGGGTGAAAGAGATTCCAATATATCTAAAGATTCTGACCCTCAACTGGAACCGTTGTTATCGAGGAAATCTCACTAGTAATATTGCATCCTGCTATTCATTTGCATTAAAGTCGAAGAGAAAACCATATTCTTGTGAGCCCAATAGATCTAGGGTTCTTAGCTTCTGTATATTATTGTGTTGTGCATGTTCGTGTATATCTGCAATTTATTCTTGTAATCAAACAATATTTTGATGATTTGTTCTGTATGTATTCAAACAATAATTTTGACGAAATGTTATGTGTCGAGCGAAATTGGAACATTAGATTGTGTCCTTACATTCTGAGTTCTAAAAACTCTCTGGTTTTGTATCTGATATATTATATAATATAATGTTAGTGAATTTCGTTCTCTGCGACAGGACCATATTTCCTGTACTTTGCTCTTGATAAAACCTATTCGGAATGTTCGTTGGAGGTAAGATTTACAAAAAGGAGTCTATGGAATTGTTGGCTACTACAGAAGGCACTTGATCCCACATCGTTGGGAGAGAAAAAATGAAAGATTGAGAAGAGTGGTATAGATAGAAGGCATATGGCTAGCATTGAGACTTGCCTTAAACTAATGAGTAAGGAAAACAAAGCGATCGGTGAGAGCTGGTTGCCGCGCAACTCATAATAACCAAAAATGCGCGCGTCAATTTATGGAGGGGTTATAGGCTGGCCGGGTGTTGACGCTGCTTACTTTCGCAGAACTCACTTGTGCGGGCCTCCCATACCCACCCCAAATTTTTAGTTGCAAGTTTTTTTTACAATTCAATCGTAAATGGTCTTTGAGAAACTAACCTCTACCATATAAACTAGATAAACTAGTGATGTCAAAATTGGGTTTGACTATAACAAAATCCGGTTTTGAACCCGAACCGGGTTTGGTCAAACTATTTTAAACTGGTTTAGTCAAAAATTAGGTTGGGTTCTAACTGGTTTTGGGTTTGGTCAAACTATTTTAAACTGGTTTAGTCAAAAATTAGGTTGGGTTCTAACCGGTTTTGGTTGTGTGTGGGGTAAACCCGGTTTGGGGTCGGTTTCAAACCGGTTCGGATAAAAAACCCGGTTAAAAACCGGTTTTGATATCTAATAAAAAAAGAGAGCGTAATTTGTAAAAATACGTTAAAATTCGAGTTTAAACACATCTTCAAAGCTTAATATTTCAATAATTATTAAACAAAATGTGCGAAAAAGTACTATTTTTATATGAAATGTAACTAATAGCATTGGGAAAAAAAAGCGTAAGTTGAAAAACACGTTAAACTTCAACTTTTATTAAACGAACTTGTAACACATCATACGATAATTGGAATAAAAATGTTCGAAAAAAATACTTTTTTTTTTAATATGAAATTTAACTAATAACGTTGGAAGTTTGAAATTGATTCTTTATTTTTAATCTTCGTCTACTTCAATAGAGTCATCTTCAACGGGCTCATCTTGGGAGTTAGATGCTCGGGAAGCTTAATCGTTAGCGATTTCTTCATCGGAAAGTGATATTGCAACTCCTTGTTCCACCTCGATATCGAGTGCTCCGTCTTCATATTCTAGTTCGCCTTCAAGATTTTGGTGGTCTTGTGTAGGTTCGATCGCGTTTAAGTAACCCTTCAAGCAAATGCACATCTCCAATGCCGCCGGTGTGAGTATTGTTCTTCGTAAAGATAATACCCTACCACTAAGAGAAAAGCGAATTCCGAAGCTACCGAAGAAGCTTGGACGGTTAGTAGATATTTGACCATGGCGACTAGAACAAGAAATTGAGATTCACGTGCTCTCCACCAAGCCAAAACCTCAAAGTTGGAGAATTCTTCAACTTCCCATAGTGGCTAAAAAATTGGTTCCCGTATACCTCCCATATTCGGTATTTGTTTGGTCATCCCCATCACCCCTAGCACGTTTAAGTGTTTCTCGTTTAAATTGTTAAACAAGTCAATTCCCGGGTCCGTGCTAGTATAGTTTTCATAGGTCGACGCCATAGAAGAACTTGATTCATCCACATTTGATGGGGTTTTATACTTCAAATAAACCCCAAATAACCCTTTAAAAAGATTTATCAAATTCGGCTATGGCGTTGTCGGTATATAATGGGTCAATAACGACATTCAATTTTGTAAAGATTTTTCGCATTAGATGTTCCACCCCAATTTTGTTCAAACACGGGTTTAATGCGACGGAAACGGTAATTAAAGGTGACAATGTAGCAATATATTTTCTCATTTTTGCTTTTATGGGCGTTACCATTTGAAAATACAATCCACCTTCACGTTCGAAATCGTCCAACTTTGTAATCATAAAACCAATTTCTTTAAGGACTAAATGACTAGTGGGATAATAAACAGCCGATAATAGAGTTGTTGCGGTTTTAAAAACTTTGAGAAATTGGCTTAGTTTTTGAATAATATCTCAATTTTCAAGCGAAAATGGTGTAACCCGATATTTAGGTACTAACTCAGCATGATAATAGGTTAAAGTACCTTGTTGGCGTAAACCACATACAAGCATATTGTAAGTCGAATTACATCTTGTGGGAACATCCTAAGTAGCGGCCAAAAAGATGGAATTCGTTTCCTTACACACTTTCATATATCCCTTGTATCTACTTTTGTGATTTGAAAATATATCGGCTAACATTTGTCTATAAGAGCTTATGGAGTTTTTTTTTTTACTTCGGTGACTTCTAGTCCGACTTGTACAACCAAATTTATAATGTGTGCAACGCATCGACTATGATAAAAGTCACCATTCATTGGTGGTTTGTATTTTAGTTTTAGTTTACCCACTGCGTTTGTATTATTACTCGCATTATCAAATGCAATTGAAAACACTTTTTCTTCCAAATTATACCTTTGTAAAACATCCCATAACATATGAAATAAGTTTTGACCCGTGTGAGGATAAGAAAATTGGTCAAAAGCAATAACCCTCTTCATCATTTGCCACAATTCGGGATCACACCAATGTGCGGTAACACAAAGGTATGAATCGGGCAAACCATGAGGAGCCGACCAAACATCGGTTGTTAAGTTTACATTTGTTTGGGAAAGGAGTATTAGCATAAAACTAATGAGACAATAATATTAGTAAAGACTATTTAAAACTGTTTTTAAAGAAAATGAGTTTGTCTTTACTAACCTAATTCATACCCACAACCTCATAAACATATACAACAAACAATCATTGTAATAGTATATGTATTCATCAAGTATTAATTTTACAATAATACAATGATCTGATAAATTTTACTAGGTCTATCATACCATAAGTGTTCACATTATTAGGGTCCCTCTTATGTCCCAAGGTTATTACCCCGTTCGCTACTCACTGATTCTTAGATTTATTATAAGCATTGGGACGCGATTTGACAACCGTCACACTTTCCGTCTCTAGTTAGTCTAGTATGCCTGTAACTCGTTACCGACTTATGCCAAACTATTATCTTTTATTAAAAGTTACTTTTACTATATATTGTTGTGACATTTATTATTTTCTTGTGTGTTTCATTTTATACATTGTTGGATATGTATAGTATTCTAGGTGCACAAGTAGATAGATTCCGCTAGATAAACTTCTACCTAACTTAACGAATTAATCCCGTAACAAATTCATAATTATATTTTGAAACATGTAAACTTTAATTGACATATGAGAAACTCTCTTTTATTAAAGTTAAACTAATTCCATGTAAGTAATTATTCCGAGTTTCGTTTAACATATTACTTTCGTCATCGTGACATGTCTGTGTTCTAGAGTAACACCCGAAAGTTAATGCAAGTTGTGCTTTGTGCATGGTTCGGGTCAAGTTTGTGTTTTGGAGTTCTTGGATTCATTTCTCACATCATTCTTTCGTACAATCACCTTTTCCATCACTCTCATTTCGGTACGTGTATTGAATCACAACAGCCATTCCATCACTCTCTATTTGCCTTAGCTGATTCTTCATACATCCATATATACGTTCTAACTCGTTGTTGTTGTTGATCTTTGATTTTGGGTGGTCCATGCATCGAATCACAACAGCCATTCCGTGTTTGTGGCTTTGATCACTCATAGATCAGAGCTAAGAGTTCAAGAATTCAAACTATTCAAAGTCTTCAATCTAAGGGTATATATATAAACCATAATTCTAGTCTTTTATCATTATTGTGTTCATATGATTGTATTTCATATTGATCTTATAAAAATATGAATGTACAGAAGTTATTATTAGGGATATGAGTTTCAATAATCAAATTGTGTTATTTGGGTGTTTGATTTAAACGTTTTTCATGTTAGAGTTATCGTTGCAAAATATATTTTTCAAATTCGTCTTGAGATAAAATGCCATTTATTTCTATAATACTCAAATACATAAAACCTATCTGTTTTGAGCCAAATAAAAAAATTACGCATTCGTTTTGACTGTCTAACCAATCTGCCCCGTCCAACCACTCATTTTACGACTTTTAGCATATATGCCGACTTTAAAACTTTATGTGACTATTTACTGATACAAGGCAGGGCCGTCTCCGAGAATGCCTAAAAAAGATTAGGCCCGAGGCAAATGGAAAAAAATAGGCCCCCAAAATTCAAGTTGATAAAAATCAATAATAAAGCATAAGTGTGATAACAATAATTCAATAAAGTATTATAGCAAATAAATATAGCTTACATATTCAAAGAAAACGTGAGGCTCTCCTCGAATTTTTCACAGCAAATTTCTCGATCAAATCTTTGTAATCCATGCCATCTAATACATCGTTCTCGATTGAGATCATTGCTAATCCGTTAAGTCTTTCTTGGGACATTGTGGATCTTAAGTAAGACTTCAACAATTTCAGCTTTGAGAAACTTCTTTCTGCCGATGCCACTGTTACCGGAATAGTCAACAAAACTCTATATGCAATTAATGCATTAGGAAAGAAACCGACATCCTTAAGATTTTCTAAAGCGTCAAACGGGCTGATAATATTTCTTGGTAAAATTGTCTCAAACAACTTCAGCTCCATATAAAGTTCATTACCATCAATATCTGAGTTTTCTTCATACATCAATGCATCTTGTAAAAGATGACAACGAGACTTCAAATCTTTATCTCCAAGCTCCCTCAACTTTTTAGGAAACAAAAAACCAAACAATTTTTCATAATGTTGGTACTGTTCGAATCTTCTTTCAAGAGATGCAAGTGCCTGATCAACAATAATTAGGAAATAATTGACTTTAAAATCCTCTTCGGGTGAAAATAAAACTTCTTCTTCAACTGAAGTCTCATCGAAATGCTTTTTCCTACGAATCACACGTCTTCGCGGGAATATAGGATCAACACCCATTTCAATGGCAATTTGTTTAGCTTCATCAATTGCATTAGATAACCCCACTTCTCGATATTTCTTGAAGAATTCAATCAACTTGTTCACTTCATCAATAGCAATATCAAGAACCATATCTTTTGATTGCAATCTTTTACTCACTACATTCACCCTTGTTAGTATTTCATACCAAACGACAATTGATACCAAAAATTCAAAATCACCAAGTTCATTATTTGCTAGTGATTTAGCACTGCTTTGAGTTGTAGGATCATTATCCACATTAACATTTTTTTCATTCACATTAGCATCTTCGTCATCGACTTTAACATTAACATCCACATTTTCTGCATCCATATTGACATTACCATCCACATATACTTCATCCACATTACCATCCACATCCACATTATCTTCATCCATGACATTAACATATACATTAGTAACCACTTGTTCTTCATTAACATTAGAACCTTGAGGCAATTTTTGTAAAAATTTATTCAAAGCCCCCGCTTGTGACTTTACTAACTCTTCTTCCGCTTTTCTCTTTTTACGTTTTTGACTACCGGATGGATATTTAGGAGGCATAATTTCTGATTTCTGAAACACATAATTCATTTTTCAATTAATCGACTAACACTTGAGAGCTACAACTAATCACTTTCTAAACAAAACATAAATTACACAATATTATATATATATATATATATATATATATATATATATATATATATATATATATATATATATATATATATATATATATATATATATATGATGTGAATACTGAATACATAATATAAATTACAATATCAAAAAAGTAACAATTCATGGAAAAAATTGGAATAAAATAATCATTATTTTGGCTGGTGGCTAGTGAATAATAGTCATTAAAAAATAGCAAGGTTTTCATAGAATCATAACAATTTATGTAAGAAAAATATACCTGGAAGCATGGAAAAAGGGAATAAATCTGATTATGTGAGACAACGAGAGCCAAAGAAGAAAAAATGGTGTCATCAAACTAAATAAAATAAGATAAATTATGTTGGAAAACCTAAACTACAAATCCCAATTTTTTTCATTAAAAAAACCAATAAAAAAAATCCCAATTTTTGGGCCCACGTTACTTTGATCAGTAGTCTCATATGCCTTGTTTTTTTTTTGATTATAAATTAAATTAACCAGATGCAAATATCAAATTTTTTGGGCCCCTATACAAATTGGGCCCTAGGCTTGGGCCTAGGCTGCCTTACCCAAAAGCCGGCTCTGATACAAGGGTTTATGTTTTCTGTGAAGAGGAAGTGAAGATGCAGCAATCGATATCTATGATTAATTAACTCGGGCAAAGATTACTGGGGCAAAGATTACATGTTTGCCCATGCTATGACTAAATTATTATATTCACTTTGGGTGTACAATTGTCATCCTTCGTCAATACTGAATAGTATTTTAGATCTTTGACAACCAAAAGTTTATTATATGTTTTAACTCAAGCCTGGTAATTTCTACGGGACGAAGTGTACATGTTCCGCACATGACGAAATACAAATGAACAAATAAGTAAATAACCATAATCTTTTAGCTAAAAGGGATTGGGTCCAATGAATTGAAAGTCACTCAAAGTCTATTTTAACTCAGACAACCCGTCCGACCCACATACCTTGATATATCTCTGATTTTGGCGGTAATGTAACTGTGTGGAAGAAAGAAAAAACTAAGCATGAATTCCAGACATTTAAATGTAAACTAAAATATTTTGTTTTCTTGAAAAAGGATATTTGTGCAAAATACATTAAGTTACTTACTTGGCTTATTTGATCTACTATTATGTTAAGTGGTTTGTGATGAATTAAGATTAAGTAAACAACCGGTATACAAAAAGTTTAGCGTTTCCAGATCTGAAAGCCAATTTGTAGTCGTTGGGTCATCATTGAAGAATATGCTCATGTGCCAACAAAATAGGCAAGGAGCTATATTGGTGCATAAAAGATGCAACTGATAATCCAACGCTTAGGCTTACTGAAACATAAGTAAGCAAATGCCGTCTTTCAGATATTATTCATCTGATTATCGGAGATTGTTCTAAATATAAACATGGAACAAAGCTTGCTAAAAAAAAAGCTATATCAAAAAGAAAAAAAAAAGCATTTATCATCATAAAAGCCTAATTGATAACAAACATGAAAAACTCCAACAAACCAAAGAAGCATATGATGTATTTACAAAGTTTAGCATAATCAAACACAGTACTTGTCTATTACATATCAAACCTATCACTTTCTCGATATCCCTTCTGGTATCCTCAACAGCAGTTTTGATTCAGTATCACCTTCGACAACGCTTTGTTTCTTTTACCTGAATATGCCACAATCGTAAAAATGATCCGTTACAAAGAACTTTAGAAACCAACCTACTCTCAACATTTTGGCAGTTTAACCCCTACTTTTCAACCATCTTGACATATCGAACTAATTAAATACTCATGTAAACGCCACATAAGTTTTTTTAGCTGATTTGGGCTTTGACGTGGATTTTGAACTAAATTTTATTTTCTTCTATTATCAATCTTCATATATCATAAAGGAAGCAGACTGCACATTATCATTATCGTCTATATATCTAACAGATAGTGCTATACTTTCCTATAAGAAAACTAACAATATATCCAACAGAAAAGTGCTTTATTATAAAAGCGTTCCATCATCGTAGGAAAACTATATTCATGCTTGGAACCGATATAACTCATAAAAAAGAAACTCATTTGTACTTATGTAAGAAGAAATATATATATAGGTAATATATATATATATACACACACTATACTATCTTGTCTTATCTTTTATTGGTGAGACTCGCTTAATCTAATGTTTTAGTTTTCACAGAAGAGCTAACAGCAGTAAACAAATATATTCCAGTTAATTTATTCATTGATTTGGAAATTTCGCAATGCATCTAAGTCGATACGAATCTATCTGTTATGCTAATTTGCTTTAAATAGAATGATGTAGCAGCAGTTTATTTTCAATCTTTTTCAACAAGTATTGTATTCCTTTCTTTTATTAATCAAGAAAAGCTTTTGGCTTTATACCATCTCTGAATACCACACATTATAGTACTTAATAGAGGAATGATAAGTAAAACTTATTAGCATGAATGAATTACCTTCATGGGTTGATTCACTCAAATAGCATGCGATTTTCGGGAATCCTGTTCTTCTTGGCCAAACAGTACCGACAGAAGAAGTTTCTCATTCGATTTGCCTCGTCTGTTGTCATATCTATACACTCAGGATGAGACCTGAACAAAAAGGTCAAAAAATCGGTGAAAATCTGGAAACTGAAATACACGATACAAGTATATACATTTTGCAAAACCATAGACATAAAAAAAGCTATCAGATATTGAAAAGTTAATCTCTCCGTATAATCTTTTCTAGAAGAATATGAATATAGATTTCACTCGTTAAACCAACTTATACATTTCGTGGTATCAATGTAGAATATTACAGATTCTTGAGGGATTTGAAAAAAGGTAAACGTAGATTCTTGACGGTAGGCCTCCAAACTAACAATCTACAGAATATTTTGTTCATTAAAAATCTCAATCCAACTAAGTTAGCCCTTAAATATACTTGAAATGAGACCATTCTTGGTAAATGTTAAGCATTCTTTACTTGAGTTCAATTTCTGTATACATTAAAGAATGAAACGTGACAAAAATATTCTAACTTCTTATATGTCGATACACATTTAGGTCAATATAAAGGCGAATCTAAAAGTGATAGAAAATTGTTCGCACCAAAATCTCGTGACTAGTCGAATATTTCCTTTTCTTTTGGCAGATCGTGTTCCTTATAGACAAGTACCAATGAGTATTGCCAAAACGGTATATTGCATCATTTATTTCAACTTTACTTACTTCTTCCTATTTACGTAATTCAGTATATCTTTACGACCATCATCATACCCAAACTCTTATAATAAATAATTAAGTACATCCACGAATAGCATTGTATCACCGAAAGCAATATTAAGAGCAAAACAAACTCGACTCAATTAAAAATTAATCAATAATGTGACCTACCGCTGACCGCAAGCATCACACTTAACCATTAAAGCATCAGGATTATAGGGCAATCTACACTTGCATTCCCTGCAATATCATAAACCACATCAGTCAACAACATATCAAAGATTAATTATATCACACTTCTTATTTATTTATATCAATCTAAAATAATAAAACACACAAATATTTAGATGTACTGTTAATAACATTGCATGGTGATTATAATTTGATCTTTTTAACATCAGTGTTTACGAGTCAGAATCCGGTTGTAATGTTTTAGGCATACTTTTACTCAACTAGTGACTCGTCCTAGTTTACCATCTATGAGTTAGGTAACTAACAGTTTATATTTCAATACAACTATGACCACAAGTCCAATATATTGTCCGTTTTGCCTTAAATGCACTGCTTTGTTCTTGCCGACCATGCGAGGACTTCATAAGAGGTCACACATCCCGGCACTACTCTCACCCAAGTAAGCTTAACTAACCATCACGCAATATTACTTTTACCCAAACAAGCTTAACTGCAAGAGACCAAGAGCTATGATGTTGTGGTTTCGCCCTAAAATACATTATATCTTGTAAGGCCAAAATTTACTTTATGAACACTCTCTCCTACTTTTGACAAATGTGAGTTTCGCCTATTTAGGACAAATGTGAGAGTCGCTACGTTTTAGCCGTTTTCTTAAAACTGCTCGACTCGTCTCACCTAAGTTAATTTAACAACAAATAATTAGATAACTGTGACACTTTATATTTCACATAAAATTTCTGTAACACCCCGCCTACCATAACGCACACAAACAATGTGGTATTCGCCTGATAGTTTATACTTGAATGAAAGAAATAAAAATAAAAACAAATACATACGCTAGTACAAGTTTCTGACAAGTGATATAACCGGTCTCCCAGGCATAGTGAAAACGAGAAAAATAATCGTTTTCTTGGACAGGATCAAGATCCATATAGCTATCAAAGCTATGAACAGTACACTTTCTCTGAATTGTATCAACACTTTGTATATCAAAATGCTTGGAAGAAAGAAGCTCTTTTAGGCCGTGAAATGATGTCCTGCCAAATTTAGTATCCTCCGGATGGTAATACCATTCGACATGAACTTTCACTGCCTTACGATGGCTAGATTGAATAGAGACCACTCGTGCAACGTATGATGGACTCGAGGGATTAGGTGGTTGCATTTCAACACAATCACCAGCTGAAAGAAAAAAAAAAAACTTGTTAGAGAAATTGCGAATTGATGTAATAAAGGAATTGAGATGATTTTACGTTGGATTGTTTCGTTTGTTGATTTGAGTATGTATGAATTTAGGGTTTCCGTGAACTTCTTCTTACTGCGATTGTGTTTCACCATTTTGAAGCTGACTTCACAAAGAAACGAAAATGAAATGAAGTGAGTGTTTTTTGGGTTTTTATACCTCATTTATTTATTAATAAATAATAAATTCAGTGAGGTAAGCATAAGGTGACGTAATCTGGATCATTTATGGGCCATTTAGTACAATAAAAGTACAAGAAAAATATTTAGAAGTTTGGAAAATGGTATCTGATTTTTACACTTAAAATTAGTATATAATTATGTTCATATTCTTATATTTATTCTTAAAATTTTTATCTTTGACTTTTGACAAAATATACATGGAAACTTGTCTATTTCTTTAGAAAATAGAAATAAATTCAATTATATATAAGTATTTATTTATTATAATGTATTTATTACCAATTAAAAATTTATATTTATTAATTTATTCAATTACCAAAAAAAGAAAAAGTTAATAATAATAAGAAATGTGAATAATAATGTTGAACAATTTTGCAACATATCTATCTTCCTTGTATTTGTTCATCATAAAGTATCTTGAATGCATTTTTTATGTTCACATATCTCTAATACCATATATCTCTAATACACGGATTATCATTTTCTAAGAAAAATTAATCAACTTCGAGAATCATAAAATCAAGAAACAATTAGAACAATTACTTTTAATCAAAGGAGTAAATATTAACAATCGAATTCGCCGATCTTATTTCCGCCGACGTGAGATGTGTTCAGCGAAGTTGGAACGCAATAGTAAGAAGTCAGGTTGTTTATGTGTACGGGGTTTTGATAGCGGTGGAAATGAACATCGATGGAAAATAATGTCGGTTAAGGGGAGATGAAGGAAGTTAAAGTGAGTGATGGTGCCTGAAATTGAGAGCATGTTGGTGATGCTTTATGATAAACAAATACAAGGAAGATGGATGTGTTGCAAAAATTGTTCAACATTATTATTCACATTTCTTATTATTATTAGCTTTTTTTTTTGATAATTGAATAAATTAATAAATATAAATTTTTAATTGGTAATAAATACATTATAATCAATAAATACTTATATATAATCGAATTTATTTCTGTTTTCTAAGAAAATAGTCAAGTTCCATGTATATTTTGTCAAAAGTCAAAGGTAAAATATTTGGGAATAAATGTGAGGGTATGAACGTTATAATTTTAAGTGTATGAAGTAAAGTTTGAAGTGTAAAAATCAGTTTCCTTAGAAAATGTATTAGACTTAAAATAAAATAAAATTGAGTTTAAATCGAAATTGTTCATAAGAGTTTGATAACAATAGTTATGAGGAGGGGTGTTCAAATATATATGTATTCGAGCATTTGATCCGAATTTCTCAAAATCTAATATGAAATTATCTGAAAGTTTGGATATCCAAAATATCGATTATCCTAATTTTCAAATTAGAATAGTGAAATCTCGAAATTTCGGATATTACGGATATCCGCATATCCGAAAACCCGAAAATAACCAATATATTTTTTAGTTATTTCATGGATAAAACTACAAAGTATAGATTTTTGTGATTTGAGTGGATATTATGATATATATATATATATATATATATATATATATATATATATATATATATATATATATATATATATATATATATATATATATATATATATATATATATAAATATTAAATATTGTGATGTATAATAAGATTTAAAACAAAATTAAAAAATTATTAAAAAATAATTAAAAGAAAACAATAAGTATTTTTTCTTAAATTTTCGGATTTTTGAATATCTGAAAATTTATGATATGCGGATTCCGCATAGCAAAATCATTATCCGAATTTTTGGATATCCGAATTCTCAAATATCCGACTTTGAACACCCCCAATTCTAAGGATCGTGGTTAAGAAACGAAAACATGCATTAATTATTTGTATCCTTTAAATAAAAGCTCTCTATATTTCGAGAATCACTTCCGACATTTACGTAAAATGGATAATATACAAATCTTTTAAGCATTTTTAAACTCATGAACCATATCCTTTTAAGGTAGTGGTTATCAACAATATTTTCATAAAATTAAAACTTCTAGTTTTTAGTTTGATACCTACAATTTTGTAGCATATACATATTAATGATTACTAGATTATTATTCATATGGTATGTTGGTCGTCTTTCTTGGACCTCGATTTGGACCCAAACTCCTAAATGTCGCGGAATAACATAAAAGAGAATTTGCAATGGTGAAACACACTAAATAACCGAATGATTGATATTATTAAGCTTACGTAATGTTGTATAATACGAATAATATCAATTACAATCGATTACAAAGACTTTGAACCGTCTAAGTGGGTGTTACACGGGTTGTTTCTCTCTCTAGCGCAACACACAACTTTCTCTCTCTAGATGGATGCATTTATGGCAGGTTAGTGGGGTATTTATAGTCCTCACCTAACCCTAAGTCTGTTACGCAACCGTAACACCTGAAAAGGGTGTTGCGCAGCGCAACAGTGGTGTTGCGCCATTGGTGTTGCGCAACAGAGGTCTTGCCTGCGCAACACCTTCCGTAACAACCATAAATCACGTCGAAACGCTTTACAACTTGATCTATATACATGTGGTACTTCACGACACATTCCTAGACTAAATACAAACTACAAACAATGACGACTATGCTCCAACAAACTCTCCCTTGGATGTAGCTTGTATTTTCGACAAATCTTCAGCGCGAATTTGATGTCGTGAGATTGAGGTTGTTTCTTTAACTTCAATGAAGTGTCTCTCACAGTTCTTTAGTCTGTAATCGACGTCTCTTGAATCTCTCGTGTAGCTAGTCTTCATCCTTAAGCAACACTGCTCCATTAAGATCAGCTTCGAGTCTTGATTTCCCGGAAGTGCTAAACTCTTCGAGATCCAATCCTTTAAACTCTGTAAACCCGACTTACAGAGAAACCATCCAAACACGTGTTTTTGTTCTTTAAACTGATAAAATCTTTTAGTTTTTCAGAAAATACGAGACAAAACCTTATAATCTTGTGCGATACGCGACGACGAAGAAAATAAACATAGAAATAAAATCTTTTTGGATTTTGTAGATCTTCTTAACCTAGAAACGCAAATTCTTTTTGTGATTTTCATCTATAAAGTATATACACTACTTTAGCAACCTAGAAACGAGCAAATCTTTTTTGTGAAAGATTCGTTTGCTTTTAGGATCATATCGCTAGAAGTGGAGTCATACGAATCAACCGATTATTAGTATGTTTGTCCTCTTAAGTACAACATCGACATCATAGAAGCAATCTTCCGATTATTTATTTACATCTGTTTATACGGAGTCCCACTTATATTTACACTTTGCTAATTCCAAACTCCCTTCAAAGTGTCATCGAACTCTCAGTATTTATAGGAAAATGTCACCCCATTCCTAATTTTATTAACTAAACTAGAAAATTGGATCGTGTCGAGTATTGCTGTTATGCACACTCTTTTGTAAGTGCGTGTATAACCGTTTTAGGTATATATATATATATATATATATATATATATATATATATATATATATATATATATATATATAAGCTTTGCTTGCACGCGGTTACACACTGTGCCCTGATGTGTAAATCTAGTCTTAAAATTAACCTACTATTTAACGCAATTACACACTTCTAGGCAGTGGACCTATCCGTATATAATATAGTTTAAAGCAAGTAAAGGTTCGTTCGCAGGGACTAATTTGTTTTAATATTTCGAATAAATAATACTGAGTATTTGTGGGGGTTTTTATCGTAACACAAGATTGCAAGTAATTAAGAAAAAGTAATGATTAATTAAAATCGAACGAAAGATTAATGATTAAATCAAATAATGAGAAAATATACTTGTTTGACACTTCACCTATTTTCCGTTAATTTTACGAAATCGATTGTTTTCAAAACTTCTAAGATATAATAAAAGTCCTCCCGAATCTTTCACTAACTTTAATTATCTTTAATTACCCCGTTCCTCCCGAATACAGTAATAACTATTAATAACCAAACAATAAGCAACAAGTTCATTTTTAGTGATTTAATCTTATAGAGTTTCCTCCCGAATAACTCCTCTAATTATCAAGTCCTTCCGAATCTTAACAAATAGACTTATTCTTACTAAGTCCTCCCGAATCTTAATAATTTCAAATCAGTTATAGACCGACCGATTACTTCATATAACTTGTTAATCCTATCTAGATTCCTCCCGAATACCTAGAATATTGATTAGTCAAATTATATATAAACAAATTTGATAATATAATAAAATTTAAGCAAATAAGGATCAACGATTAAACACAAAAACATAAATAGTCAATAAACGAAACATGAACTTCAAATAAGATCCGTTGTCAAACAAGCATAAAAATAGTTTAGCTCCTCATAACTAGGTCTGAAAAAGCAAATAAAGTCATGGAAAACATACTAGAAAAAGTCTTAAAAAGGAAAAGCGAAACAAACTAAAAGATTGCAAACGTGTCGTGACCGACGTTGAATGAAAACCAAATTCCTAGCTTGAAACCTTGCCTCCAAACGAATCCTAAGCTTCCAATACTTGAGAATAATAATTGAATGAATGAATTTTCTGGATGTTTTAGGGTTGTATTTATAGGAAAAAAACTAGATAGAATTCGTGTTTGAGTCGAATTACAAATCTATTAAAAGATGATGTTGTCGTTATCCTTATCTTTATCTTTGTCCTTATCTTTATCTTTATCCTTATCTTTATCTTTATCCTTATCTTTATCCTTATCTTTATCTTTATCTTTATCTTTCATTTACTTGCATTTCTTCGTCCAAATGTCCACTTTCCGATCATATTCAACCTGTCACTTGAATAAAATTCTTTTCACACAATTAAATGTAAAAATCCTATCCTATCCATCATGGTTAAATACGAAAATGGCCAAATATCGCATATAAATATCTATATAAATATGCGATATCATGCCCCCAATATCACGACATTTCTTTGAAAACTAATATACAATACATATTGTATTTATTCATTCATTTATTCATTTATTTATGAGGCGTTTATGACACGAATTCATCCCCCTGTCTTGGCGTTTATCAAGTAAGCATTAAGGGTTATGGAATTCTTAGACTTTTACCGACTCTCCCCCTGTCTTTGGCGTTTATCAACTAAGCATTAAGGGTTACGAGTCTTTATTCGACTTTATTAAGAGTTGCAACATTTTTATTCTCACTTTTTCTTATTACTCTTTTATTTTTAGCCTCATATATATATATATATATATATATATATATATATATATATATATATATATATATATATATATATATATATATATATATATATATATATATATATATATATATATATATATATATATATATATTATACAATCCTATTGGTGATAAATTCTACGCACACCAAAAGTTCTCGACTTATCACCGAAATGGACAGAAATAGCCATGTGACCCGTTATAAACAGTTTCGGAAAAATTGTTTAGATGATATTAGCCGTACCTACTAATACATCGAACAAAAACTTATGACCCTGTTTTTTGGAGAAATCTTAAATCTAGCGATGCACTATCATTTCCTAAGTTTATTACAAACTTATCTGCGCCTTTTTTTTATGTTTTTCTAATTTTGTTTTACTGTACAAATCCTAAAAACTTAAAAAGAAAAAGAAAGGTTTCGAAGTCACGATCTAAGATTTAGATTTCATCATTTTGGACACTTTATACTTAGTTGAGAATTTTTAACTTTAACTCAACGAGTTTGAAAACTTTATACACTTTTTCAAAAGAGTTTTGCATTTAAGCAAAACTGGTTTTGTTCAAGTTCGCAACTGTTATGTGTTGCGAAATCTAAACGCTTTAAACTTACCAAATTAGGTAAGAAGACATACCTTCTCAGTTGGGAAGTAAATCTTTCATCTCACTCGAGAGAGATTTATTTAAACACATAAAAAGCGTCTATGTGAGAGAATGAGGTTTTTATACCTCCCCATCAACTTGCGCTACCGCAAAACTTAAGTGTTACAGTATGTAACATCCATCAAGTGTTGCGCAACAGTTTCAATGTTGCGAGAAACTTTCTGTGTTGCGTGACACTATCTATGTTGCACAATATTTTCTTAAAACGTTCCGTTTAGTTTTAATCTTTAAACTTATTTAAGTGATTTACCCCTTTACACTATCACTAGATGAGTTAAGTGTTTAAACTCTTTCTAAAAATTAAATTTGCGCGTTTTTTTTTTTCAAACCTTTACACTCTAACTTAGAGACATAACCTGTTTTTCGCAACAATGAAGGAATATGATCAATTGATCGTATGTAAGCTCGAAAATCCTTCAAATCGTTGAATATATGTAGGAAGGCTTAGTGGAAGGGCAACACCCTCTTCAGAGGTGCCCGAGGGGCACGGTCTCTTCGTCTTTTACTTGGCCCCTTTGAAGATGGCCCATCCCATAGGGGTTCCCTACTTCTCCCGTTGTAACTCTTCTTTTGCTGCCCAAGGATCGGCCTTGGAGAGCCTTTGTCCCACACATCTATCCAGAAACAAGTGTAGTTCACCGGTTCCACCGAATGCTCCTATCTGTCGGCAAAGATCGTGTGAAATCTTGTACCCATAGTCACGGATAAAGTGGACTACCCAGCGCCTAGAGCCTCTGATACTTGCCTAAGAGTTTGTGTTTTTATGTGATTGCAACGTAAGAAAGAAAGTCCCAATTTTCCACGGAAGCCGGCTCGAAATATTTGATATTTGTTATAGACGGTTTATGGTTGAAAACTGTTTAAACAAACCATATGTAGAATTTAATGAATGTATATCCCCTTTTGGATATGATATGATGTAACCCTCTTCTTAGTTAATTCTATGTCAACTTTGTGCTTTGATTCCCACCACAAGAAAAACACATTATAAATTGCTAACATATAGATAATTTGGATTTTTGTTGAGGTATATTTATCCTAGATGAAGTTATTTAAGAATTCACATGCTATCCAAAGCATCTAGATTGATGTTAAATGCTATCAGCATAAGCCAAATCAACACAAATTGAGTTAGATAAGGCTTAGCCAATATGCACCAGTGTCGAACCGAACTGAAGAATATGTGTAGATTTTGTGGTTGTTTGTTAATACGTTTTTAAGATAAGGTCATCCTTCTCAAATTCCGGGCGGTGTTTTCACCTCTCATTTGACTGTACATCGGTAAGTGGGATTGCTAGTGGTCCCAGTACTTGGTTCATATTTTCATTGGTGTATCTAAGGATGTCTATATGCTCCTTGTTAATGAAATTTGTAGTTTGTCAAGTTGTGTAGCTGGGGCCTCCGCCAATTTTATTAGTTGGAAATTAATGTTCAATTTTTTAGAGATTTATGCATACTTCATTTCTATATATATGCTGATCCAAATTATTGAACTTGTGTTTCTCACTTTCTAATGTGTTGTGTTTTCTTGAAGATCGGTACAAGGTTATTTGTCAAGTGAAACATGCATACCAATTATTTTAACCATCGTTTTTTATACGACTTGTTATGTCATCCATAACACGATCTGCATGAGTAATGTTGCATAATGCGAGCTGTCATTGTATCTTTCAGCCGTCTGCTGATTTAATATGTTGAATTAAGGTTCAAAATGATCCACTTTAATTTGCAAACTTGGATAAACGCTCTCTTATCAACGCTAGAACATGTGTCCTACACATCGATCGATGATGGCTTACTATGTTTGGGTTATATGTTGGAACTTGGGAGTTTTCACAAACATGTGTGGGAATGGATCGCACATGTTCGGATTAAACACACAACAAAAATAAGAAAACCATATATCTCTTTTGCAACAGCAAGTCTCTGCTATCAGATTCGATTTTGAAGGTTTACAGTTACATATCTATAAGTGAAGAGTAAAGGCATGTCGGAATATTCATATGGGCTGAGTCCACAATCATCTTATCATCCCAAATGTAAAGTCACGGTCACACCCTCAAACTTATGTATAAATATGGCTGCATGAACAGTGTTTGACAAATCAGACTCCACAACTCAACAAATTACTCTATGCATATATGGGAACTTAATTGAGAATTTCAGTTAAGTTTGTTGTGCATAAGCCCTTAGTTTTCTTGACATGCAATGGAGCTTAAAGTAAAAGTCACCCGCGTGCTCAAGCCTTTTTTCGTATGCTTGTGACTATAGATATTTATACAAGAATGGTAAGAAGTCCCTATAATTAATGTTTGATTTTTAAGGAGGTACACATCAAGGGCCACATATTTTCAAGTATTTTAGGACTGTTTTTCATGCTTCCTAGATATCATTTTAGTTTTAAGGATGATAAGTTGTGGGGTGTAGGGGTTAAATAAAATGGGGTTGAGGTTGCTGGGATTCAAAGTTGTAACGTTAAGGATAGGAAATTAGCGATGCCCTTTTTCTTCCTTTTATATCTTTAGGGGTAAATTTGGAATCGTATAGAGTCTGACTAAGAAGATATGCATAATGCACGCATCTTTCTTCGACAATTTGTGCCACTTGAAACTTATATCAACCTTTTATTAACAGGTTCATCAAAACAAAAAGGAAGATGACAACTAACCACTTGATAGGAACGAATCTACGAGAAAAAACAGAAACCCCAAGAAACACCTAATCAATCTGTTAGAATGATGTGTGATACCACAATATCTCCTTAGATTACAATAAAAAAAATGAATTAACTTCTACTAGATACAGTGGTAAAGCTTTAATTATTGATGTCTTTTCCTAGCTTGGTTCCATGTAACCAATTATAGAGCAAGAAACCGCCACATGAACGAATGATCAGCAGTAAGTAGCAGCATAACTAGAATCTTTGATCAAGAATGCCATTTGTCGCATCCTGATTTGTTCAAGGTTATTGAAGATGATAATTTCATTGGCTTTCTATGGTAAGGATGCATTCTTTCAACTAGATTTGGTGAATTCGTCTTACGATTAGAGAATGTCGAAAATGGGACCCACCGGTCACGTGGATTGGTGGCTGCCTAATAGGATTCCTACAAGACAGAAATGTTCATTTCCAAATCTCCTCTACTCTCATCTCAACCAGTAATCGTCTATCTTTCACATGGACTTCTTGGCCCACCCCACCATTTCGCCTTAATGTTAGTCTATATAACTTTTTATGAAGCTTTCTTACTTCATGATCGCTCGGATCACTCTAAACTACTACGTAAATTCTTTATACATATATATCCATTGTTGTATAAAGAACATACTGAAGAGTAATTATAAAATTAAGATGGGTGACTCTTCAGCTTCTTACATACACATGGTAACAAGAACGAAAAACATATGCTTTATAAAAAAAAAAAAAAATTATATTATCATGTCGTAAATGATCTTATGACATGTTCTTGATCTAGGTACAACATCTCATTGAGAAGTGTCTGATCTTCAAAATGAGCAAAGAAGAGTGCATGGAAGCCCTTTCCAAACATGCAAATATCAAGCCAGTCATCACCTCAACTGGTTAGTCCCCTATATTAAGATCACAAATGAAAGCATGCATGCGCTGCACACACGCATGTTATCTCTATATTTACTTTCTTGATCATATTTTTGTGTGAAAGTCCCTCTTTTCTCTACGCACATATTTTTGTCATATAAAAGGTAATGGTATGCTCTTTTGGTGTAATCAACCATTTTTAGCCCTATTTGGAAACTATACCTTGCAACTTAACTTGTGATGAACTTGATCCTCTCTTTTGGGTGGTTTCATAACAGTTTAAAACAAGTTCGTATTCAAATGGATCAGTTTTTTACGATCAGACATGATCAGATTGGGTTGACCCACAAAAACTATAGCAGCCTTTTATTAGAAAAACAAACTATTATGTTATCTACAATAATGATCTAAATATTTAAATTAAATTATTTTAAGAGGTTGATTTATTAGGAATAGATTAGTACCCATTTAACATATTAGGGATAAAACACAATCGAAGTCTACTCGTTCATAAATAAAATGGTCAAAATTCCACCTCTAACAATTAACGTCTTTATGCAGTTTGGAATGAGTTAGAGAAAGAGAACAAAGTGTTCTTTGAGTCGTATTCTAAGTCTCAGTCTTCAACCAGCGCAAATCGTATGTCAGAGGCCGAGACGAGCGAGTTGATTCAAAAGATGATATCTGACAATCAATCAAAAAACTCAGACAAAGATGATGAATAAATTTCTTTTCAATATAACATAATGGCTTTATATGTTACTATTTCTAGTGTTATAAAGACGGACCTTTAGAAAGTCCTACATATGTATAGGATGTACTACCATCCATTATTGGACGTTTTACCATCCTAATTTAAGCGAAATTACTAGATTGCCCTTCGACGATGGTCAGGTTGATTACGAAATAACTTAGGGGTATTTTAGTAAAATCGGATGAGGGTGGGGATATTGAATCTTAGTGTATCAAATTTGCTAGAAAGAAGTCACTGTCCAATACAGAGCTTCAGCATAATATGTAACACTAGGGAGATTTCATGTGATGTGAGAATTGTCCTTTATTGTTCTTAATGTTTTTATAATAAATGAAGCAAAAACTGTTGGTCCATCACTTGTCCATTTCATACTCTTTTTTAAAACATTTGAACCAAAATATCTTTCATCGGCTGATTTAAATTTGTTCGGATGATGTCCCATTTTCGTATTGTGAGTCAAAGATTATTGGCCTCTTGAATGGTTTTTTGTTTGTCTACTACTAACTTCGTCTCTTAAACTAGTCGATTGTAGATTTGTAAGGTGTAAACCACATGGTACAGATGTTTCTATAGTTTACGAAATATAATGACACCAGGCAAAAAATAATAATCATGATATTGTTTACTTAAATATGAAACTTAAAACTGAAAAAACTATATGATTTATACCGTAGAGTAGTATAGATATAGCTAGTGACATGATATAGTTTATCTAAATTAATTTTTATTAAGCCACATGGTTAGTTTTAGCTTATCTTGTAATTGTGTATAGTTATTTATAGTTTTTGCATACTTGAGCCCATATTTCTTGAACTTTTTGAAACGATTCAATCTAATAATTTTGAACTTGTAAAAGCGGTCTAGCTAGTTTCTATCCACGAACAGAAACTAACCTGAAAATTCGGTTATGAGAATTTAACGCCCAAATCGTCAATTTTAAGAATTGTTTTAAGGTTTTTGATTTGGTTTCTAATCATCCCTCTCACAGCCATCAATATTTTTTTTTCACTTTTAGTTGGTGTTTGACAAATGTTTTATGATTTCATAGAACTAAAATCAAAACTTCAATCAAGTTGTAAACTTAATTTGACATTTTTGTAGGAAAATTGGTTTTTAATGTTTTCAGTTATTCAACTTCCATGATATTATACTTTAAACCCAAATAAATAAAAAGTCTTTCCACATATATTGAGAAATAAATTATCGTACCAAATACAATTTTATTTCACTATCAAAGATATATAGCATTCATATTCCAAGATTGTGCAAGTGTTATGAACAAATCAAGTATTTGTTTAGTTATCCAAGTTAGTTATTATTCTTTTGAATAAAAACTTACTATAATCGTTATTACATCCACATAGATACATACAGAGTATTTTATAGTAACATGCTAGTACTGTAATAATTGTGTCTACTATTAGCGAATTCGCGACATGTATACATTTGTGAGAAAAGAAAAATGAAGTATGTAGTGCTTGTGGTCAAGTCACTTCCTTATGTTCAAGCTATCGGTATATAACACATCACTAGCGTTCTTTTGCTCCCTCTCCAACCTCGAGTTTCCACTAGCAATTCTACCATCAATCCAACTAATAATGTCTGCAAACACCGTATCTGTGTTTTCTTTAAACTCTCCATACATGAGAGCATGCCACATTTCTGGATACAACTTAAACGTCTTGTCAATGCTTGTTGCATTATCGTATAAGAGTTTGCTCACTGTTGGATCAGTCACCTTGTCCGCCTCACCATGACCAACAAAAAACGGAAATGTTACCTGATTAAATGAGGGAAGTGTTAGGTCTCAGTAAGATCTTAATAACATGATAATTAATTTATTAATTTAATCAATCAAGATTGAATCAATTAAGCAAAGCAAGTATTCAAATGTTAATATCAAATACAATACTTAATCAGTTTCTTGTTTATAGTTTTATAGCGAAATTATAAGAACACAAGAAATGATAACAGCACTTAGTTGATTCGATTGATATCAAAAGGTGCACCAAATACAATGCCTCAAGATCTCTATTTATACACAATATAGAGATTTTGATAAAGACGAAACTTAATAGATAGATGCAAATCTTCTTAAACAAATATAAGATCTACATAACAAACTATCTAAAATTTCGTTGCAATTAATTTAGAATAATTAAGTTTACTCAAACTCACAATTACTCAGTGCTAGACTTAACTAACAGATTTATAACTTGAAACAAATCATTGTTTTTCCCAACAGGAAGCCATGTTACTTATAGGATATGATATATATAAGGTGATTTCCTTGGAACAACAAAAAGTATTTTTCCTAGAAAATATAAAAAAACACAACGAAATGAACTTACCTCTTGAAGCCTCTTTTCGAGATCTAAACTAACATTTAACAGTTGATAAGCAGTCTGAAGGCGTAAGCGACCATTATAGCATAACAGGTTATTACGAACCTAAACACAAACATATAAATATGTGAATTATGAACGTCAAGATAAATCGATCGTTAAAACGAATACAAAAATGTACTTTCTTACCTCCTTCCTTATTTCAGGATCTCTTGGAATAATTTTTGTAAGTTTCGTCAAAATATTAATCACCAATTGAGGTGGTTTGATGTCATCTGCAATCTGAAAATTTTAATAAAGGAAATTAGGAATAATACTGAAAATTTGAAATTATTTAACATTATAATTAGACTGCTTAACTAGAATTTCATGTTTGTTTTAGATAAACTATAACATCTATTTTTGGAGATAAATTAAATCAAGTAAGATATTCATTACAATAAATCGATAATCATGCACATTTATTAAATAAGTATAAAAATAGATTTATAAAGTACATATTTCCGAGGTTAGGTTTATATCATTGTCACTCTTGTTGGCTTATCATTTCATTCACAACGTATGTTGTTTTTGGCAAATAGATTTTAAAACCGAACTTAAAACCTTGTTTGTTAACGCTTGTGAACTATTTCGGAAGATAATGCAAAATGGTTACCTTATTTTCGAGGAGTTGAAACTAAATTTTTTTTATATCTATAATATATCCTAAAAGAGATACATTAAAAGTTATTTGGCAAAGTATATATCAAAATAATGATGTAATATGACATCGTTATTAGCTATTTTCGTTTTAACCCCTACATTTTAAATGCAATTTTAACCATTCAGTTTTAATATTTATTTAAAAAGACATATTTGGAGACCATTATTTTAAATCTTAAATTATTTATATATTAAACCTTTTTAATAGAAAGAAAAACGATTTTTTTTTTTACTTTCTCTTTTTTGATTTTTTATTTTCTAAGAAAAAATAAAAATCTATCCGTAAAAAAAAAAAGAAATTAATGTTGAAATACAAAAAGAGACATATTTTATAATTTTGTTTTTGTTTAATAATAAACGGATTTTATTTTTTACACGACTATGGACTAACTATACCAAATAATAGAAAAAATGTTGACATAAAAAAAAAATCTAAAATTTGATAGAGTATAATAATCATAAATAGACAAATGACACACATATTAAACTTAGATGAATGCAACTCTCTCATTGACCTTATAACATCATAGTTCAATATTTTAATTAAATTATAATTTTATTATTTTTTTATAGAGGTTTTTTACGTATACGAATTTAAAAGTGAAACTGAAAACAGGTATATATAAAAAAACAAATCTAAAATTTGATAGAGTATAATCATCAAAAATAGTTAAATGACACATATATAAAACTTAGTTGAATGCAATTCTTTCATTAACCTTATAAACACTATACCTCAATATTTTAATAAATTATAATTGTATTATTTTCGATATAGTTCTCTACGTATACGAATTTATAAATGAAGCTGAAAACACATATATATATATATATATATATATATATATATATATATATATATATATATATATATATATATATATATATATATATATATATATATAGAGTTGGTTTCATTTAAGAACCATGTAATTATTTATGAACCATTAGGAACCAAGGTGGCAATTTTGTAATTAAACTCAAGGTGGCAATTTTGTAATTAAGTCAAAATTGAGAGCCAAATTGGAAATCAATTAAAACCACTTTAAAATCCTAATTAACTTTAAATTAACATATCTAGAGTATAACTAGGTTTTAGGAAAAACTAAATACACCATTAGAACAAGCATTTAATTATCTTTACAACGAGCACCCACTTGATATACTTTTGACGACTTTTTTTTTTTTTTTTTTTTTTACAGTGAGTTTCGGTATATACACTAGTGTATATACTAAATATTCACCAGTGTATATATTAATTCACAAAAAACACATCTGAACCATATATACTATACACTAGTGTATACACTATATTCACTAATGTATAGTTATACACTAGTGTATTTATACACTACAGTAGTGTATTTATACACTAGTGTATACACTATATTCACTAATATATAGTTATACACTAGTGTATTTATACAATATACACTAGTGTATACACTATATTCACTAATGTATAAGATGTATTCTCTATTGAATACATGGTATTCACTGGTGTATATTGTATATTCACTTGTGTATATTGCGTATTCACTGGTGTATATTGTATATTCACTTGTGTATATATATATTGTATATTCACTTTTGTATATTGCGTATTCACAATTAAAAGGAAATTAATATAAAGATTCGTATACATTAGTGAATATAGTGTATACACTAGTGTATAGTGTATATGGTTTAGATGTGTTTTTGGTGAATTAGTATATACACTGGTGAATATTTAGTATATACACTAGTGTATATACCGAAACTCACTAAAAAAAAAAAAAAAAAAAAAAAGTCGTCAAAAGTATATCAAGTGGGTGCTCGTTGGAAAGATAATTAAATGCTTGTTTTAATGGTGTATTTAGTTTTTCCTAAAACCTAGTTATACTCTAGATATGTTAATTTAAATTTATTTAGTATTTTAAAGTGGGTTTTAATTGATTTCCAATTTGGGGATTTGACTTAATTACAAAATTGCCACCTTGCCTAAAAATGGTTCCTAATGGTTCCTAAATAATTGATGGTTCCTAAATGAACCCACCTCTATATATATATATATATATATATAAACGAAACAACAAATATTTTTACATCAAAAGTCATAGTGATATATAATGTTAATGAAATAAGATGTTTACTCAAGTTCTATATATTATATATATGTTTTCTCTCGATAAAATTCTTCGTGTACATGCAGCAAATAAATTAGTATATATGATAAATGAAGGTGGTAGTTGACTAAATAAGAAATAGACAACTCGATTAACCTAATAAAAATCAATAAACATGTATTTGACTTTTAACTTTAAATAGATCTTTTTTGACATCAAATTCTTCACTTCAATTATCTATTAGGCAGCTTTTACATGCATTACATGTAAGAATCTGAATCTATAAATATTATAACTCAATACTCACAAAAGTTTGTTTGTGCACCATAAATTAAAGATAAATGACATGAATTTTGATGATAACAAAAAAAGAAAAAAACTATATGTTAGAACAAAACCGAATAAATTACACTGTTGATCAATATATTTGTGTCAGAATAATATTTTTAAGACCCTTTTTTTCAAAATAGTTATATAAAACGTTTTTAACTGTGTAATTTTTATTTTCAATATATATATTTGCTTTATATTAACCTTTACATTTTAAAAAGTATATATCTTTACATTTTCAATTTTGGTGCACGATTTTACTTTTTCCTTTTCTTTAATATCCAGACAAAAACAATCGTCGTCGTCATCGTTGTTACATTTTCAATTTCTTTGGAGGCGTTCCATCTTCTGTTACCATACTATTTTTGAAACCGAATTTGATTATTTTAATTTTGGGTTTCGAGATTTATATGCAATAAGGTTTACATAATCCATATAAGATTCGTTATTATTGTTATTATTATTATAGTTATTATTATTATTGCTATGTGCTTGTTGACATATTTAAATAGAAAAGAAAGGGAAAGAAGCATAATACACACACCTTACACATGGGTGCTAGCAAGACTCCACCATCCCAATACTCCGGTTTCTTTCTATGTAATAGAAGTACCATTGCTCCACCCATGGATTCTCCATGCAATATTCTCATCTTTCTTTTATTTTCTTTCTTTTCTATAAAAAATAAAAAAGATCAAGAAAACACATTACTTGTTATATATCCATTTGAAGTTTAAAATACCCTCAAATCATATTTGAACTTTCTTTACTTTTAATATGTTTTTCTACTTAATATTATATAAAAGAAGAACTTACCACAAATACTTATAAAAAAATCCGAACAATCGGTAACAAGATCATCAAAAGAAGGAATATAACCCTGAATTCCTGAAGATTTCCCATGGCCTTGGTTATCAATACCATAAACCGCAAGTCCTGCCTTCACAAACCTTAATGCAGCTCCTGTTTTTATTTATAAAAACACAACTTATACAGACATACAGTTACTTACCAAAGCGCCTTTGGCCTCATAGGTGTGACCGTATTAGGGTATGGATATAAGGTGTGTGTGACTCTCTCTATTGAGGTTAATGGTTCAAATCTCGTTTAGAGACAAATGTAAATAGTAATGTAATGGTGTGTATTAAAATTGAATTTTTAAAAAAATTAATAGATTAAGCATGACCCATAAACAATCTTCATAAGGTAGATATAAAATCAACTTACCTTTCATTGAGACACTGCATTCCATGCCATAGCCATGGTTAAGAAAAACCAAAGCTCTTGGTTCGGTATCAACAGGTAGCCATCGACACGTAAAGAGTTCCAATCCTTTCGCATTCACAATAAATTCCTGATAATTTACAAAGACAAATTGTAAATCACGCGTGGTCGTTAAAATTCCAGAGACTACAAAACAGAGAAAACATGGAAAAACAAATGAATATTACCTCTTCATATTTGAAACTTGAATCTTCGGTCGCCTGGAAAAAGTTAAGCAAAAAAAGACTCATTAACAAAATTTCAGATAATCAAGGAACAAGAATTTTAAGTATGTTATCAAAAAACAAAGAAGGTGAAACACACAACTGTACCATGAAACAAAGAGTTATTTTCAAAGTATACTAAAATCGCATGCTTTAGATTGTTCCTTAGATTGTGGAGATTGCAATGAATTTGGGGGAAAAAGAGAATTTTAGAGAATAATAGAATGGGAGAGAATGGCCTCTACTTATGCTTATATTGTGAAGTTGTTTGTGTACTTTTGAGTTTTAGCTAGTGGATGTTTATATATTTATTTATATAGACTTACTTTTTTTTCTTTTTTATTTATCGTGGGTGCAATAACGAAAGAATCAAAGACCATTACGGGTGTTAGATTTTAGAATTAATCATGTAATATTAAACTGTATTAAATAAGAATATTGATACAAACAACACTAAAATCTGTAACTAGCTAAAACATAAAGATATTGCAAGCTTCAATAAGACTACTCGGTACGGGGCGTGGAAACACAAGACAACGCCGCCACATAGGACGACAACGCCCTCCACAACGCCCCCTCCACACCGCAGGGGCGTTGTCGGCCATTTTTTGCTCCAAAGCGTTGTTCAGACAACGCGGTGATGGTGAAGGAAGATAGCAGCAACGGTCGAAACAAAAACAACAACGGCCATTTTTTCAAAAATCCTCCCCATTTTCTATAAATACCACACAATTTTATAACAAAAACCACACAAACTCTCTCTTTCTCTCTCAATTTTTATAAAAATCTCTATATTTTTATACATCTCAAATGGATCCCAACAACAACAACAATGAAAACAACCCCAACCCCAACCAATGGAACCAATGGTTCAACCCAAACCAATACCAAAACCCAAACCAATACCAAAACCTAAACCAATTTCCACAATTTCCAATAATCTCCGGGAGCCTGCCAAATCAATAGCGGAACATGAAAAGAGAAGGCTTATCGAGAAATTTTATCCTGAATTTTTGTAGTATGTTTTTTATTGTAGTATGTTTTTTTTTTTGTAGTATGTTTTTTTTTTTTAAATAAATGGTAGTATTTTTTTTTTAATAAATTGTAGTGTTTTTTTTTTTTAATAAAAATACAAGTTTTAAAATTTCATTTATATAAAAAAAATTATAAAAATAAAACTTTTTAAAATTACACTCTCTTTCCTCTATCACTCCACATCATCACACAACCACACCACCCATTTTCATCACTCCACATCATCACACTCTCTTTCCTACAAATCACACTCTCTTTCCTACATATCACCTCTATCACTCCACATCATCAATTTATAAAGCCCCCCACACCGTATAGTCTAAAGTAATGGATTACAATTCAAAATGACAGTTTTAGTTATCAAAACTCTTAAAATAAGTTAATTGTAAGAAAAAGAATTCAAACATCGGTATAAGAAAAGTTTAGAGTCATAATTGGAACTATATATTTCGGTCTTCAAAAGATTAATAGTACTTTTACAATTACTTTCAAGTTTTCTTATGTAGGTTAATTTCTAGTTTATTTTTGATAGTGTAGCCATATAAGTAATCTTTGTATAGTTAGAACGTTGCGTATAAAAACCTATTAAAAGCGTAAAGCAAATACGGAAAGCTCTAGAGAGCATTCTGGTCTTTCGAACATTTCGTACATAACAACAACGAACCTTTATAATCACTTACACTTGCGAAAAAAATCCGGAGTTCAAGCTAAAACCATCAGACCACGATGCAAAGAGATAAGGGTGAACAGTAGAATATGAAACTAACTACTCCCAACTCACTAGTGAAAATGATACATACAATTTGAATACAAAGTGTTTTAAATTATAATTAATTTAATTCTCATGACATGGAATTTCTCTTACTATGCTCACTCAAAGAGATGAATGCTTGTAAGTTTATGATCACTTGAATGAAATTGAAAATAAGTTTGCAAGAGGTGAGAAATAAACAAGCCAAATGTTGGTTTAAATACAAAGATAGTCCAATTTATTTTCTCGTATGACTTTTTCATTTAAAAACTATGTTTCACTTTTTACATTCAAAAAATATATGTTATGTAGCTTTAGTAATGTTTGAAAGAGAAAAAAAGTTTGAAATAAAGATGAATAAAGATTGTTTGATATTTTTATTTACTTAAATTTTCAACATGTAAGTATAACATTTAATTTCTTTATAATAGTAAAATACTCGCTCGATAGTAAATTGTTTAAAATTTCGGTGAAATAATCTTTTTGGGTAGTACATATGTTGTTACAAATAAATCTACGAACGATCAAGATTTCTGGTTTGTAAACATTCAATTAGTTAAAAATTTTAAACATTAACTCCACTTATTTAAAATTTTATATACTAAAATTGATTTTTTAAAATTTATATTAAAAGAAAATTTAATTATTTCAAAATTTTAAATATATATGGCAAGTGTGTTATAGAGTTATTTGAAATATTTTAATAATTAATTAATTAAAAGGATAGTTTAGTAATTTTACCATGTTTAAATTTTCAACTTTTATACTAAAATGCTTTATACACTACAACAAAATTGCTAGTTATTCGCACTTTTTTCTTCGCGGTCTATGAAGGCGTGAACAAAAAATTTATGATGTTCACAATTATAAGTGTGTAAACTTTTAAGACACCTATAATTGTGAATATAAGAAAACCTAAAAGAAGAAACACATTTATAAGTGTGAAGAAATATGTTTACACTTTTAGGTGCGAAAAATATAAATAATATTTTTATCACATCCCTAAATGTGAACAATATAAAAATTCATCACAAGTTTTGGCGTGAAAGAATTATTATCACACCTTTGGTTGTGAAAGAATATATAAAATGCTTATCGTAGAGTACTATTTTTGCGCGCGCAAAATCATTTTACGTTATCATTTTTCTGTAAGCTATTATAGTTTCTATTCTTTTAGAATGCTTATTATAATGCTATTATGCGCTCGGGCTATGTTTAAAAAGTCCGAATACATATATATGTTTAACATGAATAGATACAAAACATATATTTTTTTTTTGTAAAATGCTTATTATAACGCTAGATGAAATAAAAGTAATAAAATAACAAAGCTTTTTTGTAAAATGCTTATTATAACATTAAATAAAATAAAAGTAATCAAATAACAAAGCTTATATTTAATAGAATAGTAATTATGTAATATAAATTTAATGAAGAGGGGAAACTATGGATATGTACGTATACAAAAAGAAACCATCACTATCAACTCCACTACATAGCCCAACCCATTTCCAAAACACAAAACCCTTAACCCCCAATTTTCACACACACACACAACGTGTATCAATGGCGTCTGTAGCATTCAGAAACCCTATTCGAGACGATTACTGAATTTCTCTTCTCAATTACGCTACGGTTGTCGAGGATCCGTTATTCCAGCTGCTAGTGTGTTGAACATTGAATCGGTTTCTGGAAATGAAAACGCCGTCGTTTCGAATCCGTGGTGGAGATCCATGGCTACTTTTACGAGAACGTAAGCTGTTTATGTAATCAATCAATTTGTACTTTAATTTGAGGAAATTATGTGATTAATCCAGCTGATTGAGTGATTTTATGAATTTATTCTGATTTTGTTGTTAAATCGGCTAGTTAATATCTAGAGAAAATGATACTTTAAATGGTGACGGTTGTTGAACATCGAACGATAAATCGGTTAGGTATGAACGGTGTGATTAATGTTAGTTATAGTTAGGAAAAACGATAATAGGATAGTTATAGCCGATGAGATTAATGTTGTTAGTTATGAACGATGAGATTAAGGTTCGTTATAATTAGGAAAAACAAACTATACCTTAGATATATTTAGAAATGATTATACGTTGAGACTTGTTAGATTGTTTTAAACCTGAAGTTATGATCTGTTTATTTTATTAGAGGTATGTAGACGGTAATGCGGTTTGAAAATTCTGTTACTGATCGGTGAAACTGATTCTGAGTAGTTCTTAGAGGTTTTTGTATGTGTTCGTTTCATTTGAATCTAGTTATTTGATTGATTACAGCTGATATAATTGTGAGTTTAATTATAGTTATTAAATTGCAGGAATGAGAAATGATAGATGTTGTTAAGCTTCGAACAGGTTGATTTATTTGAAGTTAATACTTAAGAGACATTGAGACTCACGATTTTGTTAAATCTGAAATTATGATCTGTTTAAGATAGTGGCAAACGTAGATCCTAATGCAGTTTGAGAAAGTCTTAGTGGTTGAGTTATTTGTTGCTTAGTTGGTTGGATACACTGTAGAAAATTAGTGAATCTGTTTTTTGCATGTTTCTTATGTTGTGAATTATTTTTCTCAGAAAACCTCATGTTAATGTTGGAACGATTGGACATGTTGATCATGGAAAGACGACACTGACCGCTGCAATCACGAAGGTTGGATTGCTTGATTCTGATATCTGACACATGGCTCATGTTCTCTACTAAACTTTTAGTTGTATGGCTAAGCTATATGGTTTTGTCAGGTGTTAGCAGGTGAAGGGAAGGCGAAGGCTATTGCCTTTGATGAAATTGATAAGGCTCCCGAGGAGAAGAAGAGAGGAATTACAATTGCAACGGTTTTATATTGTTCCATTCCTTCCATCTGATGTGATCTTACCCTTGGGTTATTTTAACTACTTAATGCATCTTGTTTTTTCTGGCTTGGTTATGCAGGCTCACGTTGAATATGAAACCGCTAAAAGGCATTATGCTCATGTTGATTGCCCAGGTCACGCTGATTATGTTAAAGTAAGACATAGTTTTCAATATAAGGATTATTAATTCCTTGAACTTATTAGCTGTTATTACTAGACTATGTCGTGTAATCATTTACACAACATGAAGTAGGTGTTTCAGTAGTTTTCTGAGAAATTGGAAAGTTGAATAGCTTTTTCATAAGCTATATAGGATTCTTTATGCAACCCAGTATTTTTGTGTTACTCGGGTTATTAGAGAACTATGGGGTTTTTTTGGTCCTGTAAGATGCTTGGTTATTACTGTTATTCGTTCAATGCTCCATCTTATCGATAACGTTTTCAAATATGTTAGTTGTATCTTGTATAATCGTTAGCGCACTTAAACCAATTTGTTATTGAGTTGGGTCCGTATTCATCAGGGTTTTTCACATAAATTCTTCTGCTCACTTGTTGCAGTTTCTGATGGATTTGCTTATTTTGTAGAACATGATCACGGGAGCTGCTCAGATGGACGGGGGAATTCTGGTCGTCTCTGCACCTGATGGACCTATGCCACAAACAAAGGAACATATCCTTGTTGCACGACAGGTTTGTTCCTGAAGCCGATTGTAGTGTGTGAACTGTTAGTTTTATGTTTTGCAAGTGGTGGTTTTATACTAGTAAATGCTCCTCCTATAGTAAAAAAGGTTAATACTAATTGTTTATTACTCACCAACCTGAACCATGAGCGTAATTGGCTGCGATTTATGTCAAGGATTTCATAAAACTGCGATTAGGATAGGAAGAGTATTCTGTTTTGGTCAGTTTTTATTCTCCATAAATCAGATTTTATAAATGGAGGTTAGGGTTATACATTTAATATTGAAACAGAATTTGCATTTAATTGAGTAGTATTTTTGATGATTATTTCTTTTTACATTATGGATTTTGTACAAGTGCTTTTAGGAAAAAAGAGTAATTTATTTTGGCTAGTTTTCATTTTCTACATGGTACTTTACTATTTGACGGTTTTCAGATTTCTTTGTTCATTATAAATTATTTCTTGTTCACTTTCCGACTTTCTACTTTTGCTTGTGAACAGCTTGTTGAGATCCTCCCATCGGCTCTCGTGCTTTACATTCTTCGAAAGCTGCTTCCCAAGAGAGTATCAGCACAGTACCACCCTATTCGTTAGCAAAATTTGCATCTATTCATTTACTGTCGAATCAGCGTGGGATCAATTGGATTTGAGCAGACTTTAATATATGCATATTTATGTTTGCTATTTTGATGTACAATTACAGTAGCAAAATCGTCATCTGTAACTTGATTGAAGAAATTTTTTTCATCGATTTCTTCATGGAGTTTGTGTATTTGAAACTCGAAACCTAAAATGTGGTTGATTTCTGTTTTGTCACCATTTGTATGTTTTAATATATTAAAAGCGTGAAGATTCACATTATGAGGCGTGAAAAACCAAATGATCCCAAAATAAGTGTGATAAATTATCCAAAATCTTCACATTTGAAAATGTGATAAATTTATCCCAAATTCTTCACACTTAAAAATGTGATAATAAATCACAAATCCTCACACTTTGAAGTGTGATAAATTATTCCAAATTCTCACACTTAAAAATGTGATAAATTTATTCCAAATTCTTCACACTTAAAAGTGTGATAATAAATCACAAATCTTCACACTTGGAAGTGTGATAAATTATCTTAAAATCATCACACTTAAAAGCATGAAAAATTATATCAAAATAATCACACATAAAAGTGTGAAGAATTTTGTTACGCCAATATTCCTCGCGCATATACCAAGTGCGAACTTTTTAAATCTACGCGTTTTTAAGTGCGTATATATGTCCTAAAAAGCGTGAAAAATCAACCATTTTGTTGGGAGAATTTCAAATTTACCCCTACTAACCTATATAAATATCATATATACCCGTTTAAACTTGGTAATATCATATTTACCCTTCTTAAATTCAAAAATATCAAATAAATCCAAATTAATAAATTATCCTAATTAAAACTCCAAAATCATTAGTAATTATCCAAAAATTAGTAAATCACTAATATACCCTTTTCTCTCTCATAAAGTATTAAATATGCACTCATGAAGCCTAAAATTTTGCCACAATATTTGACTTATTAGATTTAATAAATATTTGAGAAAATATGGTTACACATTTGGAAGCATCGACCAATACCACAACTGCACAACCAAAAAGAATCAACCAAATTAATAAGTAAGAAATATCCATAAAGATAGAATCAAGTACAAAAACAATTTAAAATAGAGAAAAGCGTTTTTATTATTAAAACATAACAATATTTTAAACAACTGAAACAACTATTTTCGTAAAACTAAGGTTATCAATAGAACCAAAAACAAAAACAACTAGTTTGGTGTAACAAAAGTTATCAGCATGCCAAACTACAACCCAAAATAGACTAAAGCAATTAATTTGATTTACTAATTTTTGGATAATTACTAATGATTTTGGAGTTTTAATTAGGATAAATTATTAATTTGGATTTATTTGATATTTTTGAATATAAGAAGGATAAATATGATATTATCAAGTTTAAACGGATAAATATGATATTTATATAGGTTAGTAGGGGTAAATTTGAAATTCTTCCTAATATATATATAGATATATAGATATAGATAAAACACGATAAGCTCTTATGAGTGTTTGGTTGAAGCCAAACACCTTACATCGGCTAGCTTTTCCAAGCTATTTTTTATAAAGCCACTTCACTATGGTTATTGGTATAGGTTATCCACGGTCGTAGTGGGTAAGATGGGCGACCCGCCATGACTTATAAACTTTTAAGGGCCTCAAATTTTTACTATGTCTGTATAACATTAACCTTAAATTGAATAAACAACGATTTCAATTGAATTTAATTTTTTTAAACCTTTGTGAGCATAAAAACATCGTATTTCGTGTAAAGATAGTATTAATGGTTATCTGTTATATACTCTAGATAATATATATTTTTAGGGTGTCATTTCTATAAATAGACACCAATCTCTCCCCCCTCTCTAAACGGTCTTTTATTTTAGGGGTTTTTTTTATAAATAGACATGTGTTGCCATTAGCTTATCTTGTAAGAGCTTATAGTTATTTATAACTTTTGACCTCAATCATGAGTTTGGCCCATTTTTACGTTGTGTTATTGTGTGTTGCGTGTATTTCTTGAACTTTTTGAAACAGACCCAATCTAATAATGTTGAACTTGTACAACTTGTAAAAGTGGTGCGGTTTCTATCCACAAACCGAAAAAATCCGGTCCTGGAAATTTAAAGCCCAAACTGCCGTTTTAAGAGTTGTTTATTCCGTTTGGTTGTACGGTTTTTTATTCGGTTTCTAATCGTCCCTCTTACAACCGTCAATATTTTTGTTTACTTTTTATTGGTATTTGACAAATGTTTTCTGTTTTCATAAAACAAAAATCAAAACTTAAATCAAGTTGTAAATTTGATTTGACATTTTTATAGTTTAGAAAATTGGTTTTTAATGTTTTCATTTATTCAACTACTTTAAACGCAAATAAATAAAACTCTTCCTTCCATATATATTTAGGATTAAATTGTTTCACTTGTTGGTCTATTGCTGAGACAAGAAATATTGTCGGAGCCTAATCCTTAGTGGAGAGTTAGATTAGGTTTAAAAGAACTACGAAGTCGGATTAGTCCGCCGAAATTAACTTTTCAATTGAAATTGTCTTACCAAATACACTTTATTTCACAATCAAAGATATATAACAATTCATAAAGAAAATGAAAGTGTCGATGAACAAAATAAACTCATCACCACATATATTTCACAATTAAATTGATGGTATGAACACATAAAGTCTTTGTATAGTTATCCGAGTTAGTTATCCTTTTGAATAAAAACTTAGCTTAATCGTTATTACATACACATCGATAAAATTTTATAACAACATTCTACATACTATAATAACTGTGTTTGCTATTAACGAATTCGCTACACACATACATTTGTAGAAAAAATAAAATTAGAATGAAGTATGTAGTGCTTGTGGTCAATCCAGTGACTTCTTTATGTTCGAGCTATCGGTATATAACACATCATTAGCATTCTTTTGCTCCCTCTCCAACCTTGAGTTTCCACTAGCAATTCTTCCATCAACCCAACTAATAATGTCTGCAAACACCGTATCTGTGTTCTCTCTAAATTCTCCATACGTGAGAGCATGCCACATTTCTGGATACAACTTAAGCGTCTTGTCAAAGCTTGTTGCAGTATCGTATAAAAGTTTGCTCACCGTTGGATCAGTCACCTTGTCCGCCTCACCATGACCAACAAAAAACGGAAATGTTACCTGATTAAATAAGAAATGCCTTGTTAGTTACAGTACACATATAAGGCGTTATTTCATTACAAACATCAAATAAATTGTTCCTCAACTTACCTCTTGAAGCCTCTTTTCAAGATCTATACTAACACTAAGAAGTTGATTAGCAGTCTGTAGACGTAAGCGACCTTTATAGCATAAGGGGTTGTTACGAACCTATAACACAAACGTGCAAATATGTAAATTATTAACGTCAAGATAATTTTTTCTTAAAATGAAAAACAAATAATGCTTATATTTACCTCCTTCCTTATTTCAGGATCTCTAAAAGCCACATCAACAATATCTTGACCCGGAACAATTTTCCATGTTGGAATTATTTTTGTAAGTTTTGTCAAAATATTAATCACCAATTGAGGTGGTTTGACGTCATCTGCAATCTGGGAATTAAATAGATTGAAATTAGGAATAAAATATGTGAAATAATATTGTAAATATAAATTTAATTATTGAAGTATTAGGTCAAATAAGAAGTTCATGATAATTGATCTCTAATCATACAGTTTTATTAAGTATGGTATATACATCATCGAACTTATATAAGTATTGTTTCCAAGGTTAGGTTTATATCATTGTCACTCTTGTTGGTTCATCATTTCATTCACATCGCATGTCGTTTTTAGCAAATAGATTTTAAAACCGAACGTAAAACCTTGTTTGTTAACACTTTTGAGGTATTACGGAAGAGTGACATATATCAAACTTGTTTTGCTAAAAATAAAAGCTGCTTAACCAGATGTTTTGTTATAAAAATCCATTTTTGACCTTTTGAAGTAATGAAAGATCATGGTTACCCCTTAATTTCTAGGAGTTATAACTTATATATAATAAATGAAAGTGGTAGTTGATTAAATAAGAAATAGACAACTTGGGTACCCTGATCAGAATCAATTAACATGTATTTGACTTTTAATTTTGAATACATTCTTGTCACCATAAACTCTTTACTTCATTCATACAACTATCAGGCAACTTTTCCATGCATTGCATGTCATAATATTAACCTTTAAACCTTATAACTCAATACTCAACAAAAACTAGTTTGTAGATATAGATGTAAAGCGGGACGGAGTCGTGATTTGAACTTAAGAAAGGATTATTACTATAATTAACTTTTTATGGATTAAGGATATTAGCTTATTATTATATTATATGTATATGTATGTGTGTTAGTTGCCATATTTGAATGGGAAAAGAGACACACCTTACACATGGGTGCTACCAAGACTCCGCCATCCCAATATTCTGGTTTTTTCCTATGTAATAGAAGTACCATTGCTCCACCCATGGATTCTCCAAGCAATATTCTCATCTTTTTCTTATTTTCTTTCTTTTCTGTAAAAAAAAACAAAAAAACATATATAATTATGAAAAAATGATATACTTACAAAAGGTTTACAAAAAGAAATTACACAAAATGAAATGTCATGATATAAATGGATGAAAATGAGAGAAGAGAGAATTAGTGTAAAAGATGATTGGTTCTAATGAGAGTACACATCATTTTGTAAACTTTTTTTTGTAAACCGTTTCTAAGTATAACATTTCTCTGTATTTATTTAAAATTTAGAAATTACCCTTGAATCATAGTTGAACTTTCTTTACTTTTTAATATTTTTTTCTACTGTATATTGTATATAAAATAATATGGAATATATTCTTGTGTTCATAGTTATCTAATAAAACAAGGAAGCCAATTAAAATCTTCATTCAACTTCTCAAACTCAGTCCTATTTTGACCTGGTCATAAAGATTCAACCTGTTGAGTTGAATTTAATGAACTGAAATTTAAATAAAATAAGAAATAAAAAATAACTTACCACATATGCTTGAGAAGAAATCCGAACAATCGGTAACAAGGTCATCAAAAGAGGGAATATAACCCTGAAGTCCAGACGATTTCCCGTGCCCTTGGTTGTCAATACCATAAACTGCAAATCCTGCCTTCACAAGCCTTAATGCAGCTCCTGTTTATACATTATAAACATAGTTAATATCTAATCGCGTTAGTTACCAACTCCGTTGATGGTATTTGGGATGTAAGGTATGTGAGTATGTCTATTGAGGTTGAGTTCAAATCTCGTTAGACATAAATAAATAATAAAATCATGAGAGTCAATAGATTTTAAATTCATATTTGACCGAAAAACCATTGATTTTGTAATTTCAACATGAACGATTAATAATCATCATGAGGTAAAGATAAAACCAACTAACCTTTCATTGAGACACTACATTCCATGCCATAGCCATGGTTAAGAAAAACCAAAGCTCTTGGTTCGGTATCAACAGGCAGCCATCGACACGTAAAGAGCTCTAATCCTTTCGCATTCACAATAAACTCCTAACAATTTACAACCAAACATAACAGTAAATCACACGTGCTCATGAAAATCGACATAATACAAAACAGTCGAACGCGAAAACATCAATACTTGTGAATAATACCTCTTCATATTTGAAATTTGTAGCTTCAGTTGCCTGAACAAAGTTAAACATAACAAAATATTAGATAATCAAGAAACAATAACTTTTTTTTTTTTTTAACCTAGGTATCCAACTCGCTTTGCTAGCGGACTAATATTTTTACGTAGATATTATCAATTACAAAGGAGAATCGACATACCATTAGATAAAGTTTTTTTTTATAAGTATACTAAAATCACAATCTTTTGATGGTTCCTGATATTATGGGGATTACAATAAATTTGGGAAAAAGAAAAGAATTAAAGGGAATAATAGAATGGGAGAGGATGATGTGTATGTGGAGTATGAGGCGTGGTCTCTACTTATACTTATATTGAGGAGTAGTTTGTGTACTTTTGGGATTTAGCAAGTGGATTTTTATATATTTTCTTTTTCTTTTTAATTTATCGTGGGTGCAATAATGAAAGAATCAAAGACCTAAGGTGTTGGATTTTAAAAGTAACAATATTAAATATTATATATTAAATAATTGAATAAAATCAAAGATAAGGTCATTTGAAAACGAAGTCAAATATATGTTTTTCTAAAACTTTTTTATACTTATTAATTTAAAAGTTTAGGTTTTTATATATATGTTTTTGGGATGTTTTTCCCGTTTTTATTTTAGATCCATTTTGTATCGATCATATTTCATAAAATCAGTAATAAAAAATATCAAGAACGGTTTAAGAAGAATTTATTTCAGTCTCCAAAAAGCAGATAATACTTTTAAGTGCTAATTGTATAAAAATTTAACAAACTTTGTTTATTTTTCTGTTGTGTACATTCAACTTTTATCTTTTTTGCAAATGATGTAACGAACTGTTAGATGCACTTCTTAGCAACTTTTCTTAGCTTTTATTTCTGTTTAAGGGTCACTTTTACATGCGTTTAGTTTACTTTATCGCATTTTATTCATGTTCATTAAAGTTGTTTATTGCAGGTTCATGTAGTATGGTGGTTTGGGTACATGTCTTGAAAATCGTCAAAATTGGTGAAGACGGAAACACGTGGAGCTAAGCTTGAAAGACGAAAATTCGGAGGAGTTGTTGCAGAAGAAGCCCACCCCGACAGGTTTTCACTGGCCAGTCAACCTACCCGGGTTTGTGGTGTTGATTTCCTAACCCGCTCGGCCCCTAAAATTTAGATTTTCGGTTGTGTTTTATTTATGCACAATTTACTAAAGGAGAAAAGCAGTTTTTCGACATCTTCCACGAACATAGACCAGCAAAGAGGAAGAGAAAACCTTGGGAGAAGCAAAAGATCATTGGAAAATCATTGTTTATAAATTTTTTGTATGATAAAACATTTTAATATCATTTTTAAAATTATGTATTGTGTACTAGCCATAAATGGCTAATAACCTAATATTAGGTAGTGAACAGGGCCGTAGCGTGGACATGAGCGAGGTGGTCGACCGCTCCGGGCCCCCAAATTTGTATGTCTTCTTTATATAGCTTCTATATTTAGTTAGTTTTGAGGCCCAAAAAGTTTTTGATATAAGAAAAGACCCAAAACAGATTTGGTAAAAGAAAAGGTCAAAGGAAAATTTGGTATAACAAAAAGCCTAAAACAATTGGTAAAAGAAAAAGCCCAAAAGAAATTGAAGCATAAAACCGATCGGATTGTTCTAGTTCTAGGCATTAAATTTGGAGGTTGCCAACTGCATCATCGCCTCATCGGACATGTCAAACGCCCAAACGATTTCACCAAGTCCCAAAATCACAGCAATTAGCAATAATTACTCATAATCATCTCAAACGGCCAGTGAATTCTGATTTAATTCTTATTTTCGATTCTGAATCTATTCCCCTCATGCTCGATTCTGAAATTTGATTTCACTCTCCCTGACTCCCTCTGCTCGGCTCGATACCATTAACACGCCATAAACATTGCTCGATACCAAGGCACCATTCAAGCCATCAAGCCACCAAGCAATCTATTTCTGTAATTGATTCTGAATTTCTGATTGACTAAGCAAAGAACTCGATTCTTGAGTATGTTTATTTTTTGTGATCTTTTTTTTTTCCTGTTTATATGAGATATAATAAGGATTGTTTGTTGCCTAGGCTGATTATTTTGTTTTGTTGCTTGATTGTTTATGATTCTAGATTTGCAGATTCACCACAAAAGTAGAAGAGTTTTTCTGTTTTTGATTCAAGATTGTTTGGTTTTTATGTAATTCAAAAAAATTAAAGCCATTGGATGATGTGGAACTTAAAGAAAGTTGTACTAATTTCGCAAGCAAGTTTTCTCATAATAATATGTGTGATGTAGATGTAAATGATTTGTTTACGGAACTCAGAGTATTGTAAATGACTTTGCCAAATGTGATTATGACCTCATTTGAAATTTTAGAGTTTATTAAAAAAAAAAGGTTTTTATCCAAATGCTTCCATTGCATATCGAATTTTATTAACTATACTCGTTACCGTCGCATCGGCCGAAAGAAGCTTTTCAAAATTAAAATTATTAAAAAACTATTTGAGATCATCAATGTCACAAGAAAGATTGAATGAGTTGGCTATTTGAGATCATCATAGCCTTTTTCCTTTCCATAGGTGGGGAGTCCCCAGCCTTCAATTGTAATAACTTTTTCAATTAATAAAAAATTTCGGAGGTGCAATATTCTTTTATTCAAAAAAGATGTTATTAGGGCCCCCACTTTTTTGTTTAGCTCTGGGCCCCAAATTAGCTTGAAACGGCCCTAGTAGTGAATACACTCTTTTATGTTAATTAATCGATGACTTGATGAATGTTTTGATTTCAGTTTAGTAATTTGATTGTGATTTACTTGGAAAAGTTAAATTTTATCTTACTTCTTCATGATCAATTGGGTTATAGTTTGCCCAATGATATACAAGTAATAAAAATGTGAAATATCTATTAACCCTTGAAATAGCGTATTGCTTATGTACAAGGTTTTGAAAATCGTTGAACTCACCTTAGCAATTCCACTGATACCAACAAAATTAACGAAACAATGAACCTCAATCTATAAAACAATTTACTTTAGAATTAAGAGACAATTGTTTACGATGATTGCTTATTGATTTAGTCCATATACCGGTGCCTTAAACACCACTTCCAAAAATTTGAGTCTGCTTTCTAGTGCTTCTAATTGAGAAATCGATCAAGCTGTAACTTATGAATATGGATGAAATGTCTTTTAATTATCAAAAACGTAATTGTTAGACCACCAATACGTCGTACAGCCAAACTCAACCATATAGGTTGTATGCTTGCATACACCTTATGGCCAAACTCACCCATATACCGTATAGGCACGCGGTGAAAAAGCACTTGATCTTCAAACTCTACTCCTAGGTTGAATAGATCTTTTCTATATGTGTATGCATTTATTTTGGCTATTCCTTTTACCAATACTCCCTTTTGTATAGCGTATAGACATGATCTTCATTAGTCGGATGATCAAAATATGAAAATTTGGGCCCTTATAGCTAAAGAATTTGGTCTTGTTGTCTTTGACGTACTCCTAGATATATTCATTGGTAGATTACTTTGAAGGGCTTTGGAAAAATCTGGAGTCGTTGAAGTCCTTTAGCGGCTTGACAAAATCAAAGTAACCGAAATCCATAAGTAAATTGTCTAATATCAACGGCTCAATAAAATGAACGTTCAAACACAAAAGATAATATAAAATATTAAGTGTAAGAAAGTGTAATAAACTTTGTTCTATTTTATATCACGTAATCAACTCTTAGAATATCTGTTGAGTGTATTTGACTCTTAATTTTTTTTTCTAAAATCCAGATTTTTAAAAGAAATTTAAATGAATATATCGCTTACAAGTCAACAAAAATCATGTAGGTTGATGTGATTTGTCTTTATCGTTTGAATAATAAGAAATGAATATGAATTTTGATTAATTTTCTCAAATTTCATTTTTGTCATGTACATACGTTTTCTCCCTTTTCTTACTTGGGTCATTGTAGTATTAAAATCACCTTTTAAACTAGAATAATAATATAAGCATAGTATTAATCATTTTATTTAAATTAACGTTGTGTTCCCGAGTTTAATGAGGGGAGAAAAGAATAGAAGGGAAAATAAGACAGTAGAAAGGAAGAATGGAGAAAAGAAGTTTTTTTTTATTTTTCGTGTTCCCGAGATGGGAAGAATTGCAAAGAAAAGAAAGGAATTTTTTTTTTACTGTGTGTTCCAGAGTCAGAAAGAAAGGAAAAAAAAATTATTATTTTACAATTAATACCCTTTATTATATATCACTTAAAAAAACATAAAACACAAGTATAATAACTAGTATATTAGTAATTTATAAATTTTACCAGAAAATAGAATACAAAATGATGATACAATGACTAGTTTTAACCTTACCTACATACACACCATACGCACTCTAAAAGTGTAAATGTAAAACTTATGCAACGCCTTTGGCTCAATTAAAATCACTAAAATACACATACGTTGTGTTCCCGAGTTTAATGAGGGGAGAAAAGAATAGAAGGGAAAATAAGACAGTAGAAAGGAAGAATGGAGAAAAGAAGTTTTTTTTTATTTTTCGTGTTCCCGAGATGGGAAGAATTGCAAAGAAAAGAAAGGAATTTTTTTTTTACTGTGTGTTCCAGAGTCAGAAAGAAAGGAAAAAAAAATTATTATTTTACAATTAATACCCTTTATTATATATCACTTAAAAAAACATAAAACACAAGTATAATAACTAGTATATTAGTAATTTATAAATTTTACCAGAAAATAGAATACAAAATGATGATACAATGACTAGTTTTAACCTTACCTACATACACACCATACGCACTCTAAAAGTGTAAATGTAAAACTTATGCAACGCCTTTGGCTCAATTAAAATCACTAAAATACACATACAGTTTGAAAATCATAACGAAGAACACATATATATTAATCATTTCAATTTTGCTAAGATCAATATTTACACAAAAAAAGTTTACACATGAACTACGTCTTCATTTTCTATCATAAAGTATTAATTAATATGTTATTTAGTCGAACCAAGATAACTTTTATCATTTTTTTCATAGAAAATCACATGATTATTACTACGTACGTAAAGCAAGTATATAGAATATAGATGTAAAAATTGAATACTTACCTGATGTAAGCTGCAGACTGCAGAATTTTGTGAAACTCAAAAAAGAATTATATGACAGAGATGAAGATTTTATAATAAAAAAGAGTTCTGATACAGTTCAATTTCTTGATTATATATCCGAAAAATTATAGACCAGGGTATAATTTATATTTATATTTATATAATAATAAACAATTTATAAAATAATAATAAATAATGTTTATTACTCTAATTTAAATAATGTTGCAGACGTGGTAAGATATATGTGGTTCAATTTTTTTAATTTAAATAATATTTATTATTATAAAAATATTATATATCAATTAAACAAATCATAAAAATATTAAAATTATGAAGAAAATTCAAGCAAGATATATTTGAAATCAATAATGTCTTTTGTTATGTTGAGGGTAATTTGGGAAAAAAAATATTTTACCCATGTTTTGGATTTGATTTCTATTCAAATCTTTTTAATTTTGAGAGGAAGTTTAGGAGAGAAAATAGGTAATATATTTCTTTCCATTTCTTTTCTCTTCTCTCCCTCCAAAAACTGTGGAACACGATTATTATTTTTTAATCTATCCATTTCTTTCCATTTCTTTTCTTTTCTTTAAACGAAAAAACTCGGGAACACGACGTAAGAGAAAATTAAAAAGAGAGTCTATATTTACAAAAAGTTAACAATTTTTTTTTTTAAATAATGTTTCTTGAGATTAATAAAAGATAATAGTACTAAGAGGGAATTAGTGATGTGATTGTGATTGGTTAAATTAATGAAATGTCATGTTATTTCGTTAATAACTTTTTACAATTTCTATGTAACATTTTTCACTAGAAAAATAAATTAAGATTATAGATAATCAACCCTTTTCTTTTAACTCACTTATTATATTTACCTATACATTTTTAATATATAAAACTTTTGAGTTAAATAATTGTAGAGTTAATTACAAAAATCGTCCTTAAGGTTTATCTTAAATTACGAATTTCGTCCCTAAGTCTAAAAAGTTACATAAATCATCCACTTTTAGAAACTAATTACCTTTTTCGTCCCTAAGATTTTCTCTAATTACGAATTTCGTCCCTAAAGTTTGTCCTAAATTACAGATTTGGTTCCTAAATTACTGGTGCAAATTAGAAATTAGGGACGAAAAGCGTAATTAATTTCAAAACTTGGACGATTTATGCAACTTTTTAAACTTAGGGACGAAATCCATAATTTTGGGTAAACCATAGGGACGATTTATGTAATTAACTCATAATTGTACCTTAACATGTACATGATAACATAGGACGTGTTTGGCGGAAAGTTTATAAGATCACAGGTTTATCGTTTTTTATAAGCTCACTCATAAGTCTTGTATAGTTTGAGGGTGTGTTTGGCGTAAGTAGTTGGAGCTTGAGCTTAGGTTGGAGCTGGAACTTTAATTTATTGTCGAGACTGAAGCTTATATATAAAGATGAAAAACATGTTTGGTAAATTAGTTGGAGTTGTAACTTATTAATATAAAAAACATAAAAGGATATATATAAAAATATATGTTTCAATTAAAAAATAAAAAATATTTATGTCATTTTGTTTAGCATAAGCCGAAACTCTTTTGAAATGGCTTATGATTTTGGATTTATCGGGCTTATTTTTTTATTAAGCTTATCGAACCAAACGAGACTTATAGAGGGACATATAGAAAATGACAAGTTTAATTGAAAAATATATGTTTTTTTATGTCTTTTTGTTTCATAAAGCCAAACTCCAATTACTTTATCAAAAATGTTTATCATCATTATATATAAGTCACATCTTCAAACTTAAGCTACAACTTAAACTTCAACTTAAGATTTAGCTCATCTATAACCCCTCACACACCCATTTATGAATACTATTAATATTACATTTTTAATATATACTATTAATGGTAATTTATAACTTTCAAATAAATAATCAAATTTATAATAATGGTTATTCAACTTCATCAAATGTGCAAACTACTATATTTTATTATATGATTTTTTTACAAAGAGTTTCTAACATTTAGTGTAAACTTTGTCTTATAAACAAAATTTTATTCTATTCATCCACCAATGTGAGATACAAATAAAAACCAATGTTAAATTAACTTAAAAGTTAAATCTCAAATATAATTCCATTAATAGTATATAACTTGTTTAGATGAACTCTAATTGACCAACTAATAACTTTTATATAAAAAGATTATTTAGGTATTTATATTATTATTTAATACGGGCTATTTTTACAAAAAATTTCTCATGTACTTAACTACAAAATATATATATATATATATATATATATATATATATATATATATATATAGAGTTGGTTTCATTTAAGAACCATGTAAATATTTAGGAACCATTAGGAACCAATATTCACCAGTGTATATATATGATATTCACCAGTGTATATTTAATATGATATTCACCAGTGTATATACATATAATATTCACCAGTGTATATACATATAATATTCACCAGTGTATATATATATATATACATATGCTTTATATACACTGGTGAATATCATATATATACACTGGTGAATATTGGTTCCTAATGGTTCCTAAATATTTAGTGGTTCCTAAATGAACCCACCTCTCTATATATATATATATATATATATATATATATATATATATATATATATATATATATATATATATATATATATATAATATGGTATAAAATAAATGTAAATATATCTTTTGAACTAACATTACAATCTAAAATTTTATTCAATAAAAAAGATATAATAATATGCAAAATACATAACGCAGACAAATAGAAAATCTCTATATAAATAATAATCTTTTAAAAAACAAATAAAATTAAATAGTTTACGTACGATTTCCAATAAAATAAAAAAACATGACTCGAGCATTACGCAGGTACTCTCCTATACTTTATAAAACAAATTCTACTTTTCTGTTTTTAGAATATTCTTTATTTTAAGTTTATAAGTTACTATTTAAAAACATTGTGGCCATTAGTTTTTACGACTCATTTAATAAAGACATAGTGTCAAAGACACATGTTGCCTACTCATAGTTATTCTAACGTGACATTACACGGACATAAATCTATCTATTACTACCAAGTGACACTACTTCAAATAACCTAAACTCCAAAAGTAGTTTGTATACAATTTCAAATAGAAACAAATTATCTATCACTTAACGCGAGTACACTCGTAATTACATTAAACAAAAGTTTGTCGGTTTTATTAAATCCTCTTCGATTATGTATTAGTCAAAATAATAAAATTATAACGCGGTTTAGTCACATAAATTCCAACATATTGTTTCCAAGATTAAGCTTAAAATGATATGATTAGATGGAGGAATAATATTATAATGTCGAGTTGAAATCGCATGCGCAATAATTTATCGATCCATGATACTTACTATCATTTTTTTATTTAAAGTAGTTGTTCATTGTTGAATTGTTGGGATCTTTATAATATAAAATAGTTCTCTCTTACTATAATGAAAAGGAATAATAACAACTTTCTGAATATTATCTAGAATTATGATTATTATTTTTTCTAGATAATTTCTTTTTCTAAATTTGAGTATGAGTTTTTACCTCAATAATTAAAATCAAATTTAGAATCTTTATTAAACTAATTATATGTAACTAGGTGACGTAAATTTCTAACTAAAATAAATGTACTTATGTAAATAATGTAATTTGAATTAGTTTCGTATGTAAATGTGTAACAACCTCATATTCATTTTTCTCGAGTTCCCGCTACACTTTGCCACCAAAACATCGCAAACAAAGAAGGAAAAGTGCGGATGAGGTTGAAAGTTTCAACACGGAAGGGAGATTGTCAAAAAGGTTGAAGACCAACAAGGAAAATGTGGAAATGGAGGTCATAATATAATAAGTTGCAACTTGCAAGGGTCAAGGAGGATCAAAGAACGTCGTTGGTTAACTTAATTGTCGGTCGATGTATTTATTTTGATGTTACCATAAACAATGAACTTGCTGATTTTCGAATTGTTTAATTTTCATGTCATGTTGGTTAATATGTCAAACACTTAATCTTTGACTAAATATTTTAATTATTCATCAATTTGGTATTTGAATTAACGTATTTTCATTTTCTCGATATTTTTTGTTTGTTTAACAGGAAAATTATTTCGGGAATCGTTCACGTGATATATCGTCCGGAATGCGGGGTTTATTTAGCTTTACCAACTGTCACCTCTATTTTTTCTGCTCAATTTTGTTATTATTTGAAGCACGTGTGATGTGAATCTAATATTTTCCATGGCTTCATACTTTAAAGAATTGCATTTAAGATGGTTTCTATTTATTTATACATAGGCTTTTGGGTTGTTCTTATCATTTATCACAAAAATAAATTAGTATAATTTTCCAAAAGACTATTAGTTGATAATAAATAAATAAAAAATTAATTTTTCTTTTAAGAAATAGTTAATTACATGGATGGTCTTTTTCCTTTTATCCAAGTGACACTTTATGTCCTATTTTCTGAAAAAATTACATGGATGGTCCTTTATTTTGAATTTATGCACATAGACAGTCATTTAGTCCGTTAGGGTTAACTCAATTCTGTTAGTTATATCATAATGAGCAATTTACCTTTTTTGTCTTATTCGCAAAGGACCGTTTTTCTAAAAAAATTTATTAAAATTATTAGTTAACCTAGCTGTCTCAAACGCAAAATACCCAATCGCCGAAAAACAAGCACTGTGAAGAACTCTAGGACCCATCCCTCGCGTAAATCCCACCCACCCTTCCTCCATCATAATCTGTTTCACCGTTTGAGAAAACCCCAAAGCAATCTTTTCCGAATGAATCTGAGTCATCAACCTAGTCTTCACCACATCCAAAGGCGTAGTCAAAGAAGTCGAAATAGCACCAGCAAACGCCCCCCATCAAGGGTATTTTCGTAAATCTTCGAAGCTCCTTTAGCTTGTAATTTCGTTTTAATGGAGTCTAGTGGAAGAAGTGCCACGTAAGTAAACGCGCCGGTGATACCTCCGGATCTGGCGCCGATGACGGCGCGTTCGAAAACTGAGAGGGTTTTGAATAAAGATGTGGACTTGATTGTGGGTTTTGGAGAGTGGGTTTTGTGGGATTGTGAGGCGAATTTGAAAGTGATTGATGGGGAATTTGATGATTTTGATGGTGGTGAGATTAGGGTTGTGTTCAGATGGGTGAAAAGTGAATTGAAATCGGTTGAATTTGGGGGAATTGAGTGGATTAGGGATACTGATTTTGAATTTGGGGTTTCCATTTTAGATGATTTACAGCTCTGGATTGGTGTGTTTTTTGCAGGGTATTGAGAAAGAGGCCGTCTCTGGATTGATGATTTACACCTACGATGATTTAAAGTTTGGAGAAGACGACCAAAAAAACATGATTTAAAGTTTAATTTTTTTCATTAATATTTTTAATAAATTTAAGAGTTAATTACAAAAACGGTCCTTTGTGAATAAGACAAAAAGAGTTAAATGGTCATTTTGCTAAAACTAACAGAATTGATTTAACACTAACAGACTAAAGGACTGTCCATGTGCAGAAATTTAAAATAAAGGACTATCCATGTAATTTTTCAGAAAATAGGACGAAAACTATCACTTGGATAAGAGGAAAATAACCATCCGTATAATTAACTCTTTAATAAACAATATACTTTTTGAAAATGAATATATTGAACAAAAGATATTATCAAGTTCATTTAAAGACTTTATAATGAGTTGGAAAAAAAAGAAGTCTTTAAGTATACCACTATATCTATTGTGGCAAACCTTATGTTCATATGCATAATTTATTAAACAAAAATATATTATTCTGATACACCCAACAATCAAGTCGATTATTGTAGTTAACAAATTATACGTTTCCTTCATGAGAGATGATAAAATAATAGCTTTAATTAAATCTAAATCAAACACATATAAATACTTTAAGGCCCACAAATACAAGTCACCCATATTCAAAACTGATAGGTTTTGTGTTGATATTTTATTTATAAATCGATTGACTTTTTTTTTATGACGTCATAATTTTAAAGATCGTTAAAATGCTCACTTTTTTTATAGGTTAAGGTCGTATAAATGCAACAAATTTCTTATTTTTTATCAGGATCATACGTAAACTCGTGTTATTGTCCAACTCATACTAAAAATATGCTATTCCATTTACTAAGATAACTTAAATGGTTGGGTGAAATAAATTGTAACCCTAAAATGTACATATCAAATAGCCATAAGTGCAACCAAATAAAGCATAAAACCGTAAAAAGAAAAAAATCAGCTATGAAAACTCCGGTGAGGGTCGGACGGCGAGATAGTTGCAAACTCCGGTAAGGGTTGGATGGCGGTTGTAAACATCAGTGAACATAAGTTGTGGTCGTCGGTGGTCTGAAGTAGTGGTCGGACTAGGAGCTTACCGGAACAATAATTGTATTTCTTTCAAGTTAGAGGGTTTAGGTGAGTAATAATGGAGTTAGATGAGAGAGAGAAGTTGAAACATGAGCTGAAAGAAATGTTGTGAATAACGCAAGGCGTGGCGTGGCGTGACGGTCAAGCCTCAAGGCATGACGAGACATGACGTTTTTCAATGCGTGACAATACCGCAAAATTTTAATATATTTTATAATTTTATTTATGATTTTATATATGTTTTTACTATTTTTAAGTAATATAACTATATAAATCGTTGTTTTCACGTTTTAAAATAAATCAAATCTAAGATATAGTCACCAATATACAATTAAATTATCTTTATAGTCATTTTAAACTATTTTTAGTTTTTTTTTTTTTTAAATTCCGTAATGTGTTAAAGCGCGTCATGGCGCGCCTTGACACGTTTTTTGGACGCCACACCTAACAAAGACGTCTTGCATGTTTTTCGTGAAGGCAAGTCACGCCATGGTACGCTTTTTAGAACCTTGGCTGAAAGCAATAGAGTTGAAAGGTAGTGGAGGTAATGGAGCCCAGTGTCGTGGTAGCGGTAATGGAGGCCAGGGTGGTGGTGGTGGCCGGTGGGAATTGGTCGTAGCGATGGAGCAAAGGTGGTTCGTCGGATTTGTTAGTAACGGTGGAGCACTGGTGGTGTAACAAAGCTTATGGATAGTCCATTTAGAGCTATTTTCAAAGAAAATATACAATTATTTTCTTAATCACATGGTTTTGCATTATGACAACAAAGTAACAAAGCTTATGCGGTCTATTTAGAGCTATTTTCGATTTGAAGATTTGTGTTTGTATTTTTTTGACCTAGGAGAGAGAAAGAAAAGATTTTAAAACTGGGAATGGCCCGAACAATAAAACGAGTTTGGGTATGACATAAACAATAAAACGAGTCTGGGTATGACCTGAACAATAAAACAAGTTTGGGTATGACCTGGACAATAAAATTTGAGTATAATTAAACACGTAGCAGGGGTTACCTTCTCAACCGGTAACCCGTTGCCATAAGTATAACATTTAAAAAGAAAAGTAAAAGTTTAGTATGACATCAACAATAAAACGAGTTTTCGTATGACTTTGACAAAAAAAAAAATTTAATTTTATTTATGTGACCTTGATCCAAAAAAAATCCATACTTTAATTTAATGTCTAAAAGTTGAGTAAACAATATTCTTAACTAGTTGTGAATGATTAAACAATAAAATGTGCACTGTAATTAACTAGAATATATTACCAAAAGTCAACTAGTTGGGAGATCCAGCCAGCCCTCATGTATGTTTAGTTGGCCGGCTTGTAAACAACGTCATTAGTTAACTCTCTAGTCAACTTGCAGTTGGGAGTACCTTCTAGCTTATCATATTTTAAAATTTTAAAGTATTATTATCATACTCATCTTTAACAAATCAATAATTTTGTACCTTAATGAAGCATGATAAATGTCAAAATAAAAAACAAGAAAACAGTGTTTAACTTAATAGTAAAAAATTTATATTAAACTAACCAACAAGGTTTGGTCTATTGCATAGAGTAGTTAAGTAACTTTCATTAGTACTTGTTAAAGATTTAAAACATATATTTGTTAAACATAGACTAAAAGACTAATTATTAGGATGAAAATGATGGGCTTTTTTATGTTAGCTAAAAACGAATACTTTTAAAAGTTTTGAAGACAATAGCTTGTACTTGATCAAAAGACTGTTCGGGAGAATTTCGGAATGATTGTGATAAAAAGAAAAGGTCGAAACATATATTATTTTTCCTTTTCCCTTAATCAATTATTACCATTTATATTTATCTTTTGTAAATTAACGGAATATGTTGAAATTAGTATGTTTTAATCACAACCATGTAGATGTAACGAAAGAACCCAGTCTTTAAGGATCTAACTGGTCATTAATGTTTGTTTATAAATAAAACGAGTGACTAGCGAGGGCTTTTAGGCGAGCTGATAGGATGGTCGGCAATATGACTTGTCAAAGTCAATACACTTCGGAATCCTTACAATTTTAAACCATGAATGAACAATTTTTAATATAATAATATATATTATAAAATTTAGGAAGCTTTATATATTGAAATTACAAGGAAAAATTGTTTGTGTATGTCTTTAACTTGACACGTTATTCTTTTGTGTACACCGTATTCTCAAAAGGACTATTAAGTACCATATGTTGACAAATTTTGTTTATCGAGTACGCGTTTAACCTTTGAAAACGGTTACCCGTTACTTTGACACGTTGGACACCATGTCATTTAACCACGGCTTACCAAACCATTACCTAACCATAGTTTCTTTTTAACCTTTCATTTACCAGTCATGATCCCAATGTTTCAATTGAATCACATAACCACAAAAATTCTCCCGCTCTCCATCCAAAATCTCTTTTCACTCAAAAATTCTCCCCAAAAATTTCATATTGTTGTTGTTACAAATCCCAAGTTAGATCCCTTTATGAGGTATTTTTTATCTTAAAATTAGGATTTTTTTTGTTTGAATTTTTTTTCTGAGAAATTCTGGTTTTTACAGGATGGGTCATGTGGATGGTTATGAACTTATTGTTCATAATGTGTATGATCTGTTTAGGTATGATGGAGTAGAGATAATTGTTTATGCTGCAAAAGTTGGGTATGAGGGTTTATATCCAAAAATTGCTTTTGAACTCCCAAATGCTTTCCTTTCATATTTAAACCATTATCATGCCCTAGATCATGTACGTTGTGTGTTTCTAAATTAAGAAATGGTTCTTTTTGTCTTTCTTAGCTAATATATATATATATATATATATATATATATATATATAGAGAGAGAGAGAGAGAGAGAGAGAGAGAGAGATCAAAGTATTATATTAGTATACGTAAAAAAAATAAAGGTCCTAAAAATATGTGAGTGATGTATGATCGCTTATGTCTAGATACTCCACTTGTTGTCCACTTGAGCTTAATACCCCTTGAGGGGACTCCTGAAAAATTGATAGATATCGATATAAAAAATTGAAAGTCCTAAAAATGTGACGATCATGTACGGTCATATATATCCAAATGCTTCACTATGAATAACATTATCCTCCAAAATGTGTTTGTGACAACCATCTTGTCAAAATGACCTTCGAAACTTGTTGTCCACTTGAGCTTAATACCCCTTGAGGGGATTCACGAAAATTGATAGATATCCATATTTGTTTGTGCTATTTATGTCACCAGTCTTATCTATTTAAATATAGTAAATGTTGAATATACTAAATCCTCAATATAAAAAGTTTTACATATTTACCATCACGTTATATGTTTATGTTCTTAAAAGTTAAAACAATATTGCTGATTTTGGCGTGTAAGTGTAACTAAATCTGAAATTATTTCGATTTATCACATATTAAACAATAATGTTCCGACTGACGTATTCCCGATGTAGTTAATTAACTATACATTAAAAATCACAAAAAGAAAAGTAAAAAACTTAGAGTTTCAGCTATTTTAATAGTCAGATAAGAAAATTTTAATATATGGTTGTTAATATGGAGAAAATAATCACGATGACTTCATTCCATGAAAAAATTGGTCGCTTTTATACTTGTCTATTATTGTTTGACTCTATCTTTACTATTTTTTTGTAACGTTTCAAAAAACACATGGCCATTTTGTTAATGTTTTGGGTCATTCTAAGTTGTCGTTTTGTTAATATTTTTTTGTATCGTTTCGAAAAACACAAAGCCATTTTTCTAATGTACGCTTTGTTTCATTTTAAGTTGTTTTTCATAGATCAGTTTAAATGAGTTAAGGGAATTTTCGATATTTTGAACGATGTTGTTGTCTTTTGGTTAACACATAAAGTCCGACCAGTGAAAGGCTGGCAAATTGTTCAATGTGATTTTTTTTTATCACAACTTTGCCGGAAAAGTGTTTGGTTGTCCATACATCGTATTTTTTTTTATTTGCCGTCCATGTTGAAAGTTAGTGTTTGATGTAGGATGGGAGTGTTAATGGAAATAAACAAGATTTTGTTGTATACTTGTGTATCTATGTGAGTGATATAAACCATCAGGCATAGCCTGGTGGCCACCAGCATCCGTAAAAACCTTGGGCCCACCCTTGTGCTGAAATATGCAGGTCTCGTGTTCGAGTCCAAGCAAGGTGATGGGTACCATTGTTAGGATATTTACCGGGGAATGCTTCCTTTGCTGGGTAGGGGGTCCGGTCACAAAGTGGCATGTGTCAATGGTATACGCTTTTACCATTTTTTTATGTGTGTGATATAGATAAAGTATTGTGGTTAATTAAGCTATTAGACCTACCACTTGTTATCTAATGTATTCATTCAAAGAACTTGGCTGCATCTTATGAATCAGTGATAGTAATATGATTGGTTAAATTAATAATTATTAATAAGTGTAACGTTTGACACTAAGAAAAATAAGTTAAAATCATAGATAGTCAACCTTGTTCTTTTAACTCACTTATTATATTTACCTATACATTTTTAATATATAAAACTTTTGAGTTGAATAATTATACCTTAACATGTATATGATAACATAGGTTGTGTCGAACTGAAGAGTTTATATGAACTTAAGTTTATCGTGTTTATAAGCCCATCTATAAGTCTTATTTTGGTGTGACTAATATATCAAAAATTCAAGTCATCAAAAATCCAAAACAATAAATTACTTGAAGTAGTTTATGAAAGAGGTTTGATTGAGAGTATATTTGAAGTAAGTAGTTGGAGTTGGAACTTGAATTTATGGTTGAGGTTGAAGCTTATTAATAAAGATTAAAACATGTTCGGTAAAATAGTTGAAATTGGAACTTATTAGTATAAAAAACATAAAATGGTATATAAAAATATATGTTTCAATTAAAAAATAAAGAGTATTTATGTCATTTTGTTTAGCATAAGCTCAAACTCTTTTTATAAGCAACTTCAACTGGCTTATGATTTTACATTTATAAGGGCTTATTTTTTTTTAATAAGCTCATCGAACCAAACGAGACTTATGAAGGGACATATAGAAAATGACAAGTTTAATTGCAAAATATATATATCATGTTCTTTTATATCCTTTTGTTTCTCTAAGCCTAAACTTCAACTACTCTATTAAACATGTTTAAGATCTTTATATATAAGTTACATCTTCAAACTTAACTTCCAGTTTACACTTCAATTTAAGGTCTAACTTCAGCTAGTTACGTCAAACACATCGATTTATTGGTTTAAATTACATTAAACGAAAATTTGTCGGTTTTATTAAATCCTCTTCTATTATGTACTAGGAGTGTACCCGCGCTACGAGGCGAGTAACTTTTATCCACTTGAAATCGTATAAACTATTTTTGAAGTTTAATTTGTTTGAAGTAGTGTCGATTTTATGGTAGTTATATGTATATTTGTGTTTGTACAATGTCACGTTATAAAAAAGAGTGTAAGTAGATAACATTTGTCTTAAAAATGGAAAATAAATTAAGAATACTTAGTATTCGCACAATACGCGAGACATATTTTTTCCTGAAAAATCGTACGTAAATGATTTAATTTCATTTTGCTTAAATATTGTTGTTTGTATTGAGTGTTTTTTATTTGATTGCATTATAGATTCTTTATATTACTATATTTTTTTTATTCAATAAATTTGTAGTTGTAATTTTAATTCAAAAGTTGGATTACATGTATTTTATATCATATTTATCGATAAAGTTATATACTATTTATATATATTAGTTAGTGCATAAAAGTTATTACATATATACTCAATATTAAATATAGATATAAATACAAATATTTTTCTTACTTAAAAATGATTAGTTGGTTTATTATACTTTAGATAAATAAGTTATATTCTATTAATGAGAAAATATATTTGTAATTTATCTTTTAATATATTATATTATGTGTTGTTATTTTTATCCCACAAACATTGGTGGGTAAGTGTTGGTGGGTGAGTAAAATGAAACTTTGTTTATAAGACAAAATTTACAACAAATGTTTGAAAATCTTTGTAGGATAACTATGCATTAATAATAATCTTTATAATATATAAAAGAGGGGCCTTAAATGCCACTTGGCAAAGCAAGGCCCCTCGGATGACTTTTCCTACTTGATAACAACCGTTGGATCAAAATTGTGACGTCAGCAATGTTTTTTGCAATTAGGTTTCATTCGCTATATTTGTCTGGTACGTTTCTTTCATTCATTTTTTAAGAGAAGACAAAAGAAAAACTTCATTCCCTCCAATCACTATATTCGATTGGTAATCAAATCAATTATCATCATTGATTATCAGTTTTTTCGTTTTACAACGATTTTGAATCACTAGCAATTGGAGTTGTTCTGAGCACATCAATTGGGAAACACATGCGTTATTAATCTCTTTGTTCATGAGTTAAAAAACCCTAACTATGAATTTTGTTTTACCATATTTTTTTTTAATTTTATTTCATATGAAAATCTTTATTTCATGCAGATTTAGGTTTCTTCCCTTCAAGTGTTTAATCAAATCGATCAAATTCCAAGGAGAAGATACATGTATAAACATAATGACATTACTTTTCGGGATGATTCTTAATTTATGAAATTAAGCAAAATGTTTAATGGTGTTTTTATTTTGATTTGGTCTCAGATTGATTGTAGTTCGGCTTCAATTTATATGATTTGCATACGTTTATTAATTTATCATAATACTAATAGTTTGACATGTTCTTTCTCTATTAGGCGTGCTTTATGAATCTCTATCAAATCCATATTTTTTTAGTTCTTAGTTTTTCAAAAATTTTACTGAATTCGTAGTTTTTGTAATTTTGATTATTAGGGTTTTGGGTTTACTGGTTTACTTTTTCAATGTACCCATGTTATCATGTTATGTTCATGTGGTGTTTGAGATTTTGGTTAGTGAATCGATGCGATGAAGAATTCAACCTCCTCAAAGAGACCTCAACTCGCTTATATTATCTTCATGGTATTTGCCTTTCTCTATGGCGGTAATTCTTATGCTTTTTCATAATCATGATTCGTTAACAATCCTAATTAAAAAAGTTGCATGTAAAAGTTTGAGTTTTTTCCATTTTCCATCTTACTATATTAGACATGTTTGAAAAAAAAAAGTAATAATTATAATCCGTAGCTTATATTCATTCGTTATTGGGCGCTTGTCTTTAGATGCAAGTTATTTATCAAGGCTCCACGCAAGATTCATAATGATAGTGAGGTATTTTCACAATTACAATGCTTTTTCGATTTACGTTACTTTTGCTCTATGTTAGCTTTTTTGTTAATTATATACAATTTTATCTTATTTATAGAATAACTATTGTGAAGCCTAAAAGCTAACTTTTTTTTTATGGGCATCAAGTTAGGGTCAGGATCATGATTGAAAGTAGAAACAAAGTGGTCCGCCACCGAATCCCTAATAGAGTTTTGAAAGATGATGAAGGTGTTGATCATGTTGAGGTTATTTTCTCAACTTCTTTTAGATCCATTTAATATCAAACGCACAATTCGGAATCTGTTTTAGTAAACATGATACTTTATTTTTTTAGGTTAATTGTTATATGCAAGGGCCATTGTGTGCTGGCAAGGTTTTCAGTAAGATGTTTAAAGAGAAAAAGGACAAGCAAAGGAAGTTTATGTATTTGAAAGTGAGATCTACTCGCCATCTCAATCAAGAATGTTAGTCGAATCTTATCCTCCAGCCTGAGTAAAGACATGTACAATATAATTCAACCTCATTGTTCCATAAGGTATCATCATTTCCGTTCCAAACTTGTAGAACCTGAAAAGTTTTCCGTATTTCTTTTAGCTATGAGTGTCAATATGTACATGTATTAATGAATTCCGTTAGAGAAATCCTGATAACAAATAGATAATATAGGAGTAGAAGTGGCAATTTCTATTTTATATACCTTTAACTGGATTAATGAGTTGTTCTTTATGTCTAATGGGGTCAAATGGGTTAAACTAAAGAATTACTAAAAAGGAAATGAGTGAAATAAGACAACCAATATTTTGCAATGTCTAATATCTAACTCCTACACGTCATATGTGATTATGCAGGAAAATGATAAAGAGTAATCCCCTTTTTTCGCTGATATGCAAACACAATTGATAGACTCACTTCTCAAGACAAGCCTGAATGGTTTTATCAAGGCTTCATCTTATGTTTTTTCTTCATGAGTATTTCTGCATTCTGTTCATATAGGTATTTGTAACATCTTCATCTCTTCCAGCCGGGTCTAAGTGATGGTTTGGTCACTAATTTTGTAGCCCTAAGCTTCTTTTATTACTTGTGGACTGAAGTCATTTAAATTCTGAAGAGATTATGATTTTCTCAATATTATGATATATTCATAATTAAATATTTGAGTATAAGCCACAATTTCAACCTATTTATAGATTTATTGTTAATGTGTCAGTTTGGGATATGGTTGATCTCGAATTGGTTATTCAAATTTTTTTAACCAAAATCGGAGTTGGTTAAATGGGTTGAAACTTATTAAAGCGCTGCAGAACTTATCAGCCAAATATAAGCCCATGATATCTAATATGTCATAAAAAAAGACGTCAATTATAATGGTTTGAAAAGTAAATATAATTATTATTACCTGACAGAAGACAAATGAATTGAAAATGAGTGTGTTAAGAATAAGATCAGAATCATCTCGCCATGAAGGCCGAAAAATGAATTCCCGCTTAATTGAAGTAGTCATATTAGGTAACATGGATAATGAAGTAAACGTTGATGCTGCTGATCAATTTCAAAATTGTTAAATACCCCATTAAAAGGGGGTGTTTTTAAAGACCGAGTATCCTTTCTCTATTTGACTTTTGCTGAAATCGTCATCATACATATGTAATGTTTTATACCAAAAGTGCTAGCTTTTAGTAGCTTTTATATATTTTCCGCGTTACCGCGGGTCAATAAACTAGTTATATAATAAAATACAACACTTAGCACTTTGCATTATTTCTTTTAAAAGGGTAATTATTATTATTATTTTTATTAATTTGAAAACTAATCATGTATTTTATTAAGCAGTTATGAGATTTATTAATCATTATTATGAATTTAAACATTTTTTTGAGAGTTACAAATTACCACTAATAGTAAGTTTTAAAAACTTAATTTTAAGACTATTCTAAAATTAGAATACATCAAATTTGCTTTATAGAGGAGTATATATGTAGTAATAAATTAGAAACATATAATTAAATATTAACATAATTATTTACTACATTTGCATCATTTCTTTTAAAAAGGTGATTATTATTATTATTTTTATTAATTTGAAAACTAATCATGTAATTTATTAAACAATTATGAGATTTAATAATCATTATTATGAATTTAAACATATATTTTAGAGTTACAAATTACCACTAATAGTAAGTTTTAAAAACTTAATTTTAAGAGTATTCTAAAATTGGAATACATCAAATTTGATTTATAGAGTAGTATAGATGTAGGAATAAATTACAAACATATAATTAAATATTGACATAATTATTTACTATATTTGCATCATTTCTTTTGAAAAAGTAATTATTATTATTATTTTTATTTATTTGAAAACTAATCATGTAATTTATTGAAAAATTACGAGATTTAATAATTATTATTATGAATTAAACATTTATTTGAGAGTTACAAATTACCACTAATAGTAAGATTTAAAAACTTAATTTTAAGAATATTTTCAAAAAGTAGAATATATCAAATTTGATTTATAAAATGATATAGATTAGTCAAAGTAATAAAATTATAACACGGTTTAGTCAAACATAAATTAGAACAAATTGTTTACAAGATCAAGTTTAAAATGATATGATAAGATGGATGAATAATATTATAATGTCGTGTTTAAATCGCATTGCCAATAATTTATTGATTCCATAATACTTAATATCATTTTTTTAAATTTAAAGTAGTTGTTCATTGTTGAATCGTTGGGTTCTTTATAATATAAAATAATGATAACAACTTTCTGAATATTATATAGAATTATGATTATATTTTCTAGATAAATTTTGTTTTTATTTCTATTTCTAAATTTGATTATGAGATGATACCTCAATTATTAATATTAACTTTAGAATATTTATTAAACTAATCATATATAGCTTGGTGACGTAAATTTTCTAACTAAAATATATAATATATATACAAATAGACAAAATTTTAAACGAGAACTAAATAATGACTTCGTCGATAAATGTTTTGAGTTCGTTAATATGTAAAAAAACTAATGAAGACTAAATCGAGTAAAAAAAAGAAATAAATCAAAATATCGTCAATTAAACGTTTTTCGATTTTTTTTCATATATGAATATTTTTGTGAGAAATGATGATCATTTATATATAAACAAATCCAAAGTTTTAATTTAGGATAAAATTAAAAAAAAAAACAAATTTTTTATTCGATTTGTAGTCTCTATTAGTTGTAACATGTTAACGAACATAATACATAAAATCTTTTTTGGTGATTCCTACGATTCTAAATCTAGTTTTATTCTCGTTTAAACCTAACTCTATGCAAATAATATAGTTATGATTATGCAATATGACATTGACCTACCCGACTTTTGTAAAGCACTTTCATATTGGAGTATATATCAGTAAGAAATTATTAATTCTATATATCTAGGATATAAATAGGAATTTAGATACCAAAAACAAGAATAAAAAAAAAATAGGAATTTAGATTGATAGGACAAACATAAATATATGTTTGTAGTTTTAGTATGTGTGAGCAATTGTCTTTTCTTTTAAATACTTTAATTTCATCATTTATATTATTAGACTAGATTATTGTCCCGCGATAGGACGGATAAAGATAAAGTTTGACTCGTAAATTTTTTTTTATGTAGATTTTAAGTTATTATAAGAAGATAATTTCATACGTATAATAACATATATACGTTTACATTTATACCTATGTTGCTTATAGTTTAAATAATATATATACTTCTACGTTTATAAACATGTTTTGATATTTTTATGAGTAGATTTTATAATAACAATATGTTAAATCATAGTCTAAATTGACTGATTTAAGTAAAATAAACTCATGTTTTTTTTTATTTCAGTGGAGATGTAAATGAAAAAGAAAATGTAATAATGTATTATAAGAGGGTGTAAAATAGAAATAGTCTTTGATGACTTAATCAAGCTGATCTAACGGCTGAAATCAAAGAAGATAACTCATCAAGGGACTTTACTTCGTCATTTAACATTTAATACCCCTATTTTATTATATATTAAAGATTTGAGATTAAGTTTTATGTAACTAATTTGTCTTTCTAGAAAGAAAACACTTTTGTTATAACTTCATCCATTCACATCAATAATTAGTTTAACTTGGTATATGTTAATAACTTTGAATTTCAATTTAGATTTAAATTATTTCGATTTTTTTGTTTGTTTTAGAAGAAAATTATTACGGGAATCATTTTCATGTGATATGTCGTCCGGAATGTGAGGTTCATATAGCTTTACAAACTGTCAACTATATTTTTTCTGCTCATATTTGTTATTATTTGTAGCACGTGTGATGTGAATCTAATACCAATATTTCCATTTTCCATAGCTTCATACTTTAAAGAATTTCATTTTATGTCTTAAAAATAACTTCACAAAAATATATGGTTTCAAAAATGCAAGACAAGTTATCAATTAAATAAAACATGTTTAAATGATTTGTAGATAAACTATTGGGTTGTTCTTATCATTTATCAAAAAAAATGGTTAGTATAATTTTCCAAAAGACAATTTGTTGATAGTTGATGATAAGTATATTTTTAATTTTTCTTCTATTTTAACAATATACTTTTTGAAAACGAGTGACAAAAAAGATTATCAAGTTCATGTAAGACTTTAGAGCAAGTTAAAAAAGAACAATCTCTGCTATGTAGGCAATGTTTATACGGGGTTTATTTAAGGTTTTAGCTTTATATTCAAGATAGTTGATTGAAGTTTATTTGTAGAGTTTTTATTTTAAATGAAAATTTAATTTGAGTTTATATTATGATAATTTATATAAATAACCCTCGTATTATTTATGTTATTATATTATCATATATTTTCTAGTCATATTATATTTTTAAGTTCGAGTTTCAGTTACTTTCGAAACACATTTACAAAGAATAAAATCTCAGCTTTCGATTCTTAGTATAAAATATAGTTTTCAGCTCCCGACACCACTAACTCCAACTCAATCATAACTTAAATATACCCCTATATCTATGGAGGCAAACCTTATGTCGTTATGCATGATTTATGAACAAAAATGATATTATTCTGATACACTCATACTCCCGACAACCAAATCTCATTATTGTATTTAACAAATAATACATTTCCTTCATCAGAGATAATTAAATAATAGCTTTTATAAAGTCTAGATCAAAGACATATAAATTCTTTAATCTAATATCTAAAAGTTGATAAACTATATTCTTAATTAGTTGTGAATGATTAAACAATAAAATGTACACTGTAATTAAGTAGGAAATATTACCAAAAGTCAACTATTTGGGAGATCCAGCCAGTCCTCATGTATGTATGGCTGGCTTGTAAACAACGTCATTAGTTGCTCTATAGTCAACTTGCAATTGGGAGTACCTTCTAGCTTATCATATTTTAAGATTTTAAAGTATTATTATCATAAGCATCTTTAACAAATTAATAATTGGCATAGGTTATGCAAACCCCCCTAAAGGGTTATGCAAACCCCCCCTAGCCAACTTTATGTCACATCTATGATATCCGTGTCATAGATGTGACATTTCTTTGTTTTTTTTGTTTTTTTTGTCTTTTTCTTATCGTTCTTTTTAATTTTAAGTATCGTAAAATAACAAACATTATACATAATTTAACAAAAAAATAAATTTTGTATTAAAATGCAACATTCGTATCTTATTATTCACATATTCGGTATAATAAAAAACAGTACATATTGTTGTAAAAATCCCTATTAAGATATATAAGTTGCAACAAATCTTGTCGAATTTGTGTCCACCCTTTTCACAAATATACTCGATCTTATGTGTATACCCGTTCTTTTGTCTTGGTTCTTCGCTTAACAATAAGTATTTTTATAAATACATTTTTATATGAATATTTATATAAGTATTTTTATAAATACATTTTTATATAAATATTTTTTCAAATACATTTTTAAATCCTAAATACTATTTTTATAAAAACATTTTTATAAATATTATTATTAAACATTTTTATATCCTAAATATTAATATTAATTAAAATACTTTTATAAAAACATGTGTGTCATGGATGTGAATAATACTGTTTTTTTATTAATACATAATTTATTTATTCGTTACATCATTATACTGTTTTTTATTATACCGAATATGTGAATAATAGAATACGAATGTTGCATTTTAATATACAATTTATTTTTTTGTTAAATTATATATAATGTTTGTTATTTTACGATACTAGAAAAATAAAAAAAAGACAACAAAAAGACAAAAAAAGACAAAAAATCAAAAAAAGTCACATCTATGACACATTATGTGTCATAGATGGGACATAAAGTGGAAGGGGGTGGAAGCATGTGGGGTAGGGGGGGTTGGCATAACACAACCCTTAATAATTTTGTACCCTAATGAAGCATGATAACTGTTAAAAAGGAAAAACAAGAAAACAGTGTTTAACTTAATAGTTAAAATTTGATATTAAACTAACCACAAGGTTGGTCTATTTTATATATAGTAGTTAAGTAACTTTCATTAGTACTTGATAAAGATTCAAAATATACATTTGTTAAACATAGCCTAAAAAACTAATTATTATGATGAAAATAATTGTTTTGTTATGTGAGCTAAATACGAATACTTTGAAAAGTTTTGAAGACAATAGCTCGTTGATACGATTCTGATAAGAAAATCAAAACATGTATTATTTTTCCTTTTTAGCTTAATCAATCACCATTTACATTTATCGTTTATAAATTAAAAGATTATGTTGAAATTAGTATGTTTTAATCGCAACCATGAAGATGCAATGAAAGAACCCAGTCTTTAAGGATCTAACTGGTCATTAGGAAGTCATGAATGTTTGTTTATAAATAAAATGAGTGACTAGTGAGGGCTTTTAGGCGAGCTGATAGGATGGTCGGCAGTATGACTTGTCAAAGTCAATACACTTTGGAACATTTACAATTTTAAACCATAAATTAACAATTTTTAATATAATAATATATATTATATAAAATTTAGGGAGTTGTATGTCTTAAAAATTACAAGTACTAATGTAACTATAAAAGAGTAAATTTTCTAGTATCTTAGTTCTTAAGATTATGATAGTCATAGTTGTTTCTAATAAATTCTTATATGTTTAATTTACTTGTAACTTACTAAAGTATTATTTGCATTTTCATGATTATCAATTACTTCATTAATAATAATACAAATATATATATATATATATATATATATATATATATATATATATATATATAGAGTTGGTTTCATTTAAGAACCATGTAATTATTTAGGAACCATTAGGAACCATTTTTAGGAAAGGTGGCAATTTTGTAATTAAACTCAAGGTGGCAATTTTGTAATTAAGTCAAAATTGAGAGCCAAATTGGAAATCAATTAAAACCACTTTAAAATCCTAATTAACTTTAAATTAACATATCTAGAGTATAACTAGGTTTTAGGAAAAACTAAATACACCATTAGAACAAGCATTTAATTATCTTTCCAACGAGCACCCACTTGATATACTTTTGACGACTTTTTTTTTTTTTTTTTTACAGTGAGTTTCGGTATATACACTAGTGTATATACTAAATATTCACCAGTGTATATACTAATTCACAAAAAACACATCTGAACCATATATACTATACACTAGTGTATACACTATATTCACTAATGTATAGTTATACACTAGTGTATTTATACACTACAGTAGTGTATTTATACACTAGTGTATACACTATATTCACTAATGTATAGTTATACACTAGTGTATTTATACAATATACACTAGTGTATACACTATATTCACTAATGTATAAGATGTATTCTCTATTGAATACATGGTATTCACTGGTGTATATTGTATATTCACTTGTGTATATTGCGTATTCACTGGTGTATATTGCATATTCACTTGTGTATATATATATATTGTATATTCACTTTTGTATATTGCGTATTCACAATTAAAAGGAAATTAATATAAAGATTCGTATACATGAGTGAATATAGTGTATACACTAGTGTATAGTGTATATGGTTTAGATGTGTTTTTGGTGAATTAGTATATACACTGGTGAATATTTAGTATATACACTAGTGTATATACCGAAACTCACTAAAAAAAAAAAAAAAAAAAAAGTCGTCAAAAGTATATCAAGTGGGTGCTCGTTGGAAAGATAATTAAATGCTTGTTTTAATGGTGTATTTAGTTTTTCCTAAAACCTAGTTATACTCTAGATATGTTAATTTAAAGTTAATTAGTATTTTAAAGTGGGTTTTAATTGATTTCCAATTTGGGGATTTGACTTAATTACAAAATTGACACCTTGCCTAAAAATGGTTCCTAATGGCTCCTAAATAATTGATGGTTCCTAAATGAACCCACCTCTATCTATATATATATATATATATATATATATATATATATATATATATATATATATATATATATATATATATATATATATGGGGTGGGTTATTGTAAAAAGATTTTAAAATAAAAAGGATAAGAAGGATTGTGGACCACTCATTTAGTCAACAAAAAGGGAATTTGAAAAAGTCAACGCGGTGGCATTTTGGTAATTATTTCGAACTTTCATGCCCTTTTGGTAATTTGAGAAATCTGTTTGTTTTTTTTTTTTTTTTTTTTTTTTTTTTTTTTTCCCTGATTACTTATTTTCTGAATGTTTGTGCATAACTATTTCAATATTTGTGCATCGATTTTCTTGTGCATCGATTTTATCAAAAATAATGTGTGTATTGATTTTACATAAGTTTTTTTATACAAAACATATCCACCGCCGGAAAATCCACCGGAAAATCAATCCACCAAAACAAAACAATCAATCAACCAAAACAAACAAAACATGTGCATAAAAATAAACATGTGCATAAAAGAAAATACTGTGCATAAAAATCAATTCACCAAAACAAAACATATACATAGAAAATTAATGTGCATAAATATCAATCCACCGAAACAAACACATGTGCACCGGAAAATCCACCGGAAAAAAACATATGCATAAAAAAAAGTACAACTTGTTATGCACAACTTACATGTTCATCCCAAACTTAAATAAAATAATTAATAAATAAACCAAAAGTAGTAAACTAAAGTAGAACTAAAAAAACCATCAAACCAACCAACAAACACACACTATGTCTTTGGCAGCCTTCTGTTCCTCATCACGTGCTACCCCACCCCTATACCTTCTCTTTTTCAATAAAATAATTAATAAATAAACCAAGTTAAACAGAAAAGTGTTAAACAGCTCACCTTCATCAGAAACCCTAGCAGTGTTAAACAGCTCACCAGAAATCCAACTATCAAGGATTCCAAAAATTTCACGATCTGAATACCTTACGATACAGTTAGAGTACCAGACAACTGCTTCAGCCCGATTCCGACAATTGCGGCGAATCGACGGGATGGAATTGCCGACGCAATTCTCGCAGTCTTGGATTCCGATATCGCCGCGGCAAAGAGCGAGCGTGTGGACTGGTGTAGGAGTGGTGTTGCCGGGGGTGAGGTGGTGGAAGCCGTCGTGAAGTGACGTGGACGCCGGAAGTGAGTTTAAGGCGGTTTGTAGGGATTTTTGGAATGCTGAAGGCGGCGGAGGAAGTCACCGGCGGCGGGAGCAGCCAAGAGAAAGAGGAAGGCGGCGGAGGTCACTGGCGGAGGTCACCGGAGGTCACCGGAATGTGAATGCGTTGGTGGAGTTGGGGGTGTACCAGATCTCCTTTTAAGAGAGAGATTTTTCTTTAGTTGATTTAGGATGAATTTGGGATTTAAAAAGCAGATCTGAAATTTGTGTGTAAAAAGACCATTATACCCTTATTGATATAATAATGAGACTTTTTTCCCCCTGCCACGTGTCAACACCATATCACTCCCTATCCTTTTTATTTTTAACTCCTTTTTATTATATCCTACTTCTATATATATATATATATATATATATATATATATATATATATATATATATAAAAGAAATATTAGAATAATCCATAAGGTTGTCCCTCTCAAAACTCTAGTTATTTTGAAAGTTGATGTGTATACGTGATATTTTTATTATAAATACTAAATAATTTTTTATTTAATATGATATTTTATAAGAGATATGATACATGGGTCTACAACATAAACCTAAAAAAATTCCTAATCAATACATCATATAACAAATGAAAAATCACTAATTCTCTCTTTTTATGGTAGTGTGAATTTTTCAATCCCCCAATCAAATTTCTAGTTCCATAATTAGGTTTAGATACTTAGGCCTCTTTATCATTTTTCATTTTAAAAATTATATCAACACTTTGTCAATAATAGCATCATCAAATACAATGGTTAGTTTCCTTCTAAATCATAAATGAACTGAAATAAAAAATTATTTGGCATTTTGGCTTAATGCTAACCAAAAAAAATAGAACATAAAATTCAGTCTTATGATGGTAATAATGATGATATTGAATGTTGATATCGATGTTGAATGTTGATGTTGAATGCCTAATGAAGATGCTAAATGTTAAAGTTGAATGTGATGTTGACCTGAATTCTGAAGTCCGAGATCTAATCTGAAAGTTGATGTCTGAAATCTAAAGTCTAAAATATAAAATCTGAAATTGAAATATAAAGTCTGAAATCCGAATTCTAAAGTCTAAAATATAAAATTTGAAATATAAGTATGAAATTTGGAACATGAAAGGATCAAAGGTACGAAAAGATATTTACCCAAAAGTGATGTAGATATACCACGAAAAATTAAAGCAACTTCGACAAATTATATGACCTTAGTTATCCCTCATATAGCACATCGAAATCCTCGAAATCAAACAAGAATTCCCTCATACGATCCATATGATATGATCCTCAAGAATACATAACCTATTCCTTTTGTATCTGTCACTCGACTCTATGATTAAATCTCCATCGTATGAACCCTCGTAATGTAAACACAAACTCGATTCCCCACCCTTCTTGACAAACCCAATTTCTGTCATTAGACAATATCTCTTCAAGTGTTCCTTAGAATAACAAAACACTTCAACTTATAACTTCCTTTACCTCGCGACTTTGAATTTCCTCGATCATTAGAACTATTTGATATCATCAAAATAATAGCAATATTTATGCCGATCTTCTCGTTGTTTTAACTTATTTCTATTACATTTATATGCTATTTGCTATTTAATTGTTTAAAAAGTTTGATAGGTTTGATAATGGGGTGAACGTGCGAAAAGAAGTGGAAAACATGCAAAAAATGAGAAGATTTGAAAACAGCAAGGTTATAATGTGTATGTCATTCTATGGACATACGCCATATATAACTTACTCCAAAATTCAACAAAAGTCAACAATGCAACATACTGGCGTATGCTTCATTTAACTGGCAGGCTTTTATCACGTGCAAGAGACATACGACAAATGTGGATTTAAAGGCATATGTCATATGAGACGGTTGGCAGCGAATTTTGCTATTTAAACAAACCTAAAAATGAATTTAGGTTATCTTTTATTGTCGTCCGAGTTCTAGGGTTCCAAAAGTGATATTCTAAAAGTGATATTCCTATATATTTAGGAAATAACTAATCTAAATCTAGTCTTACACTTGATTAACTAAACCAACATAATTCAAGTCGGATAACCAGCGTTGGCAAATGAATTTTGGTGGCCCTGTGCACTAATCAAATAAAAGGCCCTTAAAAGGGAAAAAAAATAAAACAACCTCGATAAATTAAATTAAACATTACCCGAATTTTCAAATTACCGACAAGAATTCTTACACAAAATTTAATTCATGCTAGCAACAAAAATATAAAAACCAAATTTTACCCCTATCTTTCAAGTATACAAAGTTTATACGAAATTATCCTTTAGTCTTTCTTGAATAGTGCCCTTAGAAGCAAAGGTGTTGATCAACTCTTTATAATCAATAATCTCTAACAAATTGTTTTCAACTGCAATCATAGCCAATCCATTAAGCCTCTCCTATGACATTTTGGACCGCAAGTAAGACTTTAACAACTTTAATTTTGAGAAACTTCTTTCTGCAGTTGTCACGATTACGGGAATAGTCAACAATACTCAATAAGCAATTATGGCATTAGGAAAACAATCTACTATTTTCAAAAAATATAAAACATCAATAGCTCCCATATTATCACAAGGTAAGATATTCTCTTTAACTCCACGTAGAGTTCATTTGCATCAATATCATATTGTTCGTCACTTTTTAGTGCATTCTTCGAGATAACTACCACACGACTGAGGACTCGTATCATCAATAAGCATTTATTTTTTATTGTAACTTCTTGCTTACCAAATTAACGGAATATAGAATTTCAAACCAAATAACTATTGCTACTACAAACTCAAAATCACCTAGTTCACTTTTTGCTAGGGACTTGGCTTCACAACAAATTATAGTATCATTATCTTTTTCCGCCACTTCAAGTAAAGCTTCTTGTATTTTCGGAAGTTAAGATCTAATAACTTTCACACCTTCTACACGACTTTCCCAACGAGTAGTACACAATGATTTAAGGGTTAATCCTTTCCCATTTTCTTTCAAAATCGGCCATCTCTTTGTAGATTTGGCAAATATTGTGTAAATGTGTTGTATCACTCCAAAGAACTCCCTAGCTTTGTCACAAGTGTTAGCCATGTCACATACCGCAAGATTAAGACTATGACAACCACATGGAGTGTAGAATGCTCCAGGGTTTATATCCAAAAATTGCTTTTAAACTCCCGTATGCTTTCCTTTCATATTTGAACCATTATCGTACCCTTATCACGTATGACGTGTATTTCTAGATTAAGGAATGATTTTTTAACTTTTTTTTTTTTTTTGTCTTTTTTAGCTAATATATATATATATATATATATATATATATATATATATATATATATATATATATATATATATATATATATATATATATATATATATATATAAATCAAAGTATTATATTAATATATGTAAAAAAATGGAGGTCCTAAAAATATGACGGTTTTGTACGATCGCATATATTCAGATACTCCACTATGAATAACACCATCCTCCAAAATGTGTACGTGACGACCATCTTGTCAAAAGGACCTTCAAAACTTGTTGTCCACTTGAGCTTAATACCCCTTGAGGTTATTCACGAAAATTGATAGATATCGATATTTGTTTGTTCTATTTATGTCACTAGTCTTATCTATTTAAATATAGTAAATGTTGATTATACTAAATCCTACAGTATAAAAAGTATTACATATTTACCATCACGTTATATGTTTATGCTCTTAAAAGTTAAAACAATATTGCTGATTTTGGTGTGTAAGTGTAACTAAATCTGAAATTATTTCGATTTATCGCATATTAAACAATAATGTTCTGACTGACGTAATCCCGATGTAGTTAATTAACTATACAATAAAAATCACAAAAAGAAAAGTCAAAAACTTAGAGTTTCAACTATTTTAATAGTAAGATAAGAAAATTTTAATATATGGTTGTTAATATGGAGAAAATAATCACGATGACTTCATTCCATGAAAAATTTGGTCGCTTTTATAATTGTCTATTATTGTTTGACAATTATAAGTTCTGGGTCATTCTAAGTTGTCGTTTCCATAGATGTTAATATTTTTTTGTATCGTTAAAACACATGGCCATTTGCTTTGTTTCATTTTAAGTTGTCGTTTTCCATAGATAAGTTTAAATGAGTTAAGGGAACTTTGGATATTTTGAACGATGTTGTTGTCTTTTGGTTAACACATAAAGTCCGACTAGTGAAAGGTTGGCAAATTGTTCAATGTGATATTTTTTTTACAACAACTTTGCCGGAAAAGTGTTTGGTTGTCCATACGTCGTATGTTTTTTTATTTGCCGTCCATGTTGAAAGTTAGTGTTTGATGTAGGATAGGAGTGTTAATGGAAATAAACAAGATTTAGTTGTATACTTGTGTATCTATGTGTGTGATATAGTACCACTTGTTATCTAATGTATTCATTCAAAGAACTTGGTCGCATCTTTATGAGAAACCCCACACACATGTATGGTGTATCTATTCCCTTTCACTTAATTACACGCTCATGTATATATGGCAATCCAAATAGTATCTATGAGTGTGTAGTGTGTAATTTAGTAGGGGAAAACTTGAGATATATGTGTCTCCGGTTTTATAATTTGAATTTCAAGAGCGGTTTTATAAATTAACTATGTAAATGTTGTTTGATTGACAAATTTATAATAAGTTACAAAAATGATAAACCTAAAAGAATATGGCCTTTGGGTTAAAAGAGTTCGTTCCTTCTCATTGACATATACGAACAATATATAGAATACAGAGATGTAAACGGGCTAAGCCCAACATAAGCAAACTTGGCTACAATAATCCACTAAATATAATCCGACTGATATGTCCCCGCAGATTGAGCAGGAGGAGAAATATGAACGCTCAAGCTGGAACGAAAGTCGGAGAACAGAGGGAACGAAAGTCCTTTGGTGAAGATGTCGGCAAACTGATAACGAGATGCAACATGAAGGACCCTGACCTGACCTGCAACAACCCTATCGAGAACAAAATGAATATCAATCTCTATATGTTTCGTGCGCTGATGTTGAACTGGATTAGAAGACATGTAGACAGAGTTGATGTTATCACAAAATACGATAGTTGCAGATACAATTGGAGTGTGAAGTTCATGCAACAAATTTCGTAACGAGGATGTTTCCGCCACCGCATTAGCAACACCACGATATTCTGCCTCAACATTGGAACGAGAAACCATGTGTTGGCGTTTGGATGACCAGGAGATGAGATTGGCACCAAGAAAAACACAGTATCCTGATGTGGACCAACCACTGGTGGGACATCCGCCCCAGTCTCCATCAGAGTAAGCTCTAAGTTGTGTGGTGGATGATGTGTAGAGTTGTAAACCATGATCAACCGTGCCGCGAACATATCGTAGATTAGGCTTGAGTGCCTGAAGATGAGGCTCCCGAGGGTCATGCATGAATAGACAAATTCGCTGAACTGCATAGGATAAATCCGTCTAGTGAACATGAGTAACTGTAATTCCCCCGCAAGACTACGGTATAGAGAGGGATCCGAAACTGGAGGTCCAGAGGGCCCCAGTTTGGTATATGTGTCAACCGAAGTCTTGCCAGGGTTGTAGTTTAGCATGTGAGCCCTATCAAGAATTTCAAGACCATATTTTTGCTGGGACAGGAACATGCCAGCACGTGATCTGGTTGCAGAAATGCCTAAAAAATAACTCAGGGGACCCAAGTCCGTCATAGAAAACTCTTTGCCCAAAATGGTGATAAGATTCCGAAGAAGAACTGAGGTGGAAGCTGTCAAAATGATGTCGTCGACATATAAAAGCAGATAAGCCGTATCAAATCCGTGCCGAAAAATAAAGAGGACGGATCAGTCTTGATGTGTTTAAAACCGACCCGTGTAGCAAAGGAGGCAAACCTCTGAAATGAGGCACGAAGGGCCTATTTTAATCCATAGAGGGATTTGTTTAAGAGACAAACATAATCGGGGTGAGTTTTATCAAAAAATCCCTGGGGTTGATACATGTAGACTGTCTCATTAAGATTGTCGTGCAAGAAAGCGTTTTTAACATCCAGTTAGTGTATTGGCCATTTCCGTGAAAGAGCGAGACTGAGTACAGTGCGGATGGTACCAGGTTTGACAACCGGGCTAAAGGTCCCGTCTCAGTCGATTCCTTGTTGTTGACTTTCCCATTTGCAACAAGTTTGGCCTTATGACGATTAAGAGTACCATATGCATTAAATTTCATCTTATAGAGCCACATAGATGTTACAATGTTTACCCTTGACGGTTTCGGAACAAGTGTCCAAGTGTTATTTTTAATAAGTGCATCGTATTCCTCAATCATAGCTTTTTCACAACGAGGGTCTTTCTTGGCTTGTGGGAACGTGGTGTGGGAGTGTTAGTTGGGACATATAAGTTCAGGCGAGTGATTGCTTTTGTAGTTCCTCGTTTTGAACGAGTGACCATAGGGTGAACAGAAGTTGTAAGAGGAGGCTCACGGTGTGGGGCAGGAGGTGAGGCTTTTGGGGCAGAATTGTTGTCGGGTTGGGCAGTTGGTGAAGCAGGTGGTCGGGTTGGTTTTCGGGTGGGGTAGGAGTGGAAGCTGGATCGGGCTGGGCAGTGGGGCTGTGAGGCGCTGGTTGTGGATCAGAGGAGATGGGCTTGGTGGTTGGATTGATTAAATTGGGCTCGGGGTGGTGTTAGCAGTAGGTGGAGTGGGGATTTGATTGGATAGTCGGTTTTGGTAATAGCGATGTTGTTGTTCATCGTCGTCTAAGAAGGAATAAGTTGGTGTGGGCTTAGATTGGACAGCACCGAAGGGAAATGAGTTTTCATCGAACGTTACGTGTCGCGAAATGATTATCTTTTTGGTTGCAAGTTCAAGACATCGAAAACCACGATGATTACTCTGGTAGCCAAGGAAGACACAAGGAGTTGAACGAGATTGGAGTTTTTGTGCGGTTTCAAGATGAGGGTAGCAAAGGCATCCAAATGTACGAAGTTCGGAGTAGGGTAGGGATTTATTAAAAAGTTTTTCGAAGGGAATTTGGTTTTGGATTGAGGTGGAGGGTAAAATATTTAATAAATGTGTGGTCATGTGGAGAGCTTCTACCCAATAAATGGGAGGAAGATGAGCATGAATTAAAAGAGTTCGAATATAATTATTGATTGTTCTTATCATGCGTTCGGATTTACCGTTTTGTTGGGACGTTTTGGGCCAAGAGAGGCAAAAAAGTATACCATTGGTTTCAAAAAATTTATGTAAGATGGTGTTAACAAATTCGCCACCATGATCACATTGGAAAGCTTTAATTTCGCGATTAAATTGTGTTTTTACGTAGGATCGAAAATGAGGAAATTTAGATAAAGTGTAGCATTTACGTCGTAAAACTTAAACCCACAATAAGTGAGAATAGTGATATAGAAAAACGACATAATATTTAAAACCACTTACACTCGGGATAGGTGATATCCACAAATCCGAGTGTACAATATCAAAAATTGAATCAACCAACGAAGAAGAATTATAAAAGGGTAACTTGACATATTTTCCTAATTGACAAGCATTGCAAAGAGAGTTCGTTTTTCTTTTATTACATGAAATAAAACCGTTCGAAATAAGAGTGCGAAGAGCATCATCCCGTGGATGACTACGTCTTTGGTGCCATATTTTTTGACTCGAGGAAATGAGAGCAAGTGGTGATTTTTTCGGCAAGGTGACGGGGTGGAGATCCCCGGTGCTATCACATCTTAGGAGGGGGGTGTTGGTCCGAAGGTCCTTCACATAGAAACCAAAAGGGTCACTACTCAATAGAGTAATTATGGTCTTTTGCAAGTTGGTGTACGAAAATTAAGTTTTTGATAATGATTGGGGTAACAAGTACGTTTTTTAGGTGTAGGGGTTTGGTTACCGTTGGTAAAAAGCTATGACCCATGTTTGTGACGGGAATTGATTTCCCGTCACCAACAAGGACCGAGGCAATAGGACATATATTAAAAATATTACTTAGCATACCTGCGTCCGAAGTCAAGTGCGAAGTGGCCCCGGTGTCCATGTACCATTCCTTATTGCTCGAATCAGTGAAAGACATGTTTGTGAATACCTGAGGAATGGATGTAGACTGATCATTGTTTCTCGTGTTTGTATTTACTGATGTTAGGTCGGTACCAAAAGAGTTGTCTGTTGGGCCTGATGTTGCAACAAAATGGGCCTGAGGTGTAAACCCAGGTGGATGGTAAGTAGCAGGGATAGGTGGGCCGAAATGTATCACTGGTGGATACCCGAAACCGGTAGCATAAAAACTCAGCTGAGCCGATGAATAGGCAGGTTCGGATAGTAGGTGAAGCAGGTGACGGGTATGGAGGGTTGTGGGTATCCATATCCAGTTGGATTAAAGCCAGTGGGATTATAATTTTGGTATTGCATGAGTCCCTTAATTGCATGGGAATTACCTTGACCAACATGGCGAGGTTGCCTGTTGTTTTTACGCTGCTCGCTGGGTATATGCCCGTGAATATACCGACATGTATCTCCAAAGTGACAATGGTTTGAAAGTTACAACAAATAGTTGGAGTGTTGTTGTTGCGAGGTGGGTTATTGTCGTGAACATGTAAATTCGTCGAAGATGAAGAGGTGTCTTGAATCAGCGGCTGATGGGGAAGATGAGACAGCCTTGTCTCCTCGATTTCCAACATGGTACGAACGTTTAGGAAACTAGGGAGTGGTTGCTGAAAGCGAACAAACGCGACAACGTTGGCATATTTTTCGGAGAGCCCGTTGATGGTGTGCATAACCAGTGTGTCTTCATCAATGAGTTTATTTATATTGTCTAAAAGATCAGAGAGTACTTTAGGTTTGTGATGATACTCCGCAACGGATAGGTCACCGATGCGTAAGTTTCGAAGGTCTTCTTGCAATTGCATAACTTTTGCGTTTTTGTTACTTTGAAATAGATCATTGAGTCGAGTCCGAATTTGACATGACGTGAGTTCCCGCTTCATGACAATTTGGAGTATCGGTTTGCTAACCGTATTGTATATCCACATCTTTATTTGCGTATCCACCTTTTGCCACAACTTGTCGTTTTCATCTTTAGGACGAATCGATCAGTCAAGAAAACCGTCAACATCGTGAGTGATACATACCATCTCTATTAAATCTTTCCATTGGAGATGACTGCGTTCGCAAAACTCTAACGTTATCGAACGTGTGAACTTATGTTTGTCACAACAAATACACTTTCATATTTCGGGCCGCTTGTTTTTCTACAATCGCCATTGATACTTTTGTTTGATTGGTTATTTTTTTTTTTTTTGTAACAGCAGAAGGGAAGTCGAAACTTTCTTTTGGGTTTCGAATATTAGTCGATTCAGGAGGGAGGTGAGGGGAAGAGACGATTAGGATGCCCTGATACCATAAAGGAATATGGCCTTTGGGTTAAAAGAGTCGGTTCCTGGTCATTAACATATACAAACATTAGGACATTTAAATGGGCTGAGCCCAACATAAACAAACTGGACTACAATAATCCAATAAATATAATCTGACTAAAAACATATATAAGATATATAAAGATAAGTTGTTTTAAATAATTTTTTTAAAATTATTTGATATTTTAATTACAAATGGTTTGGGATTGAGAAATGAAAGCCATGCAAATTTTTGGTATGATTGATTTAAATACAAAACTTGTTGCTTATGTAAATTCATGAATATTGAAATGTTTTGTATAGTTTTGGACTTTTGGTGACACAAATGTATGTTTCTTAAATTTTTTGTTACTTTCTTTATGTCTTTCTCTACATTTTCACTTTTATCTTTTAATTCGTTTTACTTTTTACTATTTACCTATTACATTTATTTTATATAATAATTAAATCTCAATATCAATAACATAACAAACAACTTTTTTTTAACAATTGTATACTTTTTCCATTCATATTTTTTTCAAATCTATACATACTACCAAGCCAACAACTAAATCACTTTTATGTACCAAACACCTTAAATTTATAGCACAATAGTTCCATAATTTAGAGATTATGTGTTGACATCACGTAAAAGATAAAAACACAAATTACTAGATGAGTAAATTGTAATTTTAGTCTCTCATAGCTAGCTAATTCGTCGATTTCGTCCTTAAACTTTTTTTTGCCCGATTTTCGTCCACAACTTTTTTTTTTCCGGTTTTTTGTCCCTTTATCAAGTTACAGTTAATTTTTACCGTTAAATGTTAATTGAACTAACTGAAAATACCAAAAATATAATTTTAATTTTAATTAATTAATTGATTAATTTTTTTCTTTTTTGTAATTCTATTTTTCTTTTCTTTTTTGTATATAGAATAAAATAAAATGTAGCTCTAAAGGGTGTTAATCACTAACATCCCTATTCTAAAAAACATAAAAATCAAAGTAATAGAACTATTGTGTATTTCTTATAGTTTTATTTATAAAAGTTAGGAAGATAAGAATAGTCTTCAAATATAAGTGAAACATATAATAAGGAATTTTGGAAAAAGAATCTCTAAATATTAAAGGTAGTGTGCCTCTCTGGATTATTGTTGACTCAACGTCGATTTCGTACTTGAGTTGGAGGGCCTGGACCACCATACTTTCTCTATTGCAAGCTACCTCTTCTTAACCCGGTTCTAGCTTTTCTAGCTTACGTGAGGGGGGAAGGTGAATGGGAACCGACTGAAAACTCAAACCACTTGTTTCAGAAGCAGAAGAGGAGATGACCTTAGAAGTAGGAAATCAACACAATTGCAAAAGGTTTTTAGTATAATGAGTCGGTTAAAATGGTTTGATTTAATCCGTTAAAAATATCATTTAATTCGATTTTGTACACACCCCTCATATTGGTCCTTTTAAATTTTAATAAACAGAAATAAGAAACAAGTTATCGTTTGTATCATTGGGCCAGCTTGAGTCAAGTTTGGTTTAGTAAAATTCATTATATAACATTTGGGCTATGTTGAGGTAGTGATTAAGCCCAATTTCACAATCCATGTATATATATAAGGCCTTTAAATGTAAACCCTAATTTCCTCCATTTTGTTTCAGAGGCAGCCTCCATTCCATTACAGGTTAATCAAATGGCTAGAATCAAAGTTCATGAGCTAAGAGGGAAAACAAAGGCTGATTTGTTTGCCCAATTGAAAGATCTGAAAGCTGAACTTGCTTTGTTACGTGTTGCTAAAGTCACCGGTGGTGCCCCTAACAAACTCTCCAAGATGTATATATCTCACATATTTTACCTTATTATACTTGTTGTATAGTTTGCATTGTATCGTAATTGCAATATTGGTTGGTTTGTTGATATGATGATTTCTTAGACATACTCACATGTCAATTTACTAGCGTGAATTTATTTATTTTGCAGTAAAGTGGTTCGTACATCGATTGCACAAGTGTTGACTGTGATTTCACAGACCCAGAAGGCTGCGCTTAGAGACGCTTACAAGAACAAGAAGTACTTGCCTCTTGATCTTCGTCCCAAGAAAACCAGGGCCATTCGTAAACGTTTGACCAAACATCAGGTAAATCTTATTATATACATTGTATCAATATATCATTTGTAATGTATCTTTTTTAATTTTCCTTGAGAGTGTTTGATCTGTTGCAGCAGTGTTAGCTAGTGTTGCTTGCTTGTAGTCGGTAGTTTGTATACCCCAATTACTTTTTGCTAGCTTTGATCATTGCTTATAATCGGTTTAGTCTCTAAATTTCCATTTTTAGAAACCGATAGCGATCGTGTAGACTTTGTGGAAAGATGTCATGGTCAAGAAGTTTGATTAACTGTTCTACCCATCTAACTCGTCCATTTGTTTCTCTTCTGCTGTAGGCTTCGTTGAAGACAGAGCGTGAGAAGAAGAAAGAAATGTACTTCCCATTGAGAAAGTATGCCATCAAGGCATAGGTTTTTTGGAAGTTGATTTAGGTCCAGTTTTGAATTTGGATTTTGTTTACGTTATCGTCAAAGTCTATTTGTTTCTAAAAGTTACCGTTCAGTTGAACATTGGATCTTGCATTGAAATGCTGGAGTCGGTTTTTAGTTTTTATGTTCACTTGAATTTGCTTGTCGTTTGTTTTGGTTCCAATTGATTGCATGTCTAATAGTGTGGATAAACGAATTTAAATGGACTCTATTGTCAACAAAACAGGGATTAAGCATTTGTATTTGTGTTCAAGTAACAAAACAAGTATTAAATCTAAAGAGAGAAACTTGAAAAATGCAAAGCATGTTCCAACATATAAAAGAGCTGAAATCAGGATGGTAATCTTAAATGCAGAGAAAGTTAGACCCATAAAATTATGTTACGATGTTTTTTTTGTTTGTTCAATTTATTTCAAACTTAACTTAACAGTATATTAGTCGGTAAGTGACCTAGAAGTTGTGGGTTAGAGTTCTATAAGGGACAAAAATGTAAAAAGTTATGTAGTTGATCCAAGACCGTGCCGATGTGTAGCGTCAGTTGAAGTCGGTATACCGAGCCCTAAGTGACGAAATAGTGGGGTTCAACCAATTTTGAAAATCATCTTTGACATGTTTTTGTTTAAAATAAATAACGTGTGAGTCCAAAACTATTAAGTGAAGTGTTTTATTGTTGATAGTCTCTTAGTCAATCACACTGTTTAGCCAGTTGATATGATGCTGAGTTGACATACACTTATTTCGTCGGCTGACGTAACCATTATGAGTGGCCTAAATAAAAACATGGGGTTATGTATAATATGTTTGAAAATACATTATTTATTTCTTAGTAAATTAATAAATCTGACCACTTACATTTTCGGGATCCTTTATTTTTTTAACAAATTTAAATGTATAATAATATTTTAACCACAAACCGTAGGATTGCGACTGTCATAACCCAAACATAATGCCTTGACTCGAATCTAGTTGTGTCGGAAAAAATCGAAACCGAAAAAAATTCGAAAACCAAAACCGGTCCAAACCGGGTTTGACCAAAACCGGTTCGGTTTGGACCCGGGTTTTCCGAAACCGGTTTGGGAACCCGGTTAAAAAAAACCGGTTTAGAACCGGTTCGTGTACATAGCCGTTAGAAAATTAATATTACCGTTAATATGGCCGTTGGAGAGGTTTTTTTGACCGTTTTTTTGCATTTTTTTTTACCATTTTGCCATTCCAAATTTACTATAAGTATGTAGAGGTTCTCGAAACAACCCGAAACCGTAACGTTTCTATCATTACATGTCTAAATCCACCACCAAAATATGAAATTCCAACGAGAAAACGATTTTTGACAAAATAGAGGAACTGATCTCAGTTTCGCTAACGTAACTATAGTTACGCTACGTAACTGTGATCAGGTCCTGAAAACGTAACTGAGATAGTCCAACCCGGTTTTTAACCGGTTTTTGGAACCGGTATGAAACCGGTTTGAGCGGGTTAGTGTTTCACTTTTGAAAAACCAGTCCAAACCGAAACCGGTTTGGATGGTTTGACCAAAAACCGATTCGGTTTTCAAACCCGGTTCGATTTCCGATCAAACCCGTTTGACATCTCTACTCGAATCCTTGTTCTGAAAAAGGAAGATACATATTTACATCAACACGTATCGTTATACATATGTTAATAAGTTAAAATATCTTGTTATTACATCCCACTCTCTCACTCAACTATATTGATTAAAGTTTGTTGTTGTCAACCGTGAGCCATAATTTCGTGTACGTACCCACCATTCTCTTCCACACGATCTATCTACCACTTGAATTTCCCTCTATAAAAACCATCATTCAATTTAGCTGACTTCACAATAATGTCTCATACACTACCCACTTCAACCACCAGTCTCGACGTCGAATCCATCGTCTTTCCACCCTCCGTCAAACCTCCCGGTACAACCAGCCCTCTCTTCCTCGCAGGCGCAGGTATTACATCATTACCACATTCGTTGTACGTTCGTTGTAGACATAGTTTATCAGTTTATTCGTTTATTATTAATGTTAGTAATACTTAATATGCATTAAAGTGTGAATCGTGTGAATAATGTTATGTGTCATGTGTAAGGTGTGAGAGGTTTGGAAATAAATGGCAATTTCGTGAAGTTTACGGGGATTGGTATTTATTTGGAAGATAAAGCTGTTCCGTTGCTAGCTGATAAGTGGGAGGGGAAAACCGCTGAGGAGTTGAATGATTCGGTTGAGTTCTTCAGGGATATCGTTACTGGTAAGGCGTAACTATTTGATATTTGCGTATGGTTTTTGTTTATTAACGAACTTGTGGTATAATTTTTACGTATTGTTAACTTATAAGGAAAATGCTAAACATAACTCCTATGACTATAGTTACGGGCTGTTTTGAGAGTACCATCCCCTAGGGATTTCATTGTCTCGATTGTTGTTAAGTTTAAAAGAACGTATTACTTTTATAGTCATTCTCAAAAACGTAACACAAAACAATCTTTGAATAAACAGACAATAATATGACATGTTGGCCTTCGACTATAAATTATTTCGACTCAGTTTAACATCATGAGACCATCTAAACCTAGACTTTCTGTACAACCGACCATATGTATCATGCCTCATGTGTTTATTTTATGGATCCGTCAGCGGATGGTTGAATTTCATGTAATAAAATAAAGCATAATCTTATGAGTTAATTGCATAAATCGTTTATAATGTTTTATTGGTTTACAAGTTTTGTCCATAGGATTTCGTTACTGTATGTATGTAAGTAGGAGAAATCTTTTGTGTGGATACCGTCTATGTCTACAAATAAAAAATTTAAATCATTTGCCTAAACCGTTACTCTCATGGATGATATGCGGACAAGAAATTTTCTACAGGACGATACATGTATTTTCAAATCTTATGGACGATATTTGCAAATCTGTGCAAACGTTAGAGACGATTTATACAATTTATTCTTATTTTAATTATGAAAATATCTCTTCAAAAACATATTAACTCTCTGTAGGTTATTTCTGACGGAGTAACCTTCACTTCTTAATTCCAAATAGTATATTCAAAATTTTCAAAAATTCCATTGAGATGAACAAAAACTTAAAACCTTAAAAAAGAAAAACCTCGTTCTCAAACGTCAACTTTCGGTTTAAACAAAATCCTATAAATCCAAAAAAAAAAAAATATTCCAAACTAAACTTTTTCTTTAGAAGAATGAAAATTGATTAGTATTATTTTCTTATGTTGACCGTGAACCGGTTAGAAAACATAAACCAAGAAAAATGAAAAGACCTAAACCGAACACAAACAAATTGAATGGACCCAAAAAAAGTGTAATTCAATTTTGTTATGACTTGTTTTTTTAGCAAAAACGGACCAAGCCAATGTATGTTGGCCGTGACTATATATACATACATCTCATTTTACTAGTTTTCCTTTTTTTATGTGGAAAACGCAAATTTATGTTATGAATCCATGTAGCAAAACCAATTACTTACTTGGTACTTTAGTTACTGTGGTTAAGGTAAGCGTTTACTTTAGTGGGTTATTTTTAGTTTTCGATTGGTAATGTGTTCAACTAAGCGAAATATGGTCATATACATCCTATGATCCGCCCATAATCCCATTTGAAATTTAGGTGTATAATACGGTGTCTTAATATGATCACTCTCAACCTTAAGCTTTTGATCTAACTTCTTAGCCATGATTTATACCAAGGTTTTAAGAAGTAGAGTTATGTTCATTTTGAATTTACCTGACGTGAACACACCGTTCTGAAAATAGAAGGATATCGAGGGCACATCAATTGGGCAAAACCATAATTATATAATTAATTCTACAATTAAATTGAAATCAATGAAAATCCTAAAGTAAACAAAGGTTTATGTCCAACTATAATCCCGTACACAAAATAAATACAAAGTTCTATAGGTCTAGAATAACTTATATAAACTCTAAAGCTTCGTCTCCAATATCATGTAGCCCTCGTCACATACTTATATTCATCCCTAAGTACTTGTCGTGAAGAAAGAAAATGCACCTAAGCTAATTGATTCGCGTGCTGATGTGGAATAAAAAAAATACGTTCTTTGACAAACATCCATACCTTATTAAGTGTCTAAAATATTATAACATAATTTTGTTCAGCTAATATAATCGTTGGAGAGGATAGCACCTTGACTTGTGTTTACCCCCCTTTGTACAGGCCCCTTTGAAAAATTTACTCAGGTCACCATGATACTACCATTAACCGGTAAGCAATACTCTGAAAAGGTATCCGAAATGTGCATTTTGGGTTGGAAAGCACAAGGGTTGTATACAGATGCGGATGCCACAACCCTTGACAAGTTTCTCGAGGTCTTCAAAGACGAAAACTTTCCACCAGGCTCCTCTATTTGTTTCACAACATCAGCTGTTGGATCACTTACGGTATGTTTTTCACTAGTTTGACCCATTTGACTTGGTCTCTATTTAAATAATTATTTTTATTTGTCTAATTTGACCTGTTTGAGATAAAATAAACCCCAAGTCGACCCAGTTATATATTTTATAAGTAGAATTCAAAGATTTATTTTGTCTAGGCTTGTTTAAATGCAGATCAGCTTCTCAAAAGATGGTAAGATACCCGAAACTTCAAACATTGTATTAGAGAACGAAAAATTAGGACAAGCAGTAATCGAGTCGGTAATTGGAAAGCATGGTGTTTCCCCAGCAGCCAAACAAAGTTTGGCATCAAGACTCTCAGATGTTATAACAAAATATAATGAGAAAGAAGCAGATGCAAGTGTTGAAGTAAGCAAAAATGGTTTGTAAATGGTAAACATTTAAGGTGCAAGAAAATAAAATGCGGAGTTATTTAAATATTTGGTCGAAAATAATAAAAATAATAATAATAATAATAATTCGTGTCTTAGATTATAATACGATATAAGGGTCCATGCCATTATTAATTTTGTTATTGTGTTTTTTCTTGCTTATTCGTATCTTAAGTACACATAAATTATAAAGTGTACCCAACAACCTATTCACCTAATTAGGTCCAATACTACGTTTATTTCTTATCTCCATTATTGACTTAATAATGTGATCTTGTCTCTTAACAATCCAATTTTTGTTACATTGAATCTATTAATTGTTGATAATCCTTAAAATTATTTGTATTAACAATAACAATATTAAACAAATAATTTAAAATAATATTAAATTGGTTAATTAAAAAAAAAAAAGGAAAGGAAAGGAAAAAAGATGGCCCTGTTTGGGAGTGGCTAAATAAATTCCCATAAACATTTCTTTACAATTTTGTTTTTTGTTGGTTTATTTAGTAGCACCCTATTTATATTTACAATTCATAATTATATATATTTATTGCTCTTGATAAGTGAGTGTTATAAATATTTACATCCATTAGATCAATGTAACTTTTAATCATAGACACTTAAATTATGTCTTTTTTCACCTACTATGGTTATTCTAAATTTGAGTTTTTAATTTAAAATAAAAAACACATAGTGTTTTAAACCACAACATTTCAAAAGAATTATTAAAATGCTGAGAAGTTTGTTACTTGCTTTAAGAAAATGTGGGATAAGAATTATTAAAGGATTCACCATAAGCAAGACACTAAAGAGAGTTTTTTTTTCTTCTTTTAAAAGATGCTGATGTAATTTTAGCACTCAAGTTAGCAAGCAACTAATCACTATTTTCAAAGAGAAACTACATTGAAGCTTATATTCAAAGAGAAATTACATAACTGTTAGGTCTCGGATTATATATCTACAATCCTGTTTCTATTCCTATTAAAATACATTTAACATCATAATATGGCTTATTCATTGAACAAGTTTTATTTCTCTTTTAAGGCCTTACGCGGTGATTAAAACGAATTATGACTAAAACTTGGATATTGGTTAACGAATTATGACCAAAACTTGGACATCGGATTAGAGATTGCAATGGGTAATCCTGGTTACGTTGTTAAGTGTTAACATGTGTAAATGGTTACTCGTTATGGCTTACAGGTCAAGTTCGATTGACGAGCTTCTTTAGATGTGATATTCAATGTGTCTAAATGGCTTTTTAATTTGGAGCATGTATCATGAAAACTATCAGATTATGCAATGTGTGTTATTCTTCTTAGCTAGTCTACCTCATAGTATATTGTTGTGGTTTCTAAATTAAATTCGTCAAATTCGTCGAAATATAACGTAGTTTTCCAAAATGTTTCATCTGCATGATAGTAGTTTTTAACTTTTTATCATATGGATAAAACTTGTTAACTAAGTCAATTTACCAACTAAGAATGTATTTTGAATTAGTTTGTCTACATGTAACCTGCTAGTTACCGGTAACTTATTCAACAAATACTTATTCAACAAATTTAATTTATATTAACTTGCATCATTATATTATTAAACAACCTTAAAATGGTACTCGTTCTTACCTAATTAATTAAAAAATTTAAATCAAAGTCAAAATGATATGGTTTATTTGTTATTTTACTTGGTCAAAAGATTTAAAGTGCAATCAAACATCCCATTATTATAAGTTTAGCATAACTAACTATTTTTACTTTTGAACTTTTGTAGTAGTTCTAACTTCAATGAGTAAATTATGGCAAAGTACGTTCGGCAGAAGTTTAAATGGAGCTTAAACGAGACTTATTTGAGGTTTGAGTTTTTTTTATAAATAAATCTTGTTTAGTTGAAGTTTATTTGTATAGCTTATTAAAAATAAGATTTGGAAATAAGTAGATTAAAAGAATAGTTTGTTTTATTGTACAATTATATACTTTTTAGTCATTTTATATTTTTAAGCTCGAACTTCATCTATTTTTCAAACACATTAGCGAAAAATAAAAAAAATAACTTTTATCTCCGAATATAAGCATAAGCGTTCAACTCCAGCAACAGGATGATTTACCAAATATACCCTACGTAGAAATTTAGACCCAATTATTAAGTGGTATAATTTATAAGACATGTTATTTGCTAGGAAAACCGATGACATAATCCTACTAACCGTTTATATAACGACTCATTTTGGTATTTGGTTGACGTAGTGTCATGAGTCCCGAGAAGATATACTTTAATGATATTCAAATATAAGAAAAATGACACCCTACGCTTACAAAGTTTGTAATTCATCTTCTAACGAAGCATACTTTACCTTTTATAATTCACTTTTGAGTAAACGCAATTATTTTCAGAAGTAACATTAGGAAAATCTTACAAAATTTAAAATAGTTATCAAAATAACTGGTTCTAATAAGTATAATGAACAAAAAAAAACTGATTTTAGGAGTATAAAGGGAAAATACATGTGACAAAAGCAAATATTTAAAAAAAAATAAGTTTTATTTTAAAGACTTTAATCGTTTAGATTCACCAACGACCTTGAATAGCACTAAATGCTCATTCTACATCATTTCTTGCATTTTTCTGAATTTATTTGAACTTTCGAGGTTCATAGAATTTTCTATGTATTTTTATTAAATTTATACATTATTGATTCAAAATGGGTTGATCCAATTTCTGGTCTCGATCTTTTTTTCTTTTTTCTTTTTCGGCTAATCGGATTTTGCATCTCCGTAACTTTTCCAAGACAAAAAATGTCACATTAACGATAATTAATTATATGAAACTCATTTATTTTTGTACGATTCGATATATCTAATAATAATGTAGATATAAGTATATAACCCAAAAAAGAGCATTTCTAAATAAAGAAAAAGCAAAAGGAAAGCAAAAGGATAATAACAAATATTGTCAACCACTATGGTCCGGTTGTTACCTCCAAAACGCGTTTTGGCCAACCATTCCTACTACTTATCTTTACAAGCTTCCAAATTTTCCAAATTGAAAGGTCTCTCTCACTCATTATTTTGCTTTCCCTTCTACTACTATTTTAAAAAAGAAAAGCTTAAACATAGTTTCGATGTTGTGTTTAGTATTATTATACTAATACGTGAATAAATATATTGTATATTTAAAAACCCATTCTTTTTTGTCACGAGTACATCCAAGGACGGAGCTATGACGGAACAAAGTAGGCAGTGGCTTCTACTATAATATATAAAAATAAAAAATCCCTAGGTGAACAATGAAAATCTGTTAACTTGATAAATTCTCTTTAGTTTAATCCTGAGTAAAAATTCTTTTGCCTCCGCCTTTGAGTACATCTCTCGAATGTATTATGTATGTTTAGAATTATTTAATATTGTCACGAGATTATATTTAGCAAAACACTTCTAGAAAGGAATTCCGAATAAATGTCGTTCTCAAGGTGCGAAACTGTACATTATCTCTTAATTTAGTTCCAATACTATTCAAACAATTTTAATATTTTTTTTTTAATAAATGGTGGGTTATGATTAGTTACATTTATAAACAGTTGTTTTTTATTTCTCTTTTATCCTTAAAAACTAATTCTAAACGATTATAGTTGTTGATGACTAGTGAGACATATTTGAGAAAGAAATGAACATGAAACTTATGATTAGAGCTCGTGTTAATTTAAGATTTATTTTTTTAGAACATTAGACCACTAGTTGGAGCTTAGAGTTATATATGTGAAACCATAAAAAAAAAAAAATATAAAAAGTCATGAAGCAACATATATATATATATTAATTAATTTTGTTTTTGTCAAGTCTAACTCAACTTTGTTAAGAGAAGAAGACATTTAGTAAATCTTTCTAGAAAGTTAAATTTAAAAGTCTTTATATCGGAGATTTCCTTGTTGCTTATTTAACAATAAAATACATTAATTAAATAGATTTTCATAATAAAGGATTTATAAAAACTCTGAATGGAACTTATAATTTATATTTTAAGATTATCATTTTTTTATATTGAATAGAATAATATAGAAAAAAAAATATAGATCTTTAATTTATAAAGATTATAGATCAAAATACAATCAATACATTTTTTCACACTTTTCACTAAAAAAATCAGAATAATTGACACTTATATAATTATTAATATTAATTTCGATAACTAAATTTTGATAAAAAAAAATTAAAAAAATTAAAAAAATCAAAAAACTTTATTTATATTTAAACATGACAAATTGAACATAAACAAATATTTAATAGTTGTTATCGAAACTCTTAAATAATTTATATAAGTAATACTCTTATAAATCTTGTTTGTCTTTATAAAATTTTTTGTTAAGAAACAAACGAGGAAACTTCGGTGTGATTACACAAACTTCAACAACTTGTCTGCTGTTTTCCAAAGAAATTCCTCTCCTAGCTGTCTTCCTCCATATCTATATCTATATTCTATATCTATATCTATCTTTTATTTTATTTTCTTCATTTGATGTGTTACTATCATCATTATAAAACCATTTTACCACTCTTTCAATTTAAAAAAAACAAACTCTCATTCTTTTCTTTTTTTTCAAAATTTCCTGTGGACTGATTGATCTTAGGTAAACCAACAAATTTTCATATTCTTTCATTCATGGAATTTGATAAACATGTTACTATTTTGGTTATATTGTTTATGTCCACCATGTGTTTGATAAAATGCTCCTTAGGATTTGACCCTATAGACAACTATCTTGTTGATTGTGGAACTTCTATGAATAGCTCTATAGGTGCTCGGGTATTCGTTGCCGATAGTCGTTTTCTTTCGAACCCTGAACAAGAAACTTTGAGCTCACCTAGTGGTGATCAAGTTTCGTTTGTTTATGGTTCTTCCTTGTATAGAACTGCTAGAGTTTTTAATAGAACGTCGAATTATACTTTTTCGATTAGTGAACGTGGGCGTCATTTTGTTCGTTTTTATTTCTTTCCCTTTAGTTTAGATGGTAAAATGTATAATTTGAGTAATGCTAGATTCTCTGTTTCGGTTCAAGGTTTTACGCTTTTAAAAGATTTTCGACCTCATGTTGCTCCTGTTGTTAAGGAATACTCTTTGAATGTTACGTCTGATAGTTTGGTTATTACTTTTGTTCCTTCTGTTAATTCGTTCGCGTTTTTAAACGCTTTAGAAGTTGTTTCTCAACCTGATGAAATAATCCCTTTAACTGCTGAATCCGTTGAGCTTCCAAAAAAAGCGTCATAATCTTATGGCACAGGCACTTCAAACGGTGGCTAGGGTAAATATGGGTAACCAGACGGTATCTCCTGATAACGATACCTTATGGCGACCTTGGAATGCTGATGGTCCTTTTTTGAAAATTAATAATTATGTTCGGTTTGTGGCAAATATAAGTGCTGTGAATTATACTTCAGGAGATCCATCTGTTGATATCGCTCCATTAGCCGTGTATGGTACTGCTACTAAACTAGAAACGGAGTCTAACCCAGAGTTCCGTCTCAATAACACTTGGTCATTCAATGTTGATTCTGGGTTTTCCTATTTAGTGCGGTTTCACTTTTGTGATATAATCGAGCGTCCACCTTCCGACTTAATCCTCAATATTTACCTTAATTCATTATCGGTTGCTGAGAATCTTATTCTAGGTCAACGAGTATCAAACATCTGGGGTGCCCCTTATTTCTTTGATGCGATCACTACTGTAAACGGGAATGGTATGATAAATGTAAGTATAGGTACTAGTAATATAAAGGGGGCATATCCTGAAAGTATTCTTAACGGTCTCGAGATCATGAAAATAAGCAATTCTAAAGGGAATCTTGATGAAGGTGAGACGAAAACAAACTCTTCGGCTTCACGGTCAAAGCTAAAAGGTTGGGTGATTGCGGTTTCAGCCGGTGGAGCATTGCTATTTATGGTTCTTTTGGGAGGTTTGCTCGTTATGATATGTAGAAGAAATCGAAGAAAAAGATTACAAAAGTACTCGACCAACAAATGGTAATAAGAACAATTATGATGAAAGTACGATTTTTTCAAGGTCAAAGGTTGGATACCGATTTCCTTTAGTAGCTATTCAAGTAGCTACTGAGAAGTTCAGTGAGAGTTTAGTAATCGGAATTGGTGGTTTTGGGAAAGTTTATAAAGGAGTATTACTCGATGGTACAGTAGTGGCGGTGAAACGAGGTGCCCCTCAATCTCATCAAGGTTTAGCCGAATTTAAGACGGAAATTGAAATGTTATCCCAATTCCGTCACCGTCATTTGGTATCTTTGATTGGGTATTGTGATGAACGCAACGAAATGATAATTATATACGAGTATATGGAAAACGGGACCTTGAAAAACCACTTGTACGGTTCAGATCTTCCGAAGCTGAGTTGGAGACAAAGGCTCGAGATCTGTATAGGTTCAGCTAGAGGACTTCATTATCTCCACACGAAGTTCTTCAAAGCAATCATTCATAGAGATGTAAAATCTGCAAATATTTTACTAGATGAGAATCTCATGGCTAAAGTGGCCGACTTTGGGCTTTCAAAGAACGGGCCTGAGCTTGACCAGTCTCATGTTAGCACTGCAGTCAAAGGAAGTTTCGGTTATCTTGATCCCGAATACATGACTAGACAACAATTGACAGAGAATCAGATGTTTACGTCTTTCGGTGTTGTCATGTTTGAAATCCTTTGTGGGAGGCCGGTTATTGACCCGTCTCGTCCACGTGGAATGGTCAGTTTGGTTGAATGGGTTAAAGAGTGGCAGAAAAAAGGCGAACTGGAGACAGTATTTGACCCGTATCTTATTGGGAAAATGAAAATGGAGTCTTTAAAGAAGTTCGTCGACATTGCTGATAAATGCTTAGCGGAAGAAGGTATCGAGAGACCTACAATGGGAGATGTTATTGTGGAATCTCGAGACTGCCTTCAACTTGAAGGAATTGAAGGTAAAAAAGATAGTCAACCCGCTAACGTTTCCCGAACAATCATGTGGAGAATGGTGTTAGGTAGTACAGTGTTTAGTGAAGCAAGTGTTGGTGATTTTGATGGTGTTTCGATGAGTAGAGTTTTTTCAGAAATGGGTTAAAGGGCATAAAAAACCTGAATATGAGGTAAAAAGAATTGAAAGCTTTTTATTGATTAGGGTAAAATGTATAATGGAGTATATGAAATTATGAATGATAAAATATTTGTTTATTTTTTTTGTTTTAATCGACACCGAAAGCTTTTTTCCATCTTGGATGTTTGAGTTATGTATATCGCTTGTTTGATTTGGTTATATAGACTGTGAATGTGGTTTATGATATATATCAGTTGATGAATTCGACCCCGATGCTGTTTGTTGGTTTTTTGATATTCACTTAATGAAAATTATGTTTCCGCCTTTTCGAACTATAGGTATGACTACATGTGTTTCAAATCCCAAAAATGTGTGTGGCATCTTGCACACGGTAAATGTTGTGTATGTGTGCAAGGCGCGCATGTTTTATATAGTTTTTTTAGCTTCTAAATTTTAAATTTTGTTATATACTTACTAAGTTATTAAAATTATTGTTGTGTTAAAATACAAATCAAATATTATAGCAACGTAAGAGATGGGAAAGTATATATATAAGCAAATAAGTTTATAGTTTTTATAATTATTTGAAAATATAAATATAGTTGAAAAGAATAGACGAAATTATAAAAATGTCAATTAAAAATCCAATGGAAAATATGGGACAAAAGATGACAACAAAGTAAATAGTTAAAAAGAAGAGTTAATTACATGGTTCGTCCCTATGGTTTGCACCATTTTCACCCGTCATCCCTATTACTTTTTTATTACACCACTGGTACCTAAGTTTGAAATTTGTTGCCTCCGGAGTCCCTAAAATGGATGTGTCGTTAAAGGTGCCGTTAAGTGACCTCATGTGTGTCACACGTGATGGCCAATTTCGTCATTTTACCTTTCTCTTTCATTAAACCCATATTCATCCCAAAAAATCCCCAAATCCTAAATTAATTTCCCCAAATTTCAATTTCTAACTTCTTACTTGCTGCATCAAAAACCAAATCACAAGCTTCTGATAAAAAACGAGCAGATTATGAGTTTTACTTACATAAATCGAATCAATTCATCCCAAAAAATCCCCAAATCCTAAATTAATAGTCCTAACCATGTTCGATTTCCGTAACGATTTAGGTAAAATGAAGGACGCGATTCTCCGAGAGCGTTTTCCGGCGACGACGAATTGCTCGCCGACGGTGGTGGAACGGCCGTGGAATTTGAGGACTAGACGAGCTGCGTGTTTTGAAACCTAATTGTTCTTCTTCTCCGGTGAGAGTCCGTCCGGCGGCGGCGGCGGCGATCGGAAACGCAACTACTAGTGGTGAGAAACGAGAGAGACCGAAATTTTCGGTTTCGGTTTCAAGGCAGGAGATGGAGGAGGATTTTATGGCGATGGCTGGGGAGACGGATTGTGGTTGTCTGAAATTTTCCGGTAAGATCGATTTAACTCGATTTGTTTATTTACAAATTTGAATATATTCACTGTTTGATTGTTTATATAGACTCTGTTTCCTGGATTGTGGTTGTCTGAAATAACTGCTGATCTATACAAAGTTCCTGATGAAGTCGAGACCGGAAAGGTAATAAATCGTTGATGGAATTTTGATTTGATATTTGGGTTTTGAAATTTGGTGGAATTTTGATTTGAAATTTGGGGAAATTAATTTAGGATTTGGGGATTTTTTGGGATGAATCTGGGTTTAATGAAAGAGAAAGGTAAATGACGAAATTACCCATCACGTGTGACACACGTGAGGTCACTTAACGACACCTTTAACGGCACATCCATTTTAGGGACTCTGGAGGCAACAAATTTCAAACTTAGGTACCAGTGGTGTAATAAAAAAGTAATAGGGATGACGGGTGAATATGGTGCAAACCATAGGGACGAACCATGTAATTAACTCTAAAAAGAAACAAATAGTTTTTTTTTGTTTATATTCAAATCTAAACTGAAGATAAAAAACTATGTTTAATGATATATAAATTTTATGGAAAAAAGTTGAAATTACAAAAGATATATTAAGTTTAAAATAATTGGATAAACTAATTTTATTTATATTTGTGTACGGTTTGAAGGATCGTAAAATTGTATTGAAGTAAATAGGTTATTTTAAAAGTAAGTGTTGAGATTTAAAACCTTTAAAAATTTTAAACAAAAAAGACTCAATCATAACTCTTTATTTCAAAAACCCTCTTAAAATTTAATTTGGTAAAATTAATTATCTCAAAAACTGTAAATATATTAAACGAATAAATTACACAATTATAACGAACATTAAATTATCTTTCTATAGAGTATCCAATCGATATATTTTTGACGAAATTTTTTTCCGGGTTCTTTTGATGGGTTTTCAAATTTTATATTATAAAATCACGATTTTATCACATTTGATTTTAGTAGTTTAACATATATTTTTTTTTCTTTTTTATTCTAGTTGAATTTATATAATATATCAAATATATGTTCTGAAATTAATATTTAGTGTTCATATCATATGTGATTGTACCTTACGAATATCAACATTTGTCCGAAAACGGAAAAATAAAAAATCATCAATATTTGATTTTTTTTCCCGGGTCTATATAGATTATACCTTATATAATATTTTTGTGTTTTAAAATTAACAATTAAAGTTGAAATCATGTGTTTTATCGCCTTAGAAGTTTTCGAAATTTTACATAATTAATAAAATCAAATGATATTCAATACAATCAAATGTGATATACGTACTATCACATTGATATGCATTTTATCACATTTATGTCAAAAAAATGAAGGAAAACAAAAATTGTCACATATGATATACAATACTATCATATGTGATATGCATACTATCACTATCACATGTGATATGCGTACTATCACATGTATGTCAAAAAATGAAGGAAAACAAAATCGTCAAAATTTGATTTTTTTCAAAATTTAGATAATTTATACGTTTTATAGTAATTCTATTTTATAAAGTTTTGCGAATTAGTGCTAATAACACATATGATATTATAGTTACAATTTCAATATCCACAAAAAAAAAAAAAAACAATCGTTGAAAATATATAACACCACTACTCCAGTTAAAGATAAAAACGAGACGAACGCAATGGTGATTTGTTTCGTCTAACGATTAACGATTTGTGAGATAAATTAATTTGAAAAAATAAAAGAAAAGTGAGTTTTGGTTTTAATCTTAGTCATTGGATTAAAATAAGATGAATGGTCAAAATTGTGTCCTTTGGTCCTTAAAAAATTATATGTCCTAGTTGATCATTTACCTATATTAAAATAGTTAATCATAACATAATCGCTTTTACTTAAAAGATTTGAAAATCAATACTAAAACTCAACTAATGGTTCAAGTTTTACAAATTTCAAAATTTTCTAAAAATTGATAAAAGGTGATAAAATTTGATTTTTTCTAATATAAATTATCTATCATATAATGTTTGTTCTTAAAAATTCATATCTCTCTCTCTCTCTAAATATATATATATATATATATATATATATATATATATATATATATATATATATATATATATATATATATATATATATGTTTGTTCTTGTAAACCAAACTTTAAAATTAAATAAATAAGTAAATAAAAATTGAAAATTTTTTTATAACGTTAGAATTTTATTTTTGTATTATCGTTCATTTTAACCATATTTCAAACTTAAAAAAAAAAAAAAAGATTTGTTGTATATCAAAAATGGGTAGTTTTATTATTGTGTCAAATTTGAATATTTACTGTTCAAAAACCATGAATTTGATTCACGACTCCTAAACAACATATAGTTTGATGCATATCAAAACTTGTTTTTTTTTTTAATTTGTTATAATTGGATAAATATATAAGACAAAATTACACATATCATTAATTTTTTTAACTTTTTTTTTTACTTAATTTATTTTAAGTATTATTTATAAAAACTCTTCATATATATATATATATATATATATATATATATATATATATATATATATATATATATATATATAATATTATATATATATCGAGAGAGAGAGAGAGAGATGATTTTTAACCATTTATTTAACAAAATTCATTTCATTTTCAAAAGTAAATATCTTTTAAATTATAAATTTTTACGAAATAAAAATGTACCGTTAGAACGGGAATTTAATTCTTTTTGGGAAAAATATAAACGTTTTAAATTTTGACGAGGTTTTTTTTTTTTTTTTTTTTTTATATTCACTGATGTATATACTACATATTTTGAATTTTTCAAAAATTATGTATATATACTGATGAATACACTTTATACACTTGTGTATACATATATATTCACTAATAAATATATGGTTAGAATATAGGTCACGAACTACTTCATACACCGGTAAATAGAAATGCATGTACTTGTGTATACATATGTATTTATCTGTGAATATATGGTTCAAATGTGTTTTTGGCTAATTAATATATACATTGGTGTATATTTAGTATATACACTAATGTATATACCGAACCCCCCCCCAAAAAAAAAAAAAACAGAGAAAAGGAAAAAAAAAATCGTCAAATATATCAAGTAGGTGTTTGTTGGAAAACCAATTAAATGATTGTTCTAATGATGTAATTAGTTTTTCCTAAAACCTAGTTGATCTATAGATATATTAATTTAAAATTAATTATTAAATTAAAATGAATTTTAAATTAATGGTTAAAAAGTGATTTATGACAACATAATAATAACACATATAATAATAAATAATAATAATAATATGTTATGATATTGTATCATATTTATATTACTATTATTTATTAACTATATAATATCAAAATAAAAACAAATAATATAATAAAATAATAATAATGATATGTTATGATATGTATCATATTAATATATATTTATATTTACTATTATTTATTATACTATAATATCATATTATATTACATTACGTTTATTTATATTTATATTATATGAAAATAAGTATTTTTATTAGACACGTGTCATTTTTATTAGACACGTGTCAGTTTTAAATAATTTGCTACTTTTTCAATTAGTTTTGTAATGGCAGTATTTAATTTATTTATGAATATTTTGAATACATAAACATTTACCTTTGAACTTTAACTTAGTATTGAAATATTATACATTATTTATAGTACCAAATACATGTAATCCATTGATTATAAGAGATTTAATAACATCATCCTACATTTATACAATTATCTAATACCCTCATCCTACATTTATAATAATCTTTTAGTCAAGAGATTTACAATAAATATTTTTTTAACATATAGTTTGACAATTGCAATCATAAATGTTGATATTTACTAATCTATTTGACCATAAATATTTGAGGATTAAACTGTATTTAAGTTTTAATTTTTCATCAAATATTAAATTAAAATTAAAACATTTTCCTTTTTGTGTTTCCCGTTGGGTTGTAAAGAATGAATAAATTTATTATACCATTAATAGAAAAATCTTTATTGAATAAATATTGTTCCATAAAGGGCTTACAATTCTATTTATTGTTCAAAACTATCCCTGTAATAATACTTTTAATGTTTGTCACCTTTTTCAAATGCACTTCCCACTACTAACATTAGCAAATTGTAACGGTTTAGGCTCATATCTTTGCACCTAAAGAAATTTGACATTACAATATAAAATGTCCTAAATAAATGAAATCTAATAAGAACAGGAAAGAATCATATTGTTGAAAATGTTCGAGAAGAGGGGTACTCTTAGAAACGCTACATAAGTAGACGATCTTCACAAAATTTCAAGTACTTAAGTCCTTATCTTGGCCATGAAAGGAAACTAGGATAGAAATAACTTCTCGTGTCGTTTATTTAAGAAATCATTATTGTTGTTGCCAGTGTGAAAATCCTTTGATAGATTTTCAAACGAATTTAAATATTTTAGCTGTTACCTTGACCGGAAAAGTTACTACAAACAAAAACGATTTCAAATTTTGTTCATTTGAAATTTTTAAAAAGTTGCGCCTATCCAAAAGGGTATTTTGTCTTTCACTAGCACATTCACACTTTCAGTGCCTGTATATACAGATAGTCTATCTCAACATATTTCACACAGTAAAACGCAAAGAAACAAAAACAATACCCACATTAAGAATAATGAATAGCAAAGTTGATATATTTGCTTCCCCAAAACAACATTCCCTTTTTCCAATGGCCGTCTCATGCCAAGATGTCTCCAAAGAAGATTACCATCTCTTTTATCAACACGAGCGTCGATTATTCTCTCTCTTGATTAAAGATCTACATCGAGAGGTTGTTCAATCGATACTTGTGTTGGGTTTTATTTTATGGCTTGAGAGAGAAGGATATAGCTCTAAGAATCTTGCTCACACCATTGTTGATTCTTTGTCCTTGAGTGCTATAGACTTGGTTATTGATGAGGTCGTGATATGCTTAAATTGCAAAGAGAAAAAAGGCAAAAACTTAGTATTCGAGGGAAGCAACACGGGACATCATATTGTTGCTTAAGAATCTTTTAGATCGAAAGATGATATGCTTAAGGGAGTTACACGAAAATCGTGATGAGATTTTCAAAGAGGTGTCTAGTATAGCAAAACATGTTTGTGGAAAGGCATTTGTCGACATTTTACACCAATTTATGGGACGTAACACACCATCAACTATGGTTCCCCCTACGCCATCAACTATGGTTCCCCCTACGGAAGCTGTCACAGGATTTGTTGTTGGAGGTTCTCGCTATTTGGCTCCATGTTCCCCTCAATGATATTACCAACTATATTGGATTGTATCGTGAATTGGTGCTTGGAATACATCAAGATAGGTCGCTATTTGGTTTTGGAAATGTAAATTGCGCTTTTGATAAATTTAAAGACTTAAGTATAAATGTTCCATTGGGCATAGGCGAGCAAGAACAAGAGGTGTCCCGAGATGATCGAACCATTTTCCTCACATTTTCAAAAGGGTATCCCATTTCTGAAAAAGAAGTTAAAGACTACTTCACTAGGTACATGTCAATTTCATAAATAATTTTGTGATGTATATTAATTTAAGAATTGCAAGATATAACATTGTATGTTGTCTAACTCTTTTATTTTTGACTAGTTACTTTGGGGATTTCATCGAGGAGATTTATATGCACGATGTAGGACCAGATGAGCAACCCTTGTACGCTCGAATTGTTGCTTACTCGCCTATGATGGTGAAAGTCATAGTCGAGAGAGATAACCCCATTGGGAAATCCAAGTATAACATTAACGGGAAGCATGTTTGGGCACGGAAGTATGTAAAGAAGAAACCCATTAGAGCGTCACAAACTCAACTAGCCACGGGAGAGGTCATAGCACCACCACAATCATAGATTTTGTGGACGTCGATGGTATTTTTCGCTATTTGTTTTGGATCATTAGATATCTTAGATAAAGCAAATCAAATGTATTGTATGGACTTTATGTTTTTTTTTTTTTTTTTTTTTTTTCTCTATGGGTTTCTCAATTATGTTTTTTTGTTTTGTTTTTATCAGTTTAATGAATTAGTTTTTTTATTAACCATTTATTATTTGTCTCACATGTATCATCAACTTCGAATCCAAAAACATATGATTATAAATGAGTGCCAATTTGTGCTAAAACATGTGTCAAACATTTGAGAATACTTTTTAAATATTTAATTCTATAAATAAACATATGTTATTAATCTAAATTTGTTTCATATAACCTGTTTATTGTTATAGAAGTATTTATTAAAAAGAAATTTCATTAGAAAAAGTGTATTATTATATATTTCCTAATTTGAAAAATAACATCATTTTGAACTACTTCAATATGTATGGAAACATCATTTTTTTATGTTAACTTTTTGCATAACATTTGTAATCATGATTCATTTCCGACTAGAATTGGACAAATAAATGATTTATTATTTTTATATTAAGATCGTGCATTATCTGAAATAGAATATTTCTGTTAATATTTTACCTTTTAGAGATTTTCTCTTTATTAAAATTTCTAAATTATTATTTTTAGAACCGAATTGGTTGTCCAAACCATTTTGATTTTAATTTGAGATTCTCATTGTTGTTAGTCATAATATAAAATTTTAGTTAATTTTAAGAAGATATAAAAATATTAATAATTTGGTTTTGAATTTAGATAATAATAACAGAATTTCTTTTCTTATAAATTAATAAATAACTAAAACAAATCTTTAATAAATCAATAAAGATATAAGTTTTTGTTATTACAAATAATATTTAATATAACAGAATATAATATAATATATACATATAATATAATTATAATAATATAGAAAAGATATTAAAATATAATAATAAATTTAATATAATATAATATGATGTAATTATTTATATAATAGTTATAAATAGAAATATTTATACTTTATTGTTTATTTTATAAAATTATGACATGTATACAATCAGAATGAATTTAATTGATTTTCTTATACCAACCAAACACTTTAAGAAATTAAATGTGAATTTTATATTCTTTCTTAAATCTACCAAATACAATATGAAATGAAATAATGAAATGATTTAACATGTTGACAAACCTTTTGAAAATATGTATACGAAGACAAATATTCGTGTAAATATCTTATTGTGGAAATTATTTATTTTGAAGAACATTGCTAAGGGCATCTCTAACATGCAAATTAAATAAGTAAATAATATAAATTGGTGTAAAAAGATAAATTTATTACAGTAACATTACATTATAATTGTCATCTTTGTTGTCGAAAATATCCATAAACTGGTGGAAATGATTTAACATGTTAACATACACATACGACCGTCAACGCAACTTCCACTTTATAATTGTCATCTCTGTTACCGAAAACATCCATATTTGTTAGGATTAAATTGTCGAGATTGTTATTCTAGAGTTGCGTTACATACATCAGTTAATACTGCTCAGTTAATACTGCTCAGTTAATACCAGTTACTACTGCTGCAGTTAATACGGCTTGTTACTACTGCAAGTTACTACTGCTCAGTTACTACTCCTGCAAGTTACTACTCCTGCAAGTTACTACTCCTGTAAGTTACTACTCCTGCAAATCTGTTATGGAAGACTTGATTTTCAAGATAAAGATCTAAAAGAATTAGTCTCCTAATATAACTAGGTTTCCTTATGTAACTAGTTTCCTTATGTAAGTCATATGAGACTCTATATATAAAGAGATCTCTAGACATTGAAAAGGTGTGGTTTTTCATCATGTTTATTCTTTAGGAAAACACCAAACGATCTCACCACTTGAGATCGTTCCCCTTTGTTCAGCCTCAAGGTCAAATTGATCCTTGTAAAGAGAAGAAACACGTCTATTCTGATCAAATAGATTGAGGCTGTGTTAGATGTTTCCTAGAAAAGCTAGGTTTAGCCTCAAGGTTTTATAGATCCTTGTGTGTAAAGAAACACGTCTGTTAATTTATTAATAGATTGAGGCTTGATGGTAATCATTATTGTTTGTTCTTATTGTTCTTTTATATACAATATTTGATTATCATAAACTTGTGAATATCAAAGTGTTCATCTCCGCTGCTGAACTTCTTTGATAAATCTTGATCTAAGTAATCATATCGATCCTACAAGTGGTATCAGAGCACAGGAGGTGCTCTAGATCAAAGATTCACAAGTTTACAAGAAGAAGAAGAGAAGAAGAAGAAGAAGAAGAAGAAGAAGATAGAAGAAGAAAGAAGGAGATCACAAATTTGCAAATTAGGGTTTATGTTCGTCATAATCTGGGCAGCCGTAGTAAAAAGGGCATAACTCATTCGTTAGCCGTCGGATTTGGACGAAATTTTGACTGTAGATTCTGCAGATATAAACGCACAATCTGATTGAAGGGATTTTCGATCTGAACTTTTATGAGATAATTAATTTTCGAAATCTGCTGCTGAAAGGTAGATTTATTGTGTTATCTATACTGAAACGATCGTTGTTTATTCGTTGCACACTGGATCTTCGTGATTTTTGAATATGTATGCAAGGAATATGGATCTATATTGTTTTAAAAATTTGATCGTTTATCAGAGTATTCTCAAGGAGATCTAAAAGTTTCAAAGTTGGAAGTTGAATGGTTATTGTTTCAGAGCGCAGCTGTGGTAAAAAGGTTATGGTGTATTCGTTAACCGTTGGATTGTCTTGAGTTTGGATATGTGGTTCGAGAGACACATACCTACTATGTGTAAAAATTTGAGCATGATCGGATATTGTCAAGGGGAACTTATATAATTTTTAATCTGCTGCAAATATTTACCTAATGTTGCTCTTATATTGTTAATGCTACTGCTACGTTGTTAGTATTACAATACACATTTTTCTATACGATGATGAAGTTAGTACACTCCTAATGTGGTGACCAGCCGAGAATATTGGTTTAAGGGGAAGAATATGTTCTAAAAGTGGATATGAAATTGGAACAGTTGGATGTGATCTTGATACATGCACCACTTGAGGGAGAAGTTTTCGCTTGTGCATAGTGATTTAATCTCTTATAAAAAGAACAACTCCTGATTCAAAGAAGAAGTTCGTAAAGAGATGTTCCCCTAATGGATGATAGCAAAAAGGGGAAAGATATGAAAAGTGCGGTGGCATGGAACCAGATTTGAAGGCTTCAAAATATCGAAAGTCTACTTAAAAAAAAAAAAAAAGTGGCGTGTTTTGATAGAATATCAACGGTAGAAGAAGTATCAACTTGTGCACAAGAGATCTAGTTGAAGGAGGAAATTTTTAAAGTTCTCAGTTTCGTGTTTGTTTTGTCATCATCAAATAGGGGAAAGATTGTTGGGATAATATTTTGATTTGATGAGACAAAATATAAACTGAGCATATACATCAAGGAAACATGGAGAAGACAAAGTTGAAATAGTAGTTGTGATAGCATTCACAATTTACATTGAAGAAACTTATTGCTTTGCATGTAGAAAACAATAAGTTTAGGGGAAAGATTGTTAGGATTAATTGTCGAGATTGTTATCTAGAGTTGCGTGTACATACATCAGTAATACTGCTCAGTTAATACTGCTCAGTTAATACGGCTTAGTTACTACTGGCAAGTTACTACTGCTCAGTTACTACTGCTCAGTTAATACGGCTTAGTTACTACTGCAAGATTACTACTGCTCAGTTACTACTACCTGCAAGTTACTACTCCTGCAAGTTACTACTCCTGTAAGTTACTACTCCTGCAAATCTGTATGTGAAGACTTGATTTTCAGATAAAGATCTAAAAGAATTAGTCTCCTAATTAACTAGGGTTTCCTTATGTAACTAGTTTCCTTATGTAAGTCATATGAAGACTCTATATATAAAGAGATCTCTAGACATTGAAAGGTGTGGTTTTTCATCATGTTTATTCTTTAGGAAAACACCAAACGATCTCACCGTTCCCTTTGTTCAGCCTCAAGGTCAAATTGATCCTTGTAAAGAGAAGAAACACGTCTATTCTGATCAAATAGATTGAGGCTGTGTTAGATGTTTCCTAGAGAAGCTAGGTTTAGCCTCAAGGCCTTTTATAGATCCTTGTATGTAAAGAAACACGTCTGTTAATTTATTAATAGATTGAGGCTTGATGGTAATCATTATTGTTTGTTCTTATTGTTCTTTTATATACAATATTTGATTATCATAAACTTGTGAATATCAAAGTGTTCATCTCCGCTGCTGAACTTCTTTGATAAATCTTGATCTAAGTAATCATATCGATCCTACAATATTCATATTCAATTTTCAGATTTTTGTTATTAGAGTTACATTTACATATCTCAATCAAAACAATTATTAGATATTACGACGACGACAATGTTCATATTTAGATTCGACTTATCATCTATGTTTTCGTAGAGTTTCATTTTGTCCATAAAGAATCATGTATTGAGTTCTATTATAGTATTTTCTATTATTTTCCATTACACATGGTTTCCTTTATAATGTGTTAATTACATAAATAACTCATATGGTTTGTCATCACTTACGGATTCAATCCTCTATTCTCTATTTAATGAATATCGATCAGACTTTACGATAAATAGACTAGATCTATAACAAACTAAAACCTCAAGGACCGGATGAAAGCAAAAAAAACCTAAGGTATCAAACCACATGAACCATTTATAAAATTTACTCCAAAATAAATTAAAGTGTAAAATTTATTTATGTTAATTTTTGGTAAGATTAGGGTTGCACCAAATTTGGTATAATTTGAATATTATTATACATGATATCAAATTTAGTGAAGTGTTTATGGTATGCAATTAGGCTTGTTAAAAAACCTGATAATCGGGAAAAAGCGAAGAACGAACCAATTTTGGATCGAATCGTGCAACTCGTCTTGTCCTGGGTTCTCGAAATACCCATAATTCGGTCTCGGTCCATAATCGGACCGAACTGTTGGTCCACTCGAGAAGAACCACACCGGATCCAATGCTAATAACAAAGATTTGTTGCATATACTAAGTTAATGTTTCAATAGAAAAATGTCCATCTTTATTAAAAAATATAACAATATTTGCAAAGTTCATTCTTTTTTAACCTATCGAAATTCACATATAAAGGTGATCCGTAGAGGTGTAAACGAGTCGAGTAGAGTACTAACAAGCACAAACTTGACTCGACTAGAGTTTGATTCATTTTACATTTCAACCTCAAACTCGATAAACAATCGTTATATTAACTCGATTCAACTCACTTCATATCGTATCATATATTACATTATATGTTAACAATAAAAGGGTAAAAGTCCATATTTAGCTTAAACTCGATAAGACTCGATAGCCTCACGAGTCAAACATCTTAGAGATCGAACTCGACTCAAAAGTATATTCGAGTAGCTCGAGCTCGACTTATTTAAACCAAATCAATTTTAAATAGTTTGCAAGCTCGATTTCGAATAGCTCACGAACTATCACGTCTCATTTACTCCCGTTCAGGTACAAATAAAAAAAGAAGGGATAAGGTCACACAAATGCAAGTAACTTACTATTTTCTATCAAGGTCATACGCAAAATTCGTTTTATTGTCCGGGTCATACCTAAAACCGATGGTTTTGTGTTGATATTTTATATACCCGGTTTGACTTTATTTATGATGACGTCATATTTACTTAATAAACGTTGAAACCCTCATTGTGGTAACAAATTACCACACAAATTAATAATACCGGGAAATGCAGTTACATGAAACCTAGCTAATAAGTTCATATTCGATCCGTTGAATCGATTATTCCAAACGTTTACACTCGGTAATATTACCGGAAAATGCAGTTACAGGAAACCGTTAACGTTTACACTCGGTAATTGACTTTAAAACATATTATCATGTAACAACAATCCGTTCCGATAAAGACATTACTAGACAAATCTAACCGCATTAACCGAATCAACTCAGTCAAGCTCGCTGGAAACTAGCCCGAGAATCTATTATTCTGCAAATAAACACTTCGTAAAAAGACCAGATTCGAGAAATCGGAAGGTATACCATCATACTGAACCAGGTTCCCTTACCAAATACTTCTATTATAAGCTTCAATAGGGGGAAATCATTGTAGTTAACGCTAATCAAGTCGAGTTTTTCTAAATACAAAACCATATATGGAGGGGATTTTCTAATACTTTTCTTGATTTTCTGTAGAATCTTCCGGTTTCTTCCAATAGCATCTAGTGACATAGGAAACAAACTAGGTGTATCTATGACAAGATTCTTTATTCCATTAACCATCCCAACAGTTTCTTGGACTCGATCGACAACGGGTTGGAAATCATCCGTTTTGGCTTTTAGTTGATAAAGTATGGAGTTAATCGTCGATTTTTTTCCACCACCTGTTTTACCAAGTACTAGAACTGTAACGAGAATCTAACTCGGGAACACCAGATGTTTCTTGTTCTACTACAATTTCCCTAGCTTTATCACTGCTTAGATTAACCTTTTTAAGATCCGATTCTCCTACTCGAATTAAAGTTTTGATTGTCGCCGACAGGATAATTCTGACGAGTCCGACGTCGGGGAGATGGAGGTGAGTCACCGACAATTTGGTGACATCATAGGTGAGGTCGGTCCATGAGCAGGTTGGTTGAGATAGGTTCCATGAGATTCAGGATGCTTGAGGGGTTTGGGAGATGAATGGAATTATGGTGGATGGTGGATTTCGGTGGTAAATGGCAAGGTTCTAAGTAACGCGCCATGGCGTGACCTCGACGTTACGAAAACATGCAAGTCGTCGTTGTTAGGCGTGACGTCCAAAAAAACGTGACAAGGCGCACCATGGCGAGCTTTAACGCGTTATTTTCTAAGTTTTTTGTAACGCGTTATGAAAAGAAAATTAAAAAATAAAATAAAATTAAAAACTGTTAAAATAATTTAAAAGCGGCTATAAATATTCTTTGATTATAAATTGGTGACTATATCTTAGATTAGATGTATATTAAAATTTAAAAACATTGATTTTTGTTTAATTGGTAACTATATTTGGATTAGATATATATTGAAATGTAAAAATATTGACTTTTTGTTAATTTATTGTTTATTGATACAACTTAATAAGAGTAAATATATATACAAGTATATATAAAAATTCTAAAATTTATTAAAATTTTGCCGCCTTGTCACGCCTTGAAAAACGCCATTTCTCGCCATGTCTTACAAAACTTGAGGCTTGGCCTCGCCGCCACGTCACGCCTTACGTTATTTACAACCTTGGTAAATGAAATGTCTCTCTGGTTTTGGAGAGAGAAATAAATCACGATATGGACATTTAAAAAGAAAAGTGACATATTTAAGGTAAACACGTACAGACTGACAGGGGTTACCTTCTCACCGGTAACCCCTTGTCATACACATGACATTTAAAAAGAAAGTGAAGGTTCGATATGACCCGGACAATAAAATAAATTTGCGTATTACCTTGGTAAGTTAATTGCGTTTGCTCCTTAATTAAAAAAAAAAATGAAAAATGAAAAATGAGAAAGAGTGAGTTGAGATGAGTTGAGTTAGTTGTAGTAACGTGAGGGCTTCTCCGCGTGACCTCCGGCCATTTTTCCACCATCACTCAACACACACACACTCACCGCCCATATATATACATATACATATACATATACATATACATATTTTAGGCGAAAATCAAGCAGATCCAATTTTCCGATAATGAAGGACAAATCAATGGAACATAAAAGGTAGTATAATTCATTTCATTTTATTCGTTTAATTAGGTCACTCAATTAGATCTCATTTTTATTATAATTAGAATGCCATCTAAAATTAAACTTTAGCTTTAATTCTTATTTGTTTTGAACTGATTATTGTGACCTCTATAATCGAAAATGCGGTTAATTTTGAAGTGCTTGTGGTGTTGTTTTGGACAGAGATGCTTACGGTTTCGCCGTAAGACCTCAACATGTACAACGATATCGTGAATATTCAACCATTTACAAGGTATCACTATCTATCTGTAAACCGTTTAAATTACCATTTTATTGTAATAGTATTAGAATGGAGGACCAAAGTAGTAGCTTAATAAGTTGGTCGTATTGTATCATGTGAAACGTGTGCGTTACAAAGCTACATTGAGTGCTATTAAGTAAAGGTAGCGAAATTGGCAGGTCGGACAGGTTGGGTTATAGGTCTATATAGGTTCGAGTTAAAACTGGTTACTTTTTGGAATGGGTTAAAACGGGGTGGGTTGGGTTAACCTGAAACATTTTTTGCCGAAAATTTTGATTTTTTGTTATTAGCGAGTCAGATATGATTTATTGAATAGAATGATTTTCATGAATTTTTGCAAAAAAAGAAAATGGGAGACTTTCGACCCATTTGAGTCGGGGTTTATTTTTCTAAGTTTGTTTTCGGTTTGACAGAATAAATTTACTGATAACAAAACCTTGCTATTTGAAAACAACTTCTGTACATTTTTCATGGATTTAGGAGGAAGAGGAGGAACGATCTGATAGGTGGAAGGACTTTCTGCAACGACAATCAGAGTCAAAAGCAGAAGGAGATGATCTGTGTGGTGGGAAACCTGACCATGATGATGGTCAAAATGAAGAAGCGCCTCCAATTAATCAAGCACAGATATGGGCCAACATTAGACCATCTCTTAAAGCCGTTGAGGATATGATGAACGCCCGTGTTATAAAGAAAGATTATAGAGCTGAAAAGCCTGCTATATTTGAAGATGCTAGACCTACAAAAACAGGCATCGAAGAGGACTCTGAAGAAGAGTTTTATGATTTGGAGAGGTCCGAATCAGACCCAACTCAAAATGTCCCTTCAAGTGATGACCCAAATGTTTCTACGGAATCATCAATTCCTTGGAAAGAAGAGTTGGAATGTCTTGTTCAGGGGGGAGTTCCAATGGCTCTTAGAGGAGAGGTAGGCTTCATGCATGCATTTCTATTCCTGTTTTGGTGTCACTTTAACGAGCGGGTGTGGTAACGGGCTAAAACGGGTTTGGGTCAAAAGGGATGATTTCTGGTATAATTAGTGTCTCGAACTGTCAACTATTAACTTGGTGTTCATCACTCATTGTAGCTCTGGCAAGCTTTTGTGGGTGTGAAGGCACGTCGCGTTGAAAATTATTATCAAAATCTGCTGGATGCTGATACAAATAATGATAATAGTATGGAACATCAGATTTTACAAGCAGACAAAACAAGTAGCACGTCAACTGGTGAATCTGTATGCATACCTGAGAAGTGGAAAGGGCAGATCGAGAAGGTGATTGCATAAACCAACTTTAATGCCTTACAAATAACGTTTATTAATGTGTATAATTTATTTTTATTCTAATAGAGCTCAAAAAGGGCTTCGTGAACAAGAAAAATAATATATATAATAAAAATAATAGAATTCAGTTGATCTTGTTTCTGATAATATATATTGTTCCTATGCAGGACTTGCCTAGAACATTTCCAGGTCATCCTGCTTTGGATGATGATGGTAGAAATGCTTTGAGACGTATACTCACTGCATATGCCAGACATAACCCCTCTGTTGGCTATTGCCAGGTACATATATGTGGACGATTTTGTTCGGCCCAAACTTGAAAACCCAAATTTTATATAAGGTCATAAAAAACCTATTGGTCTTTTTCACATTGAAATATAAGTTCTAGTCATACGTATTCATGTTTATATAGGCCATGAATTTCTTTGCTGGATTGTTACTGCTATTGATGCCTGAAGAAAATGCCTTTTGGTGGGTTTTACGCTTCATTGAAGTTTTATTTATTCATCCTATAAAGCTTTCGGGTTTCCTGAATAATATATGCTTACTTTTTGCTCATTGTTGTAACTTTTATAACTCATACTATGCTGTAGTAGTGCTTATATTCTAATTTATTCTCAGGGCTTTGATGGGAATTCTTGATGATTATTTCGAGGGTTATTACTCGGAGGAAATGACAGAGTCTCAGGTAATTGTTATGTTTGTCATTTGCTTCCGGAATTGGAACTAATGCCCTTTTACACAGCTGATTATTTGATTATCGTTAATATCACATAATCACTTTTAAAACACTCTTCCAAATGCTCTCTAAATGAAGTTGTTTAAATCCTAATAATAGTTAGCCATATTGATGATTGGTAGGTGCGACATTATATATATTGCCCTATTTCTCTTGTCAGGTAGATCAACTTGTGTTCGAGGAGTTGGTGCGTGAGAGATTTCCCAAATTGGGTTTGTTTTTCAATTATTATTTGAAATTTCCTTACTACATTTATTAAAATTTTTATTAGAATATATAACTTATGTCATCTGATGCAGTGAATCATCTGGATTACCTTGGTGTGCAAGTCGCGTGGGTCTCTGGACCATGGTTCCTTTCAATATTTATGAATATGCTTCCCTGGGAAAGTGGTTAGTTCGTACGTTTTATTAACCAAATTTGATTTGTGTTTATTAAGCTCTTTTGCTAATTATCTCGTGTATTTTCATTCCAGTTCTTAGAGTCTGGGATGTGCTTCTATTTCAAGGAAATCGTGTTATGCTGTTTCGAACTGCCCTTTCTTTGATGGAGTTGTACGGTATCTGTCTTTCTTTCTCTTTTGCATTCGTCTTGGGAACTTTGTATTTTATTTTTTCGATAGAGGGGGCAAGATGAGTGGGTCAAGTAACTGGTCAACATGGGTTGGGGTTCAAAGATGCCAGATTTTATTATTGGTCGAAAGAGTCTAGATTGGGTTGGGTTGACCCGTAAACACCTTTTGTCCCTTTTTTTGTGAATAATAAATGCATTAGCTAAATTCTTGTAGTTGACCCAATCTAGATAAGACACAATCCAGATTAACCCATTCATAAGTACATGGGTCGAAACCACAGCTTATGTTTGCTTAGTATTGTGTAGGACCCGCATTAGTCACAACAAAAGATGCTGGGGATGCCATCACATTGCTGCAGTCACTGGCTGGATCAACATTTGATAGTAGTCAGCTTGTATTGACTGCTTGCATGGGTTATCATAACGTAAATGAGCCGAGATTGCAAGTTTTGAGAAATAAGCACAGACCGGCTGTAGAAGCTGCACTTGAGGAAAGAATAAAGGGACTACGTTTATTGTGTGCTTCCAAACAAAATAAAATGAAAAATGGTGAATTATCTAGGATGAATTCCGAGTCTTCTAATGGAGATGAAGTTTATATGGGTGTTTCAGAAGACGTGGAGATTGATTCTGTTCCTGATCTTCAAGAGCAGGTTTCTTTAATCACAATATTTTCCTTTCTTATTATTCAACTGTTTTTATAAGGTCTAATTGTTATATGTTTTCCCTTTTAAAGATTATTTTGCTATTATTGGTTTGAGCTACAGTTTTGCTAACAGTTTCTCTGAGTTCTGAGGGTTTTTGAATTGTTCTCCGTAGGTCTTATGGTTGAAGAATGAGTTGTGCAAGATATTAGAGGAAAAACGATCTTCAACACTCAGGTTATTATATTCAGCGTGTACACATTTTAAAAGAGGGTTTAGTGCACCAAAATGTATTTTACTTGTCATGTGTTTCCTATTGTGTGTATCGGACAAAAAAAGGTTTCTATTGTGTGTATCGAACTTGTACAAGCTACCAATTGATGTCATGTTGAAGCAGTCTCGTGAGTTTTATCTTACGAGAATGCCACATATGATGCCTGTGTAAATAAATGAAGTTACTTACACATAGACATCATACGTTACATTCCAATAAAATAAAATTCACAAACCTGCTCCAACATGGCGAATATTTTGGTTTCAGATAAAGGGAAACATTAATTGGTAACTTCTACAAGTTTGATACACATAATAGAAACTTTTTTTGTTCGATACACCCGATAGGAGACCGTGACAAGGTGCACACATTTTGGTGCACTAAACCCTTTTAAAAATTGGAAAAATTTATCATATAAATTAGATTGAAAATGTTTAGAAGTTGATGTTTACTTTGTTTCTATCGATCTTCAGAGCCGAGGAGTTGGAAACTGCTTTAATGGAAATGGTCAAACAGGACAACCGGATACAATTAACTGCAAAAGTATGCTAAAGCAATTGCTCATATTTTTTGGTTTTATCATGATAAAAAGACATGACTGCGTAACTTATTTACTTTTATATTTTAGACTCTGATCTAAGGGTCTAAATTCTAAAAGCGAATAGTTTCCTCTATCTTTATTAGTATAGCAATATTAATTCTGCCCAATGATTTAGGTTGAACAATTGGAGCGAGAAGTTGTGGAGCTACACCAGGCCCTAGCATGCAAACAGGAACAGGAAAATGCTATGCTTCAGGTATCTGTTTATAATCCATTTAGTAATAATGAATCTATTCATACATTTTGTTATGTATTTGCTTCACGGTAGTTAATTCATTACTATTTTAAAGGTTTTGATGAGAGTAGAGCAAGAACAAAGGGTAACCGAAGATGCTCGCATATACGCTGAACAAGATGCTGCAGCCCAGAGATACGCTGCTCACGTCCTTGAGGTTTCTTTGATATTAAATACAATTAATTTCTTTAATAAGAGAATATGATTTCTACTCGGGAAAAATAGTACCCACTTCCCTTGCTGAAATAGTACCCACAATGTTTTTTTTAAGTTTGTACATGTTTATTCAGGAAAAATACGAAGCAGCAACCACTTCCCTTGCTGAAATGGAGGAGAGACTTGTTATGGCAGAATCAATGCTGGCAGCTACGTTGCAATACCAATCTGGTCAACATAAAACAGTGTCTTCCCCTAGGTACTTTGCAACATTTTATCTTTTTTGTTCGGAACTTCTAATTTAAAAGTATCTATTTGCCCATTGTCATCGGTAAATCATATTGATATTGTTTATGTATATTTTCCTTCAAATCTATAATACAGATGTTTTAGACATTAGACATTATGTACAAAATAATCATTATTTAAACTTCGTGTTTGTGTTTTATTAACATGATTCCCTACTTTTTCTTGTTAATATTATCATCTAAATACATAATTTTTTGATCCTCTAGATCAACAAATCAAGACTCTTCAGTGGTAAGGAGGAGTCAAGAGCTCCCACAAGACGTGCCTGTAAGGAGGATTAGTCTGTTATCTAGACCATTTGGTCTTGGGTGGCTTGACAAGAACAAGGTTCGTTCTTTCACCGTAAACAAATGGATGGATCTCCTCAATTACTTGCTCTGTACAGTGTTTTAATATTCTTCAAATAACTAACGACTAGAAACTACAGGAAAAGTCGGTCGAAGAAGCAAACTATGTAAAGCCTGGTGATGAGTTACAGAGCCTAAATACTTTGCAGAAAGACACCAATGGTCACCAAATGGAGGCGGTATCACTGGGCTAAACATAAAGATGTCTACTATCCCTGATGTTTATAAAGGTAAACTATTTTACTAGATATTCAACTAAAATGGTCAAATGTAGCGTTATTATGCTACATTGGCCTGTTCCTCATGCGATGAAAGTTATGCGTTGCTATGGATGCGGTCATTCCAACTTGAACCTAATTCTACACGGTTCTAAAGATGTATACGTTGGTAGCACTCTTGTCTGTATTCTTTTTTACACACATTTACCCATGTATCGAGGTTTACTTCTTTAGTATACGCATTCATTAGGATGAAGAGCAAAAAAGAATGTAGAAAATTCGGCCCATGGTATTGTGACTCTATAGTAATATTTATTATGCAGTTTATCACATGTTTGCATTGAAAACTCCATTTTCAGTTTTCTTAGTTACCGTTTCAGCATTGTGCCTGTTAAGTTTCGTTTTCTAAAGTCTCTTGTAGCTTGAAGTACTTTTTATGATAATTTAATCATTCACAAGACATCCAATCTTTCAAGGATGAAAAATCTGGGTAAAATGTAGGGGTTGCAACCCTGACACGATAGATGACACCACGGAAATAGGCGGGTTTTGGGTAAGATGATCTTGGGTTTCCAAAAGGGCAGTAAATAATTTCATCAAGAATAGGAAGCCCGCCTAATGGGATAGGAATCTGCCACCAACTAACACTTGGTAGAACTCGAGGACAATTTAAAAGAAAATGATCCAGATATTCACGAGCGACATGACAAAGAGGACACATCCCATATCCAACATTGACACCTCGTCGAAGCAGATTGTAAAAATGAGGGATGTGATCCATATTTGCTCTCCATATGACAGAGCGTTGTTTGACCTCACCTGATGGTTCTAGGAGTCGAGGGTCATATCTTTGAAAAGCATAAATAAGTTAAGTCCGTAACTGGGGCGCGAGTTTGGCTGCTCTTGCTCACACATTGAAGTTACAGCGAGTTCCTGATGGCCTTTTGTTAACAAAGGCGACTAATATTGTTCGCAATTTCATATCATTTATTCATGGTTGGATCAACTCGACTTGATTAATTATTTTAATCAAACGGGTCAACTATTTAAATTTAGTAAAAGAAAATAAGTTGATTGAAACTTGCCCAAAGTTTACTCTAAATCTTTTTCAAAAGCTGTTGTAAACAATTTGGTCCAACCTCTTTTATTGCAGATGGTTTAAACTGGTTAACCATTTTCCGAAACAGCAAACCAATTACCTTCGTGACACTTTTGACCTCCATTACAGTACGCTTCAATCCAAATTGTGTTGACGTTTAAGATGCATTTCAGTTCACTTCTACATGGTTTGTGGTTGACATTTTACGTCTATTTCAGTTCCTATCAGGTAAGCAATACCTGAGTAGTTAACTCCTTGTTAAGTACCTAACGTTTGATTCTTTCATGAGTCATGTTCGTATATACATTTTGGGGGCAAAAATTACCCCAAAAATGTATCAAAATTGTTTTCGGCTTCATGATTCGACATTTTGCTTGGCTGCAATAAGAATCATATACAAACCCTTAAATGATTCTACTTGATTATTTTGAACCACATTCCAAATTAGTCGACCCAATGTGAATCGAGTTTGCTATCACCAATAATTAGAGACATGAAACCATAACATTTATTCACCAATTCTTTAGTAAGAATCCTAGCAACATTTAATATATGCAAATGCAACTACTTATGTGTATATGTGATCATCGATCAGACAATTCACCATGTCTAAAGACAAAGTCGTCAATCCAAGGCTGCGACACGTTTCATAAATTTAAGAGCCCTTCAAATCATAATGGGATTATTATCAATAATTTACACCAAACTTACTACTACGATGAACTATCAATAACCACTACCAGACATCTTCAAAGCCTAGATGGCTGGCGAGACTCTAGTGGTATATATTTTAGGGTTCTTGTATAAAGAATAAATATCTTAATTATGAATTTTACAATGAATGATAAACTACCCAAACAACCGTTACCAGATCATGCTGCAGCGGATCTTTTATCTTCATGATCATCAAGATTTAGAGCTCGGAGCAGTTTTGTCCAAGATTCAGGGATTCCTCCTGGAAGATCAAACTCTAATAATTTTCCTCGGCTGCGATAGAACTCTTCTACTGGCCGACTCTGTAATTATTAAATTAATTATCACATAGTTTCTGGAAGAAAGCACTAACGAAACTACTTACTACTAATGTACACATGCCGGGCCAATCTAAACAACACTTTTGTCAGATTTATTTATATGTAAGTGTGCCAAATATTTCAAAATTATATTAATCAAATAATAATCGAATTTTTTAATATAAATACCAAACTTGGAGCTAATTTTGACACATTTGGAATTTTTCCCTTCAAGGTAACTTTTTTACTTAACCCGTCTGACAGAAAAATTAATATAAGCCAAATTGACCTATTCATAAGTAAATGGGTCGAAATTTTCACCTCCAACAAATAACAGCAAAAAAACACTATCTTCTAATTGACCAAAACAAAATCTACTATTCAACTCACTCGTGTGAAGTAGAGGCAAAGTGGGGCTTTAGGAAACGAGTCAAAATAGGTCTTAGTCAAAACAGATAGTTTTAATACAGGTCCAGATGGGTTGGGTTGGGCTATTTGTCAACACTTTTTTGTCCATTTTCTTAGCTTTAATAACTAATCTACATTTTTCAGCAAAACGATTGAGAATGTTTTAAGCATTTGAAAACACTTTGGATGACTTTCAAGCCATTTGACCACTATATAGAAAATGAAATTTACTGTAAAAAAGAAGGAAAAAAAATAAATCAGAACCTATGATATTTTGGCATATTAGCAAGTGTAAAAAATCCCACAAAGGTGAACTACCTTCTCATTGTAAATACGAAGACGTTCTTTGACAACCTCTTCAGTGTCATCAGGGCGTGTAATAAGTTTTGATGCACAATGCGAAGGTGGAAGAAGGGGAGGCATGTACATGGCGGGGTTTCCATCATCATCAGCCTTGATGTCAATGCAAGCTATATTGTAGTTCCCACCACATTGGCTGCAAGTCCTTCTCCCGAGACATTTTGCAAGCAATGCTTCTCTTCTAAGCTTTAAGTTTATTACTAAGTCAATGTTTGTTACCCCCTCTAGAATTTCCTGATAATTAATAAAGTTACTAAAGAAAATAAATAAAAAACAAGATAAAAGAATAGCATAGAGAACATATTAAATAGACGTAGATGTCAACTGATACTGGCATACAATTTGGTAACAGTACATTTGATACTTCAGCTAAAGTCAATTGGCTGCGATTATAGGTGGCAAGAAGGGTGAGTTAGGTAATACCGTAATAGCCTAACGGGTCAGACCGGGTTTGGTTGAAATAGGCGATATTGAGTATGGGTCGAACATGCCAGGTCTGTTTGACCTGCATATATATTTTGCCCTATTTTCTCACAAATGCATTTAGAATTGATGCATTAATATGATTAGAAACACTTCTACAATATAAATAGACCCATTTGACACAATATGTTAGACCAATCAACCCATTCCTCTTTTGGATAATTTGTCTGATTTGACTCGTTTAAGATAAAACATAACCTAATTTGGCCCATTCATAAGTAAATGGTTTGACATTGACCCTTATAGCAGCAATGAATGGAAGAAAATTGGAACTTTTCCCCGTGCGTTACATACTGTTTTATCACATGTGTTATTGGCCAAGTCATTACTACTGAAGATCTCTACCAATCATGTAGATCTGTTAATGACATAAAATCTCGATGATATAAAAACAGGTGTTGCACTGTTGTACATAACCAATAATTTTTTTTTCAATCTCAGTAGCCATCTCCGCAATACTGTGAACAGTGAGTCGAGTTTTAAGCTGTAAAAGAGGATATCACTTTCTATAACTAGCACCAATGATTGATATGAGATAAGTCCCAACCTAATTGACTCGAAATCATTTTATTGGTGCATGTTCATCTAAAAAAATGTTTGTACCAGCAATTCATAAAAGCATATGCAACTACGATAGTTGGGTAAAATGAGCAAATTGTTGAAGTTACACTGGTCACAGACGAAAAAGAAAGAAGTTGAAAAAACAAATTATTAAGGCATGTCTATGGGCTTTTTACTAAAAATGTTTCCCAGGAACATTTTGCTTCAACTAGATGGCCGACTTTTATCAAAGTAAGAATTGCAGGAGATATTTCACGACTTCTCTAATCTCTTGAACATTATCTTAATTTATTAGGAAAATGTCCAAAAGGAGAGATCTTTAATTGTAGGCTATGTGTAGCTATCCTAACCCATATGCGATAATCTAGAAATGGAAATAGAAACAAAATTTGCACAGAAGCATGATATCTTCTTCATACTTAAATGATCATCACGATTACAGCACCATAGTTTTTACTCAATATAAAGTGTATGTGAGGTTTTACAAACACCCTGAATAGTTGAATACCATGGGATAACAACAATATCTACGAGCTTCCTATATCCTATTACTGTTAGCCTCTTTACAAAAACAATTCGTTTTAATCTTGACCACACTACTTTTATATCTTATGAAATAAGAAAGCAAGTAATTATCTTTATCTTGTCAGAATGATCTGAAATTGCTCACCGCTTGTCTTATTGTCCTCGGGAACCCATCAAGAATGAAACCCGATTCGCCTTTGGCCTCCCCAGCTTTAAGACGTTGGGACAATAAATTAATTATAAATTCATCCGAAACTAGCTTCCCTTGGTTAACAATCTCTGCAAGCTGTAGAATAAAATTAAAACTAGTACAACCGAAATAAATGAAATACATACAAAGTGAGCTTATAACGAATCTCTGTATATTATTCTGATTCTGTACACTTCACCAAACTGACAAAAAAAATGATTTATTTTAATAATTGAACATGATCAACATAATTTAAGCCTAAAAAAGTCCCTTAGAATTAACATAAAAAAAAAATATCCTAATTTGTTCGTATAATAAACAAAGAATACATTAAACAAATAACAATAATAATAATATACTCCCTCCGTCCCATAAAAATTGTCCACATTTCTGTTTATCTTTGTCCTAAAATTATTGTCTGTTTTAAATATGTATAGTTACAAATATATTAGGCTCGTATAATAAGCTAGTAGGCTCGTATAATAAGCTAGGTGTAAAACTCACTCCAAAAAGCACTAGGTAATTCCATACTTGGCCGATGTGAGATCGTAACATATACAAACAACTTAAGTTAATTTAATAGACCTAATTAATGAATAACCTGCGAGGAGAGAGGGCCTTTGGAAGAGAGCTCATCGCGAACGAGATCACCGGTGGCGATATGAGGAACGCCGATGAGTTTAGAGAGACGGCTGGCGTATGTGCCTTTTCCGACGCCGGGACAGCCCAGAAACACCCACTGGACATTCCTTACGACGGAGGACGGCGGCGGCGGTGGTGGTGTGGAATTGGATGAGCAGAAGGTGCGGATTGTGGAGGTAATGGTGGTGGTTTTGGGACGGAGTAGACGGCTGAGGACCGCCATGGATTGATGGAATTTAGGTAGAAAAAAAACACGCAGTTAGTGTGTGTGTGTGTGTGTGGAAATTATTATAAAAGTACCGACATTGATGACCAAAACAACGTGCTTAAATTTCTTGATAACGAAATCTAGAGGGCATCATTGCATTTTACATTTTATATAAGTTTATAAGAATACTCCTCCCAACCGTTGTTTCTACTGATACGGTTAGTTTGCAACTCAGCGCCACGTCAGCTGACACAAAACTGATATCAAACTGACTAAATCACTGCCAACAGTTACCGGTCAGTCAGTTTTTCTGGACCCCACATATTTTATAAAAATAATACAATTACATTTAATAATAAAAAAACAATACAAAATAGAACACGATTATAAAAAAAAAAAAAAAAAAAAATTGATTTTTTATTAAAGTGGGACCCACTTTTATACCACTCCTTCATCCCTTTTCTTTCTCAAAACTGACGAACACCACCAAATTCAACCAAACCGATGGCAACCGATGAGGTCGGTGCCATCGGTCTAGCAACCGATGAAGAAGGGATGGGGCAAGGGATGAAGCCATTGAGAGGGGTCTAAGAGCGCATTTGGGCATGACGTCGTATCGCGCGTTAAGAAGGAGTATAACGCCGTTACGCCGTCATGGCTGGACGGCGACGTTATAGGCCGCGGCGGCAGTAACGCGACGCGTTATAAGGCGATTTAATTTATTTAATTTTTTTGTTTTTAAATCGTTTACTTAATAATAAAAAAAATATTTAATTATGGACTAGCTTTTTTTTTTCTTTTTTTTTTCCTCTTTCTAACTAACCCGTTGACGAAGTGGTAGACCTCGACGACGACGGTAACGAAGTAGAACCGGACCTCTTTGGTCATGATGAAATTCCACGACCTTTAGGGAAGCCACGAGCAGCTAAGGTCGCACGGTCCTCCTCGTCCTCTGATGTATCTTCAAAGCGGGACGTGTTTAACGACGACGTTGTCAAAGAACTTTGCGAGCTTAGGATTGCTAAAAAATGGAGATCCAAGACAAACGCCGTTTTAGGAAAATGAAATTTCTCTGTTGCCAACACATGATATGGAACCAGAGGATCAGACCGAAGTCGAGAGGATTAAGGCCGAAATACGCGCCAAATTTGCAGCCGAACGAAACAATTAGGTTTTAATTATTGAAAACGTATTTTATTTTTAAGTATTAATGTATCGTTTATTTTTATTTTTAATGTTAATCTAAGTTTATTTTTTTATTAATGTATTTTAATTACTATGATTGTAAAAGATTTCCGCGCCATATTTTTGTCGCGAGAATTAGATCTGATAATACGGAAAAATGTTTAAGGTGGCCCGGAAACTAAAAGGGATCATGCAAAAACGTGTCCAAATTGCGAAAAAATAATGATATGTTATGTGACTATTTTGGTTATTTTCTCTCTTACTTTTTTTTCTTCCAATTTTAGGTATTTCATTTTATGAACTACTAGTTCCGTTTAAAAAACCGTCCACCTAGCTATTTATATTTTTCACAAATTTAGAGATTATTACACTATCTTATTTAAATATTTTTTTGTACCTTAAACATAATGGTTAACAAAATAGAAGTCATTCATATTCCGATGAACTATTTTCAAGCCTTTATCCGAAAGCTTTACGAGAAAGTGAATTATTTTCATTCGTTAGAAAGATAAGATGGAAGACGATATAATATAGGTTGTCATAGAACAAGTGAAACACTATATTTATGTATATCACGGTGTTGGTCTCACTATCATTTAAGGCCAACATAATGTAAATGATAAATCATATTGGGGTAGGGGCTTAATTGCATATTTGAATATGTGAAAGTCATTGCTAACAATCGAGGATAGACAATAAGCTAGACTCATTTATGTTAACTTTAAAAAATTGTGTACTTTGGTTCAAATTAGGAGCGTTTCGTGCAAACTTAAATAAACTCACGAGTTCCTCTCAAGTGTTTGAATTATCTTATAAAAAAAACTAATAAGAAAATGGAAAGAGTAAATTACACAGATGATCCTTCTATTTTGTTAAAAATTACGGTTTTCATCCATAAAGTCCAAAAATTACATAGAAAGTCACTATGGTTTGTTAATCGTTCACGTTCATACGAATTTAAAAAGACTTGTTACATGAATGGTCCATGTTTCCTCCGGAATTTGAACCATCTATATAACAAATTTCATACCATAATGACTATCATTGTAATTGTTTGACTTCATAAATAAGTGAATACGCCATAAAATGAGATAATGAAAACTTCTTTAAATAAGCTATAAGCTTATTCAAATACTACAATGGGTTTAGAAAAAAATTGTAATTGCTTCAAAAGTTTTATAATCACAGCAATTTGAAGAATTTGTAGATTAAAGCAAGGGGTACTCAGATAGTATGGAAGTACTCTATTAATAGGGTAGAGAATAGAAATGCCCGTTCTGACCCGTTGCACGTTTTTACTTGTCACGGTTCTTCAAAAGCCAGGTTCAGTCCTTCCTCAAAAACCAAGATCAAATGCAGTCTAGTCAACAAACTACTCAAGAGAAGCACCTTAGTGAAGAAATGAACACAAATGACGAGATCATTTTACACAAATCGGGGAAGAACACTATTGAGAAAGATGGTAAAGGAGGCACCAGTGATAAAAAAAAAAGCAGTTCAACCAGATTAAGCAGTCTACCAGCGTTTGTAATTTGACCATAACGAATTATGTATTTTTTTGTAATCGAAAGAGGCAGAAGTGATAGAAGCCTCTGACTACGTATTTTTTAAATGAAGTTGATGTATTATTTTTCTTTCAGATATGACATTTAGGCTTTAGATATGCTACTACTTGTTCATTTGTTTTGCGTTTTAGCTACATGCGTAGTAGGGTTTATTAGCTGTCGTCGGAGATGATCACAGTAACAACACGAATTTAGCAGCCTTAACTCCACTTCATATAACAAATATGTACGTTGACTTTGGAAGTCAAAATCTTAACTCTTGAAATTCAGACCTAATGTGAAATTTACTTGTACCAACATTTTACAGGGGCTTTACTAAATACAAACTTATTGTTTACTAGTCGAATTAGAACATATCCACAATAAATCTTAGCGTATTAAAGTTAGAAAGTCAATATGTATCTTACATTTTGTCAGAAATCGGAGATCAAGAAGCTATTCATATCCCAGCTTCAAGATAAGAAATCCAGTTCAAGGTAAACTCACAAATGACAAATTATCAAAAGTTTCGGGTTTTGATCTAAAACTAGCAGCATTTATAGCGGAATATCACTTATCTAACACCAGAAGCAGCCAAACGATCCAAGTATGATATAAAACACTAATTCCAAAAACCTTATGCTTATATCTTGTTTTTTAAGCCAAAAACATAACACGACCAAAAGGTCAAATTTTCTGATCTAAAAAATCAACACCTACGAGTATGCTTATATCCTGTTTTGTGAGTTGTGTTCTATACTAAAATAGGTCAAGTTATTAACTATAAAAATCAGAAGACCGGTTTAGAATATAAATTAACACCATAAATCACTCAAAATACAAGTTTGAACCAAATCATCTGTTTCAATTCTAAAAGAGGTCAAGTTATCATCCAACCTATTATAAAAGAAGACCCGTAATACTGAAAAATGCAAAAAAAAATGGCATTTCCGTCTAAAAATCAGTGACTACGTATCCCAGTTTTAAATCAGAAAGTTAGTCAAAGCTAACAACACAAAAGACCCAAAAAGTCGAATATTCATATAAAATCAATGTTATTAGTTCAAATTAATAACACAAATTGGAATCTATTGTCTAAGTTTTGATTCCAAATCAGTTATCAAAATTAAGCAAACTGTTCAAACCGCAATATGCTGGACCAAAATACACGATAACAAAATGCTTATACATAATTTAGCAGAAACAACTGTAAATTTCAATATTTTGTTTAAGTGAATGTATCATTAAACGTTTACATTTGTTCATTCTAACCCGGAGATTCAATCAAATTCACAAACACTTATACAAAATTCTACATCATAACCCTGCGAAAACAAACTTTAATTTCAACAAAAACTTACATTTAGTTTCGTTTCTTAACCTCTCATTCATTCGAATTCTCCTCGTCTTCCAATTTCTTAACAAACGCCTTCAAAGTCAAAACCAAGTTCCTAGCAGGCGCCTGCAAAGTCCCAACCACAGACGTTGCAGGGCTCTTCAACGACCCCAAAAGCTTCGCGTAAACCTCCATTCGCGTAGGCAACGTCTCCAACACCTTAAACTCATCGGGCGAATAAAACTTCCCTTCAAAAACCGCGCCACTAAAATCATTACCCTCCAGCTTCTTCTCCTTCTGAAAGCTTCTATACGGTTTAATCGCAGCGGGTATCTCTTCGCTATGAACAAACAACCACGCATTCATTCCTTTCATACACGGCTTCAACGCCTCCCATTGAGTCCCTTCAATGGCTTTCAAGACAAGGGTGTTTTTCGCAACGATTAGTTTGGTTGTTTCCGGGAATGTGGTACGGAGTTGTTGGAATTGCTGCACGGTGAAGCCTTGGTATTTGATTCCGGCGATTAGGTGGCAGTTTTCGAGCTGTTGTTTCACGGTTTCGATTGTTTCTTCTTTTTTTGTCCGGCTGATGGCTGACCGGATTGTCAGATTGGGGGTCCGGCGACCGGTGGTGGGGGTGGTGGGGTGGCGGAGGAATGGGTTGTTGAAGTGGGATTTTAAGGATATGGTGGAGGAGTATGGTGGTTGGAGAGTGAACAAGGTGCCTTCCATTTTTGGTGTTTTGGTTTGGATTGGGAGAAGAAATGAAAGTGTGGATTTTGTTTTGGTTGCCTTATCTTGTGAAGTAGTCTTTTTTTTATTTTTTTTAGAGAAATAAAAATTATTTTTCGTTTTTGTTTTAGTTTCCGACCCGCTATACGAGCTGACTAATATCAAGACGACAAGAAGTAGGTGTGTTGATGGGACGGTTCAGTTCGAGTAGTTCGACTTTTTGGAATGGTACTTATGGGGAGGGTATCTCATTTTGGATACAATGGAGAAAGGTTTACTCAAGGTGATGAGTGGAAATGCTAACCGAACATGTCCAAGAAGTCTCGTAACGAGGCTAAAGGTAGTTGTCGGTCGAATGAAATCGGATACACGTAAAGAAAGAAATTCTATGTCCGAACCCGAATAGAGGAGGGCGAATTACCGCTTTAGGGAATTCGACTTTGATCTGAGTTATTTCTGAATTTATGTTGTCATAGACATTTGTCAAAAGTGAAGGAAATGGACTAGATTCTTAAAACTTCCACAAAGAACGTAAAGCTTTAGCAAGACGAAAGCTAGAGACTTAGAACTGAAATATCGAATTCACCTAATTTGGTTGATAAACATAAGTTCTTCTTTCGAACCGGTAAATGAGAATGTTGTGTTGTCCAACAGAGCCTAAAGGGAGATGACTCATTCACACATATGACTCAGAAAGAAGATAGGTTGGCAAACCGGAGACGTACGACCACGGTCCCGACCTTACGGACACCTGGGTGTACTAATCGATGAACCCCCGAAACCTATTTTCTTTTCTAGACAAAATCAACCAAGCCTAACCGGTCACAACATGTTGTTGATATTGATTGAGTTAGAGGGACTTTCTAGCGGGTACACTAACATCGTGTACCCTAAATAAGACGGTTACTCGCTGGTTAGATAGTACTCAAAAATTAAAGATGAAGTAATTTCGAGACTAATTGAAAGATAAATTTTAAAGAGAGTTATCATAAACGGCGATATGGTTAACTAATACATAACAAAATAACACTAAAAGATATCCGAAAACAACATCTAGATTAAATTGATTCATTTTTACACGGTTCATAATACCATAAAAGGATGTATGTTAGTTAATGAATACAATAATTCAACAGAAAAAAAAAAAAACCTTTACACACTTACAAAGTAATGTATATATAAATAAATGTTTGTATGATTATTTGGTATCTAGTTAAAATTTCGGTTCGTTTTGGGTACCCACGGGTATTTGAAAATGAAGACCGTAAGCGATCATCCATAGACCGGGTTTCGAGTTTCGAGCATTGTGTTCCCTGGTAACGGTTTTTTGTTTTCTGATTGAATGGGTCGGCTCGTTTTCGGTTTTCGGATCTTTTTTATTACCCCTAATCATAAGGATTTTTTTTGCCCCAAATTATATGGATCGAACTTGGGATCACTAATTTCTAGTAGGCTACGCTAGTTATTATTTCTATCTACCAATTTTATTTATTTTGGGTAAAAATTATTTTCCAAAAAGTAAAATTTATAATTTTTTGATTCTTTTTTATTTTTTTTACCTTTGTTCTTAAACGTACAATACTTATAAACTAAAAAAACATTAACAACCTAATAATAAAACAAAAAATAAAATCAAAAAGACGTTAATGAAAATATAATAATAGAGACATAAATATATAAATAAAATCATTGTCGATGGTCATATATCTTTCAAAAGTCTCCAAATATAAGGTCGTTTCAAAGACCGTACATGTTGTGTATCCCTATCTCAAATCTCTTTTAGTTTTTCGGATTTTCAAATCGTTCCTTAAAAAGTTTGTTGACATCTTTGTCTGGGTAGATAGTATTCCTGGTAATCACTAATATAATATTCGTTGTCTTCTATAATCATTTTATAAAATATGCTGAAAGTATACATAACTCTCCTAAACTTGTTTATCTCATAGTATTTTGCTCCAATTCTTAAAATCATAATTGCCCTTTTAGCACACCAAAATCTTTATGAATATATTTTCTTGCAGTTTGCAGTTTCTTAAAATGTTTTTTTAACTTTTTTTTTTGTTTCTTAAAATGTAGTTGTATGTAGTTTTGTACTTTTGTTCACAGCGAAATTAAGACAATGGAGCAGTGTCGCTAATGATGTAGTTGAACATAAGTGATACTTTGAGAGTATTGATATCGTTGTTCGAACTCACGACACCAAAATAAACATGTCAAATCCGTAAATCATATGAGACAAACCGCTTCAAAATTATTGTTAAATACATTATTTTGTATTTTGTATATTACTATTATTTTATATTATAATTGTAGTTTGAATATATTTCGTTATGTTATTAATCATTCTCCGTATTTATTTTACGTTTTCATATGCCCATAATATAAATTTGTTTGAATATAAATTTTTGGACATCGCTACATCACGCGGATACTATATTAGTTTTTAACAAGAAGCAACTACCTTTTGGTATTAGCTCGATCTTTATGAGATAATCTGAACCAGTCATCGGAGAAGCTTTCAGTGTGACGACACGAAACCTACTAAATAGCAATCCATTTATTTTACGTGTTATTTTTTATTATATTTTTTCATTCTCTGCAAAACAAAATCTTACCTTATATGAATATTTCTGTGCCTTCAGAGTTGGGATGTTTCTTTAGGCGTACGATGGTGAAGACGATGCTAATCTTAACTATGAATGAATGGATGCATAAGCCCGAGCAAGTTTGACTACTCCTATCACCGATATTTTGGTATATTCAAGGTTTCAAACTAAAATATCAAATGTCCTGTAAAGGAGTTGGTGTAGAATTGCTAAGATTGTTTGCATAGAAGACAAGGAATTATTATTATTCAATATATAACTCCATCACAAAATCAAACGCTACCATACGAAATGTGTACCCAAACCGTTATGAATGTAACCCGTCCACTTTACTTTCTCTAGGTTAGATGGCAGAGTCGATGTAAGTTCAAATAATACAGCAACAAAAAGAATATAAAACAAAATGAAAGACTTTTACCGGTCTGGTCTAGTGGACTTGAAATATCGGTCTTTAATAACATGATGTAACACACTCTTGTATAAACAACTACATTATTAATGTAGAATTGAAATATGTGTATGCTGAAGTTGTTGTGTGGCAATAATAGTACAAGACAACGGAATTCGGTTGTGTGGCAATGATGCCTTGCCGTTTTTTCACATAGAGGCTTGTTTCCAGAACTCAATGGGCTTTCGGTGCTGAAAAAAAACAACCAACCAAACTCGTATGAAACTTAGGAGTGTGCACATCTGTTATAAAATCCTTAGCAATTTAGAGGTGGCATTTTCTACCCATTTGTCTATGAATAGGTTGATTTTGAGTAGTGTGGTCAAATAAAAAGTATAAAAGGAAATGGCTCAATGGGGGCAAAAGCCGCCCACGGGTATTTTTAATGCATAAAACCGGTTGTATCCATAATTAGATTATTAATGAAATAATGTAACTAATATGATCATATGACATAATAACTATTTGTAATTGAAAGTTAAAAACTTTGTAGAATATTGCAAGTCAACTAGACCAGACCGGAATTAACCCGTACCGAAAATTACCCCCAACCCGTCCCCACTAGTTACCCAACCAGGCTGATCGAACTGCCCATTATGTCAGCTCTACTTAGCATCAAGCATTTTTATATATATCAGGCTAAAAGTGCAAGCGCTGTGTTTCATGATGGAAACATGGTGTCGAGAGACATTAATAACACGAAGTTTACCTGGCAAACTGGCATCTTCGTTCTCACTGATTTAATCAATGAGAAATCTATATCTGCAACCACAATTCCCGTTGTCGCTCTATCTGATAACACATAGTTTGAATATGTGAATTGACTTGTTTCGCTTTCTATATAACCAAAACTATTTTCGAATTTTAATTTAAAAAATAAGTACCTAATGACAGACAATAAGTTCTTACCTGGTAGTCGCCCAATTACCGTTCCCCATGGATCAATTATTAATGTATCACCGTAGCTTTCTCTTCTCCCACTATGTTTCCCACCTTGTGCTGCAGCTATAACCTGATCCAAAATAAAAATAAAAACTTGTTCACGGATACACACAACAGCAAAAAAGATTTAGTGGCCTAGAAACTGCAACTGTATATGCTTAAAATATGCAACTGATAGGAGATGGTGTAGTGATGTATACATAACATTGTGTCTCTATGGCACGGGCACGAAGAAGAACCTCCCAGTGTGCCTCACCGGTTACTTTTGTAAATGCAGCAGGAACTAACAAAACCTGCATATCAATCAAAGGTACATAAACAATTACTTATTCAAATGTAGACAGCTATTAGCACAGATTACAATTTTAAACCATTTACGTATTGGTTTGATTCAGGCCATGTTTAACGGCCAAACGGATAGAGTACAGAATGTTAACTAAAAGGGAAACAAATTGCACCAGTCGAGAGTAGCTCAAAGTGTGAAAGTGAAATTTAAATGCATACGATCTCCTAAATCATATTATTCAAAAAGTTAGACTATTTAAAAATTGGTAAGCTTTTGATACAAAAAGGGTTTGGGGTCAACCCGATGTTTTTTAATCATATTACACACTAATCATTTACAAAAATAAAATAAAATGTTGAAAATAGGGGTTTCGTGTCGATTGCCAGACCCAATTACCCCGCACAAAAAACTACACATTTTGATCCCAATCCACCTGAGTTGTCCATTTTGCTACCTAGAGCTAAAATCTAAACAGATACAGAAATCGCTTGAACCTCTGCTCCATGGTGGAACCGTAGCTGTTGATAAACCTCAGGGAACCTCAAATCATAGCATACCGTTAGACCCAAACGTCCAAAGGGGCTATCCACAGCAACTATCTCCTTCCCTGCAAAACTTATGAGTTTAACTTTCTAAAAATGCCTTCTACAAGGTCAGAAATATCCAAACCTAGCAATAAAATTATGTCCAAATTATCGTGTTTTTTAAATTGCACCCTGTCTGAAAGTGAATGCTACAATTACATGGAACCGCAATCATGTAAATGTCATCTAAGTGAAAGTAAGAAGGGTTTGATTATTCATCATATAAAAGGATATCAAATGAAAAGCCACGACTAACGAGTCACATACCTGCTTCCGTAAAGCTGCTCTCCTTATAAACTGCACCTCCAGGAACATCCACATCAAACCTTCAATTTTTAAGTAAAATTTAGTTATAATACCGTTATTTCAATTGGGACTATAGCACGTGGCACTAAGGATTTGTACAGTGAGTGCTAATTATTTACTCCGTATAGAAAACAAGATACAAACTGCAAACGTCAAAAACCTCACATATGCATCTTCTTGTAGGTGCTTCTAATATTTCCAGCATCATCAATTAAAATATGAGAATTACATAAGTGTGCATCATCTGATCCTTTTTCTTGAAATCCTCCAAGCGACAGCCACATGTTAGACTCCCTGTAATTTATCAAAATAAAAATTGAATATTCTAAACATTTGTATAAACTATAAAGAGAACTGAAACATGGTAAAAAAAGATGGGGTAGATGGTAAGATGGTTGGGTAGGGTGACGGGTCAGGTTAGATTGACCCAGCGATACTTTTTGTACATGTACTGTATTTCATCTATAAATATCTACCGCTGCGTATCGACATACTCATAACTCATAAGTTAATCGGTCGAAATTGACACGCTCTAATTGTAAATGATTACATGATCAACTAGACTGATAACTTATGAATGGCAATGTAACGTAAACTTACTTTGCAAGAGCACAATACCCTTTCATAACTGGTCCATCCAAAGGTTCAGCAATTTTAAGACTTTCCCCATCCTTGGCGCCAACAAACGAAAAGTTTTCAGGTAAGCAAAGAAGTTTTGCCCCAGCTGACGCCGCTTCCTACAAAGTTTTCGCGTCATTTTTACAATCAAAAAAAAAAAAAGTCTTCAACTTCTAGTCCAGCTAACTTATTTTATGTTCAACAGTTTCCTTATATCGAACAATTGTTCGATCCGTAAAAACAGTTATAACCAGTTCCTTTAGTGAGGTTGTAATCTATAAAAATCACCCTTTTCGATTAATCGACACAGCACGACATACTAATATCATAAACAACACTAGTATATTTAATAATACAAATCTTTTGGGGGTCTAATTACATCAAATTGTTCATAAAATATGGTTCATTTTAGAAGAGTATAAGAGTACTTTTACAAGGCGAGAACAGGTGGCGTAATTGGCGGCAAGATCGTTAATGGATGTCATCTGAGCGGCGGCCACACGGACGGAGTTGACTGCCATCGTGCCGGAGATGGTACGGACGGTGCGGCGGTGTAAGAATATGAAATTGAGTTTGACTTGTTTTACTACATTTTTGTTTAATTGTGGATATCTAAGCGAGTCGAGTTAAATCGAGATTAAGGCTAAACATTTGAGTCGAGTCGGGTTTAGGTATACTTTAACTGATAGTAATTAAGTAAAAGTAGAACTTCACCATAAATTTTCTTGGCTCGCTTAATTACATCTTTAGCAACATGTTATTTTTTGATTTATGTATTTATAAAATAATTTTCTTAAAAAATGTAATGGTATTTAGACGAATACAATTATGATGGCATTAGTTCGTCTAAAGCCGACCTTGTTTCCATAGGGTGTCACCATTTTGCCTAATATAACATCTTGATATTCCACGTTTTTGAAAATTGCATATATTTCGTTTGAAATAATTACACAAACTACGTGCCTTTTTTTTTAATATACATCAAAAAGAGACATTTTGGAAATTATGGATAATCAAAAAGTGAGATATTTAAAATTTTCGGTTTCTTTTCTTCAATAACATTACTTTTTTAAAATAAATAAATGATGAACAAATTATAGAGAAATAAAATCTTAAATCTTAATATATAATAAAAAAAATGCCTAAAATCCCACTTGACAAGTTAATAACCATTAGATAGAAATTAAACTTTAATTTGAACAATTAGATCATTTTGATAATGTCATCACTAATAATTTCATTTTAACTCCTTTACTTTAAATAATTTAACGCTTATTTTAAATAGTAGTAATTAAATAATACTAATTAATCTTTCTACTTCAAATAATCCAACATTTGTATTTTAAATTAATTCTAAAAATTACAAAACATATTGTTTCTTCAAACATATACACATTTTTAGTATAAAAAGAATCTATAGTTATTTTATTGTATTACGAGTGTTTTTCATATAAACGAAAAACATATCATAGAAAACAATCTTTTGTTTTTTTTTTCGTCCTATTTACCTAATATTTTTAGTTTTTTTTTATATATTATAAAAAGAAAATAAAATTATTTTATTGTTTTACTAATGTTTTGCATATAAACTGAAAACATATCATATAAAAATATTTAACTTCACATTTGTTAACATAATCATTTTGTCTACATAACTAATAGTTTTTCACTAATCTTTTTATATAAATTATATGTTCTTTGTTAACATTATATATTTTTTGATATAATTGTTCGCGTATTAGACGGGTTAATGAGCTAGTTCTACAAAGACAACCACCAATGACTCAAAATCAAATGACTACATAAAATAATTAATAATTAATACATATATTTGATTAATCAATTTAATAACATGTCTAAGGCATTTAATATTAGACATATGAATACTACCTTTTTTTCTTTTTTCTATCATTATATTTAAAAATTTAAAATGTCAATTCATGATTAGACAGTATTCTTAAGTTCACAAGTTACATACCATCATTTATCAGGAAATGAAATAACGTTTTGGCAAAGAACATAAAATCGTCTAATAGAATTTCTTTTGATAAAAGCCGACAATTTTTTTACCATACAAATAAATACAACTGAAAAATGTCGCATCTTTTAATTAAAAGTTTCTTTGACATGGTATCTTAATGTATTAGAACACTTCGGTACAAACGAATTTAAAATTGTTAAAAGATATTTATAGGCAAAATTTTAGTTTTAATCTAATATAAGTATCAAATTTATTTTACTTTAATGAATCTATAATTCTTCTCATGTCTATTCAGGGTCGGATTCAAGATTTTCAATGTCCCATGAAAAGTTAAAATATAGGCCCTTTGAATATATCGCAGGTGCACACGCGCACACACATACACACACACACACACACACACATATATATATATATATAGGGGGAGGTTAAAATTAAAAAGTTTTTAAAATAAAAAGGGTAGGGAGTGATCCTAGCCATCCATTTGTTTTGATCTTCGCGGTGGCAAGATTGTAAATAAGTGGAACTTTCATGCCCTTTTGGTAATTTGCGGAATTTTTTTTTTTTTTTTTTTTTTCTGAATCTTTGTGCATAACTATTTCAATTTTTGTGCATCGATTTTATCAAAATAATGTGTATTGATTTTACATAAGTTTTTTTATACAAAACATATCCACCGCCGGAAAATTCACCGGAAAATCAATCCACCAAGAACAAACACATGTGCACCGGAAAAATCCACCGGAAAAAAACGTGTGCATAAAAAAATCAATGTGCATAAAAAAAATCAATGTGCATAAAAAAAATCAATATGCATAAACTTACTATTATTACATCACAATGTACAACTTGTTATACACAACTTACTGAAAAATAATAAAATGTACAACTTGTTATGCACAACTTACTGAAAATACACAAAAGGAATCATCATCACCATCGCCGGAACGCCGTCGCCGGAATCATCATCATCATCGCCGGAATCATCATCATCCAGTCTTCTCTTTCGCCGGAATCATCATCAGCCTTCCGCCACCGTCATCATAAACCGTCATCATCATCACAAACCGTCATCATCATCATCACAAACCGTCATCATCACACATATACATACACAATTAAACAAAATATTAACCAATATTTATTTATCAAAAAGATACCAAATAAGAATTTAAATAAATAAAAACTATATATAAATTTAATAAATTAACGAATAAATTCTCCATGATTATACAAAAAAAATTGCTTAACTTAGAAAAAAAAAGGAATTAATTAAGAATAATAATAGATATGAACCTGTTTTTGCAGCGGGTTTGATATTTTTTTATGGTTTCAGAGATCCGATTGGATTGAATATGGGTGGATCCGGAATCATCATCAGCCTTCAGCTCAATAACCTAGCAGATCCGCCATCACCATCACAGATCCGCCATCACCATCACAGATCCGGAACAATGGCCGGAACAATAACGCCATCACCATCACATATCCGCCGGAACAATGGCCGGCAACTGATGCGGGAGGTCACCGGCGGCGGAGGTCACTGGCGGAGGTCACCGGCGGGCGATGTCACTGGCGGCGGGAGCTGCCGGAGCTGTGGTGGAAGTCGCCATCGGAGGAGCAGCTACTTGAGAGAGAGAGATATATATTTTAGTTGATTTTGGTTAGGTTAGGGTTTGATTTTGGGATTAAAAGTGAATCTGAAATTTGTGGTGTAAAAGACGATTATACCCTTTATAATATAATAATGGGTTTTTTTTCCTTGTGACACGTGGCAGCCCCACAACACTCCCTACCCTTTTTATTTTAAAAACCTTTTTATTATATCCTAATTCTATATATATATATATATATATATATATATATATATATATATATATATATATATATATATATATATATATATATATATTTTGTGATAGAACCCAAAATTTGTGATAGAACCAAAAATTTAGCTTATATATAGATACATATAATACAAAGTGATCCTTTCAAAAAAGTTGTGTCACATCAATCGTCTATAATATACTTTACAAGGTGTGTTTATGTGTTTATTAACTTATTTTATTAACGTCATGATTAATCATTGTAGCATTAAGATATAACACTCTACCATTAAACAGAAAGTATGTAATTTAAAACTTATAACAAAAGACAGTGTATAGGATATAGTAATACCAATTGCATAAAATTGGAATACTATATGAGCACCCGGAGTGGTACCTGGTCTCGCCTCGTTGTCCACTCACAACGAGCGTTCTGGCTCGTTGTGACTCCGTTCGGCGTCGTTCTCAGCTCGTTGTGAGGCACTCGTTGTGCTCACAACGGGCAATTCTCGAAGATTTGTTTTTTTTTTTTTCTTTTTTTTATTCATAACGGTTATATAACCGTTAATATATATATATATATATATTAATTTTTTTTTTTATTTTTTTTTCCAAATTCACCTATAAATACCCCCATAATCTAACCCAAAATTCACACCAATTCTCAATCTCTTTCTATCTCAATATTCATCCTTTAAACCATATTACAAAATATGAGTTCGAATTCTTCAACCGAGCACGATGTTTCGGATTCGTCATCATCTTCCGACTCCGAATTGTTACAAGTTCTAGCCATGTCGGTACAAATGTTGGAGATGGAAGAAAACGAGGCTACAAGTTCTCGGCGTAGGGTGAAAAAGAAAAGGCGATATATCAACCGCGATCGCGCCGAAGCTAACGTAAACGTGGTACGACATTACTTCTCCGGCGAAAGCGTATACCCAGACGAATATTTCCGTAGACGGTTTCGTATGAGAAGGCCTCTTTTCCTCCGAATAGTCGAAGGTATTTCTAATTACTCTGTAGAACCTATACCCGACTATTTTAAATATTTCACACAACGCCCCGATGCAACGGGTAAAATGGGTTTTAGTTGTTTGCATAAATGCACGTCGGCTATTCGTATGATGGCGTACGGGATTACTCCGGACGCCTTCGAAGAATATTTACAAATGTCTGAAAGAACTTCAACCGAATCCTTAGATAATTTTTTAAAATGTGTAATCCATCTATACACAAACGTTTATCTAAGAGCCCCCACACAAGACGATGTTAATCGTTTATATCAAAAACACGATGAGGTTCACGGTTTTCCGGGTATGCTTGGTAGCATAGACTGTATGCATTGGAAATGGGATCAATGTCCAAATGCATACAAGGGGCAATACACACGCGGCGACCATGGTTATCCAACGGTTATGTTGGAAGCCGTTGCCTCGTACGATCTATGGATATGGCATGCTTACTTCGGTATCGCCGGGTCGAACAACGACATCAATGTGCTTAAACAATCGTCGTTGTTTCATGATATGCTCAACGACTCATCCCCGGACTACACATTCACCGTCAACGGCAACCAGTACACTAAAGGATACTACCTTGCAGACGGTATATATCCGGAGTGGTCGACATTTGTTAAAGCTTACTCGCACCCATTTGAAGAACCTCGCCACAAATTCAAACGTTATCAAGAGAGTGCGAGAAAGGATATCGAACGGGCATTCGGTGTTCTTCAAGGTCGTTGGGGTATTATAAGACACGCCGCTAGATTTTACAAGATGAACAAACTTAGAAGAGTTATGTATGGGTCTATTATATTACACAACATGATCGTTGAAGACAACGGACAATCGATATGCGATGCCGATGAATGGTATGCTCCTCCGGCACCCAATCAGAGAACTTTTAACGATAGAATCAACGAACGTATCCGGATTAACCGAGAGGTTAGAGACAGGCCCACACATCACGCACTCCGGGAGGATCTCGTAGCCTACATTTGGACACTTCCGGAGAACTATCGAGGACGTTAGATTTTTATAATTATTGTATTGTAATTTTTTTTTTAATTATTGTATTGTGTTTTTTTTTTTAATTATTGTATTGTATTTTTATTTTAATTATTGTATTGTAATTTTTTTTTTTATTATTGTATTGTGTGTTTTTTTTAATTATTGTATTGTATTTTTATTTTAATAAATGTATTATTTATTTTATTTAAATCTTTTAAGAAAAATAAAAAAATAATAAAATAATCCCACATTCTCCACAACCCTCCCTATCATAACAACTCACAACCCTCATTCTTACTGCCACGTTATCACCTTTTTCCCCACAACCCACCACAAACTCATTGTCACTTATTATCACTCCGGATGCTCTAAGTAATTCCACTAATTTTAGGTCAAAATGTACTTTAAAAGTACTACATGTTGACATAATGTAAACATGACAAAAGTAATAAATAAATAAATTCATAAACATAAATATATAACTTAAAATGATAGTATAAAATAAAAATGTCAACTCTAAAAACACTACAAACAAAACAATATAATAATAAATTATAATATTATATTATTTTATTTTATTTTTTAATCATTATTTTATGTTGGCACGAATATTGCTGTTAGAAGTCAAAAGTTTGTTAAAGGGGCCCATTAACCGAAAAAACCACCTGAAGAAAAGCCCACAGAAAACTTGCATTCGTGTGCATTACGTGTCCTATATCTATATCTATATCTATATCTATGTATCTATATATATACGCATATAACCCTCTTTCTTACAAGAATCACTCAAAATTAAACACCATTTCCCACTCTTTTTTATCATCTGCAACTGTTTTTGAAACCATTCTTGATCGTTGTAAGTTATTCTTTTCTAAATTGCACTGAAGGTGTTTGATGAGATGCATCACAGACACCCATTTTCGATTTACTTGCATTCTTTGTTTTAAGTTTCTTGATGTTTGTTTCATCTTGTGCAGGTTTACGATATTCGGATACAATTGACGTGGGTTAAAGATTAGTATGTGAAAAAAGGAAGAATGTTGAAAGCTGCATTGCAAAAACTCGGGTTTTTCAACGCGCCACCTGTTCATGAAGGCGTAGAGGATACTGAGGAGATTGTGAAAGATGCGTGGTGGTATAAAGACTATGGTAGACATGTTAACGGTGATTTTTCAATGGCGGTGATTCAAGCTAATACTCAGTTAGAGGATCAATCTCAAGTTGAATCTGGGAGTTTAAGTTTAGTCGAAAACGGTCCTCAAGGAACGTTTGTTGGAATCTATGATGGTCATGCTGGCCCTGAAGCTGCTAGGTTTGTCAAGGAGCACCTGTTCAACAATATCAAAAGTACGTTTTCTGTTTCTTGTTCGTAAATGCACTTAACATGAACTGTTTTCTGTTTCTTTTTCGTAAATGCACTAAACATGTTTATATTATTCCATATTATAACATTACTGTTGATATTTGATATGGTGGTTTGTTAATCTACATTGGGCAATTCATATTTTCTGTTAAACGTAAAAGAATCTTGTGGACTGTAATCTGTAGCATCATTGAACAAATGTGTAATTTAAATCTTGTGGAGAATATAACGTAGTTTAAGTACATGATATATATATATATATATATGTAGTCAATGCTATGTTGACGTTTATGTTGTTTATGGTAAAAAATTAGTGGAAACTTCTTGACTGATTTACTTGGGTTGATCTGGATTATATCATATATAACGGGTCAAATAGGTAAATTTTAATGACTTTAATTCAAAATGGAACGTGTGAAATGGGTTGCACGGGATAAACTTCACCCAAACCGTGTGTATATGGTTACAAAGTTATATTGATATGAATGAAATGTTCAAGAAAAGGAGCAAAAGAATGCTGACAGGTCATTTTCCACCTCCAGCCGAATATACTGATTTTCTTACGATAATAACAAGCATATCTATCCCGTATTATATTAGTTCAAATTTCCTCCTCAACGGCTAATCCATATATTCCTGACTTTAAAATTTATTTATGTTACAGGGTTCATACCAGAGAGTGAAGAAATATCAGCTGACGTTATACGCAATGCGTATTTGGCAACAGAAGAGGAGTTTCTTACGGTAGTGAGAAGTGAATGGCTACGTAAAGTAAATATGGCAACTGTCGGTGCGTGTTGTTTGACTGGTATAATATGTAATGGAGTGATGTATATAGCAAATGCTGGAGACTCGCGTGCAGTACTGGGAACGGCAGCTAAAAGGAATAATGCTAATCAGGTTTCAGAAGAACACAATGCCAGATATCCATCTGTTAGGAACGAACTACACGCAGCGCATCAAATTTATCCAGAATTAGTAGTAGAAGTGCAGGGTGTGTGGCGTGTGAGAGGTCTTATCCAGGTAATTTGTGTAATAGAGCTTAAAAAGAAATGATGACCTTTTTTTGTGAATAACTGTTTTTATATCCACTTCACTGTTTATAGAATTTTCTTTTGCTGTTTATGCAACTTTTTTAAGATAAAACACCACGAGTCTAGCAGCAAACTGGTAAAGATACTTTTTGTTATGGATCTTTCCAGAATCTACTGAAAAGAGTATGCACGGAGATTTCAACCTTTTTTTTTATCAATAACTAGTAGAGGTGGCAAAATGAGCGGGTCAATCGGGTTGAAAAATCGGGTCAAAATGGGTACTTTTTATGCAGGTCAGACATGGGATGACCAACAACCTTTTAGTCCAATTTAATGATATTTATAAATATATGCCTACTTTCAAGCTTTTTGACCCGATTCTTTTAACCCAATCCTTTTACTTTTACCTGTTTGATCTGTTACCTCTTAAGATACCCTTTATTTTTTTTACATATTTCACCCGTTAGAAATACATAACCCGAATTACCCCCGACCCATAAGTAAATGAGTAGAAATTCCCACCCCACTTAATACGACAAGAACACTCGTTGCCCAAGCCAAAAGTTTGCATGAGAAACAGGAGGTTAAGGAAAGCAAAATAACTTTCTCGATCACTATGGCAAAGATTCAGGTAGTTGAAAGTTTTGTGTCATTTTGAGCTTTTACGGCATCCCTCTCATATTTTTTGTGGGTTTCATTTTCAGCCTTCCACAACTAGTACGCTATAAAGGTTTGTTCAAGGATTTGGTTGATTAATTATGTTTTCAGTGAAATTAATGGAAGAAACGTATACTTCTGACATAATAATTCATTAGAGAATTTTCACAATATTGCAGGTATCTAGGTCTATTGGCGATGCATATCTGAAGGACTTCTATTTCAGTAGAGAGCCTTTACCGATAAGGTTTATACAGCCGGAACCTTTTGACACGCCGATTCTGAAAGCCGAACCAACCATACTAGTGCAAGAGCTCACTCCTCAAGATCAGTTTATCATTTTTGCATCTGATGGTCTGTGGGAGCATCTTAGTAATGAAGAGGCAGTTAATATGGTCAAACGCTCTTCACGCAAGGTAAGTGTGTAAAAAAATGCTCACACATGTTGCTTTATTGTCGGGTTTTCTAATTTCTGTGTATAAGTTTACTAAAGAACATATCATATAAATATGTGCTCTCACCGACCTTAGCTCAGTTGGCAATGTGGGTGGGTTTGGTAATGGCCATCTGCTTATATGGTTTAAAATGACCCGTCTCAGTTTTGGTTTACCCACAAATGTTCCAATTTACTTTATAAATATTTTGTGCATTAGGTACGATTTCTAAAAAATGTATTTTTACAGTAATAATCCTAAGTCCTAGAATAAAACGATTTAGGAGATTGTCATGTTTTCTAAAGATCTTTAGGTGACTTTCAATGTGATTGACATGTTCCGTCGTTGACTATTTTTTTTTTAGACTTATTATATATGATCTCAATCATTTAACGATAAATGTGTCCTAAACAATGTGAAAAATATCTTACAGGGAATTGCGAGGAAACTTGTGAAAGCTGCACTTAAAAGAGCAGCAAAGAGAAGTGGAATGGGATACTCAGCCATGATGAAAATCGAGCGAGGGGTGGAAAGGAGACCCCACCATGACGATATCTCAGTTATTGTTTTGTTTCTGTCACAAGCTGCTGGAGGGCCCGTGCTATCTGTGAAAAGTCCCGAGTCCTACTAATATTTCATTAATTCTTGAAAACAGGATGAACAAAAGCATTGGTTGGTCTTCCGTGATGTAACAGCTGATGAATATGCCAGGAAGAGGCTCTAATGATAGGCATATGAAGCTAAGTTGCAGTTTTGTTTGGTTGTTTGTGTGTAGCTGATAGACGCATTTCCGTTTTGTTAATTCTTTTGCTTGTACCTAAAGAACGTATCATATAAATAGAATGTTTCTTTGAAAATTATGGTTGCTGTGTAGTCATCAATGCCATTTACACCATCTTAAAACTTTTTTCTACGATACTAACAAGTCTTTTTTATCCCAGTTTTGGGTCGTGTTGTTCTGTTTCAAATGAATACAATGCTAGCTTTGAATCTGTTAGAAAGAAACTAAGTACAATCGTTGCATCGTAGTGATCCAAATATTGTAGTATGATTATGGCACAACGTGTGGCGTGTGAGAGATCTTATTCATGCAACATGTGTTATAAACTTGTTTTTATTTCAAACGAGTTATATTACCGCGTCAGTAAAACCACTCATTATTAAAAAGAAAAATTTAAGTACAATAAATAATAAGTTTTAATTCTTAAATAAATATTAGTGTGATTATACGGTTTAGTTGATAATCATCTGTGATAATTATATAGTTTTAAAAATAAAAAATAAAAGATAGATATACAATACAAATTAAATGCAATACAAATTAAAACACATAATAAAATGATAACAATATGTTTATTTTTTATTTATGTTGTATAGTAAAGTACTAGCTTATTCCCGTGTGATACACGATTGTAAAAGAGAAAATTATGATAAAATAATAGATCTCAAACCTCTATTCAAATACCCACCGTAATTGTCGGTGATTAACTTTAATAACACATACTACTTATACATTCACCACATTTGTCTAATGGATTCAAAGAGGATTTAAATTTCAAAATGATTTAAATTTCAAAAATTTGGGTAGTATTATTAACGTCGACCTAGGGCTTATCAAAAAAGAAGCTTAATCAATAATACTTGAAGAAAAGATTTGAACTTTTTCCAAGAAAAAATAATTTAGAATCTCAGAGATTTAGCCTGTTAAAATATTTTTAGGCTTTTTTAAATCAAATTCTGCATTGTTTTTCTTTTTTACTTTCCATTCAATTAAAATTTATTTAAAAAATCTATAAAAATAACACCTCATCTCATGACATCATCATGGAAGTGTGGACAACCTAAGAGAGTGACACTTCAACAAAATGAGGTCAGCCACATCTCCCATTTATTAGATATAAAAGATTTGTAAATATTTAACATTTATGTCTCAAACTACCAAGAAACTTATATTATAAAACGGATTTTGTATTATGGTTGATACGTATTAAAAAAAACATAGATAAATAGACATCTCAATAATATTTATAAATCATATAACAATTCAAAACCCATCAGTGTTTGGTGTACTTTCAAAATCAAGAGAATAAAACATATCCTATTTGTCAAATCGTAAGAAACATATTTGTAATTATCTCTACTTTATATTTTGTTATACATATATGATTTTACCAAATGGGCTAATAGCGTAGAATAAGTCGAATTACCCAAATAGGTTGAATGACTGAAGATAAAATTTTCCGAATGGTCGAAGGATAGACTAATAGAAGGTGTAATTTTATTAATGGTCAGAATAGATAATGTTAACCCATATTGCCAAACTTAGTAGGGGAAATGGTTGAACGAGAAACAATTATAAGAACTCTTTTTAAGTCTCAAATTGCCAAACTTAAAATTGTTACCTTAAAATTCTTATTATAACACAAACGACCAAATAAGAAAGTATCATACTTAATATAAAGCCGAAAGTAACGAATAAGAAACTATCGAAACTCATTGCCATATCAATAATTCTTTTCCATCCCGAAAGGTGAGCCAAAAATTGTTACCGCATAATTTGTTTTGGCCCCAAAGACCGCCCCATAAACCATTACTCCCACGACATAAATCACGAGACGAATTGGAAACTACAAGAAATCATTACGCACTAAATGATGTGGTTGATGCTTTTCCGAATGCATTTTCTTCGGAATTTAATTAAGAATCCACTGCCGCTAACGGCGTCAGCTAACTCCAAACTGTTTGAGAAATAATAGCAAAACACTAATTTTTTTTTCTTTCAGATCTGAACCCGGTGATTGTTTCGGAGCGTGCGGGCGCGTCTAGTGGTCTTCTTTTGCGATTCCGGTATGCTTTTCTTCAGAATTTGATTACGAAGCCACTGGCGCCGTCCTCATCATCTAACTCCAAGCGGTTTAGGAGTTATGACTGAAACAGTGACCGGTGGTGTACAAATCCGAATTTTTTTGAGGTTTTTTTTTTTTTTTTTTTTTTGTTAGGGTTTGGAACCTAGTCAAGCTAGGCGGCTCTCCCTACGCCGATTAGACCCATGCTGATACCATATTAGAATGTTAAAACTCCTTCCTCTTTATTATTACTAATCAAACATATTTATAAGAATACAATAGAAACCCTAATGGACCAAAGCCCATGGGTCGGGTTTGGGCTAACATATTCTAATAGTATCGTCTTCATATTCGTATGACAAAAATCAAGTGTAATATGCAACTTCTGTTGCATAACATCCAAGTTTATGTTGAATAATTTCTACAATCTCATCTTCCCAGTTAACATATAGCTTTCTGTTTGTCTTTTTGTTTCTAACCGAAGACGGTACGATTGTGATGTTGTCATTTTTTTTTCCCGCCTCCGGTCAGAAGCTTAGAAACTTGAAACTCACACTAAGCAATAATTATACAAGTAGTTCAGATTTTAAATCAAGGATACTGCTAACCATAGGCTTTGGGGCTATGGATAAGGAATTCATACATGCATAATGAGATTTTACGAAAGACCGTTTATCCATATATACAGGGATTGTTATTATTAATAAACAATTCAATTATACGTGCCCGAACACTTTTAAACATAGTCCGTGGGCTATATTTAAGAAATTCCTTAAATTAATACCTACTCCAACTTATTTTTAAAATTCCCTCAAACCATTAAACCCAAGCATGTCCTCAAATGTATTTTCGTACATGAATTCCGAAACCAACTAGTTATTTTTAGTTTATAAATACTTGTAAAAATCGTCTACGTGTAGTTTAATATCCATCAAGTTTAGCAGTTCTTCAACTTTTAGCCGTAGGCATAAACATCTTGCTCACTAGGAGAACCTGAACGGTTGTATCCATAATCATCATGAAAAAGTATCAAACACAATAACACGCACATTGCGACTTACACAAACTAACTGTACATTTAAACATTGAAATAAATGTTACCAACAAAGGGAAAGTTTTATAGTTGGTTTAGGTACAAGCAACAATTACAAGAACAGAAGGTGTGATTAGCATTTCAAACAAATGAAGGTTGTAGCATGCCTCCTCTAATACGAGTCGATAAATTATGAGATATATGCTTTAGTGACATCAGTATAGTCGCAAACCAAGCCTGTTCTTGGGCAAGTAATTTTTCCTTTATTGTTAGTTGCCATCTCTTCAAGAGCCTGCAAAACATAATATTCCCCTTAGAACGGCATAAAACGTCTTTTTTTTCATTTCATACTACACCCAGTGACAGAAAGTTATTAAAAAAAATCAAATGAAGAGTTTCGTCCAAAATCAATGGCTATGTTTCAACACTATGGCTAAAGTAATTTGATCAGAAGATAGGGTATAAGCAGAAAGTATAACTAAAAAACTAAAACATCTCTAACCTTAGTGCTGTAAACATAGCCATTGGGTAAGACAAGTGGTGGGTTCTCGGTATCCATTAGCTCTTTTGTTATATAGCACACAAGTTTCGAATGATGCTGCTTCGAGAAGGGCAATGGAATTGCGAGTTTTCGGAAACTCTCTTGAGACAGAGGATCCTCTTTTAAACAATCATCCTCGTAGCAGAAACTAATTACAGTAAAGGCATAAACTAAAGATAAAATGTTTAGAGCGAAAATTCGTAAGATGCAGTATGCAATTACTCAAGAGAAAGAAAAAAGACATATATTGTATTTAAAGCAGTGCTACCATTAATCTAGTTCAAATGAAAAAAGCTACGCCTTTAGTTTCCGTTAAAAAATCAAAATATTAGATACTTATGAAATCTAAAAATTGGACAAAAAGGCTCAACCCCATCCCCGCCTAGTCCGTTATGACATGCACTAACAAATGACCCATTCAACCCGAACCTTGACACGAAATACTATGATTTGAGAACAATGTAAACAAAATAAATACATAATTTAACAGCGATGCAAATATGTTATATTCCACCCATTAGGATACGGAGTTTTCAGAGCGGACAAGCCTGCTTGTAGATAGATATTCAACAAAGGCTCCAGAGTCATGCCATATAACCTACAAAACTCCTGTTTGAATTGATCCATTAAGTAATCCCATTGCTGTGGTTCAAATAAAACCTGCCACAAAACCAACAGTATTTAGAGCGTTACACTGGTTAAGCAGTGATCAACTATAGCAAATCAGGAGAAAATGGCATAAGTAAGATGCAACTCAGATCACGTTAAAAACCTAAAGGTAAATCTCATGCTTATTTGTGAGTTTGAATGGTTTAGAAATTTAGATTTTATCTACTTAATTATAGATTTAACGATATGATAATATACATAGAGCTATTTTAATTAAAGTTATGCTTTTGTAACTTACTGTGGTCTCATCGTTCCACAAACTATATAACATATATGTTTATGCTCTTTTGACAATGCATGTATTCACAAGAACATTAACCTTGTATATCTCACATCCAGTATTACTCGTAAAAGCCAGTGTAGCAAAAACTTTCTGAAGCTCTTTCATATATGTAGATGCCCACGGTGCAAGATACTTCCGGGCATACATAACTGCCCGAACATTTTTTTCACTGCGTACCAATTCAATGAACTCCTGGAGTCTTAACTGAAACTCCAATTTGCTCTGCACAAAAAATCAATATTATTCATGCAAAAATTATATACAACAATAAAAAATAACATTAACGAAATGCAGTAATTCGAGGGGGAAAAAATCATATATGGGTTTCACTTAATTAAATAATTAATATTCCAGACTACTATTTCTTTCCAAACTTCTTGACAATATCTAACTGTACGCATAACATTCCGTCTGCTACTAATGCACTAATCACTGGTAGTATATCGATGTAAAGTAAACTGAAAATTAATAGAAAGAGTTTATATCCTTATTAACCATATTACAATCTGCAAATCTTTTAACCCTCCAAACACTTTCTTCTGAACTAAGACTGGTTAATATGTTGATGACTCCAAAACAAGATGCAAAAAAAGTATATCTTCCATATTGTCATGATTCAGAAACAAAAACCCACATAACTTACGAAGCATCCACAACCTATAGCAGAGTATCATAAGAATCAACCTTAAAATGATGCAAACACCATCTGATAACCACCATCACTAAAAGACCAAGGAGCACTAAAAAAATCACATAATATTTTTTTATTTCGGAGTACCTTAATTATAAAGTCTTTAGAAAGGCAAAGGTATGTTTTTATTATCCTAACAAGATTGACTTTTCTAGTGTCATTCATCATCTCAAGACTAGATTAAAGACTTTCTAAGATACACCTGCATCGATTTCACTTCAAAAGAATATGAACTTGATCGCCACAAAATAGAGACTGGTCACCTAGAACTTAACTGACTATTTGGCAACAAAAATACGAGAAACTAACTTGAGGACTATATAATGAACACTCTCAAATGTTATAGTCATTTCCTTATAATAATTTCACATCGAACGAATAGTGAGTTAGCGACACTTCTGTTCTGCATCGTTGTAACAAACTTTGATGTTTCTTAAAAAACAATGTCAGCTTTTGTTAAGCAATGACCAATTCACAAAAGAATTTGCATAGATTATGGCTTGATAAAGCTTTTGGTCCTCATCAACAATGGCGTTGTTTCATCTCAAAATGGTTGATGTTTCAAAATATACAATACTCTCAATCGAGGCATCAACCAATTTCATACAAGAGGCACTACCCCTTGCATAGTTGCGTAGATATTTCCATTTACTGTATAGATGGTCTTTCAGGAGAAATGAAATGAAAATATGAAATAGTGTTTATTGTTCCTTATATGACTCGGGAACTCAAGCTCTAATGTATTCAATATAGATATATATATATAGAAACATATACAAGAAAACAACTTTATATCAGTAACAATTAAAACTTTAAACAATAAAAGAAGGTACCTTTGATTTCTTTAGCCGAGACTTGTTATCAGAACACCAGGCTAGGGCAGGAGCTACCTCCTTATTCCTTAGAGCATCAATAACCTTTTTAGCTTCATAAAAGATTTCAATGTCAACAAGATCCTGTCAAAAGAAAACCGAAGAATAACACGAATGCAATTAGAATTCACAAACAACGTCTCCAGAAAAACAATAATCTTTCAATAAATTAAAGTTTATACTTGTACTAAAACACTAAACGACCTCTTATCGGAGTCTACAATTGTTTGACTTTGACAATAATGTCCGTTTGAAGACGAAATACCTGAATGTTACTAGTTTGAGCAAGGTTAGTAGCAGTATTATAATAAGACATTCGCAGCATATAGTCCACAAGTATCCGTTTCACCCGCGTGTTATTCCAGTCCAACATATTATCACCATCAGCAGCAGATTCCAAATGATCAAATCGAACCCGACATCGTTGCGCTTGAATATTCTCAACCCTACTCCCATCTTCCAACTATTTATTTTATTAAAAATCACTAAAATTATTAGAATCACAATCAAGTAGTAAAGAGGTAATTTATAAGTTACCTTTCGTTTAAGGCCTTGTAATCTGGAAACGAGGGAATTGAGATGGAGAACGGCGTCGTTTTGGGATAGATCGCCGGAATCTGATAGAGTGGAGATGACGGCGGAGACTTCTTTCTCGACGATACGGTGATTGGCGCGGATGGTTTTCTTGTAGTGTTCGAATGGGACTCGTAGGAATTGGTGTTCGAGTTTTAGGGATTCGGTTAGTTTTGATGATGGGGGGATTGGGTGGAGAGATGTGGTGGTGCTGGTGGTGGTGGTGGTGGTGCTGTTGGGAATTGGGTCCATTTTGGTGTGGTGATCAATGAGACAAATGGTGTGCATCTACAACAAGATGTTAATACGGGTAAGGGGTGTGTAAAAAATGTTTCGGAACTGGATCGAAATTGGTCTAAATCGATGACAATCTGTTTGATCTATAATTTATAAAAGTTTTTTAAATTTTGGATTTTGGTTTAGGGTTTGGTTTGATTCAAAATCGGTTATTAACTATCCGTTTTCTGGTCTTACGCTTTATGTATTTTTGTTTTATTCTTGTCTAATTTAAATAGGTTTGGTCCGATTTTCGACACATAAACATAATGGAGTGAGCTAGAATCGGTTAAATCGGTGAACAGGACCGGAAACTGATTGAAAGTGGTATGAACTGATGACAAATTGGTTCGGTCTTCAGTTTATAAAATTATAAAAACCTGATTCTCTATGTGATCCGGTCCAAAATTTGTTACTTGCGGTATGGTTTTCGGTCCTATATCTCTTTATGCATTTTCAATTTTTGGTTTGGTTGGGTTCCAGGCCTAAGTAGGGGTATGGATATCATTTCAAAATTTGATGTTTGGTTTTCGCATCCATGTAAAAACAATGTTTTTAAAACCGTTTTAAATAGCATTTTGATCCTTTTTAAAGAATGAGTACTCTGTCAAAACGTCCTATTACAAATTTTGTGGTTAACTCATTTTTATTACACGGCTATGGATATATTTGGCAATATGTTTTAAAGTTATAAAAGTTTGAACTTCGTTTATACAAAGAAAAAGCTTATATTTAAAAGAAAAGGAAAGGAGAAAAAAAAAACTTTGTTGAATAGCGGCCCAAAATGCATATGTACTCTTTCTAATGCTAAGGTGTTATTCCTTAAGTTATTTTTTTTTATTTGAGTTGCGATAGCTTTCCGTCAGCAAGATGAAACTAAGTCAAAACAACACTAAGCGAAAAAAGCCCTTTCATATTCATTTTCGTCTTATTCAGGTAAACAACCTTACTAATATAGTGGCAAGAAGCATCTTGTTTCTCAAATTAACTTTATCCCTGTTTGTTTTAGTTTTCAAAAAGGCTCGCATAAGGATGCTCACCATTTTTGGCCGAAAGTTCCTTCTTACGGTTAGCTTTTATTTAAAAAAAAATAAGCTCCAAAATTTATAACCACAAAAATAAGCTCCAATATTAAGCTTCAACTATTTACGTAAAACATATAACAACTGAAAATGATTTTAGGGATTAACCGCCTTCGAAGTACAAACACAAACACAAACACAATGGTCTCCTCCTCCTCCCCTTCCTGGTCGGTGGTGGTGACCCTCATCATCCTCCTAACCACACCACCACCCTCCTCCGCTCTCCCAATCCCAACGCCCTCTTCCTTCCACTCCCTCATCTCTCTCTCCCACTCTCTCCTCACCCGCGTCTCCACCTTACGCGCTTCCCGTGGCGACGTTTCCGGCTCACTCAGAGCCAAAACCATCGCACAAAACATCGAAAAACATACCCGAGGGTTTAGCTTCTATGGTCTTGTTTTCTCACTTACCTGGGATTATGTCAAAAACTACTCGTGGAGAGATGTGTCGGTTCATATGTTTGGTGTTGGCTCGGATTTGAAGGAGTTGGTGGTGAGTTTTGCTGAGGTGAGTCGGCTGGAGTCGGAGATGGAGCGCGTGGAGTGGGTCAGGAGGAATTATGGGAATGTGCTTAGGCTTTGTAACTCGTTGTTTACTCGATTGCTTAAAGTCTTTACTCACTCGGTAAACCTTTCGTTTTTAATATGTGGCAAATGTTAATTATTTTACTTAAGTTGTAGATGAAAGAAGGAGTAAGTAGGTTATGTAACTTGATTTGAAAGAAATTATGTTATAGAGGTGGAGCCAGGATTTATTTTAAGAGGCGGGGGTCGATATGTATTATTAGAACGACACATAAAGTTAAAGTTGATTAGGGGGGGGCTCGTAATGTGATTTTTGGGTTAGAATTGGTTGGAGCTAAAAAACTTATATATGAATTAGGCTCATTAGGGGGGGTGACTCCGTCATCAATCACGAAAAATATTAGTTATGAGCTCAAAAGCTTAAAACCCTTTTTTGGAATAGCCTCTCCATTGTGGCGTTTATAAAAGGGCTTAATAAGCTCAAAATAGCTATTAAGCTAAAAAAAGATGGCTTATCTAGCTTCAAAAAGCTAATAAGTTTCTTAAATAGCTAGGCCAAACACTCCTTAATATCTCTCAAGTCTCAAATATCTTTTATCGGTATTTTGTTTATTTTTCCAAGCAATTTCTTTGGCATATCTATCTTGTCACATTGACCAAAATAAAGTTATATGAATGCAAAGATGTACTTTTGCCACATCTAGAAACGTGTTTGTTGTTGTTCATATGAAGTTACGAGATGCAAAGTGCAGAGTCGTATAAGCATAAACTAACCTGATTATGGGGTCTAGGAGCATTGCTATTTCAGCCAAGATACACGATTTTCCGGCTATAATTACAAGCGGTGTTTCCAGCAAAAAAAAACGGTTTTTATTTTGCTTATAAAGATATTACGGAGTATTTCTCGTGTTTTCTGTCTGAAAACAGAAGGTTACTTTGGGTATCCCTTAGCATAGTTCCTGAACTTCCTGTAAACCCTAGGCACTTAATAAGGTGGAAATATTACTTTGTGAAAGTGAATTATCACAATTCAAAGTATATCCAAGTCAATCATCGATTATCGTGAACCCAAATACAAATTTTTATCAGTTAATACTTGGAAGTTATCTATCTTAGAATGCGGAATATTCAATTGTTAAGGTTTAATTTGTAGACAGGCGGATTTGCATGTTGCTCTGTTATTACTTCAGGCATGTCTTGGTATCTATATTAAATATCATGGTCGTATAGCCAAGTCTATTTATCTGCTCTTTTATCATCTTGTTTATTCTAAGGATATTAAGTTTAGTCTATGGCACATAATTAATCTATATATGTACCATTTTGTTATTAACATGCATTGGCACATATGATATGAATTCGAGTTTAAACATGACATTGTTGCTTATTTTCTTATGGTTTTCTTAAAAGTGGGGTGTTTTGAATGCAGGGTCCATTGAAAGATATAGTTGAGATAGTAAAAACAGAAATTATGGATGGTGGATTGTTACGGGACAGTCTTGAATTGGGCAGCGGTGATTTGAAGGGTGTGATTCAGATACTAAAAGATGTTGCTTTGCAGTACTCTTCTACTGGTGGCAAGACTGAATTATGAGTATGTGTATCTCAACTTCTAATCTGTAAATTGAATCGATATTTTTCCTTGACGGCAACTTTTTTGTTCTTTATCTTCTTTTTCTTTGATATATAGAAATTACCAACAATCCATGCGCATTTAAGTTTGTTATGATAAGCACTCCAACGGTGTTTTGACAACTCTATTTTGGTTGCCGGGATCATCTGGAGTGCAGTTCATTTAACATCATTTGGGTAATTGCTGGATAAGCTTCTTTCGTTTGTTTTGACAGGGCATTTTGAAAAGCGTAAGATTAGTAACCACATAGCTAAATGGGTCATGTCACCTAATAAAAGAAACCAGAATGGTACCTATGAACTCTACTACTATCGAAGATAAAAAGAAAACTTTCCACCCGAAAAGCATTTGTCCTGCGTACAAAGATTACATTCCATGAAGATCTTATTTCTTCGACACGACATCTCAAGAATTCTTACGTGTTAATTAATTTTTTATGAAACCTATAATTATATATATGTAACAAGTTCATGAAACTAAATAAGAACTAGAGATTATCTGTTTAAGATTAGAAAGTATGTACATGCTTGTATAAACTAAATTGTGAATTATTGTTCATGGACAGGGCTAATTGCGGAAAAATGTAATAACTTTTTTGTTTTGTTATTGTGTGTATTTAACTCTTAAAACATCTATTGTGTGTATGCAATTCTTATTTTCTCACAATGATGTAACAAATTCGGATATTTATTGACGTGTAACCGGTTTAATTATTGAAAATACATACCAAAACTCGTATAGTTACTATATATGATCGAGACTACTTACAAGATTATTTTAAATTCGGTTGTATAATTTCACTACATTAATAACTATATTATTTGTGTGTGTTTATCAAACTCTCGTGTTCAAATGTGTATATATTTTTACACGGGTCCTAAATGTAGATAAAACGAACAACCATTTCCCTCAAAATATCTTAGTCAGTCCATCAGACGAACATAAATTAGTTGTTGTATATACGAAGAAAGGGGTAGCTGCTTTTAATGTCACGAGAATATGTGATTTTAATATGTGTTTTATCTTTATATCGCCCATATTAAAAAAATCAACACATGATACACGTGTTTTTCTTTCATGCAATCAACACACCATCAACGAACTATCGGAAACCACCTAAATTTAACCACATGTTTATATATCGCGCTACTACATCATAAATATTATCAAATTTTCCGTTTTTATCCATTTTATCAAAAAGATATTATTTAGTTGATAAAAGTATTAAACATATCAAAATCGGTAAGATAATAAATCATCAATCTCAACTTTAAAACGAGCCACCAACAACTCTTTACGTTCATCTTATATTAAACGGTATTTGTTTCGACTTATATAACAGGCTTATAAATATAATTTTTTACAAACTCATAAGTCCATTTTTTACGCCTTATAAACTTTATGTATCAATGCTTAAGAATTGATTATAAACAACCCAAAGTTGGTAGCGACCCCAAAATTGGACCCAGCGTAGACACCCAGTTGAATCTTTCCGATTTTTCCTTCCTTAATTCTCAATCTCTCTACAAACAACAATTTCTTGATTATTTAATTTCTTGTTTTTCTTAATTTTTCATCCTTATTTCAATCAACAGAATCGCCCTCCACGTTTTGTTTGCATTCCAAAAACTCCATTTTTTATACAGGTTTGTAAATTAGGGTTTTTTTTTTATTGATTTCGATCAATTATTTCTAGGTCAAACTTTATTAAATTTATAAAATTGTATAAAGTTGAAATTTATAAGCTAATGTTTTTTATTAACAGGTTTGTGTTTATGATGATATGATGATGAATCAAGGCGGAGGCGGAGTTACCGATACCGTTACAACAACACTGGATCAATCAAATTTACTTGAGGTATATATTATGTTATTCACTTGATTTAAGCTTCGATAATGAATTTTAAATTTTTAACACAAAATATGTTATTAGGTAGTTGAAATAGTATCCGTGATTCGTAGTAATTAATGTGAACATAAAATGTTGTTAGAAACACACCATGCCCTAGCTTTTAAGGTCGGGTCAATCCAGACACAATTTTTAAGTTTTTTACAGTGCGATATGAACGAAAAGCAATCCAGTTTTAAGCTTTAGCTAATTGATAGCCGTCTAGTCTTTGTCTTAAGAAATATTTTTGTTGTACGGTGTAGCTAAATGAATCCTACATGATTGATTTATTTCCTTAGATGTTAGGTTGTTTACTTTATATTTGATTATGGCGTATTTCAAGCTCTCAACTAATACTTTTTTTTTAATAATCTGTTTGATTCTTTAAAGCATCACAATGTTGATCCGAGCCATGCACAAGCACCGTCTTATTATGCACCACCTACCGGCTCTGAACAAGCATCGTGGACCAGTTACAATCATGATCAACGTTCAGAACCCCACGCAAATCCACAGGGATCTGCTGGTGGTCCCGTTTCAAGTTCTGGTGCAGCTAATTTAGAGTATGCCAACTATGCAGCGACTTACCCGAATAATGATCCGTATGGATATGGAAACACAAATTATTCAAGTTATTATAGTAACTATCAACCGCAGCAGCCAAATCAACCGTATCCTCCTCAGCAACAACAACCTAGTCAAACATACGGTCAATCTGCAGGAGCGTATCAAAGTACAGGTGCTCCTCATCAGCCTATTTCATCATTTCAGAATACAGGGTCCTATGCTGGTCCCGCCACTTATTCAACAACTTATTACAATCCTGCTGATTATCAGACTACTGGTGGTTACGCGGCTGCGAATTACAATAACAGTCAAACGAACTCATGGAATCAAGGAAGTTATGCAAATTATGGTCAACAACAATATCCAAACTACACTGCAGAATCTAACGGTGGTTATAATGCTCAAACTGCTCCTCCTGCACAACCTGTCCAATATCAACAACAAGATTATAAACAATGGGCAGATTATTATAGCCAAACAGAAGTCACGTGTGCTCCTGGGACAGAAAATGTATCTTCGACAAGTGCATCCAATTTGGTGTCTGCTGTTCCTGCTGTTGCCAGTGGGTATGCTGCTCCAAGCAGCCATCAATTGGCGGCATCTACTGTTCCGTCATCTTGGAGGCCAGAACCTGGCTTGTCCGAGGTGCCCTCAGTGCAGGTTTGAGGGTTTTATTTCCCACATAATCTAATCTTAGTTATAGTATTTCATACTTATACTTGGACTTGAATTTACTTGTTATTGCCAAATGACCAACGAGAAATGATTTTTCAAAATAGATTGTAGGAGACTAATAGTCGTTTGTTCTGTTGGATTTGGCCATCCCAAACTTCTAGTTTTACATGTAGTTGCTATGAGTAAAAATATAAATAATATCTAAAATTCTAAACATAATGATTCGTCAATCCTAGCTGCTATGATACCTTTAGAAGCTCTAACTGTAAGTTTTTCAAGCTATAGAATATGTTTAAGAGTAAACCTTAAGAGTTCCATATAAAGATTCCTGGGGCTATAAATATAAATATAGTATATGTCTAATAGATATACTGTAGAACATCCTTTTTTTCTCGCTGTTCACTTAGTAAGTCCATGTGCTCTCATGATGAATACCAAAAATGCATCATTCTTATATGCTCATAAAACCTTGCTGTTCATGTATTTATTGATTCGTAATCATAGTTATTACCTTATTAAGATTCAAACTTTCCGGTTTTTTTTTAAACTTAAAGTTTCTTTGTTATTGGCTGAGTATGTATTCAGTAGTTTGTGCCTTATTAGAACAAATCTACCCTATGTTTTCAGCATTTTCATAATGTAAGAGTTAATTTGGTATTATATATTTTAACTCATGTAAGATATATTCCTATTTTAGATCTTGTAACTTTTAGAAATTGGTCTCATTGATCCCACAGGGGTGGTTGAGTGGTGAACACTTGCAAATGTCTAAAGGAGGTCTTAGATTTGATTCCCACCGGCTTCAAATCTTTGGGTGTCTGCCTTTAATTGTTTTTGGCTTAGTGGAATATTTTTGTTCCCTCACGCATTGTGTGGCAACATACCTGATTCCCCCTTGTTCCATTTTCACTTCTGAAAACTTTCTTGACAACGTTACTTGGGAACCATTGCCAATTTTACTCAAGTGAATTTAACTAAAAGATTTTTAAATCAAGTTTCCTAAACCAGTTTTATAACTTATTACGACTCGTGAGTTAAAATTAGTTTACATTTTAAACCAATCCAACTTAATTTTCATGCCACTTTCCGTTATTTCTTGATAGAAAGCCATCATCTCTCCCTGAGTGCATGCATACATGCATACGCCAATACATACATAACTTGATGCATAACCATGTTCATAACTACATACATACAACCATGGATACTCTATACATATGTAAATTGTAATACATGCATACATAAAAGCGATCTTTCTTTTATACATTCATGCATATGCATGCACATCCGTTTATCCATTCATTCAACAAAAGAGATAGATAACAAGCTATTTACAAGCTTTACATGCACACATTTCTATTTATAAGTTTATGTTTCTCTTCTCCTCCTGTCCCTAACTTGATATCTATATTGATAGAAATTATATGACTAAAATCAAAGAAGGAAAATGACATTCTAGTTTTTTGCTTTTTGGTTGTCCCTTCTCCATTTCCCTTTTCTTGTCCACTTGCTGCTAGGCTGCTGCATTCTTTGTGCTCTTGATGATATTCATTAGAAGCGTTTTTACATACCAAACCAATATAGAGCTAAAAAAAACTCCCGTTAAGCGCATTGGATAAATACCATTAGAAGCCTGAGATTTTGACTTTAAGAGTATATATCTTAATCTCCATTTGGTAGATGGCAAGGTTATTCATTTGTGACCGAAAGTTTACTTGTTTTGTTTGCATTAATTAGCTCTTTGGAAAATACTAGATACAATGGCTTCTTTCTTCAACCTGACAAACCAAGGAGCCTTGGTGTATCATGGTTGTCCTTTTGAACTTTGGAGGCTTACATGTTACACTAAATGCAAAGTATTGAACGTCTGTCATCATTATGGGAAATAGTTAAATAAAATTGTTATTTTTTTAGTAACAATCTAATTTTTTGAATTAAAAGATGTAAACGATTTTATGCATCAAAAACACTTTGGGTAACTTTTGACCTGTCTCCTTTTAAGCTAAGTTTGTATTACACCTGTTAGAGGTAAAACATAATCCAAATTAAATCATTTATAAATAAATGGGTCAAAGTTCTTCCCTTTGTCATTTCGGTATATATTTTAGGTGATGTGTTACATTAATCTTTGATACTTCATCTGACATAAAACTCAATAATAACCAACTTTAGATTAGTTCAGGTAAAGATTTGAAGGATAGGATTCTGGCAATAGAAATCTTAAACAAATCGTAAAACATGAGTGTGGAAATCCAAGATAAAAGAAACATTTATCCAAGCAAGATCTGAATCTTATAAATATTTCTTTGTGTATTTATTTACAACAAGGTCACATAGCAAAATATGTCGTTCTTAGAACGATATAAACTTCAGGTCTTTTTTTGTTCTATGCTATCTGTAAGTATTGATTTATGATAACTTCTTAAGTTGTGTTTTATTAGGCTTCACTTTCTTTCTCGAATTATTTAGTACACATCAATTTGCAGTAGAACAACATAGAAACTGCAACTGAAAGCTATGCTCTAGCTATCTCGGTGTTAATATTTTCTGTTTCTGTCCAAGTTACAACTATTGAGCTTCAAATTATGGTTCTTAACTTCTTATTGGTCCATATTGAGTTCTGATATTTCAAACATAAATCGTTTTACCCTTTTTACATGTTTGAATGTTATCTACTGCTTTTCCTCTAAAAAAAAGTTGCGTCTACAGAGTAATTATTAATACCGCACCTTTGACTGGTAAAGGTGTAATGAAGTTGAAGAATTTCTTTATTTTTTAGTGGGAAAGTTTTTTTAGATGAGCCAAATCTATTGTGATACGGACTAAATTTTTGTGTGATTTTGTTCTCAGCCTAGTGCAGAAACTAACAATGTCCATGATGGGTATTGGCAACAAGGGGGTCAAAGTTTCCAAAATTATCATGTTACTTCCGTGCAATCGAACTTTCAAAAGCCTTTAGATTTAAATCCTGTTTCTGGAAGTTTCCAGAATCAACAAAAGCCCGAAGTCCCGCAACAACCATATGTACCATATTCAGCTTCTCATCAGGTAACACAAACTTATCAACCACCTCTGCCACCGCCTCCTCCAATAGCTGCGCCCTTTGATTCAAGCCGGGTAAGCAACATGCAGATTCCAACAAACCCTAGAATCTCTTTAAATTTACCCATGAGTTTGCCCAAAGACAATAATGCTACAGTTGGAGTGACAAAACCTGCGTATATCAGTGTCTCACTTCCAAAGCCTAATAATACTAATAATAATGCATCATCACATGCTGCTGGTGCTGATTCTTCGCTTAAGGTGAGACTAGATCTGAACTTAAAGAAGTTAACTTCTGTTTAGTATGCTAAGCTTAGGATTCTGTAAGTAACTAAATATTCTGAGAAGTTGTCCACTTGTGCATTAGTATTACTGGTGTGCACAACTTTTGTGATGCTGCTAATTCAGTGTGATATTTTGCATCAGCAACTTCTCATGTTGAATATTTATCTTCTTACTTGATCCTGACTCTACACACATGCATAATACGAATAATAATAATAATAGTACTTCGTAATTATAATTAGTAGTAGTAGTAGTAGTAGTAGCTATAATAATAACAACCGTATTGAGTTGCCCTAAAATTTGTGAGTGTTGCAGCCTGGTATGCTACCCAAGTCTCTGCGTGGATATGTAGAAAGGGCTCTGGCTCGTTGCAAGGATGATAGACAGATGGCAGCTTGTCAAGATGTCCTCAAGGAGGTAAGTCGCCTGATAATGTATAGATCACATTGTCGCACTTTTTATCATGGGATCTCAATTACATGATGTAGATTTGGTTGTGTATGCCTGTCTACTTTTTCTTTCTTCTTTCAGTTCTTACTTGATGTTACTTCACGTGTCAGGTAGTATATTGATGTTACTGTTGGTACTTATTTAATTGATTATTTCAGGTTATTACCAAGGCAAGTACTGATGGCACCCTTGCTACAAGAGACTGGGATACGGAACCTCTTTTCCAGATTCCTAACACCGATCTGATTAATAATGAGTAAGCTGCTTCTCTTTTTGTATAGCCAGATGCATAATAAAAGATATAGGTGGCAAATTGGTCAGCTCAGGCGGGTAGGGAATGGGTTAAAATGCGTTCGGGTCAAAACAAAAAAAATCATTGTACGGTTTGACTGGAAACAGTTTGTCTAAAGTTTTTTAATAAATAATTACTGTGTTAAAGATGACTACAAATCTTTATGGCATCAGTAATAATATAATTATTTTGAGTAAAAACGATCAATGTGGTTGCATGCATTAAAGTTACACCTTGGGAGACTTCTGACCTAGTTGCCAGTCCCTTAACTGATTTTCCCGTTACCTTTTTGACCTGTTTGTATAAGTTGATGGGTGGAAATTGCCTCAAAAATAATAATTGTGTATATTTTGTCACCTTGTTTTTCTCATTAATCGTTGTTTAGACAATGATAATGTGTATTACATCATATTTGATATGTTGGAAACGAAAAGATGTGATTTTCCTCTAAACCTTTTTGTTCTGGCAGTAATGTAAAAAGTCCAACTCCTTCATCATCATTGATGAAGAACAGAAGAAGTCCAAGTAGGCGTGTCAAAAGTAGGTGGGAGCCTCTGCCTGAGGAGAAACCGGTTGAGAAGCAACCATTTTCTACTCCAAATAGTGTTAAATACAGTGGGCCAATTCATAACAACGAAAGGGATAAACAGGTATGATCCCCCTTTCGTCTTTGGTTTTTCTATAGGGTATCTGAGGCTCCTGATTTGTTTAATAGTTATTAGAGGTGGCAAAAGGAGCTGGCTTTTTGTAGTTCTAACAACGTTTAAAAGGAACTAATAAGATACCACATGACATATTCTATTTGTATTTGTTGTTATGTAGTTCTCAACAGGAAAACCAGAGAATAAGGAGAGTAAATTTAGCAACCTAAAATTTTATTTATCAAATCAGAAAGAGACGAATAAATCTATTTTTAGACCGGCTAAAAGGCAACATGTTGGCGATGGTCAAATTGGATTAAATAATGGCGACTCATCCAGTGATAGTGATAAAGAACAAAGTCTAACTGCATATTATGCGGGTGCAATTACACTTGCAAATACACCTGAGGAAAGAAAGAGACGTGAAAGTCGTTCTAAACGGTTTGAGAAGAATCACGGCAATCGAGTAGCATTCAATTCTGCAAAAAATAAAAATGTCGGAGCTGGAAACTTGTACACTAGAAAGGCAGCTGCATCTGTTTTGGCAAATAGTAACAGTTCTGATGATAGTGCCAGCAGGGCAGTTGAAGATATTGACTGGGATTCTCTTACTGTTAAAGGAACTTGCCAAGAAATTGAAAAACGTTACTTGCGTCTCACATCTGCACCTGATCCAGCCACTGTAAGCTTTTTTCCTCTTTCTGTCCTTGATTTTCAGTTAAAATGGAAACACACTAAGGAGGTGTTTGGGATACGTCATTTGGAAGGGTTCAATTTCAGACAGTCATTTTCATATCGCACATCTAAACACCCCCTCAATAAAGTAGTGGGTCGTCGGCATATGCATCTTATATTTTACTTTACATCCTTTGCAGGTAAGACCAGAGGAAGTACTGGAAAAATCTCTGCTTCATGTTCAAAAGTCTCAGAAGAATTATCATTATAAATGTGACCAGCTAAAATCTATTCGACAAGATCTTACAGTACAACGGATACGCAACGAGTTAACTGCTAAGGTATCCTTTTTGTTTTCCCTTTGATCTCTATTGTATCTTAGTATGAAAACCTACCGACATGCCTGTTAGTTAACAAATTGATCATGCTGAAATTATCTTTAACTGTTCCATCTATATTATTCAGGTCTATGAAACTCATGCACGATTAGCAATAGAAGTTGGAGACTTGACTGAGTATAACCAGGTCCGTTTTTTATGTAGTTGAATACTTCAGTTATATTGGTCTTCATTGTTATTACCTCTAATTGTCTTACACAAGTTTCTGGAGGACAACATAACCTACACCCGCACGTTTGTTTACCACTACTTAATATAACTTTAACCTGTTTGACCAGTTACCTAGCTCACTCATTTTTCCTCCTTTATCTTGCTTGCTTTGTCATTTATCATTTACTTCGAATTTATGTGTTGATACAACCTTTATTCGATTTGTAGTGCCAATCACAATTGCAGACCCTGTATAATGAAGGAATTAAGGGATGTCATATGGAATTTTCTGCGTACAATTTACTTTGTGTTATCTTGCACTCTAATAACAACAGAGATCTCTTGTTTGCAATGTCTAGGTTTGTAACATGATACAATTACTTCAATTTATTTCTTATTACCAGCCAATGTTCTATATTTCTACTTTATAAACATCAAAGTGAAAACCTGTGTTGGCATCTTTAGATTATCAATTGAATCAAGGAAAGATGCGGCGGTAAAACATGCACTTGCAGTTCGTGCAGCCGTCACTTCCGGAAACTATGTTTTGTTCTTCAGATTATACAGGAATGCTCCTAACCTGAATACCTGCCTTATGGGTGAGTTTTCAGTTCTTTAGTAAGGCTAACATAATACTCCCTCCGTCCCACTTCAAGTGTCCACGTTTCAAATTTTAAAGTTTTTTTTTGTCAACTTTGACTTTAAATATCTTTTTTTGTGTTATATGATATTTGATGCAATATGATTGAATTCGGTTTAAATATATTTTCATCAATTATTTTAACACAAAAGAAAGATATTTAAAGTGAAAATTGTCATAAAATTTGAAACGTGGACACTTGAAGTGGGACGGAGGTAGTAATAATTTTAAAGGTGGCAAAGTTTGATACAATTCCGGTTATGTTTGATGACTTATATGTCTAATAATAAAACAATTTAAGCTAAAAGGAAATGCGTTGAATGGGTCAAAGTTGTCATAGTTGTATTTTTAATGCATAAAACCTCTGAAAATAATTTTATTCGTGAAATTAGTAATTATTGAATCAGAATAATTTTTGTTGGCATATATGACACACTCAGTTTATCTCTAGATTTTATAGTTTAGAATGGATGATAATGTGTTTTCTTGGGTTTGTGTAGATCTTTATGTTGAGAAGATGAGGTATGCGGCTGTGAAATGCATGACTCGTTCATACCGTCCAACACTTCCAGTGTCTTATGTGGCTCAGCTCCTTGGCTTTCAATCATCGGATGAAAAAGAAACAGAAACAGAAACCGGAGGATTGGAGGAGTGTACAGAATGGTTAAAGGCTCATGGTGCATGTCTTGTTAATGATGCTTCCGGAGAGTTGATGCTTGATGCCAAGGTATTTTCCATTCTTGAATATTCATTAATTTGTTGTGTTCGGGGTCGTAGTTGATTGGATGTTGTATTCATGTGGTCAATTGAATTAGGACACCACTATAGTAAACAGGTTTTACTATATCTGTTTCTGCAAATATTATAAATTATATACTTTGATAATTGTGTACGGAATTACAATCTAATTACATCAGCAGTCCGATCCATTGATGATATCCACATCAACTGAATTCGTTATGCTTGAACAAACACAGATGTGAAGAGTTTTAAAAGCTTATGGTATCCATTTGCTAAAATGTGATTTGGTTATTGTCAACTGAATGGTTGATTTTGTGCAGGCTTCCATGGCTTCTCTGTTCATGCCAGAGCCGGACGATGCAGTGGCCCATGGGGATGCCACACTTGCGGTTAATGATTTTTTGACCCGTTCATTATCATAAGCACATGTAAGAAAGCTAACGCCTGGATGGATCCTGGAGAAACTAGCCTGGAATTTATACATGGCATGGTTTCGATACACGAGGGATCAAAAATGTAAGATTTGTGGAAGTCAGATATAGAAAAAATATCAGTGAATTGATATAATTAATAGTATGTTGTTTTGATAATTTAGAATCTTCTTTTTTATAGAGGGGCATAATGTCTGGCAGATTGTGGATAATATGTTATATTGTTAGTGTTACAATTTGATTGCTTTTTGTTTCGGTCCCAATCTCGTATATGAGAATGGGGATGGATTTAGAGAGAAATCAACAAATTTTTGAACAATATGAAAGCAAACCAATATATTTGTGTTTTTAGAATAGATGGGTTAAAACGTTTTCGTGATGGAAACAGGTTTGAGTTTAGAACGGGTAATCTAATAATACGGGTCAGAATGGGTCTTCTTTTTTCCTTAATGTTTTTTATAGATAAGTAGAGTTAGTAAATAAAGTATTTAATTGAATTTTAGGTCACTTATAAGTAGATTTATTTTCTGGTCAAGTATATAGTTAACAAAACTGTCTCGACTAATTTCTTTTTTGGATACGACTATTATTAAATGAACGTTACGTGGGTATATATACGTGACAGAATGTTATGTGCAAATGTCTTCTATGTAACTTCTATACTTACTTAAAATTTGGAGTAATCTTGTTTTCGATTATACAAGAATTTCTCCTGTGTCTCAACATTAATCTTGTTTTCGATTTTACAAATAACAAATAAAGAGGGTTGATACATTATTTTGTATATAATGTGACTTTATTTAAACTACTTTTATGATCTGTTTTTGAGTTTTGACAATACAACAAGCATCGTCGTTTTCGCTTTTGTGAAACCAGATCAATGTCAAAATGTGCTCATAAATTGGTCCAAAATTTGAAGAATAGCTAAAACTCAAGTATTTTCTTACGTGACAAAATTAAATTCTATTGCTAAACATGCTATATTCATGTTCGTATTTCATAATTTCATAAATATAGTTAAAATGAAATAAAATTCATGAGCAAAGCATGAGACTATTGCGAATCGATAACAAAATGTAGTATTCTGAAATAAGATGTATTTCATTTTTAAACAACTCAAAGTAATTATTATATTATCAAACAGAAAACCTCTTAAACATAACAAGAAAAAAAAGCAGCAGATGTGTGTAAAGGTAATGATAATCTGAGAAACATTGTACGTAAAGATAATTTGATTGTTGATGTTAAACCACACATGAACATCGCGATGCATGAAACATGGTGGGATTGGAGAATTTTGAATTTTTGTGAACGAATCCACAATATATGCTAAGGAGTTTGTTGGTGGTTTTAGTGTCATCGATCATATTACTATGACCGTGACTTGTTTAAGTAAAAAAAGAAAAGAAAAAAAAAACGAGTTAAGCTTAATTATAAGTATGTGAGTGCAAGTGCACTACATTGGAGTGGTTCTTCCTATGTTGTACATGCCTTCGATTCTACGTATGCAATGCAAAATTTATGAAAATGGTGTTATTCGGTTGATTTGGTTTTGATTTCAGAAATCAAATAATACAAACCATTTATTCGGTCTATACAAATTATTGGTTTCAGTTTAATCTGTGGGTATGTTTGACAACAATGTTGTTGAAACCAAAAGCGCGTTATTTTGAATCTTGAACACACACAAACTCGTTAACGCGGTTTTTAGGTTTCTCTTTATTTTCCTTATTCGAACAAAACATTTGGTTCCTTTAAAGAACTTTCATTCATTATGCATGTTTACCACAAAAGTATCTAGATGAGGAAATTTACATTGAAAAGATCCCTATCAATTAGTTTGACCATACCCATATTCACAAAATGAAAAATCTACGCTAACAAAAGGTAAATAACAAGTTTCCCTAACAAGTTTAAAACCATTTCATATTACACCAAATTTCTCGCAATTTGTTGATTTCATACATAAGTAGTCGTAAAGTTATGCGTGTAGGTCCTCTTTTCGGTTATTAAGTACCTTTCATGATACTAGAAATCCGTAGAGTTCCATAGAAATATGATTTTAAAAGTAACCGTTTGAGTAGAATGTATCATCGTAAATGGTAAACAATATTCTTTTGGATGACCGCTTCATGCACGTTCATCTTAGTTAGGGTAGAAATGGACGCGCTACAAGATGAAGTTAAAGATGATACATTTGTAGAGCTTAATTAGTGTGTCATTTGAAACTAATTAATCATGTAATGCACTCGGTCCTTGATCTCATGGATATATGATCATTGATCAAGTCCTTCGTGTTGGTTACATGTCTTTCTAATGACTTGAGAAAAACTTAGAAGGATTGTTTTATCAATAGTTGACAAATTAATTCTCAACGCGTACTTATTAGAAGGTAGATTAGATTAGCGTTTAATAAAATACCCGAACCAAATTGTGCATATTAGGGTTTTCGTTATGGATTTTGAAAATCTATTTATCATCGCTTAGTATTTCAATAATATCGACGGAGTTTCCTCTAATATCTATCAGTTTTGATTGTTATTAAGTTGGTGCTATTATTTCATACCAACAATCTTGATTGCCATGCCAACTATCCTGAGTTGTTGCACTTTTTTTTGCACAATGTCTAGTCTACAAATTATTAACATAATAATCAAAAAAAATGTAATTACAAGGATCCGAGCTCGCTACTAGGTTTGTGATGCCGAAACATGGAAATATTGTCTAGAACTCAGTCTTTGATAGATGGTTAGATAACGTTTTAGAAAAAACAGAAAGTCGAGATTACTCGATCGATATTAACTTTTTATTTAGTTGACTTTTACATATCGAAATACAGTTGAGGTTGGTAACCATAAATATTTGTATGATCTTTATTTATTGAAAAGTGAAAATAGGCCACTTAAAGATTGCAGGTAACCTAAAGCTAATTAAGACTAATTATGACTTAATTTGCAATTTCCCAACAGTTTTACACCTAACCAAATTTAATATTTTCATTACATTCCCAAAACAAAAAAAGTAAAAAGTAATTAATTGCATACCAGTACATAAAGTTTGATCTTTTTACAGTTTAAGTCCTTTTATTTTTGCTTCCCATCAATAAGCAGAAGTAAAATAATATTCTGAAAAAAAATCCCCATGCTACTGTTATCCAAAAGCAGTTCCATTTTGTTAAATCTGTTATTCCTTCTTGTTTAAGAATATCAGCCCCTGTTGTTAAACATGTTGTGCTTGTTATGTTGACACCTAAAGATGTGCTCATGCTTTGTAGTAGCTTTAGTTTCATCGAGTTATCGATACCGCCTAGTGGGCTGTTGTCGAATATTTGAGTTCCTCTAACGAAACATTTTATGGGGTTTTGGAACTCGTTTTGTAGTACTGCTTCGTACGGGTACTTTACTAGTGAGATGTAGTGAAACCATATCCAGTAGCTAGGGATTCGGTCGCGGTTTATGAAAAACCCGCTGAAGAGAAGGAAGTACGCGAGGATTGCGACTACTATTGTGTATCCTAGCATCACGTGTGGGACGACTCCTGAGAGGAATGTCACGAAGGAGCTTCCGGCCCAGAAGGATGCTAGGATTATGAAGTAGTAGAATATGAACCCGGGGAAACCTCCATCGAGGCCTACCGCCCAAAATGTGATTGCTGAGAAGGCGAATGAGAGGAAGATGAGAGCGGGGATTGCGACGATTGAGTGGGAGAGAACGTAGGATGATCGTCTGTACGCGTTGTAAGCTGTTTCTCGCATGAAAATGTAGCGTTCTTGAAGGAATACGGGTAATGCGTCTGCACAAGTGTAGAACGTTGTTGACATCGCGAATGCGAAGAATCCTAGACGTTCTTGGACACCTTTTGGTGAATTATCGAGATTCCAAAACATTGTTGCGAGAATGAACCCTGTGACTACAACAGCACCTAGTCGAATCCCGAATAGTTCAGGCATTCTACGCGAATTAGTGAACGAACGTTTTGATAAAACCACCATTTCCATCCACATTGGATTCGCAAAAGTAGGAACCAACGAATTTGTGTTTATATTGCCATTCGAAGCACCAGCGCCAGAGACTAACTTGCCTCGAGATATGCTTGCACTAATCGCTTCTTTGAGCGAAAAACCATTAGCTGGTGTTTCGTTTCCAGTATTGATGCTGTTTCGAGATCGCTTGAGGTTTTGCCATGACTTGTTGAATTCAACTAGGCTTTTTGTTCCTCCTGGTGAACCTTCGAGTTCTCGAATCAAATCAAGCGCAAATTCAGTACGGTTTTCTTTATCCGGAATCGGATGACCAAAATCCGAGAAGTATAAAGGGAGATTCGCGGGCGAGCCACTATAAACCGTCTGTCCCCGAGACAAAAACAATAATCGATCAAGCAAACCGAGAATTCGATAACTCGGTTGGTGTACGGACATGATCACAATACTTCCACTTTGAGCAATCCTTTGTAAAACCTTCACAACCATATAAGCACTAGTCGAATCAAGCCCCGAAGTCGGCTCATCGAGAAGCAAAATAATCGGATCATGAATAATATCGATACCAATCGAGACCCGACGTCTTTCACCACCCGAGACTCCTCTATGTCCCTCATCACCTATTACAGTTTTCGCAGCGTTTCGAAGACCTAGTTGATCAATCAAAGCTTCAACTCTTAACTTCTTCTTCGACTTGGACAACGTTCGAGGGAGACGAAACTCAGCCGCAAACATAAGCGTTTCTTCGACCGTTAACATCGGAAACAATAAATCATCTTGCATTACATAAGCCGAGATCACCTTCAATAGCCTCGACTCCAACTGCTCTCCATTTAACGTAACAGCCCCTTTTAAACTACCTTTGGCGATTCGATTAGCTAAAGCATCGATCAAAGTAGACTTCCCCGAGCCACTCGCGCCGAGAACCGCGAGTATCTCCCCGTCCCTAGCTTGTCCCGAAATATCATTCAACAACACTTTCGACCTCGAAAACAACCTTTCACCACCAACAGCTTCCGTCTCGGTTGCACAACTTCCCCTTAACCTTTTCTGTTTACCAAACAAAGACATCTTACTACGAACCTTAACCGAATACGTCAAATTATTAAACGATAAAACAAAAGGCAACGAGCGTGGCTCGTTGCTCGTTTCGCTCGTTTCGCTCATTTCCAACACACGATGAGCGGGAGTCGCCGTCTCATCGGTGTTGTCTTTTCTAATATCTCCAACATACTTTAATAACTCACCGAGCGTCGGAGATCCGGATGCGTTAGACGCAGCCGCCTGCCGACGATCGTAAAAAGCCGTAGAGTCCGTCATGTTATGTGCCAAGAATGTGAGAAAATTAATAGCTGTGGTTGGAAAGAATGTGAGAAGATATGAAGAAGTTAAAGAATGAGGTGGTTATATATATAAATATATATATATATATAGATAGATATAGATATGTATACGTATATGTATATGTATATGTATATGTCATGTGTGTGAAGAATTTGTGTTCAGATTTCTTCTTTGTTGCATGGGGGATGGATGACGAGTGAGATAATGTGTGTGATTATAGTGTTTGTGTGTGAGAGAGAACATCTAGAATATCATTACCATTAATTAATTGTAATTTATGATTTCTATTAGGGTTGTTAACAACTTAACATCTACGATGATCGGTAAAATAGGATCGAGATCAGAAGATCATATTCAATTGTTTTCAATCGAGTTTCTATATATTTATAGTTGAAAAAAAAGTAAAAAAGGAAAAAAAGATTATATTTCTAAATATTTAGATTACTTAATTGAGTTATTGTTATTGTTGTAATTTATTGAATAATTTTATATTTGAAATATAACTAAAGAAAGCTGATTATTTAAAAGATTAATTGTCTAATTATTTCGTGTTATCTAGCTACAATGTTTTTAAGACATTGCAATTGTGTGATTCTGGATCACATGTTTTAGGACAAACATTTTTGTCTATAATTTATCCTTTTAGTTCGACATGTTTTTTAATATAATCATTATTATTAAAAACCCCCATATTATATACACTCCGTATAAGATAAAGTATAATTACATATGGTAAACATTTATTTTACCTTATTTACATTGTTTAAAGTTTAAATAATGCACTTTTTGTGATCCTAACACATGTTTAGTGTTTTATAACAAGTATATCTTATGTTGGTCGCGGTCTTGTTCAATAACTCTCTATCATATTCTCGATCACTATATATTCAAAACAATGTTTATATTAAACAAGTTTTATATTTTATACAATGATTTATCTGTTTTTATAAGTCTGTCTCGTTTCATCGTATATAACAACGCTTGATATGTTTAGCCCGTATGGATCATTTTGGTCATCTATCTTTTACTTTTCCCGCTCCGTCTAGATGAATGACATCCGCGTAAGTGACTAATCGACTTATTTACATATAGATGTTTAAAAATTGTAAAAGGTTACTAAAAACTATAGTTTTGTGAAGAGGGTGTGGTGACCTACAAATTGCCTAATATGATGTCTAGACGTCAGTGATTAGCTGAGATGAGTGTTGAGGAAAACAAGTGTGGACACGTGTCATGCGTTGATTCACTGTGACGTATTAAGCTAAGGGATTAGTAAACAGAATCGTTCTAAATTAGGTAAAGATGGTAATCTACAGTTTGGTTTTAAACTTACAAGCAACTTACCTACCAAAACAAAAGTAACTTAGTCAAATTACAACATTTTAGATTTTATAAAAGCATAGATATATCTTAGGGGATGTTTGTCTCGCTTTTTAACGGGTTTATAAATTTATCAAATTTAGTTTATGGTTTAAATAATCTATAAATTCAACTTGATAATCTTATAAATCGAAAAAATTGATTTATGAGCTTACAAAATTTACTTAAGCTCGTTACATGCAGAAACAAACACCGCTTTGAAATCATAATATTTTTTAATAGTCATACTTTATTACAAAAATAAATAAGACTTTTATAATCGAAAAAATAATGTTTATTTATTTTTCTTTTCCCTTATAAATTATAACATTATTATTATATAATTTATTTTTTTTAAAGAATAGTTCGCTTTGTGCTCATTGCATGGCTGAAGAACACCGCGGAATGGAGGAGCGCCGCCAGAAGATTATTCCAGAAAACATACAACGACGAATTACAAAATTCTTCGTCACTAATCTACCCACAAAGTGTAGTGGGAATGATTTGGCCGAACATGTACGTGAGGTTGGCAAGATTCACAGTATATATATCGCAAGGAAAATGGATAAGAGTGGGAACAGGTTCGGTTTCGTTTCAATGCTTGATGTGAAAGATAAAGAGGAGGTACTCATGAATCTCCGCAACATTCGTCTGGGGGAATATAAATTATGGTTCAATGTGGCCAGATTCGTTGGCATCGGTTTACAAGAGGGGAGAAAGGTCGTTTAAAGATATGCTCGTTGGCAAGAAAGTGATTGTTGATAGCGGTGTTAATGCTTTCAAGGAATTACATGGAAGAGCAATGATCGCAAGTATGGTTGATGTGGACGCACTGAAAAACATCAAAGTGATCATGCATGAGATTTGTCCCGCTTTAGGCAAGGTCCAGTATCTGGGTGGTTTGGATGTACTGGTCACGTTCGAGGATGCGGATATAGCTTTAGCAGTTCAGGAATCTGCAAGATCAAGTGTGGGTAGGTTCTCGAGGATCTCTATGTGGGAAGGGCACCATTTGGGGTGGAGCGTTTGGCGTGGCTCAAAGTAAAAGGAATACCTCTACATCTACTAACTAATGAAGTTATTGATATGGTAGGAGGTATTTTTGGGAAGGTGGTTCATAAGGCTGACATGACTAATTTAGATTTGGATTTGTCATATGATCATGTTGGGGTTTTGTTAGGAGATGGCAATAGGGTAGCCGAAGAAGTAACATTGCACTGGAAGGATAGGAAGTCTCGAGTTTGGGTTATGGAGGAAATGGGTGAATGGTTGCCTGAATTCAACGACGTCACGGATGCCCAGATGAACGTAAACTCTGACGAGGTTGATGGTGAGGAGCCTATCGAGTCACCGGAGAAGAACGGTAACGTAAGTTTGACTGGTGATGCACAAAACATGGAAACTAATAATGTCATTAATGACAAAGGTTATGATTCCGGTAATCAACGCCCAATAAATGCTGCTGAGCAATCAAGGATTGTCAACGAAACAGTTTCTATAATTAATAATGTGGAAGATGGTTTTGTCCCAGCAATTAATTTTCCGTTTGAGCAATTTTATAAGGAGAGTAATGAAGACCAAACTGGCGGGAGTAATGTTTATAAACGTAAGAAGTTTAAAAAAGGGGGAGAGTTGGGCCGGTCCAGTAAAACATATTCTAGTAGTCAGGAAAGTTTGTAAATAGTCAAAAGGCCTAAAAAGTTGGACCCGTTTGGACTTAACAAACTGTTGGGACTGAAGGATGAGGAGGAATCCAAAACAGTGGAAGAAAATGCGGCCCCGTATGATACGAATCAAGAGGATCTTGACTTTAATTGCCTTCCAAATTCACCCCCTTCCGAGAATAACAACCCACCTGAGGATAGAAGAGCGGATACAGAGGACGAATATAATGAAATTGATTCTCAAGAAGGAAGAAAGCATTGGGATGGGTTACATCCTATGGTCGAAATTGAAGCCACTAAGGAGATGGGAGAAAAGTTAGGGGTTCAACTCGACAGGCACGATAACTTAATTCGTGATGCTATTGAACAAGAAGGATTACAAATCGGTAAATCATGAATTGTCTTTCGGTTAATATTCGTGGGATAGGAGTGGGAGGGAAGGATAGATGGATTAAGGGGCTGAGAGAGGAGTTTGGTATTTCTCTAATAGGCTTGCAAGAGACTATGTACAGTAATAACATTCAAATGGGTTTGCTGGCAAATTATTGGGGAGGGATGGGTTTCGATTATGACTATGTTAATGCAGTTGGACACTCGGGGGGTATTGTCAGTATGTGGGACCCTAAAGTTTTCACGAGAGACAAGGTGATTAAAGATGATAATTTTCTGGCGGTTTCCGGTCTATTGAAAGAGAAATTGGTTCGAGTAAATATTATAAATGTGTATGCGCCCCAACAAAATGTAGATAAAAGAAGACTTTGGTCGAGAATTCATCATTGTATGCAATTGTGGCAAGGCTGGTGGATAGTTTTTGGGGACTTTAATGCGGTTAGAAACACGGAAGAACGGAAGAATTCAGTTTTCGATTCGAGTTGTGCTAGGGATTTTAATGATTTTATCGACGAGGTTGATCTTCGGGAATATAGCTTGAAGGGTTTGAAGTATACGTATTTAGTTCACAGGGAAGGCGTAAATAAGCTGAGTAGAATTGACAGGTTTTTTGTTTGCTCTAATGTGTTCAATAATTGGCCCAATGCTTGTGTTAGAGCTCTTCACAGAAATCTCTCGGATCACTCTCCTTTGGTTCTATCGATGGTTGAATCGAATTTTGGTCCCAAACCCTTTCGCTGGTTTGACTCATGGTTGGATAGGCCCGGATGTCATGACCTGGTTGAATTGTTGCTTAAGGATAATATGTTTCAGGGGCGTGCGGACCGGGTTTTAACCATGAAACTAAGAGTTCTACGAAACAGGTTGAAGTCTTGGTTTAAAAAGCTCAAAGCAAAAGAGGTTGAAGATGAGAAGAGATTTCGAGTTGAGAAGGAAGATATTGAAGTGCTGATGGAGCAGAAAGATCTTGATGAACCGGAATTATGGATTTGGGCGGAATGTAAAAAGAACATTGAAGAGATTGTACCGTGATATCAAACAAAAGTCGCGGGTGAAATGGGCATCGTTTGGGGATGAGAACTCGGCCTTTTTTCATAGTGTGGTTAATGGTAGAAAGGCGAGGAATGTTATCCCAGGTCTTGCCGTCAACGGGGAATGGGTATCAAAGCCGACTTTGGTTAAGCAGGAAGTACTGCGGTTTTTTAAAACTCATTTCAAAGAAAATTACGCTCAAAGACCAATGATGGAATGTTCTGGTATGAAATCTATAAGCAGTGAGGACAGTAATTTTTTAATTTCGCCGTTCTCTAAACAGGAAATTAAAGAAGCGGTTTTTGAATGCGGATCTAATAAGGCTCCGTGTCCGGATGGCGTTAACTTCCGTTTTGTGAAACATTTCTGGAGTTTACTGGAGGAAGACTTTTGTAGGATCATGGCTGAATTTCATGATGCTGGTACTATCTCTGGTGTGTGCGGTGCGTCATTTATTACATTGATTCCGAAAGTAATCTCGCCATCAGGTCTTAAAGATTATAGACCTATTACTCTTGTTGGGATGATTAGTAAAGTTATCTCCAAAACTCTAGTGAATCGTCTTAAGAAAGTTCTGGGAAGTGTAATCTCTGAAAACCAATCTGCATTTTTGAAAGATCGATTTATTCTCGATGGTCCCCTCATTGTCAATGAGTTAATGAAGTGGTTAAAAAAGAGGAACAGGAAAGCTTTCTTGCTTAAAATAGATTTCGAGAAGGCATACGATAATGTCAACTGGAACTTTTTGCTATCTATTATGGCTCAAATGGGTTTCCCCCCTCGGTGGTGTAGATGGGTTCGAGGTATCCTCGTTTCTGCTCGCTCGGCGGTCTTGGTGAACGGATCTCCCACATTTGAGTTTAACTGTGAGAAAGGTTTACGCCAGGGCGATCCCTTGTCACCGTTTTTGTTTTTGATTGTCATGGAAGCTCTATCCTGGACCTTGAATAAAGCCAAAGAAATTGGCGAATTTACGGGCATTAACTTTACTGATAATGAAGTTGATATTACACATCTGTTCTATGCTGACGATGCTCTTATTTTGGGTGACTGGTCTCGGATTAATTTGGAAAATACGGCTCGAATACTTCGGGTTTTTTATTTATGTTCGGGTCTTCGTATTAATATTCACAAATCTAATTTGTTTGGAGTTGGGACTGCCGATACAGAAGTAGATAACTTGATGGAAGTTTTGGGTTGTAAAAGGGGCTCATTTCCCTTTGATTATTTAGGGATTAAAGTTGGAGCTAATATGAACCGGGTAAAGAATTGGAATTCGGTGATTGACGTTATTAAGGCTAGACTTGTGTCGTGGAAGGCGAAAACATTATCTATAGGCGGAAGACTGATTCTTATTAAGTCGGTTTTGGAAAACTTGCCGATTTATTATTTCTCTTTATATAAGGCTCCTATGACAGTGATTGATCGTATTGAAGCGATTATGAGACGTTTCTTGTGGGCAGGGTCCACGTTAGAGAGAAAGATCGCATGGGTGGCCTGGGATCTGGTTACTACTCCTAAAGATAAGGGCGGTTTAGGAATTAGTAGGCTGCAATGCATTAATGAAGCTCTACTTCTTAAGTGGTCTTGGCGTTTTAAAAAAGATGGAAACAATATGTGGAAAAAAATAGTTGTGGGGTGTCATGGGTCATCTAGAGCATGGACTATGCTACCGTGTAATCCCGCGGCTAGTGGCTGTTGGAAACAGATTGTGAAAGTAGGGGAAAAAAGGCTTCAAAACGGTAGAAATCTTAATAGCTATTTTGTGGGAGTGGTTGGAAATGGGGATACCATCAATTTTTGGGTTGATAATTGGATCGGTAATGGGCCGTTACGCATTCAATATCCGAAGCTATTCAGCTTAGAAAAACGTAAGTGGGCCACGGTTGCCAGCCGTGTTTATTTCGTGGCTGGTGTTAAAACTCTTGCTTGGGAGTGGCGTCGGGAACCTGATTCTAATGAGGAAGTCAATGATCTTTTTGCATTGCTATCGGACATTTACGATCATCCGTGGGATATTGGAGAAGATCGTTGGAAGTGGGAAGGCGACAAAGACGAAACTTACACTGTTAATAAAGCAAAAAAGATGTTAACCGTTAGTCAAATGACAGCGAATGTTTCGAAGCTGAAATGGAATGGTTGGACTCCATTAAAGTGTAGAATTATGGTATGGAGAGCGGAGCTAAACAGGTTACCTACAAGAATGGAGCTGGTTAAACGAGGGATCCATATGGACAACGAGATGTGCCCTCTTTGTGAAACTGACTTGGAAACGGCTATTCATTTGTTCACGGGGTGCTGGTTTTCATGTGAAGTTTGGTATAGAGTGGGGGAGTGGTGTAGGATGAGTCCGATTTTCGTGTTTGATATTCAAGACCTGCTAATGTTGGCTGATACACAGACTAAGTCGAAAAAAGAGGCTCAAATCCTTAGAGGCATTATTTATACGGCTATGTGGTGTATATGGAAAGAAAGGAATGATAGAGTTTTCAACAATAAATCTCGGAGAGCTATCGAAGTGACAGAAAACATTAAGCTATCGTCGTTCTTTTGGATTCGTAATAGATCTAGAATAAAAGACATTGATTGGAATAGATGGTGTAATAATCCTTTAGGTTAATGTTTCGTCGTTTGTCTCGAGGGTCCTTGCTTTGAGGACCGTCCGTGGTGCTTTTTGTTTGAATGAAATTTAATCTTCAAAAAAAATATAATTTATTTTTACTCGTATTATGAAATTGTTTGTGGGTAATAACCATATGAGTGTCTATTGATTTAGAGGGTTATTTGGGGTTTATTTTAATAAGGATAGAACATCAAATGTGGGTGATACAATCGAGCTATGAAAACTATACTAGCGCGGATCCGAAAATTGACTTGTTTAACAATTTAAGACGATAAAACATTAAACGTGCTAGCCACTATGGGTGAATCAAGTTCTTCTATGGCGTCGACCTATGACCAAACTAATACTGAATATGGGAGGTATACGGGAACCGATTTTTTAGCCACTATGGGGGTTGAAGAATTCTCCAACTTTGAGGTTTCGGCTTGGTGGAAAGCACGGGAATCTCAATTTCCCGTTCTCTCCGCCATGGCCAAAGATCTACTAACCGTCCAAGCTTCTTCGGTAGCTTCGGAATCCATTTTTTCTCTTAGTGACAGGGTATTATCTTTACGAAGAACAAGACTCACACCGGCGGCATTGAAGATGTGCATTTGCTTGAAGGTTTACTTAGACGAGGCCGAACGTACACAAGACCACCAAAATCTTAAAGGAAAACTAGAATATGAAGGCGAAGTACTCGATATCGAGGTGGAAGAAGGAGTTGCAATATCACTTTCCGATAAAGAAATCGCTCTCGATGAAGCTATCCGAGCATCTAGCTCCGAAGATGAACAAGTTCCCGTTGAAGATGACTTTATTCAAGTAGACGAAAATTAAGAATGAAGAAATCAATTTCAAATTTCCAATGTTATTAGTTACATTTCTAATAAAAAATAGTATTTTTTCCGCACTTTGTTTAATAATTGTCGAAATATTAAGATTTGAAAATTTGTTTTAAGTTTTTTTTAGTAGAATACAATGTTTATGTATGATCGGTGCCAAGAATTTTTAAAAAATCGAATTTTAAAGTGTTTTTGCAAGTTACGCTTTTTTTTTCCCAATGTTACATTTCTAATAAAAAATAATACTTTATGTATGATGTGTGCCAAAAAAAATTAAAAAAGTCGCACATTTTGTTTGATTATGTGAGAAATATTAAGCTTTGAAAATGTGTTTCAAGCTTTTTTAGTAGATAACAACGTTTATGTATGATGTGTGCCAAAAAAAATTAAAAAAGTCGAATTTAAACGTGTTTTTGCAAGTTAGGTTTTTTTTTATTTTATTAAATAGTGTAAACCGGTTTTTAACCGATTTTTGGAACCGAACCAGTTTGGAATCGGTATGAAACCGTTTTGTCCGATTCTTACTTTCACCATCGAAAAACCGGTCCAACCCGAACCGGTTTGGATGGTTTGACTAAAAACCGATTCGATTTTCAAACTTGGTTCGGTTTCCGGTCAAACCCAATTTTGACACCTCTAGTGTGAGCTAATGCGTTCAAGACCTGCAAACAAGGGACAATAATTATAATTTATGTAGTGAAGCGTAAATTTATTTTTTTCAAATTTTATTTATTTATTCGTATTAAGTCATGGTATGTGTTAATTAAGTCTTTAGTAATAGTTTATTTAAGTCTGTAATGGCCCAATAGCATTGTATTATTAATTGGGCTATTTAGTCTGTTATGGGTGTTAATGGACTTTGCATAGTCCATGAGCCCATTAGTGGCCCAAGCCTGTGAACATGTCTCTATATAAAGAGACATTGAGTTTAGGTTTAGGTTAGCAATTCTGAATAGTGAATTAGCGAAGACAGACTCAGAGAATTCTGTGAAAGGCTACTTGTTGTAATTGAGTGATTCAATTAATAAGATAGTCAGAATTGGTAATTGTGTTTATTGTTATTACTGCTTTCGATTATAATCTGTGCATACTAATTACGAGATTCAGCCTCGTGATTGGTGAGTTTAATCCTGTAGATCGGACCACTGGGACCTACAATTGGTATCAGAGCAAACGAACTGTTTGCTCTCTATCGAGATTTGGTTCAGGATTAAATTCAGGTTTTAATCGATTTTGGGAATTAGGGTTCTTAATATTTATGTTTGGGCGGCTGCAGACTTGAAAGATTAGGGTTCTAGTTTTTCTAGCGGCTGTTAAAATTAGGGTTTCTGAATTTTTCTGACGGCTGGAGTTTGAGATTCAGGTTTTGTGGCAGTCAAGCTCGTTGACCAAACAAGTTAGTCAACAAGTTCGTCAACAATTTCGAGTAACTTCGTGGATTTGAAAAATTAACATATTGCTGTTTTGGCCCTTAACAAAATTCAGTAATCAGATTTGGGCTTATTTGGGCCTTTGTTTGATTGGGCCTTTATTTGAACACGTTGGCAGTGATTGAAAAACAAAAGGAAAAGTAAAAGAGGGCATCTCAAATTTGTGAATTACTACTCTCAGCCGACAAAAAGCAAAACAAACAGCTCTTAAATAATTAATTTGGGTATTCTTTGTCAAATTGAAATTCATCTTCGTTTGAAATAAAAGTCATCATCTTCGTCATTAGTTATCATCTTCATGAGCAGATTGTGAAATTTAATTGGTGATCTTCGTCATCATCTTCGTGATTTCTTTTCTTCATCTTCGTGGCAGCTTAGAAACAACTTCGTGGTTGTGATAATCTTGTTCGTGCTTACTGAAATTGAAACATCTTCGTGGCTGATTTCAAGTTTGTTCACGAACAACATCTTCGTTTCATCTTCGTCGGCTTTGTTGTTCGTTATCATCTTCGTCAGGTTATCTTCTTCGTGAGGACAGCGGCGAAGACACACACAGTCAGGGACGAAGATCATCTTCGTAACCCGAAATCATCTTCGTGGCAGCAATAGAGAACAAACAAACATCTTGTTCGTGTTTAGTTGACGAACAGAAACGAACACCTTCTTCGTCGGGTTGCTTCTTCGGCGAAGACCTTGTTCGTGACTGATTTAGACAACATCTTCGTTTGGATACAAGGATCATCTTCGTGTTTGCTGATTGATGTTCGTCTTTGTAACTGATGTTCGTGGATTGATGTTGACTTTGATATTCGTCTGATGCTCGTGCTTTCTTAGCTATATGTTCGTGAAATTTGTGAAACTTTTGTTTGTGTTCGTGGCTTGATTTTGAAAATCAATTTCGTGAGTAGTTCGTGATTCATCTTCGTGGCCGTGTTCAGACTTACTATTGTGGACACTAATTGGGCTTCCATTGGACTGCTCATTTGGGCCTGCATTTGATTTGTATTTCGGGCTTTACTTGGACTGATTTAAACGTGTTATTTGGACTGGACTTCTATTGAACTTGGACTCGTTAATTACTTTGACCGATTAATTGGACTTATTACTTGGACGATGGACTTAATTAATTTAACAAATAATAAAGAAATGGATTCTTTAAAATCCGATAGTCCACCTAAATTAAGTGACAAGTCTTTTTATTATGAATGGGCAGATAAGTTTGAATCTTACTGTAGGGTCAATGACTTACAAATGTGGGTGTGTATTCGAGAGGCATATAACCATCCACGCGCTACTACAAACGGTGTGACTGCTGAAATCCCAGTCGCTAAACTCACACCTGAGCTTAGACGAGAATATGATGGTGAGAAGAGAGCATTGGCAAGTCTAAAGATGGCCTTGCCAGCTGAAATGTCACATCTTTACAAGAACAATAGCCAAACTTCAAATGATCTATGGAAAGCGACTGAAAAACAATATGCCGGAACTCCTGCTCAGCAAAAGAGTCGAGCGAACCTCCTTAAACGACAATTCAATACTTTCAGATCAGGAGTCAATGAACCTTTTGAAGATACTGTTACCAGATACTACAATCTCCTTGCAGAACTTGCCAGATATAAAATAGACGTAGAAAGCGAAAAGGTTGAGAGATTTTTTGATGCCTTGCCTAAGCGTTGGGAGAGTTACATAAATTTAATAAAAGATGAAATTGATAAAAACACTGGCGAAGTATTAACTTTGGAGAAATTGCTGGAACGATTCAGAGGTTATGAGTTGACACGTTTCACAACAACTATGATTGCAGATCAAACACCCCATGGACAAACCTCAAATCATGCATTCAAGGCTTCAGTTAGTGATCAAGATACTGAGAGTATGTGTTCGGACAAAGAACAAAACGATGTTCGAAGTGAAACCAGTTGTACTGCATGTGATTCTGGTACTGCAAGTGAAATTAGCTCAAATGAAGAGAATATTCATGATACTGAAAATGAATCAAAGGTTTGCAGTTGTACGTTGGATCTATCTAACGAAAACTTTATCGCAAAAATGGCTGGTATCCAAACAGAAAAGTCAAAGGTACTTCTTGACCTTCAATCCGTGAAGGAGCTGTGTAAATCTTTCACTATTTTAACTCTTCAAAATGATGAGTTGACTAAGTCAGTATCTACTTTGGCATCACAGCAAACTAAGCTTGAAAAAGAAGTGTCAATACAAATTTTCTTAAAAGATGATATGTCCAAGAAATTTCATCAAAACGAAAAAACTAGAAGGCAACTTTTAATAGATGTTGGTCTTTTAACTCAAAAAATTGACATGTTATACGAATGTCTTGAAAACGAAAAGAAGAGTTTTGCGGCCAAAGTACAAGAGTTGAATGAGTGTCGAGTAAAATTAACTGAACAGGAAAGGAAGATGGAACAGTTCCGCACCTCTTCTAGAACATTGAACTCCATCATAAGTCGTCAACGCACTAGTGGGAACACTGCAGGTTTGGGATATAATGAAACACCTCCACCTTATAGTCACAATTACAATTCTCTTAAAGCTGAATGTGACGTGAAGGAAAACAGTGCTGACTCTTCTTGTGAATCTTCCTCTACAAGGGACGATCAAGCTGAGTCAAGTGTTTCGAAGACAAAAATGAGTACATTAGCTGAAAACTCAAAACCCAAACAGCCCATGGACGACTTGAAGTGCTTTAAATGTCGGGAACATGGTCATGTGGCCTCGGTATGTCCAAAGAAGAAGAAAGAGCAAGCTAGCAGATCGTCTTCACCGAAGACTAAACCAATGGCTCATTCACATTCACCTGTACGGAAACAGGTGCAGCCTGTTCGAAAGTCAATGGCTCGATCTTATTCACCTGTACGGAAACAGGTGCAGCACTCTCGAAATTCAATGACTCGATCATATTCACCTGTACGGAAACAGGTGCCTCAAAAATGGATTAAGAAACAGGAACACACGGGTGTTTCTAATGATCGTTTATTTCAACCGCGTCCATTTCGACCGTCTTTCAGAAGTTCTAATCCATACTGCCCGAGTCAGAGAGAACCTTCCTTTTATCAGCAGTCGAGATCCTTTCGTCCACCGATCAACCATCTGAATTCTAAAGTTCAAGCTACGGTTACTAAAGATGATGGTTTCTTCAAAGAGCTTGTCTATGTGAACGAAAGAGGACAATCAAGACGCGTTATGGCATGGGTTCCCCACCATAACTGATCATTGCTAATTATAGCTGATATTATTTGTAAGTTTGTAATTTCTTTTTATGAAAATTAGAATCGACATGAAAACTTCAAAATTTCGTGTCGATCTCTTAAAAAAAAAAAAAAAAAAAAAAAAAAAAAAAATTAGAATCGACTTGAAACACTCAAAATTTCGTGTCGATATCTTAAAAAAAAAAAAAAAAAAAAAAAAAAAAAAAAAAAAAAAAAATTGTTACTAACGTTTGTTTGCAGGTTACGAAGCGCGTACGAGACTCTCTTGAAAACTGCTGTTTGAGACGTTGTTCATCGTCAGACAGCTCAGGGGGAGTTTTGTTGTCATTTATGGAAGCTCGGAAAATACAAGAAAAGTGATGAACTTAGTTGAGTCAACTTGTGATGAAGACTTTGATAAAGAACGAAGTTCACAACAACAAAGGGAGCTGCCTAACTCTTCACAAGCATTAAGGGAGAAGATTAACTTTCACATAAGCGTAAACGGAGAAGACTGAATCTTCACAAGCTTAAACGGAGAAGACTGAATTATTGCAACAACTCAGGGGGAGTTATTCAAGACAATGATGAGTTAGAAGAACCTGCAAGGAACACAAGGAGAAAAAGAATATAAAGACTTTGAGCGTATAATGGAATCTAGAAGCAACAGTCAAGGGGGAGTTTGTTGGTGCAAATTGTGTGACAGTTGTTCTAGATTAATTAAGTCTTTAGTAATAGTTTATTTAAGTCTGTAATGGCCCAATAGCATTGTATTATTAATTGGGCTATTTAGTCTGTTATGGGTGTTAATGGACTTTGCATAGTCCATGAGCCCATTAGTGGCCCAAGCCTGTGAACATGTCTCTATATAAAGAGACATTGAGTTTAGGTTTAGGTTAGCAATTCTGAATAGTGAATTAGCGAAGACAGACTCAGAGAATTCTGTGAAAGGCTACTTGTTGTAATTGAGTGATTCAATTAATAAGATAGTCAGAATTGGTAATTGTGTTTATTGTTATTACTGCTTTCGATTATAATCTGTGCATACTAATTACGAGATTCAGCCTCGTGATTGGTGAGTTTAATCCTGTAGATCGGACCACTGGGACCTACACTACCTACACCGTAATAACTTTTTGTGTGATCCATAATTCTTGTATTATCGTTTTTATTTCCCGTCACATAATTAGTCTCCACTTTAAAAATACACAACATTTAGAAATTTATAATTATGTTACTGTTTACCAATCAAAAATAAATTATACCTATTCAAACCTCTTTTGTTCCGCTAGAACTAAAAATAGACATTCATTTTGGGACAACACAAGAGAGTATTATGGACACTTAAATTAGAAGGAACGGAGAATTAAATTTCCAAATAAAATATCGTTATAAGAAACAAAACCAAGAAAAAAACACAACATATGTTACGTGAAATTAGTGCATACCCATTACCATAGTTAGAAACTTTACGGGCTAGTCAATGTGATTTAAATACACCATACACGGTTAGGTTGGCCACTACATCTACTCGAAGGGTTAGACTCTAACATTAACGTGTCAACTCAAATGATGCATCACACCCCACGTTTAGAGTCGATTGCTTGTGGTGGTGCATATGCACACTCTCATGTTGTTCGACTAAAACTTCAACATGCTGTCTATTAGAAGACGATCCTTTATCTTTTTCGTGTACGGGTGAAGGGGAATGTGAACCAGAAACAGGTTTGGTGGTCAGCTGACTTGGGCGGTGAGGCTGGTTATTGTCGATTCCAAGCTCGAATAGCTCAAATTCTTCGAATGAACGTAAAACCGGATGTAAATAGGACTCACACAAGTAAGATTTCATCTCCATTTCAGGTTCAGAAACTTCATCTTGTGTGTCTTTCTCCACAGCTTCCTGAAAATTAAAATCACAATTACCTCAAGTTTGGAACAAAACTCGAAAGTAACATAAAATAATTATGTTTCAGATGCTTTCAACGGGCAAATAAGATAGATGGGAATTTACCTCAAGAGGGTATTTTCGGAAAGCAGGTTCGAAGCGGCTCTTGCAGTATACGTGAAAGGTCATGGTCAAAATCGGTAACACAACAAGCAACGGAGTGGAATTAACAGCCTTTTTTGTGCTAAGCAATCCCATCAAAAGAAACTGAGATATCATCAAGCTTGCTACTATTCGATGATGAACATGTGGCCAGAATGCACCAGCACTTTCATATCGTTGATTGTACACATTAATTATCTGTACCCATATAAAAAACTAAAATTTCACAAATATCCAACAAAATCGCAATAAAGAGGGTGTTTGGGATTTACCTGATGCCGATAAACGAAGTATGCAAATGCAAAGAAGACGAGTATAAAAGGAAGAAGGATTGGAGTAACTACAGCGTACACGGACCCCATTAGGAAGTATAGCTGAAGAGAAGGAATAGCTTCGGGGAAATCTATGCTTTTAGGATTCATTGCTTTTTGTTTATCTCTTTCGGTTTTTACAATTAACATGCTTTTTAAATGAAACATGATCAAAGGCTTTAACCGAAGAATCTCTCCAGCCATGCCTGCCCATCCGTCAACCATTATATATGTAATAAAGAAAGTAGCCTTCATTGGAATCGATACCCCAATGGTCCTCGGAATCCTGTAAAAACTCAAAAATTATCTACCAGACCGTTTTTTATAAAAAAAATTGTTTAAAGGGAAAGAAAGGTTACTGAGTGGGTGATTCGTGTAGGAAAGAATTAAGCTGCTCAATTGCTGTTCCGGTGGCAATACTACCCAAGAAAACATTCACCAGCATGAAAAAGTAGTATTTTGCAGCCGTACTCCTTTCCAATACAGAAAACGCAACGTGCCCTTCGATCTTTGACATAGTCATAAGAATACCAGGAAGAAGCCATAGAAAAACCTTTAACGCAAGACCAGGTAGAAAACCTTGAAGCAAAGACTTGATGAATCCCCTGCACACATTCGTAGAAATCAAAATCATAAAAGTATCTCATCAAAATACGACCGAGGAACTTGGAGAAAGATTGAAACTTGATTTACCATTCCATTACAGGCCTTAAAAATGGAACAACTTTTTCAAGACCTTCGAGATTAGCGAGCGACTGAACGAAAGCAATGGGTATTATGTAGAAGAACACCAGAGCGAACACCGCTAATGAGATAACTAGTTTACGGATGGTCAACGAAACAAAGGATATAGCAAGATTTTTCCAGTATACATCTCGAGGTTCAGGTGCCCAATCTGTTAACCATAGAATCGGATTTTTGCTTTGCTGTGTCTGAGCACAAACAGCTGCACCCCACCGAGAGTTGAACGATACAAATGCGGCTGGCATAATCCGTTTTGGGTCTTTGAGAAGTCTTTGATGCTCCTTCGTTAACTACTATTTCAACGGCAGATGTTAAAAAATATTAATCAAGATAGCAGTTTAAATTCAGACCATTTGACCTCAAAAGACAAATTGTATTTCTGTTTTTCGGAATTAAACGGAACAGACAGAACACTACACACCTTTTCGTCGAGCCCTTTAAGTTGTTGTTGATAGTAATCTATGGAATCTACTTTCTCGCCCCAAAGTCCAAGGAAGCCCGTCTAAGAGTTCATATATAACGGGTGTTATAATTCCATCTTGCCTGTTCTACTATATATGTTTGGATAGAAATATGCACAAGTTTACAGTGCATTAGAGGTACCTTTCTTGTTGGACGTTTTTCCGGATTTTTTTCAAACTTAAGATGGTTGTAATCTACTTTATTTTGCAATTTTTGTCTTTTCTTTACCACTCTTGCATATTTGTTTGCATTGTATACAACCTAAATCAAATGAAACAGTATCATGGTAACTGATAGTAAAATATATTATTATTTGTTTACATTCTTACACACTTCGAAATACTTTAAAACCAATAATGTTACCTGGTGACAAAGATAGTGAGTTTTATGATTCTTTTTGAAGAAGTAGTCCACAGTGTCAGAGATAGAACGGTCAGGGACACGGGGTACATTTCTAACGAGGACCTGCCAAAATAACTCCATTTAAGTTACGATGACAGTATCATAATGTCTCAAATAACAACGTTCATATTCGCTCATACAAGTTGACCCCACCACTTTATTTTGAACTTAAGACTGGCTTTTTTGTATTAAATTCTCAAACTTTCTTTTATTCTAAATACTTCTTATATAGTTTAATTACTAATCGACGTTTTCCTCCAGATCTCAAAGAATTCATGTTAAATCTTAATGAAAGAAATGAATTTGACTTTCAAGAGTCAAAGAAAATAAAGAAAGAAATATACATACAGTAAATTGTTCGGCTCGCCTACTTTTTGAAGCCAAAAAGTTCAATCTCATTGATGCTACCATATCGTACTCCTTGTAGAGCATGTAGCATGTCCAAAACGTGAACAGGTACATCATCAAAATGTGTGCTAAAAATCTGATAAAGAAAAAACATGTAAGTTGAGAGGCCTGGATATAATTTCGAGTGAAATGTATTATCGTGATTCGGTGATTCCGTCAAGCCATGTGCTAAAACTGATCGGGTTAATCATATAAAAAATTGCTGTGTTAAAAACGCCTGGGATGGGCCTTGTACAAAGACTTCCTTCTCCGAAATTGCATATTGAAGGACTAAATGTGGTAATTTCGACCCATATACTTAGAAAGGGGTCGACTTGGGTCAAAAAAAGACTCTCCAACGGGTCAGAGGAGTTTAGAATAAGGATTTCACTAAAAAGAAAACAGGCGAAACTCATTGAATGGCCAAAGTGACTAGAACATAAGGTACAACGGTCAACAAAAATTTTTTATATTACAAATTACAATGCCATACAATTTTTATATACTCGTCCATATAAGATCTAAACGGGCAAGTCCACAAAAAACGAGCGTACTTTTTGGTCAATTTCTATTTTAGAAACATTGAAAAGCTTATATTCGCAAAGGGGCTGGATAGGAATTGGGACGACAGATTTCCACCTATGCAACTGAAATAAGAACAAAAACTTACTTTGGAGATTTAGGTCGAACATTTGATATGGAAAGCTTATCAATGTCACTGATCACCAACTCTTTGCTTAGGAAAAACAACATCCCACCCGTTGCATTAACCGGAATAAGAACCAAGAGCGCAACAATTGCAGCTGGCCCGAAAATTTTCAAGCTGCAATTTAAATAGGATGATAAGTAATCAAAAGAAAACAAGAAAATAGTTGACTTGAAATATATATAAGTATTACTAAACTTAGAAGTGCATTTTCCACTAATTTACTTATGAATAGGTCAATTCTACTTGAGTTTTTTCTTTAATGAGTAAAATAAAAAAAATGTTGGTTTCGAAGGAAACGGATCAAATGGGTTTAATGATCATATGGGTCAGAAGTCGCCGAAAGTGTAATTTTTTAAAGCATAAAACCTTTATTAAAAAACTTATTAGTATACTTTTTGTTATCATAACGATTTATAAAAATTAAAAGAAAAAATTGGATAGATAAGCGCTAACCCAACCATGCCTGTTTACCAAAAAACATTTAGACGTTACCCACTGTCCTCAACAAAAACTCGGAGCTTGCCTGCAGACTAGTTAGGCCAAAAGTGCTTGATATCCCCCCCAAACAAATAAAATTTAAAGCTTAAAAATCTCAATCCTTGAGAATACTTATAAAAAAACATTGCATATTGTTCTGGTTGATAACAAATGGTTCATTTCAATTTTTTGTGGTCCAAAGCTAGATCAAGAGCTAATGATACGGAAATATGTACTCATTATTAATTGAAAAACTGGGTCGATTTTCATCTTTGTATGCCAGATATTTTTTTTTAAAAGGCAACTCTTACATCACTACCTCCGGGTCAATGAATGAACTCATATATCGTCAGACTACAAGCCATTTGGTATGTTCCAAGTATATTTAAAAAACATTCACTACGTAACTTTAAAAATTGCTTTAAAATGGAAAATAAACCAAACTAATATAAGAAAAAGAAAAAAAAAAAAAAAAAAGTTTTACCCAAGAAGATAAATCCTTAAAAAAGCAGCAGAATCAAGTCCAGCATGTTCAATAAGATCAGATTCCTTCATTTGAATAGCTTCAGGCATCCAATTAAGGAAAGTAAGATAAGTTTTATAATTAAGATTAACAAATTTCCCCACAAAATTATTGGGAGTATTTGTAGGACTAGTTCTAGCTCCAATAATATACCATTTACAGAAATAAACTCTGTCATTAATGGGTTGGATTCTAAGTAGAGCAAAAGCTAACAAGAAAGCAAAAGCGGTGATTATGTTTATAAGTGCAGAAACACCAATATCACCTAAACTAGCCATTACATGAAATTAAGGAACATAAAAGAAACATAAAGGGAAAGTGAGTTTGAAATGTTTCAAGTGGAAGACGGTGGATGTTGAAAGAGAATGTTCTGGTGTGAATGGAAAGGTGGTTTTGTTGGAGGTGGGTGTCTTAAGTTGTTTGTATTATAAGCTAGGTTGTTTAAATCTTCTTATTTGTTTCGGTTTGTATAACGGATTTATGAACTGAAGTTACGTAAATTTTAAAAAATTTATAAGTCTAATTCTTTTGATTTGTAAGCTTAACTTGATAAATTTATAAACCAAAAATGATTATATTTTCATAAGTTTATAAACTTAGTTATTATATAAACCGAAACAAACATCCATAAATACATCCTCCCTCTCATATCGATTATCTTGTTTATAATTTATGAATTCTTCTTTATTCAATTATTTTTATTTTACTTTTACTTTAAATAATTTCTTTATGTTATATAATATTTGATAAAAGATATTATATTAATGAAAATATAAAGGGTAATTTGGTAACTTCAAGTATTTAGTTGTCATTTAACGGAGAAAACTAGCGGAAGTCAGACGGAGGGAGAAAAAAATGAAAAATAACATTTTGGGGACATAAATTACAAGAAAAAAAGTTGAAGCACGAAATCGACGAATTAGCTAGTCATGAGGGACAAAAATTACAATGTACTCTTAAATTAGATATTATAGTATATGTTTCACTATACATACTTCTAATTATTTGTAAAACATAGAGTAAATTACATGTTTGGTCCATGAAGTTTACCAGAAACTACACGTTTGGTCCCTTAAGAGCATAAATTACATGGATAATCCATTTTTTCTAAAAACTTATCACACGTTTCATCCAAAATTTGACCGACATAAAAAACAACCGTTAATGCTAATCAAGTTTCATCCAAATTTTAACGGTTTTTTTTTTTGTCATCCGTCTAAAATTTGAATGAAATGTGCAATAAGTTTAAAACAAATGGACTATCTATATAATTTATACTCTTTAGGGACCGAATGTCTAGATTATGATAAACTACATGGACCAAATGTGTCATTTACTCTAAAATATATTGATTTAGTCTTTGAAAAGCCAAAACATATGTTCTTGATTTTTTTTATTTTTCTTTTTTAATATCAATTTTGAATAAAAAGTTGTTTCTAAAGTAATGTGTTAAATTTAAGTAAGTCTATTGTTCAATTTCAGGATCAACAATTGGTATTAAAGTATATAGCTAAACACGAATAATTAGATCTGTTTTGGTACGATTGGTTGCACCTTTAAGTTATTATTCTTTAAGAGTTTAAAAAAGAAAAAAATGGCACTTACATCATAAAAGGACGATATTCTTTATTACTTTTTTCTTTTTGACTTTCGATATATATTTATTTAGTAAGTTTAAACTCATTAAAAGAATATATACAAAGATAAACTCTCAAAAATTCTAGTTTCTTAAAAAAAAAAGTGAAACATCTTATATTTTAAACAGTCACTTAAATAAATAAAAAGTATTAAATGCAAATAGGTAAATGAATGGATTACCTTTACAATCGTTTCTAATTAATCCTAATTACTTGTTCACTCTCCTAACCATATTTTCAAGAATACGGATGTCATATTCTTCCAAAACCACTTTCACTTGCCTATGAAATCCCATTGTTCAAGTAAAAATATTTCTATGATTATGTGTCTCACTTCCTTCTAACATGAATTCTTATTAAGCAAATTAAAAGTCACAACCGAAAGAAAGAAAAGATATTTAAATTGAGAGTTTCAAAAGTCACCCTAATAACAATACTCCGACCAAAAATAAGATATTTATAAAGGTCTAGGTGAACTCTTTCTCATAACTAGCATCACTTTAACCATAAAATATGTGTGTAGATAAAGTTGTTGTGAGCTCACTAATAAATCGATAAGTGTCTCGTAATGAAACAACTAACGATAAGTGTCTCATTAATGAACATCCGTGTTGCCGGTTGCAGATATTATAGATGCAGTTTATTATAAATAAAATAGGATATTTACATTTTCTATCCTCTAACATGTATACTTGTTACAAAAATATCCCTTATTTACTTCTTAAAGCATGTAAACATCCTTGCCGTTTGCTACAGGGAATATTTCCCATTTTCTTTTTCATGTATATTTGTAATTTCATTTTTATTTTAGAACTTGTAATATAAATACTTTTGTTTGTATAAATGAAAAAAATGATAAACGTGTAAAAGATAGAAAAAACCTAAAACCTAAATATAAATGTCAAACTAAAAAGATAATATCAAAAGACCCTAATCTAACAAATGTCAAACATGACTATGATGAATACACTCGAAGATGATCTTACAAATAAAATATTTTTTTTACTCTTTCATCTCATAGTAAATACTCAAAAGTTGTCTTAAAAAACATTGTTACAACACTTTGTATATATTAGTATAAGTTACAAACAAATAGGAAGAATTTGATAGTCTCATACAATTAGAGTTATTTTGTTTGTAATGATATATTATCGAGGAATGTCCATGTTCGACTATATATGTATAAACACCGAAGGAACACTTACCAAATGCCGAATACTAAAAATAAGGACTATTATATATTAATGTAGTGGATCATAGACAAAGTCTATATCTGTATCGACTAAGGGAATAAATGTTTTTTAAATCTGACAAAATCCAAAAGACTTGAATACATCCTCGTTCATTTAATTTAAATGTTGAATGAACTGAAAGCGGAAAAAGCACTTACAAATTCAGTACAAGAAATATAGCAACACGTGGTTTCAAAAAAAGTACGAGGATCTAGTTAACCTAAAACATGTCAACGAAGCATGCCTCCTTAAGTACATAAGAATGAGCCAATAAAACGATGACACGTAGCTTCATATATAAAAATGCAAAAGTCACGGTTTCTCGTGTTTTTAGTCTATCCAAGTGCTTGCTGGCGAGTGTTTATAAATATGGACGTTGAATGTAGCTTGTTTTGGTAATAGAAAATTTTCTTATTATAATTTATATCTCAAGGAAACAACTAGGGGTGTTCGTTTGGATGGATCGGCTTGATCCGATCCAAATTGATGAATCCGATTGAATTTCGGTTCTTAAAATATGAATATGAACCATCCATTCAAATTTAAGATTCGAACCGAACCAAACCAAATTACTATTCGGTTCGATCGGTTTTGAAGATTCGATTTTTTAGTAATATCCAAATGTATATCCCAATAATTTCAACGACACTTATGTGCAAATGTCTTGAACGAAGTTTTGTCAAATGTGACTAATTCATTAATACGTAATAAAGATGCTAATCTTATAGGTATCAAACCATTATAATCGAACAAACTAATAAAATATTGATGTATTATGAAATATAAAGAGTAAAATAAATTCTTATTTGTTTTTTGGACAATTCGGTTTTTTTATATGAAGCAAAAACTAATCCAGAATCCAAAATACTTATTCGGTATTGGTCCAATCCGATCCAAAAATCCAAAAAACCAAACCATGCAGTTCAATCCACATTGTCCAAATAGACAATTCGGTTTTATTCAAATAGTGAACACCCCTAAAAACAACACTATGTCATTAGTAGCAGGTGTTCAAGTCTTCTTAGATTAGTTAGTCATTACTCAAACGATTTTTATGTTAGATTAGGTTTCACTATACATAATTGTAATTATTTTTTGTTTTTTGATCTATCATCACAAGCCCAACAACAAAAAAAAGACCCAAACACCAAAAGAAGGCCCACCCCAAAAACCATAAAGCAGCCCAAAAAAAAATAAAAAAACATATAAGGCACACATTCATATGCATTATCAAGTTTTAATATGGAGAGTAATTCTTATTTGTTTTTTGGACAATTCGGTTTTTTTATATGAAGCAAAAACTAATACAGAATCCAAAATACTTATTCGGTATTGGTCCAATCCGATCCAAAAATCCAAAAAACCAAACCATGCAGTTCAATCCACATTGTCCAAATAGACAATTCGGTTTTATTCAAATAGTGAACACCCCTAAAAACAACACTATGTCATTAGTAGCAGGTGTTCAAGTCTTCTTAGATTAGTTAGTCATTACTCAAACGATTTTTATGTTAGATTAGGTTTCACTATACATAATTGAAATTATTTTTTGTTTTTTGATCTATCATCACAAGCCCAACAAAAAAAAAAAAAGACCCAAACACCAAAAGAAGGCCCAACCCAAAAACCATAAAGCAGCCCAAAAAAAATAAAAAAACATATAAGACACACATCCATATACATTATCAAGTTTTAATATGGAGAGTAATTCTTTAATTCCATTATAGGTCATTATATTAGGTCGAACTTTGATACATATCACAGACGCTCGAGAGTCGCTCCTACATCACCCTAAGCTTCGGAGATACTACACACATCAAGGTTACCCGTTAGAACGAGACCCGAGGCCGAAGCTCCAAATCCACCATCCAACGGTCATGTCAGAACTCTTGTATAATAGCGTAAATAGGAGGAGTTAAAAGAGAAAATGATTATACTAACAAGTACCATATAAACATAAGCTACACTCTTGAAGCAACATTTAATAAAAGTGTTTCTAAAAACAACCAACGGTGCAGATAAACCGCCATTAAAGGTCTCAGATCTCCCACAATCCATCAATCAAATCTTTTCTCCAGCGTCCGATCAAATCAAATCCTTACGCGCCAAATTCCTCTCTCTCTCTAAAAGGTATATAACAGTTTACAGTTTATAAATTTCAGTTTTGAATATTTATGAAATTAGGGTTTTGTGTGTGATAGGATGGCTGATGCTCCTGGTAGTCCGGCTGCCGGTGGGAGTCAAAGCGGCGGAGAGCAGTCGAATTATAATATTAGAGAACAAGATAGGTTTCTTCCCATAGCTAATATAAGTAGGATTATGAAAAAGGCGTTGCCTACAAACGGAAAGATTGCCAAAGATGCTAAGGATACCGTTCAGGAATGCGTTTCCGAGTTTATCAGTTTCATTACTAGCGAGTATGCATCGTATTTACTCATAAATTTGTTAAGATTAATTACAAATGTAGATGTGACATGTCATATTTATTTATGCTCGAATGAAACTCGTGACTTATGTGCCATTTATTTGGAACATTTATGTTATGTCTAGGTCCCAATGCATAGAGGACCATAGTTAATTGACATGGTAGCCACGGATACCTCTCAACTTGTCGAATGTCGTGTTTTTGTAGTGTAAAAAGTTTTGAAGATTTTTTTTATGTATGTTAATTTATTAGGTTCGATAAAAAAAATATTTGTTACGGATACCCTCAATTTTGGTTCTGGATTAGCCACTGGGTCATAATTGTAGTTAATCTAGGTTCTAGGGTATTAGCATATTAATGAAGTAAATGTTATTATCGTTACTTTTAGGTGTGCGCTACCACTATGTAATAATTAAAGCTCTTGTTTTAGCAATAATATTATTTTGTAAAACTGTCTATTACATTCCATCCATATCCCAATTCCATTCATGTATAATTTTCTTAGTGTCATTTATAACATATGCCAATGCCAATTCCAATTCTAGCCCTTCGTTTTTTATTTTTTTCTATATATAGAAAGTTTTGAAATCATGATATGATAATCCATAAAGTGTCGTAGAAAAGAAAAGGGATTCTTTGACTTGATATTTGAGTGTTTTTAGGTTAGCTAATCAACGTTAACATTGTGGAAAAATGTTCAACATTCTTGAAGGGATATCATTGTCGAATGGTGTATATGTTTGAATAAGTAATTTATAAAAGCTTGAATTCTTTTGAAGTTTTTTTTAACTCTTTATGTAGGGCTAGTGACAAGTGCCAGAAAGAGAAAAGGAAGACAATTAATGGCGATGACTTGTTGTGGGCGATGGCTACATTAGGTTTCGAAGATTATATTGATCCACTTAAAGCTTACCTATCTAGGTATAGAGAGGTAATGATTTGCATGTCAAACTGATACCAATTTTGCCTTGGTTTTACATTTTGAGCATAAAACTCTACCTTTTACGTTGTTTTCTACTTTCATGTGTTATTTTTTCTTTTACGTTGTCTAACATATGGTTCTCTTTTTTTTTCTGTTGGATGCTTATATGTGGGGCAATGATCGGTGCAGATAGAGGTGTGTCACCCATCTTAAAAAACTTTGTCAATCGGTTCATGTTAAATATTTATTGAAGTATGAAGTTTGGATTTGGTTATTTAACACTATAGACGTTTCATTTCTGACATGCTGTTGTATTTCCGTTAGGGTGATAGTAAGGGATCTGCTAGGGGTGGAGATGGATCTGGTAAGAAAGACGCTGTTGACTCTCAGCTAGCTCCTAATGCACAGGTGAACCAAATCGAACTCAGGCTTCATATCTTCACCACTTACTGACTATTCTAGAATATTTAAAGGTGTCAGTGATGGGTGGTTTGGGTAACGGGTTCTGGTTGAAAAGGATCACTTTTAGTACGGGTTAAAATGGTCGGCACCAGGCTGAACAGCTAACATTTTTTGTCCATTTCTAAATTGTCGTTGATAGACAATAAACGTATTAAGTTTGAGAAAACTATCTTAATATTGTGAATCTCTGGTTACACGATTTAGTTGGTCGTATACAAAAAAAACTAGACTTTGAACGACTCAAAACCCATTTGTCACTTTCCATATTAGCTAAATTTCTGATTGATTTGACCTATATGAGATAAAAAACACAACCCGAGTCGAATTGCCACCTTTAGAATATTTTTATCTTTCTGTATGTATAATTGTATATACTTTGACTAGGCTTATATTTTCTGTGATTACGTTGTGGAAAATAAATTGGCAGTATAATCATCAAGGTTCTTTTACACAAGGCATGAACTTCGTAAATTCTCAAGTTTGAACATTCAGGTTTTTGCCTTCTCTGTCTCTCTCTGGGTAACTTATTGGACACTTTGAGAGGATCTCATTAATATCTTTTCATCGACAAGTAGTTAATGCTCAGAATACTATTTTAATTACAACAACATAAGGAAATTCTCTTGACCGAAGTTAAGGATATCAATAAATTCATGTGATGACAATGGACAAATAATGGTTTTTGTTACATGAAATATAGTAAACGTAACGTGTCTCATATAATTTCTAGTAGGGTGATTGCAGAAATTTTATCGTATAGAAATGTTAGTTGAGTGAGATTGGTATAACTACTCTCCTGATATATTAGCTTTTGCTCTCCAGTTAGCTGCTATTGTACTCGGACAGTTTGACTTTAATGTCAAAGTAAACTACTTCCAGTTTCACTGTATGATAAAGTGGCAGAAGTAAGAGTTTTAAAATGTTAAACAATATACAATAATTCTAGATAGCAAATACAAGTTGACTTTTATTATCGAAACAAGACAACAATATAGGAAAGAGGGATAACCTTGCTAAGGAGTTAGCCTGGTGGCGATTTTGAAATTTGATAAACTCTCACCAAAAGGGTGAGGGGTCTAAGGTTCGATTCCCACTTGTGTTTTCCTGCAGAGGACATTTACTCAAAATGAGTCATTTACCAAAAAATAACTTAATATGGTAGTATTTGACTGGATTTCGTTCATAGGAAAATGGGCTTGGTGGGCAACATCGAGTAAAAAAGGTCATATCTGGTATGGGTAGAAACAGATCGGGTCAGCCTGAATCTTTTTTTATCCAAAAAGTTTGACAAGTTTTATTAGAAGTTGGTGAGAGATTAATCCAAAAGTTTAGTTATTTCAGTATTAATCTAATTGTTTAAATAAAATGATCTAGGAGGTTTTAAAAATACAGAGAGCTTTTGACTTGTTTGACCCGTATCCTTTTTAGCTACTTTTTGAATTTCACCCGTTTGACCCCAATCGACCTATTCATTAGTAAACGGGGAAAAACTAGTCTTAGTAATTTTGTGAAAGCTATGTGGAGTGTGTTTTCTAGTTTATAATTATTTGCCTTTTGTATTCTTATTTAATCAAACATAAATACTTCAGATTGTAACCCATTTCTTGCAGGCATACGCGAGGGCATCATCCTGCCATTCACTTCAAATCCGGAACTTTTAAGTTTCTTGTTTACTGATTCAGTCATTGACGATTATGGTCGGTAAATAATGTATAACGTGATTTGTACTTCTATTATCATATAGTTTTTCATATGCTAGAGTAAAATATATGTATAAATTATTGTTTATCTCTTGTATTTTTACCTTAGGGCATACAGAAGTTAAAGTGTTAGTTTTTATGTTGAATCTCAGTATGCGTGTGTGCAGTTTAATCTCCTTATTTAAACTCATCTTGTACTCTTTATAAGTTTGCGTAAGTACTGAATCTTCACACATACGTGATTTTATTATGCTCCTACTCGTTTGTAGAATGCTTTTGAACATTTTCATTTTATGGGTCATTACGTGGCAAGAATGAATCTGCCGTTATATCATTTACTGTATACTAGGTAACGTACATGTACTGTAGGAACATATATCCAACCAAATTATTCCACGGAAAATGTTTGCCATTATTGTATGAGTTTAGAAACTTGTTATTTATAACAAACGAAAGCTTCCTCACCTAGAAGTCCCATAAAATTTTGATTACCTTGCACGAAAGAGAATTTTCTTCACTGTAAAATCTCCGTTTACATTTGCCAAGAAGGGCCAAGTTTTTTGCTCTAATGCTCCCAATGTTCAATATACCAACTTCATCACTCGATAAACTTTATTCCGATTTACACGGACTATGTCTTTAGCATTCTCCTTAATCCCCCAAAAATCTAAGTTGTGCCGAGTCATCAGTAACTTTAATGTGGCTCGGAAAAGGGAAAGGAAATAAAGAGGAAGGCAACCAAGAACCGCCTTGCATAAAGTCATTCTCCCACCAAAATAAGAGCTTCGTCTTCCAGGATGAAAGACATTTAAAAAAAACTATCCATAACATTGTGCCATGACCTCATTTTACTCGTGTTTGTACCCATCGGGAGCCCCAAGTAATTAAAAGGAAGTGAGTCGTGGCAACAAGAAATGCTTTGAGCCATATCTTTAACCTTTCATAGGAATCCCAACTCCAATAAAACGACTTTTAGCGAAATTTACCCCAAGCCCGAAAGTGTCTTGAAAACATTTTAGTATACAAACAAGGAGTATAATTTCTACAAATGACCATGTCCCAACAAACAAAACATAATTAATCGCTTAATGGAGTTGAAGAGCAATTATTTCGTGACAGAAGCAAGACAGATGTTCGTGTTCTCAATAGCCCATCTGATTCGACTATTTTTTTCTTGTCTTACTATATGCGTTTTATTATTAAATGATTGATCCATAATTTTTTTTAACTAAATTTTGTTTTTTCAATTGAATCTACTTCTATACCAAATATATGAACTCTGATAATCATTATAGCATATTTCATATTTATATTTCAAAATGCATAACACACTTCACTTTAAATGTATAGATATTTTTCTTCATTTTGCCTTATTTCATTAAAAAAAAAAATATTTTTATATTTTTAAGTTATGTATAATAAAAATAAGAAGTTTGCAAACCATACGGTTAAGATAAAAAGTTTATATATCATTTACATGTACAATAACCATTAAAAAGTAACCCATATATCATGGACTTTATTACTTATACTCTAACCATTTAACCGCTCTTAAACCTATATTTAACCTATATTTAGAATGAAAAAAAAATAGGAAATGAGGTGTTCGCTACATTAATAAATCATGTGACATATGAGTTGAGTTCTGTTCGGTTTGGTTTGATTGTCTTGTTGTGGTTTTTCAATCATTAAAATTAATGCAAATCTTCTAAACTCTCAGGTAACGCTTTTACAAATCATAGTATTATTTGCTTAATTAATCAACCTTTCAATTTGCTTAATTACTAAATGCCCTTAACAATTCGTATAGATATATTTACTTCAAGATTGTTTTCATGTTATGGTTTGGGTTTGTACTCTTTAAGGGTGAGCGATCGGGGCGACCGCTAGGTAAACAAAAAGTAAGAGGGTGTTTGTCAGAGCTTATATAAGGGTTTATGGGTCTATTGACTTTGTTCGATCGGATTTTATGGTTTATGTAAAGTCCTGTAGGCTTATTACTGATTATTATGACTTAATAAGCTCATAAAATCTTACATAAGCCATAAAATTCGGGTTTACGAAACATAAGCTGAAAGTCAATGCTTCATGTAAGCACTTATATAAGCTCAAACAAACGCCCCTAAGTAAACGTCCAATATTAGTTTTTAAGTTAATTTATTACTAGGTAGTAGGTACACTTTATTTATTTAACATTCAATATTGGTGTATAATTGTGAATAGGGCCTCTAAAAATATGTTATCGTGAATGTGCATTGCCTAGGGCCTCCGAAAACTAGGAGATCACCCTGCATATTATAATTAGGATATTGCTATATAGCCCTTAGGACAGGCTACGGTTAAGATATTTAAACATGCATAGAAGTGTTGTACGTAATGGCAGTTATGTCCAAATATAGGGGGCGGTTATTTAAATGGATGAACGGTTATTACTAATATACAAGATAATTAAGCGTGTTTGAATTCATTAAACATAGCCCTAAGGGCTACGTTTAGCAAAATCATTATATCATCCTAATAAATATTTGTATCATCGTGTCAATCTAGTGATTTATGGTCTTTTTAAGTTATGTTAAACCGAATATTGTGTAATTTGGTTCTCTTTCGGTTATCATGTTAAGTTTTCCATGCTATCACTAATCGGTTTACACAATCTGTTTATTTCTTAATTTGAAGTATTTCAATCTCGGATCAATATATTGTACCATTAGTTTTAATTCCTTTTCGAGAAAGGCTACTTTGAGAAACAGTCATACAACGTAATCAATGACAAACTGTAGATATCAACATTCTCTATCCGTTTGTAGAGAAAAATGTTATTATACATCCGCTTTCTCGTTTATGTGAAATAAGTGGATTTGGGTTATATATAGATTCTATCGATAAATGAGGATTTTTATTGCAGGGTGAACGGATAAAGACTTGATCACTTGTAAGTTAAGTAACGTCAATGGAGAACAACGAAGCATCTGTTTCATCAACTGCAACTCGTACATGGCATGACTTCTTGGAACGTATGCGACAACCTTCCGCTACAGAATTTGTTAGAAATATTAAGAGTTTTATTGTGTCATTATCAAGCAATGCTCCTGATCCTGAAACAGACAGTGCATCTATACAGGAGTTTTTTAGCAATATGGAAATCAATTTCAGGGCTCATCCTTTATGGGCGGGTCGCACAGAAGAAGAGTTAGATAGTGCAGGTGAAGGTCTCGAGAAATATATAATGACAAAATTATTCACTCGGGTTTTTGCTTCACACCCTGATGATGTCAAAATAGACAATAAATTTAACAAGAAATCAGCTTTGATTCAGCAATTTATCCGACCCGAACACTTGGATATTCAACCAATATATCAGAACGAAGCACCGTGGTTACAAGCCCAAAAGGAATTACAAAAGATCAACACGTATAAAGCACCACGAGACAAACTAGCATGTATCCTTAGTTGTTGTAAGGTTATTAGTAATTCTCTGTTTAATGCTAATGAAAATCCACCTGGAGCTGATGACTTTCTTCCGGTTCTAATTTATGTTACTATTAAAGCAAATCCCCCCCAGTTTCACTCAAATTTGTTGTATATTCAACGGTACAGAAACAAATCTAGACTGCTTGGTGAAGCAGGTTACGTTTTCACCAATATGCTGTCTGCAGAATCGTTCATTTTAAACATGGACGCGAAATCTTTGTCAATGGATGAAACAGAGTTTTTGAAGAATATGGAATCTGCTGAAATACTTATTTCCGGACTTTTGAATGACTACAATGGTGAGAATATGCAGAGTCGGGGTGGTCAAAGTCAAACGGTATCTGAATCGAAGTTAAAAGAAGTCCCGTCAGTTTCGGATTTGGAGAGTAAAGGTGCAACAGAGCTCCTGAAGGAGGAAAAGGTAAGTGAAAAGTTTCAGGATTTTTCGTATTTGTACTCTAGAGCTGAAGATTTGACGGTGGGTGAAGTAGAAGATTTGTTAAATGGTTATAAGCAACTTGTGTTCAAGTATGTTTGTCTTGCGAAAGGGATGGATGTCCCAGTGGTTCCACCCCGGGCTCCAGAAACTCATAATGGTGGTGAATCCGGAGACTTTGGTAGAATAGAAAGTGGTGAGGAAGGATTGGGTGCAGCGTCACCACCACTTGAAACCCAAATTAGTGGTAGAGTTACTGATAGAATAGAAGGTGACGGGAAAGAGTCGGAAATGGTGGATGCACTGGAACCTAGTGGTCAGGTAGACGATGTAGAAGGTGGTCGGAATGACAATGAAGGGGATTCTACACCTGAACATACTAAGGTGGCCGGCGATGTTTCTCAAATAGAGGAGAATGTTGAAAAATGAGATTCTATATTCTTTATTTCATTTGATTGTTGTATCTTTTTGGATATATTCAGTTTGTTTGTACACTTTTTGACGAAGGAAATACTTTTCTTTTTTAATAGTCAAAACCATCACACTGTTCTTTATAAGTCGCAGCGGCTCAAACGATCGTTAAACCACCATCGTCAACAGGTTAAAGTGAGTAAAACACCTGATGTTAACAGAATCTGATGAAACCACGTCGATATAGATCCCAACATAACACAAAAAAAGCTTTTATTTTACCAGTTAATATTGTGATGTTTGACTTTAAACTGGGCAAAACCATGACTGTATTTGCTCTCGATCACCAAAGACGAAAATGACAAACTCAAAATACATGAAAAAATAATCAAAATAACCGAGATAATGTGATTATATCACTTACTGAGCATTTTTTCAGCCAGTGGAGTTCTTGTGCAAGGTGGAGTTGCAGGACGCTTCAAGAGTTCTTGAACCCGTTGACCTTTTCCTTCTCGCAAATCCTGATCAAGATCAATGACCTCCAAATGTCTACTTAAACCGTTGACTTGATCTTCAAAACTACACACATTCTCTTTTTCCCCGTCAAATGAACCACGCTCATCTTTCTGCCTGTTTCGCTCTAAATTTGTCATTCTGTTCTTTGATATCTCTTTCGGTATTTGCCTATCTGGTTTCAACTTGCTACAACTAGCACCAACTCTTCTTCCATCATGTTCCTTACTAAGAATTTTTCTTACTTTTAAGCAATTCTCGGAGGAAACAGAAGGAGAAAGGTTAGATGACTGCAATTTTGTTAAACTGTTTTCGCTAGACAAAGGGCTTTCTCCCACAAAATGATCTTGCATACTTCCTTTAAAGATCGGCTCCTGTGAGTAAAATGTTTAGAAGAAATGGAACAAGTTAGATCATCTAGTGTCTTTTACATGAAAAGTTGAGGTGGCAATATGGGCGGGTCAGGTTGGGTACCGTTGTACCGGGTCAAAAGTAAGAAATTTGGCAACAGGTTCACCCGAGACAAATTTGTCCAATTATTCATTTAAACATCTCATCTTTGAAATATGATTATAGAAACTATATTATTTCATTAATGATCTATATCTAGATAAAATGATTTAGGAGGCTTTGTGTGTTAAAAATTGCTTTTCGACCTGTTTCCGTTAAAAAAAATAGATTTACCCATTTGCTTTTATTAGTAATTGGTAGAAATTGCCACCACTAAAAAGAAGTAGGATAGCATGAATATCTAACCTCATCAAAGAATCCGATTTTTGGGGATGGCATTCGAAGACCTGAAGATTTTATCTTTCTTTTTGATCCACCAGAAAACAGGGTAGTTCCTGTTGAGGATCTTGTGGCATTTTGACTAGAAAACTTTCTTTCGACAGAATTTCGACTCCTAAAATTCGATGATGGAGTGGTATATTGATGAGTCATGGGAGTTGAAGATAAAGATTCTGAGAACATTCCATCTAGGGAGCTAGCAGGAGATGAGCTAGAAGAACACGTAGATGACAACAAAAAATGGACCGCGGAAGGAGACTTGGTCAGTTTAATGTTTCTGTGATCGAATTTTCTTCTAATAGGATTAGAAAAATGCTTGGAAGATGACGCGCTAGAAGATGATTCATATGATTGATGAACTTTTGAGTTCTTTTCAGCTGTTGGAGACGTAAAAGACGTTGATTTAGGAAGACCAGACAAGTCTCCCCATCGAGACCTCTTGGACATAGTTGAATCTGGTGCTGCATAATATAGAACTAATTCAGTATCTCATAATTGGAAAACTGAATATAAATATGTAACTCGTTTATCATTCCGAAACCATACCAGCTCCAGCCTTTCTGGTTTTAATTTCCATATTAATATTATCTGATCCTTCAACAGCAGTGTTGCTGGTCTGTCTCAATGAGATGAGCTTTGGTACGCTTGACACGTTCTCCTGTTTTTAAGCATCACATTATGAGTATAGTCAATACTTTACAATATATATATACTTTTAGAGGTGGCAAATTCAACTCGTTTACTTATGAATGGGTTATTTTGGGTAGTGTTTTATCTCAAACACGTCACATAAAAGTGTTTGTGGGTCAACCCAACCCTGCCTAGCCAGTTTCAGACCATAACAAAATTGACCATTTCAACCCGTTACCCAACCCGCCCGAACCAGACCAACGTTCAAGCTCTAATACAGATCTCAGAAAAATATCATGCAGACACCACTTTCAAAACCTGGTAGTGAAAGTAGATGTTCACCTCGATAACTTGGTGGTCTGTTATCCTCGTCTTTGTCATACTTTTCGGTACTTGACTGTCGTTCTCGATTTTTGAAGCTCCTACTGATTTCACCGTATTCTTCTTCTTAGAGGCTGAAAAAATAGTACATTTTAAAGATTAGTTTCATAAAGATTATAGACAAGAAAGTAGTCTCACCAAGTTTAATTTTAATGGTTTCTCAATCATTGTTTGGTCCTAATATTTCGTACTTACAGACTGCATTTAGCTCCCCGCCTGCTGGTCCACCGGTGTTTGTTGCAACTTTTGATATTTTTCTGAGTTTGTAGATATCAGGCTTTACAGTTTCATAAAGGTGACCTTCTGATGATGCCAGATTCCGACCTGAAATTTTACGTGGCCTTACGACTTTTTGAGATCCTAGAGACGGTTGATTGGATTCAGCCATCCTGAACCCTTTATTTATCATAAACAGTTCTTCGTGATTCAACACACCTGCATACGTCACAAACAAAATCTGCATCTTTACTAAGGAAAAAAAGACCCTTTCAACCAAAAAAACATTTTGACCCTTTATCCAACCCGCCCAACATGCTACCTCTACGTTTAACCAGAATCAATATATATCAAGAATCACCTGCACTAGTGAAAAAGGCACTATCCCAAGCTAAACTCTTACGTAAGAAACTCGGTCTTCTTGGCTCCTCTGATTCAGATTGACCATGACTACTCCGCTCTTGTACTTGCAAATTCACATTATCAAACGATACTGCAAAAAAACAAGTTGCCTCATAAATTACACTAGTATTTCAATATTTTTGCAAACACAATTGATACTTGGTAACGAATTCAAAAAGGCGAATCAACTCTTTTCCAAAAACAAATTACACAATTACATATACGTACACATATGCATATACATATGTGTATGTGAGTGTGATCAAGTCAGTTAACCGATACGAAAATAATAAAAAATAGAAAGATAAAAAACAAACAAAGTAACAAGAAGATGAAGATGATCACCTGAAAGACGAAAATCTTCAAGCGAATCACGAAAAGGAAAATCGATTAAGTAATCATCTTCCTCTGAAAAATCAATGAGTTGAAGATTATCTTCTCCGATACGATTCATTTCGTTACGAAAAATTTGCTCTAAATCACTCAATACAACAGAAAAACATGAAAATGAAAATAAAAAAGATGAAATTCAAAAGTATTTGAATTACAAAAAATTAATTAAAGAATCATTAATTGGTAATTATTTATGATCAAATAGGGATTAATTTGAATTAATTTCTAGAAATGGAAAATTTATAATTATTATTTACCAAAAAAATTTGGTTGTAGACGCTCCTGCATATTAAGACAGGCGGGAAAAGTTTAATTACTTTTTGCTAGTTATATATTCGGTCAACTAAATATAATATCATTCATGGTATTTCTGTTTGAAAATGTTAGGGATCAGTATGGTATCAGGTCTTGTATCGAACCGGTATTGTATCGGTTTGAAACGACTTTATTTTATTAATTTTTTTGGTACCGAGTACCGTATTGAAATAAACAGGTCTGATACTGGTCGGGTACGGTATTATACAAAATAATAAAAAAACAGGTCCATTGGTTATCGTATACCAAACTTTTAAAAAATATGTTACCCAATATTGTACCTCGGGTGGAATTTTCATCTCTGATCACAACTAATTGCAGGTTAACTAAGGATCGTGAGGAGACTACATGATCACGTAATCACGGATCACATACACGTTGATGATCACTAATCCAATTTATTATCATTTTTCTATATATTATACTATTGTGTTCACAAGTATCACAACCAGTTGATTATAGCCGTTAGAGACTAAGTTCGAGTCAAAGCTTAAAGACTTGAAGGGAATGTTGAAGAAGTAGTCTATGAAGGCTCCCAGATACCTCGGAACCGGGACAATTCCACCTTTTTCGCTATAATTGTTATTTTCTTTTCATTATAAATAGTGGTAATAATCGACATATGAGACACACTCTCACCTGAAACAACACTTAAACACTTAGCATCGATCATTTATGCTCAAACTTTATAGTTTTTACCGTTTTATAAATAATATAAGCAAAGGCAAGGGATTATTATCCATTCCCGAGATTTTATGTCGACGATCCAAAAAGATTAAGTTGTGTTCATTTACTATTTACGATCCAAAATGATTTAGCTTAAATGCAATATGAATAAGCCAAAAATATATCCAAAACATCCTCAAAGATGAATAAAAGTACTATAATACCGATATCAATTGTATAAGGTTTAGTATTTAATATCAAGATTTTTTCCAAAACAAACTAATATTAAATAAAAGAATGGTACCGATTTGAAATTGACTAGTATCACGCTTACCACACGTTATAAAGAAAAAATATTATGTTATTTGGGCAAGTTCTCCTGCTGCTCAACCCTACACTAGTTTACCATACCATATAATTTGAAGTAATCTGCAGAAGAAGAGTTTGTGTGGGCGATAACCACCATGGCAACAAACCTTCTAGAAGCTTCCATAACTCCTTCACTTTTAACTTATGGTAAAATCAAATTAACATTTCCAAAGAAAATTCAAAATTACCGAGAGAGTAGGAGGAGTAAACTCTCATCTTCTTTAGATATTTCTTCTTCAAATTCTAGATCTCACAGTATAAGTAAGCACTTCCTTATATATCCGGATATACGTGACATTCATATACTTTAATTGCTTGTATACAATATAAGTGTTTGGTATTTTTTGGTTTTTTTTAACAACTATTCCCACACTGACATCCAATTGGGCAGTATGCAACCCACGAATCTTACACCAAAGTATACAATATAAGTGTTTGATATACGGATATACGTGACATCCATATACTTTAATTGCTTGTATACAATATAAGTGTTTGGTATTTTTTAGTTTTTTTTTTTGATTCGGGACCATAGTGACATCCAATTGGTCAGTATGCAACCCACGAATCTTACACCAAAGTTAGTTATCGCTACTCTAACCTACCAATGGGGCAAACCCCCATTAGTTATGATGAAGAAAATGCTTATGTGTTATGTATATCTCGTTATGCTAGTCTTTGATATTATTATCTAACAGCTATTTCTAAGTGCTTAACATGTTTGAGAAAATTGAAAATTGCAGAGCCATTGACGAAAACTGATCTCACTGGCTCATTGAAGGATGTAGCTGGAATCCGAGTGGCATACCAGGCATGAGACTGTAATACTGTATACTATTTTGTTATATCGTTAACTTATCAATACCTTTGTTATTCGTGGATTCTTCTAACTCCTCTCATTTCTGAAGGGTGTTAGTGGGGCGTACAGTGAATCTGCAGCTGAAAAAGCATACCCAAACTGTGAAACTGTTCCATGTGAGCAATTTGATATCGCGTTTCAGGTGACCCCACATCCTTGTTTCACTATCTAAATCCCGAATAATGCTTCAGAATTGTGTAATAATTGATAACGCGGGAGTAACTACTCGCTTGGCCACATAATATATAGTTACAATGAAAGTCATAAATGATAATATTCCACTTAATTTTCAGTCCTTTAATACGGGATTTTGGGGAATGAAATGAGTTTGGTAGAAAATTTAAATGTTCCACAGATGGTATAACAACCATTCTCTTTGGTTTTCTTCGATATAACTTTATAAGTTATAACATTATATTTCTTCAAAATGAGCTATCGGTTGCTTGGGCAATAGTTCAATGTGAAGTCAGTTTGAAAACTATCATATTTGGTGTAAGGAATAATGGGTCGAGTTGACCTGCGTATATTTTTGTCCTCCTTTTTTAATATTTAATCAGTTAATTATGATAGCATTAATAATATTATTACAAATAATAATATAGATAATTTTATAAAAACAAATTAGGAAGTTAGGTTGTATGCATTTAAAAGTATATCTTGGGAAATTTTGACCTCTTTTATCCATTGGAGAGGCGTTCCCCTTTAAGCTAAAAAGATTTGCCCGATTCAGGTAAAACACAACCAAAATTGACTCATTTATAAGTAAATGAGTCGAAATGGCAACCTCTAAACTTTGGTGACCCTCCTTCGATTTCTTTGATGCAGGCGGTTGAAAACTGGATTGTTGACAGGGCAGTTTTACCTATTGAGAACTCTCTGGGAGGTAGCATCCACCGAAACTATGATCTTTTAATTCGTCACAGGTTACATATTGTTGGAGAGGTGCAACTTTCTGTCAGACACTGCTTGTTAGCCAATCACGGTGTGAAAGTTGAAGATCTTACAAGGGTTCTCAGTCACCAACAAGTACGTTCTGTATGTTAACTCTTCTTTCTTTTATTTTGAATATTAATTAATATATGTCATAATTGTTTGCAGGCACTTGCACAGTGTGAGCACACATTAACTAGGCTGCGAGTGGCTAGGGAAGCTGTAGATGATACAGCCGGTGCAGCACAGGTATTTGACAGTCTGACACATCATTCAGAATTGAGAAATTGAGCCGGTCAGATGGTTTAGTAGTGGGTCAAAACAGATTGGCCTTGTTGCTTTCACCAAAAAGATTTTTTTTCCAAAAAACTATCTTTCTTGTAAACGAGTAGTGTGTCAAATAAAAGAATTTTGAATAAAATGAGTTCGGAGGTTTTATGTACTAAAAAAATACACGTTTTGACCCTTTTGACCCTTTGACCAACCTGAGCCCTTAGAGATATAATATTACCTGAATCGACTCATTCATAAGTAAATGGGTAGAAATATCTACCTCTAGTTTCAGGTTTATAGAAGAAATATATGTTGATTTTAGTTTATGAATAAGAAGATGTTGAGGGTTAACAGTTTTCTACTGCTAATGTTTGTTCTTCAATGAATCTGATTTCTGACTGACTGAACAATTTGTAGTGGCTAGTGAAATGGTAGCTTTAAGTTTAAGTATTGTCAAAGAGTAATTGTATATATTTTACGATGTCCTAGAAAGGAAATTTCTGCTGTTCAAAGAAAATAGGAAATTTCTTTGATTGTTTTGGAACCTAGATAGTTTTATATTACTTGGAGGTGGCAAACCGCGAACGGGTTAAAACAGTATAATCGGTCCTTTGTAGTGGACCGGTGCCTTTTTTTTTCCAAGGGTAAAACAGGTAAAAATTAACACGTTAGCTAAATGAGCAACATGTTAAATGGATTGAACCAGTTGAGAGTTACCAATGTTGTATTGTTTTTAATGTGTAAAACCTTCTAAATCATTTTATTGAATATATTTCATTATAATATTATAATGTATGGTTCTTTTAGAAGTCTTGGACTAAAATTGTTTCGGGTGAACCTAACCCTACATGTTTAAACCTATAATTTGTTTTCTTCCCCCTCTTTTCGACCCATTACCAACCTTGCCCATTTTGCCGCCTCTGAATTTTTTTGCCGTATTCTAATACTGATGTTGCATGTTTCAGTTTGTTGCTCTGCATAAACTCAAAGACACGGGCGCAGTTGCTAGTATAGGTGCTGCCAAAATATATGATTTGAACGTCTTAGCTCAAGACATACAGGTCTGAATTACTTCTTATGTTATGACTTTTACACATTTCCGGTATATCATTTTAAATTTTCTCTGATTTTCAGGATGATTCAGACAATATCACTCGCTTTCTGATGCTAGCAAGAGAGCCAATTATTCCGGGCACAGATAGACCCTTCAAAGTGATTTTTTTCCCTCAAGAATATGTTCTGAGAAATTGTTTACCGGTAGCAGCATGACTAATTTTCTTTACAATTGTATGCAGACGAGCATAGTTTTTTCCCTGGACGAGGGTCCTGGTATGCTATACAAGGCACTTGCTGTTTTCTCTATGAGAAGTATCAATCTGACCAAGGTTATATCATTTATACTGCATCTCTTTCCCACAAATCATGTTAAAATGTTAGGTGGCAAAATGGATGGCTTGGGTAATGTCTTAACGGGTCGAAACAATAACTTAAGTAGGAGTCGAAAAGTGCCGCTCGAGTTGAGTTGACCCACAAACTCTTTTTTTTGTCCCTTTTTAATGTTTTATATATAATCATATACTTTTTAAACATAATTGGTAAAGTATATTTTTACTGTAATAATGATATATTTTTTAAATGAATGGTTAATAAAGTTTACAATTTTTAAAATGCACATTCAGTGACTTTCGTCCATTTTCTTGTTTGCTATTTTTTCATTCGATTCTAGTACTCGCCTTGAGATTGCCACCTTTAAAAATTACCAAGTGTTTAAGAATTTCACTTTATCCGATCTTACCAACTTACCGTCGTCATTCATTTTTCTGTAATCAGATTGAAAGTCGTCCTCAGCGGAAGCGTCCTCTTCTACAGCCTGCTGGAAATGGTGATGGTTTGAAGTAAGTTTAAGATGATGTATTATATATATGTATATGTAAGAGCAATAATTATTCTATTGATGCCTACCAAAATCTAGCTCCCGCTTGCTTTTGCTTAGTTTAAAAAAAATAGACTGTTCATTGGCCCATAAAAATTAATAAATGGACAGGTTTTGGGGTCAACCGTGTTTGGATAACTACTAACCTTTGGCTTCAAAATTACTTTGATAATATTTACTAAAATCCCTTTTATAAGCTTTCTAACTTCAACATGACATACCCAAGGGAAAACGTTTAAACAATGTCTAGAACTTAGAGTTAAAGTCAAGCAATTCATTTCTGATAACTTAGTGTTAATGTGAATGATAAAGAAAAAAAAGCAAATGTATTTGGTATCGGAATGTATGAACATGGGTGGCAATTTCGAACTATCTACTTATAATTGTGTCGCTTTGGGTTATATCTCAAACAGGTCTATTAAAAAAATAGTTTAGTTAAAAGAGACGGGTAAATGGGCAAATATATTATTGTGATAACACATTTTGATGTAATCATAATTCATGTATTATTTTTTCTATATCCTATTTAGAAAATGAACAAAATATGTTGCGGGTCAACCCTACCTTACTGGTTATGCAGTGATACTTAAGCAGTTTATTTGTCAATTTAATCTACAGATTTTTCGACTATCTGTTTTACTGTGATTTTGAAGCGTCAATGGCTGACCATAATGCACAAAATGCTCTTAATCATTTAAAGGTAAAATTAGTTGAATATGCATAATTATTCGTTTTGCCTTGTGAACGTCCACCATAACTCAAAGATCCCCTCTTCTGGCAGGAGTTTTCAACATTTTTAAGAGTTCTCGGGAGCTACCCAACAGACATCAACATGACATGAAAAGTTCCGCCCAAACTTGGTCAACCATATATAGTACATACCATGAAGGTCACACTGTCTGAATCAGTAAGTTAGGTGTTCTTCTTGTAGGTCACCAAATTTCAGTTTCAGTTTGACGGAAATCTGATCAACTGCTAGATGGTAAATTGGTTGATACCTTGGAGGTTGATGGTTAAAATTCCACGATGATAAAAGTTGATTATAAAGTTTTGGTAGTATGGTTTTTGAGTTTCACGGCATCTTATAGAGTTGTTTTAAAATTTATATCGACTCCCAGTTGGTTGTATTAGAGAAAAAGTTAGAAGTGGTGGATTGTTAGGTCGTCTTATTAGTAATTTTCAGCACATCAATTATTATGTTTTCTTAATGAAGCTGCAAAACTACGACCACCTTTTATGAGTTGTTTAATTGGCACGTATTTCACACTTGTTAGGACTCATTCACAATAATCGTCTTAAACTTACAACTAGCATCAACGACCTCATAATTTCAATACGATCAGTGACCTGATTTTCTTAGATCAATCATTGGCCTCATAAAGAACCATATTTAAAATCATCGGCTTCATATTTATACCCCATGGCTGCAAATGAGCATCCAGGTTACACCGCCACGATCTGTGCTAAATAACCTACAAAGATTTACCAGACCGTCACAAACCAATTATAATACATGTGTTTGTCCATTGGAGTAACAAAAAAAAAAATTCAACAAAGATAAGAATTGGAAGCAATTGATCATCGAAGGCTGAAACTGTTGATTGAATGACCCGAAAATACATGTTGCATTGAGTTGAAATATATATAACTTAAAATACCACAAAAGTTTACTAACGTAAGTGTTATTGTCCAAAACTATAGGTCAGGTTATTTTGGAGTTTTGGGTTGTTGCTCTAACATTTGTACGTGTTGTAGGGAGGATGCTCCGATAAGAATTTAACTTGAAAATTGTAGGATTTTACCCTAATAAAAGGGAATCCTTCCAGAAATTCTCGACGGCCAAGGCAGAACCAAGACCAAAGAGGGGGTTTGGAAATAGTTTTCAACCAGCAATTGACGCGCCTCGGTTATTACCTCATTAGCTGCGTCATTGCCCCAAGCGCAAAGATGCCTTTTAACGTTGACCAAACATATATTTTATAGCAACCTCTCTTTTAACCACCTCATATCACTTATCGATGTGGGATTCAAAACTGAACCTTTTTCAATGCCTCATGTGGGATTCAAAACTGAACCTTTTTCAATGCCTCATGTGGGATTTGGGTTACATCTAATTCATTTATGTCGTTTTTTTTCTTTAAGTTTTATCATTACTAATTATTTGAACATATTTTTTAAATCTTACCATACCGTATGTTGACACATCATTTTATTAGGTGACCTATAAAGTTACCAAGCTTGTTAACATGTATATCATGACTTTTAGATATGCAATTTTGCAGTCTTGATTAACGAAAACATGTCAATGTTGCAGGATATTGGTTAGCATAGGATTCACATCGGATATTTGTAAGAATACCATACACAATTGGAATGAAATCTATTGTTAACCGCACTTCCACACCTAAATGGCTAAATCTTCCAAATCAACCAAACATAATAGTGATTTTATTGTTTCGGCAATTCAACGAACCCAAGTAATTGAAGGTATGAGATTTTATGAAACTGAGAGTGACACGGTTTTACTCTTTCAACTCGATCAAACTAGACCACAAACACCTATATAATTCTTATAATGGGAAAATTTACGAGATTAGTCAAAAATTTGTCCAAAAAATATGTCAAAAAGTAAAAATATTTTAGATTTAATCACCCTTCTACTTGTCAGGCACATAAAAGGTGAACATATCGCAATCGTAGGAATGGGGAAATGTCTCTTTCACTTTAATTTTTTTTTCTTCCGGTTAATTTGAATTCAAATTTGTTTTTATTTTAGATTTGGTTACTTCTAGTGGTCGTTGAGCCTACTGAATTTTTTCGTATGTTTTAATATAAAGTTCGTCGATATATATTACATATTCGAAACCGAGTACGTTTATATGTCACGATTTTACTTATGCAACATGTTACGCGACATGGTAAAATTTTGGCCAAACATGGCTAATTGTAGACAATTCATTTTAATTTGTGTGGGTCCGTCGCATAAAAGTCACCGAGTTAAGTACATAAATGATCCTGTATTTATTTGAATTTAACGGGTTCAGTCCATAGGTCGTAAATCGTTGAGGTTCGATACTTTTTACACTAGTTTGGTTACAAACATCGTTCATCTGTCATCTTCTTGAATTCAATAGTATAGACTTATTGAGTTGAAGCAATATTTGTTGAAAATCCAGAGATGAAATAAGCAAACACACACTGATGATGATGAACACCAACACAAATCCATTAGAAATCACAGAAACCCTAACCAAAATCCTCTCTAAAAACCCAAATCCCACTTCTGTAACCACCTCAATCTCCAAATTCCTTCCACATCTAACCCCACAAATCATCTCCTCAATCATCTCCTCAAAAACCCTAAAATCAAACCCTAATTCCCTCTTAAACTTTTTCAAATTCACCCAAACTCACATTTCCACCATAACTCTCCCATCTTTCTTCTCACTCCTCCAGACCCTATTCGCCCACAACAAGTTCCCAGATGCAAAAACACTACTTGTAGACTTCACACGCGCCGACACGCGCCGCATTCTTCTCCGGTCCATCGTCCGACCCTCTCGAGACATTCCCCGTCACTCGAAAGCGCTTTACGATACAACGATTGGCGCGTATGTTGAAACGGGGAACCCGTCTCTTGCCATGATTGTGTTTAGAAGAATGAGAAGGCTCAAGTTATGTCCTAACTTAATTACGTGTAATACGTTGATTAATTCGTTGGTAAAACATTCCAGTACTCATCCCCGGTCGGTTTTGTATGCTAGGGAAGTTGTGAATGATGCTATTAGACTTGGAGTTGTTCCGAATGTTAATATGTTTAATATTATGATTAATGGTTATTGTTTAGATAATAAATTTGACGAAGCTCGGGAACTGATGAATAAAATGAAGGAATTTAAATGTGTTCCGGATAATGTGACTTATAATACTTTGTTAAATGCTTTATGTAAGAAAGGTAGATTAAACGAGGTTAGGGAATTGTTGAAAGAAATGAAGAGTCATGGGTTGTTTCCGAATCGTCATACTTATAACACTTTAGTTCGTGGGTATTGTAGGAGGAAAGGGGGTTTGACGGAAGCTACTCAAATTCTCGATGTAATGAAACAAAGTAACTTTTTGCCGGATGTTTGGACTTACAATACGTTGATTAGTGGACTTTGTGACGAGGGGAAGATTGAAGAGGCGATTAAGATTAGTAACGAGATGGAGAAGTTGAAAGTGTTGCCTGATGTGATTACGTACAATACATTGATTGATGGTTGTTCTAAGTGGAAAAACAGTTCCGAGGTGATCAGGTTGCTTGAGTTGATGAGTGAAAAAGGAATACAGAGAAACGAGATTACTTATAATATATTGATTAAGTGGTATTGTAAAGAAGGTGATATGGATAAAGCTAGTGAAACCGTGAAGCATATGGAAACTACTGGTTTTTTACCCGATAGTGTAACGTATAATACTTTGATTAACGGTTATTCCAAAGTGGGTAATTTAAGAGAAGCGTTAAGGATTATGAAAGAAATGAGTGGGGTAGGTTTGAAGATGGATACATTTACGTTTAATACTATTCTCCACGCCTTGTGTGTAGAGAAGAAACTAAATGAGGCGTACGAATTGCTTGTAGATGCTAAAAGGCGAGGTTATATAATTGATGAAGTAAGCTACGGAACTTTAATAGTTGGGTATTTTAAGAACGAAAATGCGGATAAGGCTTTACAGCTGTGGGATGAAATGAAGGGGAAAAAAATCGCTCCTAGTATTATAACGTATAATTCAATCATCGGAGGGCTTTGCAGGTCAGGAAAAACCGAGCAAGCGATAGTAAAGTTAGATGAACTTCTCAAAAACGGGTTATCACCCGATGAAACCACATACAATTCGGTTATTCTAGGGTACTGTTGGGAGGGAGATGTTGAAAAAGCTTTTCAGTTTTATAACGATATGGTTAAGAACAATTTTAAACCTGATATGTATACTTGTAATATTCTTCTTCACGGGCTTTGTAGTAAAGGGTTGGTAGAGAAAGCATTTTCTCTCTTCAATACCTGGATAACAAACGGAAAAACAGTAGATGCTGTTACCTACAACACATTGGTATCATGTTTGTGTAAAAGTGGAAAATTTGAAGAGGCCATGGATCTCGTTGCTGAAATGGAGGAAAAGAATTTAGGGCCCGATAAGTATACATGTAATGCTGTTCTTAGTCATCTTACTGATAGTGGAAAGCATCAAGAGGCAGAGGAATTTAGGTCAAAGATGAGCGCACGGGGAATTATATCTGAAGATGTAAGTTGTAGTGGGGTTCAAGAGGAATTAGATACAAGCTCCATGGCTTATTCGGAAGATATTGACAAGCTTTGCAGTGAAGGAAAATATCAGGATGCGATGCGGATTTTTGGAAAATTGTCCGAGTCGGGTATGGCTGTGAAGAAATCCACTTGTATCAGTTTGATGTCTGCACTTGTCAAGAGAGAAATGAGGGAAGTTTGATTGCAAAAACATGAAAAAGGTACTAACGTACTGTATTCAAGTATCATGTTCTTATTTTCATAAGCATTTTTCTTATAATTCAGCTGCGTGTAGTCGATATGAATTACGTCATCTCATCTTTTTTACCGAACTCTGATGAAATTTATGTAAGTTCTGTTATAATTTCGAGGTAGAGCAGTTCTAGCTTTGATAGGAATAATAATGTAATATCTTCATAACTTTAAGTATGTACTTGTTATCGATATTTGTGGACATAAGCTCTATGGGAAAACTGAGGGTTGTTTTCTACCGTGTAAAGTTTTTCAACCCAACTTTCTATGGTCCAGACTCGAGGGTCATTAAAGCCCAAAGTTTGTGAAGTTGATCCTCAGATAATAAACGCCGTGACTTTAATTGTCTGCTAGATATGGCTAATAGGACATTTCTTCAGAAACTTGTTATTGACAGTCCAATTTTGGTGGTGTTTTTTTTGTTGACCGCCTTGCAGATATTATCTCAGTGGAAGTACCCGTGGAATGGTCTATGAATCACCCTCCAATTATTGGTTCTAGTAGACAGACAACGGTTTAAGAGACACTTAGGACATGAAGGTACCTCTTCCGTTCAAAGTAGTCTTTCTTGTATTAATGTGAATAGCTAGAATGTGTGCACTCCTTTTTCCTGGTTTGGGACACCGGAAACATTTTAAAGAATGGATACCTTTTCAAGGAAAATGAGCTCTTCAGTAAATAACACTCCCTACCTCCCAAAAAAACTGTCCAATTTTCTATTTACGTTTGTCTCAAAATTATTGTCCTGTTTCTTAATATGGATAGTTAAATTGTAGTAACTTTCCATTTTGCCCTTAAATTTTTTCTACTTTTCAAACTCTAAAAGTAACCGACGTCTTTAATACAATGGCATAATGGGTAATATAATGAAAAACTACTTCATTTGCACTTATCTTATTTCGACCGTTTTTTTTGTTTCAAGACATTTTTTTGGGTCGGAGGGAGTAAAGGAAAAGAGGAAAAAGGAGGACAAATGTTGTTTATGTTTGGTAGTTAAAATGCATGTTTGTCTCCACTACAGAGTATTAAGTTCTTCAATCATGAAATTTAAAAGCCCTTTTAGATAGTATGAATTATGAAATGAGTTATAAAATGTTCCTCTCCGCACTGATAATCCTCAACGTTACTAGGCTGGTGAAGAAAGTAATGCACAATCTTTTCTTACTAGTTGCATGAAATTTGTCACAAAATCGTTTAAATGGTCCTGGACTGGTTGAAATGTCAAGTTTACACTTTGAAAACTTCCAAACAATGTCATAGAGAGCTATGTAGTATGTGCATATAGCAGTTGTAGGTCCAAATATATCAGCAACTTCAGACAGATAATGAGATTGGAGAGTGTTTGACTTTCTTTTTGTCGTTTGATGCCATATAATTAGTTTTAAAATGCAATCACAAACACCTCCTTAATTTGCTGTTTGATTATATTGCAGTTGCATTGCTGGTAAAGTTTTGTTTCTTCCAGCAGAGTGTGGATATGGATCGGTGTGATTTGCTGCTGTAGAGCCAACACAGGGTAAATCTATAATAAAATTAATGTGGACCACAATTCAATCCTGGACGAAACCAAGAAATAACTCCTCCCGTACAAGGTTATAGAAATCCCCTTCTCGATCAGGCAATTTAATTGATCGAGTATGATTGTAAGAGTATACCGGAAATAATAATGAAACATACATCCAAAGGTCGCTCTGTCATTGTATGATCTAATCACTCTCAAACTTATGTATAATCATAACAACTTTAGTTTAGGCAGGCTAATTTTACGTTCTATGTTATTGGCCCTTTTTTTTCTCGATTTTTTTTCTTCTTCTTATATTTGTGGTATTCCGCGCCATTTGGACGACTAGGTTTTTTGATTTAAGGAAGATTGGTGCAGTCAATAACGAAGATTGATATTGTTTCGTGAAAAGAAACAACGTTTGTAGGTAGTATAACACTATAACTGTTAATTTCGATCGAGGCAGAGTTGTTTAAGTTAATTTTTTTTGTTTTTTTATTCTATAGTTATGATATATGATCATTGGCCATGACAACTTTTTTTTCTTTTTCTTTCATACATAAATACTTTAGTACAATGTATGTTTTTTTTTTCTCCGACAAAGATAAGTGAAACCATATCCCGTTAATTCACGATTCTTTATTTTTTTTTTTAATCCGGGATATGGGTTCAAACTTATGATCTCCGCTTATTTTACGCCCTATATAGATATATCTCAAACATATTCACTCAAATCCTGTATGCCTCTTCATGCATCTTTAAATTTTTCGTCACCTAACGGTCTTGGAAGTTTTCCTAGGTGCAGTCAAGGACTTTATATTCCCAGAAGGTACATTCCGCTTCTTTGTTGAACCCACCCCATTTCCTGTGTTTGAGGCGCCTGTCTTTCCTGACCTTAACAGACTAGGACCTGCATTCATGGACTTGGTTGAACCCTTGGAGAGTGACTTGGAAGGTGATTGGTGGCTAACACGTTTCCCCATGGCTCCAACAGGTACTCTGCTGCTGGTGGTTCCAGTTTCCCATGGTTTAACCACATTCCATCGTTCTGACCAACTCCAACTCCAATCAAGATAGTTGGGGTCAGTAAACGTTGCAGTTTTTAATGAGTTCCTCCACGTTTGCTGTTTGTAGAAGCGGAAACAATAGAATATTAATATTGTAACAAATTCACATGTTGATTTATGTATAAACCGGGTGTTTAGTAAGTACCTGACGAGAGTATGCATAAGCTAACGCCTTTTCTCTTCTTTCAGCAGCAACCTTTTTGCTCCGTAAACTGGCTTCTACTTGTTCCTTAGATTTGGGACTCGAATCAAAAGCCTTTTGATGGAAAAGACAAAAGTACAAGTTATTCTTCAATATTTTTCGTTTAATTTTGCAAAGAAACTGTTTGCGTAACAAAGGTTATTCCATCAGAGTTACCGGTTTATGAAGCTCCTTTTCACGTTTCTGGTGTAGTTGTCGTTCGAGGGCCTCGTTCACTTCGACCATTCGAATGTTCCTGGAGCGAACCTGGGACTGGACTCGAGCCATAGTCTGCATAGTCTTTATGGTAGATGCCGTTTGACGTTTGACTGCCTGGCTTCGGATCAACACTCTCAATCTCCTCCTTACTTTCAAAGGCCGGTAATCTTTTCTTGCCTGAGAAGCACCAACCCCATAAACATAAAACTAGTATGATATTTTTCCGTTAAAAGAATTTGAAGGTGTGTTTTATCTTAAACGGGTCAATTCAGAAAAATTAACCAAAGAGAAATGGGTCGAACTGAGTTGAACATGTTAAATGGGTCAAAAGTCGCTCAACATGTCATTATTGTCACCTCGACAAGGATCAATAATGATTATTGTTGAAAAGATCCTTACCAAGTAGCCACGATAAGCCGTTTGAATCTTGATGGCGGCGATTTCTTCCATTGATTTACCCAAGAAACATTCGTTCGTTATGCAGTTGAGCTCAACAGTAGCTTGAGATGCCGTGTCTTCCTCTTCTTGCAGCGTGGTCATGATGTAAGTAACTGAATCCACATGTTTGATCTGCTCATTCTCAGGTTCTTGTTCCTCTATGTGAGGATAGTGATATGGAGGGTTAGCCAATGTAGCTTCTGTTTTAGTTGAACATGTAACCAAACTCATTTGATTTCCATGCCATGATATATACGGATTTGATTTTGATTTTTGGGATCTCTGTCATAATCGAAAGATGTCAACTCTTGTACAAATTTCATCAAACGTCTTTACTGCGGTAAAAAAAGAAAAATACACACTAGAAACTCACCTTGGCTTTTTTAACCTTGGAACAAGAAGGGCTTATAGCTTTCTTCACGGCGGAAAACCAACTCCTCTTTCCCATTTTCTCCTCAAAATCTCTTAAAAAAGACGAGAAAATGTAACTTTAACTCGTAAACAACCAGATATATTGCGTAAATGACAAAATAAAGGAATACATTATTGTTATTACCTGCAACAACCAACAAAAAGATTTAGTCCTTTTCTTTTTCTTCCTTAATTCAAAGGAATTAGTAGAACAGGACAACCCGTGTTGCTGCGAGAGATTTTGAGACTTGAAGAGATCCCGAGAAGATTGTTGTGAAGGGCAATGGAAATGGTTGAGGACGGGAGCAAGCCCGAGAATAAATAGCATGCGAAGTTGCTATTGTGGGTAAACGAAAAAGGTGGTGGTATCAACAATCTATATTTCCATAAATGGAAATACCTTCGCGGTTTTTAATCGATAACCAAACATTTTTACTTCAAATTTTATGGCATGTTAAACTTCATTTTAGGGAGTAGAGGCAATTGCGATTTGACGATTATGCCGGATTTTTCATACTATATTTATTGATTCAATAATGTAAGATCAAATAAACAAGTGTCATATACAACCGTCATCAGAAGTTTATTGTGTGTATTTAACTATAATTCGGTCTATTGGATGAATATAACTTGTTATAAAACACATTTAATGCAATTTACATACTAATTGACAACGTGTGAAACAAGAAAAACAACAAAAAATTTATTAGAGCTTAAATGACTTATCCTCTTTAACATCCCCTTAATACTTGCTTTCAAATAAGTCTATCAAACTCAATTTCTTACATAAAGCATCATGTAATAAAAACAAGGGTTAAAGTTGTCATAATATAACCTACTTTTCTCAAATGTTCGTTTTATGTAATAAACTTTTTTTTGTTCATTTGGGTACCTAAACTCTTTAAACCGGCTAATTAACTACCTAAACTTTTTTAAACCGGCTACAAATTTCAGAAATTCAAACACCAAATTAATTAAAAATTTTCATTATTTTTACACAAAATATTGACTTCAACTATGAACATGAAAGTCAACTAACATGAATTCATTTGATTCTGATCAGAGAAGTTCATTTTGATTAAAAAGATTGCTTAACCGCATGTAATATAAGATTACTCCTTATTCCATTTTAACATATCAATTCGTCTTTAACATTTTATAAGATTTATGAATATAAAAAAAAAGTCAACAAATCAAGGTTTTGTATGATTCGGTGTTATAATGTTAATTTTCTTCTTCATGTTTACTTAATCGTTAGATATCGAGTGTATCGAAAAGTTCAATTGTGATAAATGAAATTTGAATTGATAGAGTTTGATGGAAATGAGTTTCGGTTTGAGGATTAGATCCAAATCTGGGTTTATCATAGTTGCATTGATTTGAAGATCAATTAAAGAATTCCGTTAGCTTCGTATGATGATTTGCAAGGAATCTAAGTATTGAGAGTGAGCCTAGGTTGATTGAAAGGTAAAGTTAAAGTTCTAGGTGGTTCTCGTTTTTTTTTCTTCTAAACAAATTCGTTTTAAAGTATACTTCTAGTGATTTGGTGTTATGTTTGATAATATAAAAACCTTTAGATTACATATTGTATTGTGTTTGTAATTCATTTTTTGCTTAGATTTCGATTATCTTCTGCGCTAAGTTGCAAGAACTCTGGTAGGTACCCAAATGTACAAAAAAAAAAGTTCATTACATAAAATGAACATTTTGGTTAAGGTGGTTATGTTATGACGACTTTAATCCAAAAAATAAATGCGTAAATATAGGTCAACGGGTCGGGTTTAGTGGGTTTACTTGATTAATCGTCTACAAACAGGTAGCCGGTAAAACTGGTGCTGAAAAATAATGTTTCAATAAGTACGTTAATCATTTTAAAAGTTTCAAAGAGTTTAGGTACCCAAATGTACAAAAAAAAGTTCATCACATAAAATGAAAGTTTGGGGAAAGTAAGTTATGCTCTGACAACTTTAAACCTAAAAACAATCATTTAGTAAAAATATCAGCGACAGTGTTTACGGAACCAATTTTTAAAAATGTCACAATTCCTTCTAAAATTTCCTCTATTATAAAGTATAGATCAATCTCAAAATGCTTTGTTATTTCATGAAATTCAAGATTTGCAGAAATCTGAATTGCAGATTTATTGTCACAAAAAATGTTAAAAGGTTACTCAATATCAACATTTAAATCCTTAAAAAACTTCAAGTACCCAAATAACTTCACATACAACTATAGCCATTACTCTAAATTCTGCTTCCGTAGAAGATCTAGAAACAACAAAATGTTTCTTACTTTTCCAAAAAACAAGACATTTATCATAATACACAACATAAACTCTTACAGACCTCCTAGTAGACAAACATTTACCATAATCAGAGTCAACAAAAGCCATCAACTATATGAATTTAAAGGCTTATGCATGAATTGAGTAAGACATTGAACATCATAAGATATATCAGGTCTAGTTAGAATTAAATAAATGAGTTTTCCAATCAATAACTAAATTTATTCAGTAAAAGTATAGCTTTAATTTTAATTTTAATAGTAATTAAACACCTCACAATTACCATTTTAATTTTCCCTCATAATCAATTTCTTCCTTTTGACCATACCTTTTGCAACAAATATAGCTTTGAATCTATGTAATTGACCATTAGACTTGTATTTAATCTTATAAATCCATTCACACTGAACAATATTCTTATCAATAGGTTTATCGATATCAAAAGTATCATTTCTGTATAAAGCATCCAATATTCTGATCCAAGTGTACTAAACCAAAACAATTAACTCGAAAGCTTATGTAACATGGTTATTGGTTAGCATGACAAGACGTCAAAACCTGATCCGAAGAACACCCCAAGTGGTAGGGTGTGAACATGAAAACTGATCGATGGAAATGGATTATTCAGGTGTCATTTGTTAAAACCAATCGTTTTCCCTCTTACTCCAAATACCAACTCTGAATAATCACAGGAGTTCCAAAACTCCAAATTTTGATCTTTTTATATCTTTTGGTTCTGTAAACGTCTCACCATCTGTTAAACTATTACATTAGCATACTGTCTTCAATCAAACTGGCTAGATGAAAAAATGTTTCGGGTTCTCGCTTACTACATGACGGTTTCGGGTAATGAAAATAGTATACCTGCCCCGTAGCACGGTTCAAAATTTTCGGAACTACCCGAACCGCCGGCCGCCGCATCGTGTTACACCCCAACTTCTCACTATAGATGAACAAAGGTTGATCCAACCCACTCATTTGGCCTAATCTTTTCAATCCAGGTTCTAAACTATGGCCAACCCTACCGGTGCTAGTTACAAATTTTCTCTCAAATTTTTTCATTTTTAAATAAAAAGTTTAAGATTAATAAGAATATAAGTTAGAAAAACCAATTTTTTAGTTGAAATCATAATATGAAATTATCATAATGGTTCAGTATTCAATTTTTATAGTTAATTTTCTAACATATTCTTTTAATTACCCCATAGTTAATTTTCTAACATATTCTTTTAATTACACCACATACTATAAATATTGACATTTTTATTCTTTATAGAACTTGAATTTATTATCTTTAGATTGATACGTTAACTTACAAACCGAGCTCTTTGAAAATTAATGTAATCTGGTCCGTCCCAAAAATATCAAACCGAGCACTTTGAAAATTAATGTAATCGGGTCCGTCCCAAAAATATAGAGGCCATGTACGAATTTTGAAAATGGACCTCTCATAAACAATTTCTTTTACATCAAGAACATTTTTTTCAATAAAATTACCGTCTAACTACATTTTTTGTTTTTTTGTTAAGTTTTTAAAGAAATATATGCACGTATTCGTAAAAAATGAACCACTTTCGACCTAGGAGCCCTTGTGCAGTCGCACACTCTACACATTTTTTGGACCGATCCTGGTCGACTTCATATTGATTAACTCAATACATCACAAATCAAATAATTAGTATGTAAATGTAAAAAAGATTGTTAATATCCGTTAGACACTTTTGATAATGTTACTTAGGTGGTGTTTGATTATAACTTATTTAACTTAATACGGATATGACCAAATGTGGTAAGTCATGAGAAGATTGTTTGTTTTGACTTAATCTGGAAGACACGACTTAATTCAGGAAGTCATAGAGGCAATGTTGTCTCCATTAAGTCATTATTTGTCATATATTTTTTATAACTTATATTTATTTATTATTATTCAATATTTATTTAACATATAAAATATACATCATAACTGTTTATTTTATTCAGACATTATTTATCAAAACAAACACTATAAAATGAGACTTAATAAATAAAATAATCAAACGACCCTTATAAAGTTAGATCTTATAAGGTTAACGTTTAAAGCCGTTTACTAGCCTGGCGGACTTGTTCTAGAAAGTTGACTATTTTCTAACCTTTTATTTTATTTGCCGGCTAAAAGGGCTGTTTAATATAACTTTTTTTTTACGTAACTAAATTAAATTATCACATTTCTTTTAAAAACAATTCAAACATATTTACTCGTAACTAAATTAAATTATCATAAATGTTAATTTTATAAGAGAAACTAATGAAATAAAAACATGTTAATGAATTATATAGAGGATTAATATTTCAATTTGCAATGATGCAAAGCCGTCCACATATGTTTTCCATTTTGTTTAATGGTTGTTGTATCAACTTGGACATTTTATAGATGATACATGAGAACTCATCAAACTTTTTGACAAAGGTTTTTGGAAGGCGAGTCACCAATTTCGCTATTGCTATCGTTTATGCCACCACCACATTGCAAGAACCGTATCAACCCTTGCGATTTCCCCATTCCACGACGAGCAACATATCCATCACAGTTGGTATAACTCTTACATTTGGATAATGTAGATGTTTTTCTTCTCTTCAAGTCTTTAATTTGCATTTCCTTAGGGAATTTACTTGATCCAAATCCAAACATAAGCAAATACCATCTTGATTTCCTTTTTGAGGCCATGATCGACACTTTCCTTTCTATACGCATCCCAGAATGCATACCCTTGCTTTCAAATATTTGTATGTTTTTTGGAGATACATAAAGGATTTTTCCACAAAATACAACATGATTCAATGAATCTGTAGAAGTGATCATCATCTCACTCGAAAACTCAAAATCTTGCTCAACGTCATCACTCAGACTAGGCTCTTCTACATGAGGTTCAAATTCAACATTTTGGTCATCATACATAGAAAGATCAGAAAGAGAAAGGGTGTCTTCCTCTTCTTCTGAGCCTTGCGCTACACACGGGTCGGGTTTTTCCATCGACAAAATTCAAGTGTATGTTCTTGGAGTGTTTCTTTTGTGTGAAATAAGAAACTATGTCAAAGTTATGGTTTATAAAGGATGAGTAACATGAGAGACCAATGATATAGATATTCAATTCTTAAAAGTCAAGATAGTTGTTAGATAAAAATATCCACAAAAATACGTAGATGTTCCAAATGGCACAAACGCTTTTATATATCATGCTGCATATGGAAGGAAATTATACTTCATTCCTTCAAATTTTAAAAAGTATAATTATCTTATTAATTTTTATCATAGTCTAGGAAGATTTTTCGGTGGAAGAGCTATAAAAAAGGATGTTAAAAGAAGATAAAAAGGCAAGGTGTAAACGTCGTGGTAACAAAAATTTATGTCATTTAAAAAATATTATTTTGAATTTAAAAGTAAGAATATAACTGAAATTAACTTTGAAGACGGTGGAAGGGAGTAAAATGATGGCATGGAAATTGATCGAAAAAAAAGGTAGGGAAAGGTTTAGCTAACTCTTGATAAACTACATTTTAGACATGTTGAAGGTGAATAACTTAAGCACTTTAATATAACTACCAGGTTATCCGCGTGATATAACGATGTCAAAAAATTCCGTTCAATAAAATTATACTATAGTGTTTATATGAAAAATATTATTATAGTGTCTATATGATAGATATTAAACTTAAATTGGTTATATATGATATTATTAATCTTGAACTATTGAAGGTTTAAAATGATTATATATATATATATATATATATATATATATATATATATATATATATATATATATATATATATATATATATATATATATATATATATATATATATATATATATATATGGGGGATGAGAATATGGGGCTCTTACACATGTAAGGTTACATGCGAAACTCATTAAAAACTATGTCGTTTTGTGGTTTAAATGTTTTTTAACGCTTGATTTGTCCTATATTCATCAAGGGAGAGGTGATCCCCAAAATGCAGGGGGTCATTGTTTATTATGAAGAAGTTATAAAAAATGACTTCGATAGATGCCCAGTGATGACAAAAAAACTTATATTATTAAAAGACACGATTAATGAAGAAAAATATGTGAATGGAAAAAAATTTGTAAAGTTAGTTTAATAAATATGATTAAAATTATATAGATTTGAAGAATTTTTAACAAAACGACATATTTTTTGATGAGTTTTGCATGTAAGCTTACATGTGTAACAACCTCATATTCACTTTTCCCCATATGGGGGAAGTGAATATGAGGCTGTTACACATGTAAGCTTACATGCGAAACTCATTAAAAAGTATGTCGTTTTGTGGTTTAAATGTTTTTCAACACTTGATTTGTCCTATATTCATCAAGGGAGAGGTGATCCCCAAAATGCAGGGGTCATTGTTTATTATGAAGAAGTTATAAAAAGTGACTTCGATAGATGCCCAGTGATGACAAAAAAACTTATATTTTTGAAAGACACGATTAATGAAGAAAAAGATGTGAATAGATAAAAATTTGTAAAGTTAGTTTAATAAATATGATTAAAATTATATAGATTTGAAGAATTTTTAACAAAACGACATATTTTTTGATGAGTTTTGCATGTAAGCTTACATGTGTAACAGCCCCATATTCACTTTTCCCTATATATATATATATATATATATATATGATTTCAATCCGGTGAGAAATACATTATTTATGAGAAACGTGAGAAAGCACATTAATTCAACAGAAATTCATTTTGATTCAAAATTTTCGGAATTTTTTTTTTATAAAAAGTGTGAAACGACGTTAAATTTCGTAATATTATAACTATTTTAATAGATATATTGAATAATAACTACATAGAAATAATATTTTTAAAAGTATAAAACTTTGAATCAAAATAAAAAAATATTGAATCAATGTCTTATATATATATATATATATATATATATATATATATATATATATATATATATATATATATATATATATATATATATATATCGAGGTTGGTTCTTGTAAAATAAACCTTAAGGTAAAATAAGTAAAAAATAATTAAAAAATAATTTATAACGTTAGATATTTTGGATTATCGTTCATTTTAACCATATCTCAAACTTTAAAAAACGAAGTTTTGTTGTACATCATAAAATGGGTAGTTTTACCGTTGTTCATCAAATTTGAATATTTACTGCACAAAAACAAAGAATTTGATGCACAGTCCTTAAACGACATATATTTTGATGCATATCAAAACTTGCTTTTTTAAAGTTTGTTATAATTGAATAAATAAACATAATTTAAAATTACACATATAATAAATTATTTTTTCATATTTTTTTACTTATTTTACTTTAAGTTTTGGTTTATAAGAACCTCTTGCTCTCTCTCTCTATATATATATATATATATATGTGTGTGTGTGTGTGTTCAAATATGAATTATTAAATATTTAGTAACCCATTTGACGACTTTTTACACTAGTGTATATACTAAATATATACTAGTGTATATACTAATTCGCCAAAAACACATTTGAACCATATATTCAGAGATGAATACATATGTATACACAAGTGAAGACACTATTGACCGGTGTGTGAAGTAGTTCGTGACCTACATTCTAACCATATATTCATCAGTGAATATAAGATGTTATTCATCGGTGTATATACACAGTTTTTGAAAAATTCAAAATATATAGTATATACAGTAGTTAATATAAAATAAAAAAAAGGTCGTCAAAATTTAAAAAGTTTATATTTTTCCAAAAGAGAATTAAATTCTCGTTCTAACGGTATATTCTTTATTTCGTAAAAGTTTATAATTTTAAAAGATATTTACTGTTGAAAATGAAGTTAGTTTTGTTAAATAAATGGTTAAAAAGTGGTTTCTAAGACTCCTAAATATTTGAGTGGTTCTCATTTTAAACCAATTATAGACACAAAGGTGTACAATCTGGTACAAAATTGTTGTTTCCGAGATCTAAATTAAATGAAACATGTCTGCTAACTTACAACCATAGTCACATACTCACATGAAACACGGTTCACTTCGATAAGTGGATCGAGGTTCGCTAAGTCCTTGTAATTTGAACGAGGGGTAGGCTAATTTCGGTTCGCTCTTGTACGATGTACCATAAATTTTGGTACGATGTATCCAATAAATAATAATATCAGATTTTTATACTTCTACTTATACATATAAGATAAGTATCCATGTATATCTTATACTTAATAAAGATTTCAGTACATTTATCAAAAGTGAAAGTTTATAACACTTATCCAGAAGCAACACAAAAGGTTAACACTTAAGTACTTAGTTTATCCAAAAGACAACATGTTATACTGAAATGAAAATGTAGTACTCCATTAATCTAATCTTCATCCATATTCTCCCATTTCATTTCTTCCAATCTTGAAGTCGAGCCTTCCAAGATTTCACTTTCAAGATTCATGTCCCATTTCTTATGAGGTCCTTCCTTCTAACTTTATGAAAATTGTGATTGTAGACGAATATTTAAATGAACAAAGATTAAATTATCAGGCCCTCTTAGTGTTCAAACGATTCCTTGCTATGTTGTGAGCACAAGAATAAGTGTAGGTATTTGAATAGTGTCGAATAAATATGTGACTGTAAATGTGTGAGACTACAGGAGCGCACACATCGACATTTAGACACGACTATTAGTTTAATGTATTTAGTAAATATTACTTAATGGGTTAAGTATAATGTTTATTAAATGGAGGGGTTTATTATGTAAATAAGGATGTTTCGTTATTGTAATATAACTCAAACTCTAAGATTTGAAAATCTATAAATAAAACATATGGGTTATTTAAAAAAAAGAAGGTTTTTGGTTTTTTGGTTTTTGTAATAAAGAGTTGCTGCTAGACAATTGTTGTACAAAGCGTTAAACAAGTACTAGCATACTGTTCTGTCGATAAAGAAGGTGTCGCGTACGCAACCGTGGTAAAAACCTTACGTTAGGTTTTCATTATTTTGCTTGCTCAATAAGGTACACACTTCATATCCGATTTATTATTTACTATGTGATCCTAATTTCCACTGCATGTAATTATTTGATAATTTGACTCGAGGTGTATACCTATAATAAATACTCCAATTTCTCACCGCCGAAGAACTACTTATGGTTTGTGAAAAAGCTTTATTTGTTACCTCTATGAGTTCTAGAGTTTCTTAACCGTAACTCAACCACGAATCAATTGAGTCCAATGTTACATCATCCATTTGTGCAGCGGGGATAGCATAAAGACCTATCTTCATGTGAAATCTTGCAATATGCGCTCGTAATAGTTGGTATTCGTCTTGATTTTCTACAATTCTCGCGAAGGATTTCATGACACTAAGTACTACTTCTTTGCCACTATTGGGAGCCCTTTTAGCAATTCCACCTTGAGCTAAGTTATCAACATACGAGGTGACATAAAAGCTTGTTGCTAATGCAAAACCGAAACAATGTAAAGAAATTGTCATTTTTTCCCACTTAGCTAAAACTAAAATATGTAGGATGCACGGTTTTTCATTATATGTCTTTAATTTCTCCAAGCATATTATCCATTATCTTGTATATTTCTCCCATATTTGCACCATAACCATCACATTATTTAGCCAACAAAAAAATTAGTTATTGCAAGCACATTATCAACTTCATCCCAAAATTCGTCGCTTCTGATAGTTTCACAAACAATCCAACTATTTTTTTCCCGGTGTCTTCATCCCCTTGTCTAACCCACTCCCTCCAAGAATTAAGCGTGATAGTCGTTGCAAGAGCCTCCCTACAATCCTTAAGTCTTTTTAACAATATTTAGTTGGAGGTGAATCGAGTTTTTGCTACTTTTAGTAATTCCAACTTTGAATTATCTCTAAGAATTGTTATAGCTTGTGTGTAATTTAAAAAGTAACGTACTTACAATGTTTCCACTTTTATATGTATCCATCAACCAACTAAACGCATTTGCAAAATCCAAAATTATCAAGTTCAAAATGTGAACACAACATGGAAACTAGAAGAAATGATCATATACCTTTTCGACCTCGTTTCTGACAACCTTGTAGTTTGTTGCATTATCCGTTGCAACCTCAAGCACATTTCTTGGCCTGAGGCTTTCAATAGCTTCGAGTAAAAATTTCGCAATAGCTACCCCTTTTTCTCCACTCCAGAAAAGTCTTTGGCATACATAAAAGTTACACCACGACTATTAACGAACATTAATCAAAGGCTTATGTTTAACGTGTGATCAACCTCAAGACACAATAGATACGCCTTGTGTATACCATGAATGGTGTTAAACCTTTTTCTACGTCCCCTTGTTTCAGTCATTTTGAGTCCCTACATATGTTGAGTTTATATCTGGCTAAAGGACTTTGTGAGCTTCTTTTGTCGAGGGAACTAAGTAAAAGAAATTGGTTTAGGACAATGAAGCAACTATAGAAGTTGCACAGAACCCGATAGAACTAAACATGGTGAAGTAGAACAGATATTATAAAAGATAAACTTGAAGTTTGGATAACTTAATTTTCTGGAGTTATCCACACACACATGGACTCTTGAATTGAAGTGGTTCCAAATTAGGTATTCCACAACTTCCTAAGCAAGTTGGGTACCCAAGTGAAGACATCTATGAATAAACTTGAAAAGGATTGACATCATGATCGTAGCATAATCTCACCATGATAAGCATAGGAAATATCCGTCAAATAGGTTTATCTCTACAAAATCATAGCAATATACTCAACAAAATATACTGAAATGAGAAATGAATGTTTACATAATCTTCGATCATCATTTATGCTGAACATCAAGCTCGAGAAACAAAGCTCTCAAAAATTGTTATGTCTTTTTAACAAAACAATGTATATTAAAATATTAATCATAACAATGCAACATTATGAAGATTTTAGTAAATTAAAATTCAAGATGTTGCTTACGCGCAAAATGAATTATCGCATCCCATATATAACCATTGTTTCTCTAACTAACGTACGACTTAATTTTGGCTGAAATCATGATTCAATAACGAATTAGCTTGTGAACCGAAGAAAAAGAAAAGTCAAACTTCATCTTTGTGGTTTAAACTTAAATGATTAGAGTCTGGTTTCTAATTTTAAAACTAAAATCAAGCATTTTAACTATTATTGTACCTCTTAATTCTGTAACCAAAACAATCAATTTGTTTTACTTGAAAAATATTTATATGACTCCTTAATTCAAGTCAAAACATGATTAAAATAGGTCAATCTCTATGAGGATGGGAGTAACAACATTTGCAAATTATGTTTTTGTCTTTGGAAACAAATTATCGAAAACTTATCTCATCTTTATTAATGAATGAACCTTTAAAGGCAACCTCAATAAGATGGTATGGAAAAATAAAGTTAATGAATGAACCTTAAAAGACAACCTCAATAAGATGGTATGGAGCCATCTAGGTTCTGCCTGAGTGGTAAAGGGTTTTCCTGATGAATGAGAGGTCTCGAGTTTCGCTTGAGGGTTTCCTCTTGTGAGATAAGTGAGATTCCTCCTTGTGTGGGTTCGTGGGTTGCATATTGCCCAATTGAATGTCCATGGGACCCCGAACCGTATATGTCACCCTTATCCGCTTATTATTTTACATCTACCTTGCACTTGAAATGTAAATTGAAATGGTATGGAAAAATAAGGAAGAAATAAGGCACAGAAATAGAATAGACCAACATGAGACATCACTACTATTTCTTGAAATGTAAATTATCTAATAAGAAGATAGAAAATTGCTCCCAAAATTCTCTAAATTTTCATATTAATTTTGTTTATATTATTTGATTACTAACAAAGTGTACATTGAAATGTTAACCAAAAGCGGAAATAGAGTAGACCAACAATATTACAAGTAATTACATATACATATGTTTGTATGTATCAAAAGGAAGATTGAACTCACAGCCTAGGGAGTGTATTTTCAAGGGTTAGTTGCGAGAGAAGTGTCCTTGGATTTTCTTTTCTTGATTCGGGCCACAAAGTCTCCGGGCATATCTTTCAATGTCAATTCCTTCAAACACTTCTGTTTTTGAAGTAATCTACTGGGAATATCGTTCAATTTATGGCAACTTCTGATGTTTAATTCTTTGAGATTCTCCATTGCTTCTTCCTCCACGTCCCATTGCTCCAACTCCTTCAACGACCATAACTTCAAAACGCGAAGTTCCTTAAACCCTCCTCGATGACAAACCATTCTTTTTCCAGTGAACGAGTCCCCCAATAACCTCAAGACTATCAAACAAGGTAGTTTCTCCAGTGTCTCCATTGGATCGTTATTCAGCTGAGAGATTGACAATGTGAGAACCTTAAGAGTTGGCGGGAACTCATCTACAGAGGGTAATCTTTGTAAATTACCATAAAGATTAAGATGAGAAAGCTTTTCCAAAGTCATAAGTGGCTTCAAAACTAGCTTCAAAGGGCGAGCCATGTTATTTATGGAAGTTAATCTCAAAGACCGAAGATTGACCAACTTTGCAATCCACTCAAGCAAGACATCTTGACTTTTTGAACTTAATTCGAACTTAATTCCCAACTCTCTAAGATCAAGTAACTTCCCCAAACCTTCATTTATAGATATCTTTTCGTCTAAAACCAATCCCCATAAAATGACGAGAGTTAAGGAACTGCTAGGTGGCATGGCAAGACGGATGTTATTCAGATTAAGATGTCGAAGTTTTTTAAGCTTCCAAATGGAGTCGGGTAGAGTATCTATGTTAGTATGCTTTACATCTAGTGTTTCTAGATAAGAGAGATCACCAACCGAGTCCGGGAGACTGTCCAAGGAAGTCCATCTCAGTCCCAGATACCTTAACTGACACAAGTGGCCGAGCTTATTGGGCAGACTAGGTTTGTACACACCTTCTAAATCAAGTACCCTCAATAACCGAAACTTGCTGTTAATAACTCCTCCCAAAATCTGCCCTGCATCTTTTTCCGGCATGTCTTTTCTTTGGAAGTTAAAGGACACATAAGACCTCAAAAGAGATGGATCAAATTTAGAAGTCTGAATATGTGATTGATGGCTATTAACGGATCCTGCGGTGCTCATATGCTGAACTATCCGACGTACACCAAAATTACCTGCTGCATCAGAAATGTTTTCCAAATTTCGGTGAATGTAAAAGAGACTGGTATCTGTGGCTTTAGGCAACAGGTAGTCATGAAAAACAGAAACTAGACGGCATTGCCTCGGACTGTTGTCAGATCTTAATTTTGTCATTTGTATTAATCTCCGATCAACTAACTCTTCGAAATATTTTTGTGCCAAATCCTCTGGAAATGCCTTTTCACAACTTGGGGATCTTCTTTCAACAAATCCTTCCGCTAACCATAGCCTGAGCAACCTCCTTACGGGTATGTCGTAATCTTTTGGGAAAAGAGCCATGTATGACACGCAAAGCTTTGAGTGAATGCTTAGATCATTATAACAAAGGGACAAAACTTCATCAGAACATTGATCTTGTTCAAGTTTATACTGAATCGCTGATGACCATCTTGTTATTATCTTACTCGAAAGCAATCCCGCCATTAGGAGAATATTTAGAGGTAAACCTCTACATATATTCAAGATCTCATATTTTAACCTTGGTTTAATTTGATCAGCCTCCTTTTCCATTCCAGCCTTCTTCATAAACATTCTCCATAATTCTTCTTCTTTTAATCCACTCATAATATGTGGATTCATTTGCATCTCCGGGCTTCCCCGAGATGTGAAAATTACCTTACTTCCATTATCTTCATTTGGAAAAGCGTCTTTTAGATCTTGTAGCATACTACAATTGCCAATACCATCTACCACAAGTAGGTATCTCTTACCCTTAACTGCAGACGCCCTTTTTAGCACGTTCCCTTTAATACAATCTGCGGTATACTCTTCTGTCACCGAAATCCAATCATGGACTTCAAAGTGATCCTTGATCTTTCTCATTTTATAAACGGCACGAGCAAGAGTGGTCTTTCCAGAACCTGCTTCACCAATTATCGGGACAAACATTTCTTTTTGTTTCAGTTCATGTGTTAGCCGTTTCATCAGGCTTTTGATATCATCATTCAAACCGAAAACACCTAGTTCTTCTTCATGGTAAGAGAAGTTAGACATTTGTTTGAAACCAAGGATACTCATCTCTTCTTCGTTGAAAGAATAGTTGAATGTCAGTTTCTTCTTCTCTTGATAATTCGGGATTGCTGTAAATGATCTAGCCAAAGACCCCTTTTTAGGACTTGGGGGACATGGGATTTCTGAAATTGGCCAAACTGACGAGGAACTCTTACGTGGTATCTCATTTGTTTCATAACAAGAACCATCATCATCATCCTTAGAATTCAATGATAAAGTGTTGTTAGTACTAGGTTTAGTACTCGTATCAGCCTCATCTACACGAGAAGTCGAAATGATAGTCTGAACTTTCTTTATTTTCCGTTTTAGCCTACGACACGAGTTGAGATTGTTAAAGAAGAATGTATGTTTCATTAAGAAACCAAACCTCTTCTTCTGTCGAGCTACACGAAAAGTGAACTTTTCAATCTCATCCTCAACTTCATAAATGATACGAAGATGGTCCCTTGACACATCCTTTTCTTCTGAGAAGCTTTGCAGCTTCGTTAGAGATTTTTGGACACCTTTCAGTTGATGTATCATTACTTTGTTATTAGCTATTGTTTTTTCCTTCAACACATCCGCCAGCTTACTTGTCACCGCAGCAACAACCGGCTTTACCTCCATTAACAACGATCCGATTTATGAAATAGTATCAACTATCAAGTATTTTTGAGCTAACTTATTGAATGGATATTGGTTTATATAATTTTGTAATGACATATTAAGATTAATTAGCTATATATAGTATATTCTTTGGTTGATGGTCAAAAAGTCCTGGTCAATTCTGAATCTTTAATACTCCGTATATTTTTTTCCACATATGTAGTTTCCGAACAGTTGCAAAGACCCTTGTAAAGAATTTCTTTTTGGGTTTATTAAAAGAAATCTTTGATATTTTAAATGTCTTATTTATTGGGTTGACGTTTACTCATTATTTCTTTTTAAGTCTTGTATGTGGAAAAATCAACCCAAGACCAAACCCATTACCTATGAATTTACATAACACCAACTGGGCTGTTTCCCTCTTGACTTTGGATGATTTTATTGCATAACCTTGATGTTTATTTTACAAAAGCGTGAGTAAGAAATAAGCGGTCCTCGTTTGTTTAATCAAACTGTCTAAGTATTGTATGTATATAGTGTCTGAGTAGATAAATGTTTTTTATACAAAATAATAATTAATGACGTTTGTTTTAGGTGCTAAATAACGAGTCTAAATAATATAAAAATAAATATTTAAAATAAAAACATAATAAAAATCAATGTATGACTTACCATATTAAGTCATTTTTTTTATCAAGTCAATTAAGTTTAAATCAAACACCACCTTACTTCCTAACATCCTACACTAGGTTAGAAACCGTTAATCCGACAATCTTAGTAAACTTTTAATAATTTATATAATAACATATATGAGTTGAAAGATTAGGGGTTTGACATCGCGATTCAATCTAAGAGTAACTAATTATGAATGTAATTACTTGTGGCTATACATGGAACCTAAACGAAATCTAATTTTAAAAGAGATTTTAGTCATGATTTTAATGAAGTTAAAAGTAAACAAAAATCACAATTTGACTTAATATCATGATTTTAATGTTTAGTATGTTTGATTAATTACAATTTTTGTCTATCAAAAGTTTTCAATTCTTCGATTATGTCCCTCATTTTTCTTCGCATATGTTTGTCACTAACTTGTTATTTTCGTTTTTTTTCCTTGTCCCTTAATCAAGTTACAGTAGTTTCTTCCGTTACATGCTAACTAAACTAACTGAAAGGATAAAAAAGGTAAAAAAAATCTCCATTCATTTTTTATTTATATTATATTTTTCATCAGTTTAATTTCTATCGACCTTGATATATATCTTGGCCTCGTTTTATTCTTCATGTTGTAATGTCTTCAAATTTTCACCGTTTCGAAGATTTTATAATTTATAACACACAAATTACAATCATTCCAAAAAGAAAAATTGAACAATTACTTTTAATTTCAAAGCGTAAATAACTAGAACTAAAAATTTAATACATAACACCTGCAAACACAAATTCAAGATGAAGCTAAGGTAATCGATAAATTTGAACGCAACAAACGAAGCACCGACGAGGACAGTTGATCAAGACCGAAGAATAAAGATAACTCTATAAATTTGTAGATATATAAATCTATATTTAGTTACAGAGGAAAAGAGATTTTACAAAAAGAAAAAAAATTCAAGAGATAGAAAAAAAAAAACTAAGATGTCAGAGATGCAAGGAGATGAAAAATATAAAATAAACATAATATTTTTTCATATTCTTTACAAAAATATATTATGTTTATTTTATATTGCTAACTGAGCAAACGAAATATTATGTTTATTTTGCTCAGTTAGCAATTAACGAAAGAAACTAAGATGTGAGAGATGCAAGGAGATGAAAAAATAAAATAGAAATAAACATAAATTTTCATTTTTATCCTTTTCGTTTGCTCAGTTAGCAATTAACGAAAGAAACTAACTATAATTTGACAAAAGGGACAAAAATTAAAACTAAGACCGCCCTATTCGGGCGTTTTAGCCCCCCCATAACGCCGTTATGGCTGGAGGGCGGCGTTTTAGCGGCGTTTTTCCGGCGGTGTTGCCTAAGCAACGCCGCGTTTTTGGTATTTTTTTTTATTTTTTATTTTTGTTTCGACGACCGTTAAAGATTTTAAAAAAAAAAATTTGAAAATTTGCCAAACGGCTATTTCAAACGGTCAAAAAAAAATTCAACTTTTTTTAAATTTTTTTTTTTTTTTTCCTATAAATACCCCATCACAAACCCAAAATATTTACACCAAACCATTTATTTCTCTCTACAATCATATTCATTCTATCCACAAAACCCATAAACACAAATTATTTACACAAAAATGTCTTCGACGCCCGAGTTTGTGTACAAAAAAAGTGGGATGGTTCACGTCCGAGTTGGCTAATAGTAGTCGTCAAAGTAAACAATCACTCCGGGTGCAAGAGCAAGTTCAACTTAATCCAATGATGGTAGAAAAAAAGTCAACTTCTCTTACGTTTCGTTTCTGACGGTTCAACTGAACCAACCGCCTTTAACTGAATCCCAAGCCGGTTCAAAGTGATTTCCACCCTTTCGGAGTTGGCATTCGATCCCAACTGTCGGAACGGCGGAAATCACTTTGAATAGGCTTGGGATTCGGTTAGAGGCGGTTGGTTCAGTTGATTCGTCTGAAACGATAAGTAACACAAGTTGGCTTTTTTCTACCATCATCGGATTAAGTTGGACTTGCTCTAGCACCCGGAGTGATTGTTTACTTTGACAATTATTATTATTACGCTACTTGGACGTGGACCATGCCACCTTATTTGCCCACAAACTCGACAACGTTAGGTTTTTTTATTTTATGTATTTTGTATTTTTTTTAATTATTGTATTGTATTTTTTTTTATTCTTTTTTATTTTTATTTTAATTATTGTATTTTTGTTTTGTATTAATATTAATAATCTATTAAAAATAATATGAGAAAAGGAAAGAAAATGAAAAACAAAAAAACTGGTGGGTCCCAGATTTTGGTGTTATGGTTGGAGGGGTTTAGTGGTGTTATGTTATGTTGGTGTTATGCTGACGTGGCACCGGATAACACCAAAACCGGTGTTATGAATGGGAGTGGTCTAACTTACAAGTTAAAGACAAAAAATGCGGAAAAAGAGTTGAGGGACAGAATCAAAAAATTAAAAAGTCTCGAGAAAAAAAAGTTACAATTTATCTATAAAGATTCTATATATTAGTGTTAACAATAAGCAACTTTGCCCTCCGAAGCTCGGTTTCAAATAATTGTTTTATAATATTTTTATATAAAAACGAATAACAATCTATCTATTTGTAGGAATATAAATAAAAGCATAAATCTACACAAAGATAGATTGTTGTTTGATTTCATTCGAAAAGTTTAGGAAACCTAAAAACCATTGATTTTATCAAAACTTTTTAACCAACGATTTGGTATCCGGTTTGATAACCATTTTCTTACCATCCAAAAACATAATATTGTTTTTTGAAATAAATGACGTCACAAATAATCACAACATGTGAGTGTTCTTGCCTCCTTCCTTTTTTTCATATATTTAAAGCCTCAAAGACATAATAAGTTATAGTAATTAGCTATGATTTATCGATTTTATTCGTTTAAACCTTATAACATTTATAAAATAAATAATAAATTATAAAAGACCTTCTAATTCATCGATTTTACCCTTTAGTTTATCCTTTTTTTTTTCCTTAACTTGTTTTTCTTGAATTTTTTGTCCCTTCATCAAGTTATAATTAGTTTTTCTCGTTACATGTTAACTAAATTAACTAAAATGATCAAAAATGATTTTTTTGTTTCTTTTATTTATTTTAATTAATTAACTTTAAAAAAAATTTATATTTTATCTTTTACTTTTGAATTTATTTTACTTTTTTGTATACAAATCATATCTGAATTTTCTCATACAAATATTATGTTTAAAATCACATGTAATTTTTCACATATGTTTTTCAAAGACCGTCCTGTCACCGTCGATGATCGTCGCCGTCACTACTACCTCCGTTGAAAATCATACGTGATTTTAAAAACATAATTTTTGTATGTGAAAAATCACATTTGAGTTTTACAAAAAAAAAAAAAAAAAAAAAAAATCTTTTTGCATTTTACAGGTGGAAAAACCTTCAAAATTTATGTTTTTTGAAATCACTTATGATTTTCAACGGAGAAAATGATGGCGGCAACGATGATCGATGGAGAAGGATGGTCGTCGAAAAATAAATGTCAAAAATTATATGTGATTCTAAACATAATATTTGTATGCAAAAAATCACATGACTAGAAGATGGGAAAAAAAGAAAAAAAATTAGAGTTATTAAATTATAAAATTAATTAAGTAATTAAAATAAACAAAAGAAACAAAATGCATTTTTTGTCCTTTCAGTTAGTTCAGTTAACATTTAACGGTAAAAACTAACGGTAACTTAACGGAGGGACAAATAAACCGCAAAATAAAAATTTAAGGACAAAAATTGCGGGAAAAAAAAAGTTGAGGGATAGAATCTGCGAATTGGAAGGCCTTGAAAGACAAAATTTGAAATTTACAAGTATATGACCATTATAATTAGTAAAGAAACAGAAAAATTGTCCTATATTTATTCTTATTCTTATCATCTACATTAAACAAAATAAACATGCACTGAATTAGTTGAATATATACGAAATTAATTCTATAAAAGTGGCTAATTTTGAATTAATGCTTCCATCTGAATCAGATATCAGACATATGATACTTGTTGGATTTTGTAGGAGTATAAGGGTTATAACTTGAATATATTTCTGAATCGTGTAAAACACTTTTAGGTTAACTATTTTGACGATATATGTATTGGGTATCACGCCTCGAATGGATAATACGAAATTTACTCTTTGATTCTCAAACAGTAGAAACAAATGCAATAAAATTAAAATGGATATTAGTTTTTGCGAATCCGTAAATAATCTGAAATTTCCTTCACAACAACAAAAAGAAAATTGATTATGGTTGTTGAAAGAAGTTATGAGCGGCTTTGGTCGGCTATGACCAACTAGGGGGGATGCTCTTATTTACCCCGCTATTTGTTGTCAATATATTGAACTAGCTCATTTGAGTGTGTCTTCGAAACTAAACTTAACCCAAAAAAACCAATCGGTTTTTAGTATATCCAAAATATCAATAGCAAACCTTCCCCGATATTAATGTAATCCTTGATTTACTAAAACATACAATTACAAATCAAACACAGGCATAAATTAAATTGTCTTATAGATTGGATTTTAACATTAGAACATTACACCTTCCAAATATTCGAGAAGAATGATTTTCCATGGATTAAACCATCGTTTGAATACCTGAAGATAAAATACTCATAAGTTTATTACAATATTTTTATTGTTTTACACTTGACACTATTAGAAAGTCACGTGTTCATATTCTTTTAGAAAAATGCTAGAGATACAAAAAAATAACAGAAAAGTATTTACAAAATGACTTGTCATCTTATGAATGGAGTGAAAGAATAGGAAAGCTAATTAGTGCTAAAAGATAATTGGTTATATTGTTTTGCCACATCATTTTGTAAGCATATTTTTGTAAAAGTTAACTACAACATTGCTCATTCTTTTATGAGCATAAGGAAGCCAAGTCCAAAAGCTTCTTGTAGCGGCACAACTTCAAACTCAAAAAGGTAGTGTCTTAACATACCTATGCATACCTTACGATAATATAATTATGTGCTCCAGTCTATAAATGTAAGTTTTCTATATTGAAGTCGGCTTCTTACGTCATATTAGAAGGGAATTGGTGTCTTAACATTAGAGATTTCAAATGGAATTTAATCTCATCCCTATAATCGATTTGTGCACCAACAAAATCCAAAGAGATGGCTCCATTCATGATCAACTCATGAACCATACTATGGTGAATACCCAAGTGTCTAAACTTGCCATTGTAAATTTGGCTATATACTTTAGCCAAAGTATCAACACTATCACAATAATTAGAAATCATAGATATTGGTTTTGGCCATAAGGTAATTTTATTCGTCAAACTTTTCAACCATTAAGCTTTTCTTAATATCAGTAATGTTAGGTTTATATTAAATGAACTCCAACATGATTATGATATTACTTGATTACCAAACAAACTTAATAGGGAAAATGTACTAGATAGTCATTGTGCTATTTCAAAAAGTACGTACATCTTAGTCAATAAACTATTTTTATGTTTAATAGAATAACTTTATTTACTAAAACCCGCTACTAAAGCACCGAACCTGCTAAACATACTTTTTATGCCAATTTTTGGTCAGAATGGATGACGTGGAGGTTATTTCATCATTTAACAATTTTTGTTTCTATTTAACGTAACTATTATTTAATCTCTTGTTATCTCTCTAACTTACAACTTCACCTCTTTCACTAATTTCTTCAACAATCATATCATTATTACCATACTCTTCCTTTTAAATTTGGATTATCCCATGTTTCTTTTTTCTATCTTCACCAAGTAGCTCCGCCTTAGAATACAACACAACCATCAAAAAAATGTGTGAAAAATAAATCATCCGAACCACCATAGTCTTCCACTGCCAGAAAAATTCCTCAACATTTGTCGCATCTCTCCTTGATTGCCCTTCTGAGGATCAATTAACAATAAGAAACTGATATGTTAATATATAAATAAATCAATAAATATAAAAAAAAATTCAAATAAATCAAAAGAAAATTATATGTATTCCTTGATTTTATTTTTTAATACACGTGACATGTTTTGATTGGTTTAAAAAGTCAAACCGGTAATAGTTTTAGGAAAAATTCAAGTTATTCATTGATATTAACAATCTAACTTATTTACGAAATTTAACTTTAAAAGAAAAAGAAAGCTAAATAAAAGTTTTATATAAGAAAAACAATTCATAGATTATACACTTATTTGTATTTTAAAATCATAATATATATTTATAAAAAATATATATATTCAATAAACATAAATGGTTCGGTTTAGTTTAAATGATCTGTTTGAATGTTCAAACCACAAACCAAACCAATATATCAGTTTGCTAAAATCTTAAACTGGTCGACCAAATATAGATCTTTAGCCCGAGCAAACCAATAAATTTGATTCGGTTTGGCTGATTTAGTCGTTTTCCACCGAACCATGTGCATCCCTACTAATAATAAGGTTATAACCTAACTGATATACAATTAATATTCAAATAAGATTATTATTTTTCTCTTTTTCTTCAACTTTTGTATCTAAACAATTAATAGAATATCAAATATATCCAAATATTAAACAGTAAAATGATATATATTTTCCGTTAGATTTTTGATACTATATTTGAATATTACCTGCTAAATCTACTATGAAATAGTTTAGACTATTAAAATTAAAGTTGCTACATATATACTATTTATACTATTATATAAATCAAATTCTATTTTTTTTTATAGAATACTCTTAATTTTAAGTTTTCAAAACTTTATATTTAAAGATATTTTCACCACATTAATACAATTTCAAAGTTAGGTAATTCAATGAATACTAATTACTCGGTATTAAATACATCAATGTTAAAAGAAAAATATATGTATTTATAATTCATTTATCCAACCAATGATCATTCTTTCTTGTCTGTTCATAATATCAATGGAAAATTGGAGATTGAGGTAAGACACAACCAAGAAATATTATTTATCAAGAAGTGTTAAGTGATGAATATGAACAACATATATACGAGTTTCCCTATGATTGTAATTTCATTTTTCTTCAAACAAAAATGTAGTTAAGAAATTTCATATTATTGTAATTTCCATTCACGAGCATGTTGCTTTTACTTTTAGAAGTTTATATTCTTCATTTATTTTGCATTCAACAAGTACATGTTGTAAAAAACACATGTTGTCTACTCATAGTTCTTTTTACATACTATTTCACGTACAGAAGTCTATCTATAATTACCATAAAGACGTCATTACTTCAACCAAGTTAAACTCCAAAAACGGTTCGTATACGATTTTAAATGAAAAAAAATTATCTTCCGCGTAGCGTGCACTACTAGAAAAACTGGCATTCACGACGCAATTTGCGAGAGACAAATTGTAGTCGGAAAATATTGTCGAATAAAAACACCGAAAAAAATCATCGACAGAGTTTTGTCAGATTTACGAGGGATCTTCGTCGGTATGTTATATCTCTCGAATGACTGTTGGAAATTTACGTCCGAGTCCCATAAAAAAAATAATTAATTAAATAACATTCTGTTGCTAATCCGTGGCAAGATAATATTTGGTCGGAAGTCCATCGTAAATTTCTGACAGAGTTGCGACGACTTTGTTGATTTCTTAAGTTTTAACTTTATTAATCCCATATTCACACACATACACTCTCGTATAGATTTATATACTTAAAATTAGTGTATCAAAGTCTATTTTTTTAGGTTTATAAGTCTTTATTAAATATAAGATGAATTAGATGTGTTAATTCAAAGATAGTATTAGTCGATATTAATGAGATCGAACAAGTTAATTACAATGACAAATGAAGTTAGTAACGGGAATGAATATACAACATAGAGATGTAAATAAGATTTCAAAGTATATTGATGAGTGTAATGTTTACAAAGAAATAGCTTTATCTAAGTGACTATAAGCAAGCAAAAAACTTCTAAAAAATAAGTAACCGACGCTTATATTTGTAGACATAATGGTCATTTATTATATGGTTGTTGCACTTAAGGGATATGATATCAGCACTTGAAGTTGTAGTGGTATCCTCAATTCTAGTAGCACTTGTGTTGCTAGGGATTTGAGGATCAGTGTCACTGTCATCTTCCTCAGTGTCTTTCCCTTCATCACTGGGACTTAGAGGGTCTTGGGTGTCATAAAGATCAAAGAAGTTTAGATGATTTTTTTCAGAAGTTGACTAGAGATGTCATTTTTGATGGCAATTTTAAAACGGAATATGGTTTCATAGAATTTGACATCTCTAGAGTAAAAGATTTGTTTTGAGTCCAAACTGTATAGTTTTTACCCCTTTTTGAAGTTTGTGTAACCAAGAAATACACATTTTTCAGCTCTTTTGTTAAACTTATCCAAGTTGTTTAATATGGTAGCATAACATATACACCCAAAGACTTTGAGATGGGAAAGATTTGGACTTAGGCCAAAGATTAAATCATAGGGACATTTGCCTCCTAAGACAGAACTTGATAACCTGTTGATCAAATAGGTAGCAGTTAAAATACATTCAGACCAAAGATTTAGGGGTATTCCCCCCCTGAAACATGAGGCTTATAGCAATGTTAAGGAGATGCTTATGTTTCCTCTCAGCAATGCCATTTTGTTGGGGGTATAAGCACAAGAAGTTTGGTGGATAATACCATTTTGGCCAAGAAAGGTTTCTAGTTTGTTGTTAATAAACTCAGTGCCATTATCAGACCTTATGACTTTTATTTTTTTAGAGAATTGATTTTTGAAGTAGATTATGAAATAGGACAATTTGGTCAAAGAGTTCATCTTTAGATTTTAATAGGTAAACCCAAACAGCTCTAGAGAAATCATCTAAAATAGATAAAAAATATTTAAACCCTTGTTTACTTGTAACCATGTAGGGTCCCAAAAGATCCAAATGAATTAGATCACCAACATTATTAGACTTATGGTCACTGAGAGGAAAGACTTCTCTAGTTTGTTTAGCATAATGACACATATCACATGGACTTATGCTTGGGTCACCTTCTAGGTGAATTTTTTTTTCCAATATGTTTAGGACCTGGTATGCAGGGTGACCCAATCTGCAGTGCCAAAGTTTTTTTGAAACATAAGAGGAATGCACAGAATTGTTGCACTTAACTGGATTGTTAGTCATGCAATCAAAAAAGTATAGTCCCTCTTTTGCTTTACCAATCCCCAGATTTTTCATGACCTTCAAGTCTGAATGTAACAGTTTTTTTCATTAAAAGTGACAGAAAGTTTGCTAACTCTGGAAAGTTTGTGGACAAACAGAAGACTAACAATGTAGCCAGGGATGACAAGAACATCAAAAAGAATGATATCATTAGTAAGTTTAAGGTTTACAATTTTAATGATTTGAGCTTCACTACCATTAGGGTATCCAACTTTAAGGTTTAAAGCAGTAACATCAACAACATTTTCAAGTCCTTTCTCATACAGTGTCATGTGTTGATTTGCACTAGAGTCTATTATCCATCCTTTTGAAAACATTTGATTCCTTTCACAAGAGTTTGAGTTGAAAAACTTATGAAAGTTTTGATTAAAAAAGACATTTGAATTAAAAAACCAACCTGCCATGTTGGCATTAGCACCTTGAGGACTTGGTTAGTCATTGATAAGATTGAGAATTTTTTGCATTTGGTCAGTGGTAAAGTTCATGTGCCCTGTACTAAAATCAGTCATGGCATTATTATTGAAATTTGTGTTTTTCTTTTTCCAGCCTGGAGGGTACCCAACAATTTCATAACACCTTTCAATGGTGTGTCCTACTAAACCACATTTTTGACATTTGAGATTGGGATTTGGCCCCTTTTTATTGTTATCAAACTTCCTATTGTCAAACCTTTTTGAGGGATCAAAAGATTTAGCACTAAAAGCAGAGTTTTGACCTTTTGTTGGACCCAAAATTGGACTGAGAAGATTCCCTATGGGACTCTTCTCTAGAGATTATAGGAAAAGCAGTTTTGACTCTTGGAAGGGGGTCCCTTGTAAGAATATTACTTCTTAAATATTGATAGGTATCATCTAAGCCCATAAGAAATTGCATAAGTATGATAAGGTCAATGTGATCATGAAACTGTTTAGAACCTTGACAACTACATATAGGGAGTTTAACAAAAGAATCAAATTGTTTCCATTGAGATTTCAATTTATGATAATAATCAGAGACAACGGTACCACTTTGAGACATATTATTGATTTTGTGATGCAAATTAAAGGTAATAGAGCCATCAAGTTTGTCATAAGTCTCCTTTAGTTCTTGCGACACAGTTTCAGCAGATTTAGAAAAGATTTGACCAAGATAAAGTTCTTCAGAAATGGAACTGAGGATCCAAGAGAGGACCACAGAGTTGCATATGTTCCATTGTCTGATCAAAATTTCATTGGTTTCATCCATTTTACATGTTCCATCAATAAAACCTAAAAAAAAATTCAAGAGCAAGTATCATGGCACAACTCCAAACACTATAATTTTCAGTTCCTTTTAACTTAAAACCAACCAAGGATGTAGTATTAGTGTCACTGGCATGGAGATATAAGGGATCTCCAAAATACAGGTCACTAATATGTTTTATCTTGTTTATTATAGCAGAAGTTTCAGCTTCAGGTGGCATAGTGACAAAAGTGGACAAGAACTAAACAAGGGAACTAAGACAAATATAAGGAACCAAGTAGACAAATAAGTATGCAGATGTTCTTAAAGGTGAACCTGGCCAGGGACAGGATTTTGGAACAACTCAAGCCAAGAGGCTAGCCGTCCAATACAAGCCTTAACCAGGGCCTTATCTAGGGAAGGTTTTCCCAAAATGACAAAGTCCCTACAAGTATTGAGCCAGGACTTACTCCCAGTACTGTAGTGCACAGAGCAGATAAAGCAGATGCACAAATAGGTAATGAAATAAGCACAGAAGAGAAAGCAAGAAGCACTTAATATAAGTAGGTCCTTGGCTATAGTCCGAGTGTTCTACAGGGGCAGTTGATCCCTGTTTACACACAGAAACACCCTGAGTACTTTCCACAACACAGGTAGGTTTAGGGGACTTACAAACCAATAACACCGGTGATACCAGATTCAAGCAGCTGAGAAGATGAGCACAAAGGGGGATAATGGTAATCCCCAAATCTTTTTAATCACGAACACCAAGATCGCCCAAACAGACACACTTGATTGCCCATATGATGATCAAGATATATAGGGAAAGACAACCGTCACGAGATTTAGGTTAAAAAACCTAGATCGGACAGTTTTTAAGGAGAACAATCTCAAATTGACTCAATTGATCATATAGATCGATTTGACGCAATTACAGATTTGTATCTAGAGTCGTAGCTCTGATACCATGTAGGAAATATGAGAACGAACCGAAGATAACACAAACAAAGATTCAATTATACTTATAATCAAATGGTTACAAATAACCAAATGATTAGAACAATACAAGAAACAGAGACAATACAAACAACTAATGAAGTACCAAATCTAGAAACCAGACAAACATAGTGAAGTACACACAGGTACAATTGAGAGAGACAAAGACTCGTATTATTTTTTTTCTTCTAAAAGCGTATGTATACGTGTGTATTTATACACCTTGACAGCTTTAGCCCTTCTGTCACTCTTAATGTACATAAAGGCCCTTCCTAAAATAGCTTTCCATGAATGACACAAAGCCCCCTTGATCAGCATATACATAACATATTTGGTCCTTTCTGCAACAAACAAGAAGTGTGTCTAATGTATGAAATGTTAAATGCAAAGGTTGAAATGATACTACCTTTTCAACAGTCTTAGTAGAATGTTTGTCTAACATTTTATTGATCGTATTTTGTGAACCTATATGATGATTCTTGATACATTATAGTATACTACTACTTATTTGTAGTTATTTTGATTCGTTTTAGTATTGCCATATTTGTGGTTGTATTAATAGTATTGTCATATTTGTGGTTGTTTTAATAGTATTTGTATATCTAAAGATTATTGGCATATTTGTGTATCTTGAAAAAAGACAGCAAATCTGGACAAAAAAGAAAGAAAATTTAAAAACTATATTATTTTGAGAAATAATATTGGCTACAGGTTAACGACAGAGTATATGTTGCAAAACTGTTAGAAAAAAATCATTCTGTCGGAAAGTAGTCGGAAAAAGTCTGTCGGAAAAAGGTCGAAAAAAAGACTGTCGTAAAGCCGTCGGAATCTGTTGGAAATAACACTGTCGGAAGTTTTCGTCTAATAACTTTCGTTGTAAATCCCAAGGAAAATAGTTGGTCAAAATTCGGTCGGAATAAATATATTGGTTCAAAGTCCGTCGAAAATAAGTTTTCCGAGGCCCCTGTCATCTTTTAATGACAGACCTATTTGGTTGGAAATCAGTCGAAAATAATTGTTGTAGTGCACGTGGGTACCTCCTAGTTTACTTATAAATCAAAATAGAATTCAAATTGAATGCATTAAACTAAAAGAATTTTGATAGTGACAATCTTATACGTTGTGTTTAAACATTTACTACATGTTTTATTTTGTTAAAAATTATCAAAAAAAACCTCTTATATTTTTAGGATCAAAATTTCATTAATAAGTAAGCCCAAAATTATGAATAAAATTATATGTTAACGTCAATCATAAGACCTCTTAGCATTAAAACCTTAAAAATCGATAAAAACACATAAGATATTTACGAATAACATATATATCATATATTTATCAAATCATAAAATCATTTGTTTCACTAACACAGTAACTCATGGTAGATTCAAATCCATATACTTTTTCAAATTAATAATTTTAAGTAAACATGAGTTCATTTTAATTACTTGACATGTGTTACAAACCAATATTTATAAAGTATGAAAGAAACAATAGATATTAGATTTGTTTTTTACAACATTTTATACACATGAATATTAACCAAAAAAAAAAAAAAAGATAAGACTGATTAAAACATGAAATGAGTTCAAATATTGAGTTAACAGTTTAACCAATATTCTCTCCTTATACATCTCTCTTAACTTGCCAAAACAACCAAAGACTTTGTCACTTAGTACGAGATTTGCGTCCTAAACACGTGGACATTAATTTATGTTTTTCATTGTTAAGGGATGAAAAATGTAAATTTGAAAAGTGTTTGCACGGCTAACCCTAAAACTCCATTATATAAACTCATACATGTAACACATAAAACTTACAAACTCTCTTTTACTTTGATAAATTTTGTAGCAGTGTGTTCATCATTTTACTCTCTATTAAGGTTACATTTTCATCTTTTCCATAATTAATGTGTTTTTTTGTTTTTGATCAACTCATTTTGTATTCATTTTTTCGATCGAAAATGATCTATATTTTTGATATTCTAAATCATTTCCTATTTTAATCACTACTAATTAATTCGTCATTTTCACCAACATGCTCTAGGCTAGCGGTATCGGTGTTGTTCATGACCTAATCATATTATTTTACTCATAGTATCGGTTTAATAGTTAGTTTGACCGTTTTGAAAAGAAAAAAAAAAACGGTTAGTTTCAAATGTGTGAGTTTATGATGATTAACATATTTGTTTTTATATTCAATGATCTAGGTTTTACATCTTATTCATACTTGAAATGAAAGTGTCATTTTTCATAATTTTTGTTTAAATCATGTAGATGTGGTGAAAACTCCATATATAATTTATTTTTCTTCAATATTTTTGTGTTTTGTGATAATAAGTTTTCCTTGAAAACTTATGCAGTCTGTAGTTTCAAGATGGGAAAAGAGAAAACACATGTATCCATCGTCGTGATTGGCCACGTGGACTCCGGGAAATCAACAACAACTGGACATTTGATATACAAGCTAGGAGGTATCGACAAGCGTGTGATTGAGAAGTTTGAGAAAGAAGCTGCTGAGATGAACAAGCGTTCCTTCAAATACGCGTGGGTGCTAGACAAGCTCAAGGCTGAACGTGAGCGTGGTATCACTATCGACATTGCTTTGTGGAAGTTTGAGACCACAAAGTACTATTGTACTGTGATTGATGCTCCTGGTCATCGTGATTTTATCAAGAATATGATTACGGGTACTTCTCAAGCAGATTGTGCTATCCTTATTATTGACTCGACTACTGGAGGTTTTGAAGCCGGTATCTCTAAGGACGGACAGACCCGTGAACATGCCCTCCTTGCTTTCACCCTTGGTGTCAAACAAATGATTTGTTGTTGCAACAAGGTGATTAGATTTTTCTCTCTTCGATTTCTTTTTAATCTAATAACTAGTTTGTGTTTTAGTTACGGTTTATTTTTGTTATAGATGGATGCAACAACCCCAAAATACTCCAAGAATCGATACGATGAAATCATTAAGGAGGTATCATCTTATTTGAAGAAAGTGGGATACAATCCTGACAAGATCCCTTTTGTCCCAATCTCTGGTTTCGAAGGGGACAACATGATCGAAAGGTCCACTAACCTAGACTGGTACAAAGGGCCGACACTTTTGGAAGCGCTTGATGCTATTAACGAGCCCAAGAGACCGTCTGACAAGCCCCTACGTCTTCCCCTTCAGGATGTGTACAAGATTGGTGGCATTGGGACTGTTCCTGTAGGACGTGTCGAAACTGGTGTAATCAAGCCGGGTATGGTTGTGACATTCGGTCCAACTGGTCTGACCACAGAAGTTAAGTCTGTGGAAATGCATCATGAGGCTTTACAAGAGGCTCTCCCTGGAGATAATGTCGGGTTTAATGTGAAAAATGTTGCTGTGAAGGATTTGAAACGAGGATATGTCGCTTCTAACTCGAAAGATGATCCCGCTAAAGGTGCAGCCAACTTTACTTCTCAAGTTATCATCATGAACCACCCTGGTCAGATCGGTAACGGCTATGCACCAGTCCTTGACTGCCACACGTCACACATTGCTGTCAAGTTTGCTGAAATCTTGACCAAGATTGATAGGAGGTCGGGTAAAGAGCTTGAGAAGGAACCTAAGTTTTTGAAGAATGGGGATGCGGGTATGATCAAGATGAATCCCACCAAACCAATGGTTGTTGAGACCTTTTCAGAGTATCCACCACTTGGGCGGTTTGCGGTGAGAGACATGAGGCAGACTGTGGCTGTAGGAGTCATCAAGAGTGTTGATAAGAAGGAACCCACTGGAGCAAAGGTGACGAAAGCAGCAGTGAAGAAGACTGGGAAATGAATCGTGCAGGTTAATGAGTTGGTTTGTTTTGTTGGTGTTTTTGTGTCATGGTTGTTGAACAATCTTTATGGTTTTTGTTTCGTGTTGTCACCACTGGCTAACACTTGGTCTGAGAACTGGGTGTTGGACAGGCGGTGGCGAGTCTAAACTTGTGCTGCAATCGTAGTTTGGTTTAAATAAGCAGCTAGACAGGTTTAAGTTAGGTTTTTTTTTGTTTGTGTTCTTATGATCATTGCTACTTTGTTTCGTAGGGAGTTTTTTTAATTACTATAATTGACGTTGGTTTTGAGGATATGTGGCGTATGCTCCAATTGTTGTGTTGCGTTCTTATGATGATCTTTGTAGGTCTTAAACTGCTTCTAATACTCACTCAAGTTTGGGCATTTAAAATTTGGAGTGCTTTTCGTTCATCGTTTAATCACTGTTATATGCAAAAATAAGTCATTTACATCAAAAACAGTATGATATCCCAAAGCATTAACGACAAGATGAAATATTTATATAAAAGAAAGATGACCAGAAGCTATCACAATTTACATCAGAGTACATACACGTAGCAGATTACATCCACACGCTAGCACCAAAAAGAAAAGGAAAGCAGCGACACCCATATAGGAAAGCTTGTGATCTGCCGAGTTGCAGCAATCCTTAAGTTGATCGATCTACTTCTTAATCCAAATGAAAGCTTGAATTTCTGAAAATCTATAAACCCATATCGTGGTCTAAAGCATCCCATCATTTCAAAGTGAATCATCAACAATTATTAACAATATTTACAATGACCCCCGACATCACCAAAGGATGAGTTGTGTGAATCATCTCTATGGTAACAAAATGATGACGATTTTCTCTCTTAAACCAAGAAACATAAGAGAAGTTCTCTTTTTGTTTGTTGCCATTTTAACCCCGGAAATCCCTATAAGTAGTTGTATCATTTTCCTTTTGCGGCACCAATGTACCGGCACTTACACCAACCAAACAATATAAGAAAGAATTAAGCAAGCAACATCAACGTCAAGTTTTCTAACAAAGAATGAATCTCTTCGATTTGAGGATGCAACCTGCCACCCGCAACAAATTCATGAACTTCACCGTTCACTTCAATTAGGCTGCAACCAGGTTTCTTTTCTATCTTTTTATCTTTCATTAACATCCTTTCTTGTATTGCCATCTCAAAGTGACCACCAGCAGCATACGCATTTGATAAAAGCACATGTGCAGAACTCTCGTCAACACCCAAATCAAGTAGATTCCTTGAAGCCCACTGTCCCATTTTAAGGTCTCCGTAGCTCCTACAAGATGATAAAAGAGATCCCCATATAACATCATCTGGTTTCATAGGCATGCTTTTTACAAGCGTTTTTGCTTCTTCAAGTAGTCCTGCTCTGCCGAGCACATCGATCATGCAACCATAATGTTTAATTGATGGTTCGATTTTATACGTTTTTGTCATTAAAGAAAAGTAATACTTGGCTTTATCAACCAATCTTGAATGACTGCATGCCATTAGAACACCAATAAAACTTACATAATCGGGCTTAAATTCAGATGACTCGAGCCTAGAGAATAACTCAATTGCTTCGTTTTCACGTCCATGGATTGCAAGACCCATAATCATCGAGTTCCAACAAGATAACCCTTTTACGGGAGCTGATTCGAACACTTCCCATGCTTTCTCAATGCTTCCACACTTACAGTACATGTTAATAATAGCAGTAATGACGATCGTATTTAATTCCACTTTATTCTTTTTTATATAATCCTGAATCCACTCCCCTTGCTCTAACGCTCCTAACTGCGCAGAAGCATTTAACAAACTCACGAGTGTAAACTCACTCGGCTTAATCTTCTCCACTTGCATAATCCTAAAGAGACTCAACGCCTCAACCCATTTCCCGTTCCTCACATACCCACTTACCATATTGTTCCAAGAGACACAACTTCTCTCAGGCATTTCATCAAACAACTTGCGTGCATCGTCAACTTTTCCAAATTTCGCAAGACAAATAATCATCGAATTCCAACCAACAACATCCACACCTTCACCATTTCCAAACACTTTAAACGCTTCACTAAAACACCCGCAATTAGCATACATATATACAACACTATTACGAACATAAACATCAAATTGCAATCCTAATTTCAAAACCCTCCCATGAAGCTGATCACCACCATTTCGAGCCGACCCAAGTTCACTAAAAGCTTTAAAAACAGAAGGGTAAGTTAGTCGATCTGGATCAACAGACGAACAAACCAGCATTTCGGTAAACAAATAAACCGCCATGATTGGGTTTAAGCTTCTAGAAAACCCTCTGATGATGGTATTATATATAAATACATTAGGGTTTTGAATTTGGTTGAAGATAGTGTAAGCGTAATTGATATCGGACACAGGGGAAGTGACTGCGAATGATAAAAGGCGAGAAGCGGCAATGGTGTCCTTGATTAAACCGGTTTTGATGATTTGGGCATGAATGATTTGAAGGTGTTTAATGGTGGAGCAATTGGTTTCTAAGATGCGAAGATAAGGTTGGTTCGATATGAAGCTGGATATCGAGGTTGAAGATGGCGGTGATGAAGTTAACGAACAGAAGATATTAGGCGCCATTTTCAGTTTTTTCTGGTTTACTTTGCTGCTGCTGGATTCAAGATTCTGTGTGAATAGCTCCAACTGCATTTATATTAAGCTAAAAATTTCCAAAAAATTGATTCATTAAGACTAGAACACATAATTTGTCTCCTTTCATAACACGAAACAACCATACATACAATAAATAAGAAAAGAAAACTGCAGTCGCAGTTGGTATAACCAGACAAAATCGATAGTAAACCAAGAACAAGTAAATTAGACAGTAGAAGAACAAAATTTTGTTTCCAAATGTCAAATTCGCATCACAATATGATATCATTCGTATCCAAATTTATTTCTAAAGGCTCAATATTTGAAATGCATCACATCATTTCATTACAAGGATCTCGAAACCAAATTGAAGCGTACCATCTTCAACCTACAAGTTCTTGAGAGCGGAATCTTGAGTTGCTTTTGTTGTTGGTGTTAATCTTGCTAGAAGTGCCTTGTTATGGCAATGATCAGCATCAACAAAATAGAATTCCCCGTTGGCCTTAAACGTCACATAAGGTCTATTAGTTTCAGCTAGCCTGATGTCAGAAAACTTGATAGTTTTAGGAACAAACGTTGCTAGCCACGTCATCATGTCCACCTCAAACGTGTCTGAACCAGGCTGCCACCTCAGCTTATGAATATACGGGCTCACAAACCAATGAAGAGCCAAAGTAGTGGTAGCACTCATGAATATAACAGAGGATGCAACTGCTCCTTTCAAGATCACGTTCATGTCAGGTGAGGTCATGAAGGTAATTACGGGTCCTAAAGATACAGAGAGACAGCAGGTGGATAGAGAGAGAAGCTTTACTTTCTTGATGGTGTTTGAAATCGGCCCAAGATAGACAACTCCTGATGAATCTTTATCCTCTTTCCCCGAATCGACACCTTTTGGTGGTCCAATGGTGATCTTGCTGTTATCTTCCATGGCAGCAGACTGAGATGCCCATCGTTTCTGCACAGCAGAAAGATGATTCACATGGTTAAGGTAGGGTGTGGCAGTTTGAGTTTTCTGAGTCAAACATCTTCCAAATCTATGCGGGTGGAAACCTGAAGAAGTTGAAAATCATGAAAGATAATCAAAATGTGGAAAAACTTCTAAATCTGTTAAGACACGCAGATATATACATACATACATAAATACATACAGCATAAAAAAAACAATATAATACATTACGTGTACGATTTTACATGAAACTGTAGAATAATTCCTTTACAGGAAAGACTTGCAAGATTAAATGACTAACTTGACATAATTATCATCGATAGGAATTGGTGATATTTATCGGGTACACAATATTATCTTATTCTTCTATTAATAGACGAATATTTCTGTTAAATTCCATGTCTAGTCAAACATACTTTACATGGGATGGTGATAGTGCCAACGAAGAGAACTCGAGATAATCACCGAGTATATGGCTAATTTTGTGGGGATCAAAATGTGATGCTTAACCATATGCACATACCTTAATAGATAAAGACGAACTAGTACAGATTGAAGAATCGTCTACGTACACAAATTGTTGTTCAATAGAAATAGAATTTGATTTTTGAGACAACCACTAGAAACATGAACCAAAAATGGAGCTACTCCGATATAATTTAATCATTGTTCTACAAATTTTCCCTATTACAAAATGTTTATTTGGTTGATTAAGCAGTAAGCGATAGAAACATAAATAAATAATATAATATACACAGGACAACAAACCTGTGTTGATTTTTGAGAAACTGCGTTGGGTTTGTGATCGGACTAATTGAAGTAGAATTGATCTTGCCATTTTCACACACACCCTTTTCTTCGATCTGCAGACTTATTTATTACTTATTAGGGTTTATAGACCCAATCTCTATTTGTAAATTTTAAAATTTAATGTAATAACAAAATAAAATGGGCATTTGGTCTAGTGGTATGATTCTCGCTTAGGGTGCGAGAGGTCCCGAGTTCAATTCTCGGAATGCCCCCCATTATTGTTTTTATTTTTCTTAACACAAACTATTGAATCACCTCAAATGTATTTAACTTACTTATTAACTATTATTGTTTTTATATTTCTTTCCAAGCTCGTCTTCCACCCAAATTACGTGTTGATGGTTTTCTTAATCGTTGTAAAGTTTGGCCGACAACCCATGGTAAAAGTTGACAACATAACACTGGTTATGTGGAGACATATAATATGGTTGTTAAACCAAACACCATTCATACAATACATAGTTTTGATATCTCCCGATCTTGGCCAATTCATCATTCGGATGTACATAATGCCTTCATGAACGGGCCTTTACAATAAACGGTTTATGTGTCCGTCTCAAAGATTTATTGATCAACGATATTAAAATAATGTATGCGAAGTCCTTATAACCTTAAACAGACTCCTAAGACATGCTATCACCGATTTGCATTGTATGTCACATATTGGGTTTTGTCATAGCAAATAAGATTCTTCTCTTTTTGTTAATCGACATGGTATGATATTCCTTAAAGTTTACTATAACAAATTATGGACATCATCACTTCTCTTAAAGTTTACTATAACAAATTGTGGACATCATCATTTAATTGCATTAAAATGGACATGTTTTTATCTCAACAACCATATGCATATAACTATTTGATATTTCGAGTGCTATCAGTTCCCATAAAAGTATATGTTAAACTACATTTCACAGGCCTAATTACTTATTTTTTATTATTAGAAATTGAAATCGGGTATTTTAAAGATAGTAAACGGTTTAATAAAACCAATATTCAAGAACAAAGTTAAAAGATTTTTTTGTGTGGAAAAGAAGTCATTAAGTTGGTGTCTTTTTACAACACCTAAATAAGTAAATCAGGAAATAAAACAAAACGCATGATACAACAAGTGTGTTTTTTATCCAAACATTAGAAAATACGTATTGTGTTCAAAAATATGTAAAACCGAGAACACCTCAAAATATACAATCTCAAACACTGAATAAGGGGGTGTTTGTTTCGGCTTATTAAACGGACTTATGAGCTTATGGATTATGAGCTTATGAAGTTGAGCTTATGGCTTATCTAAAGTCATAAACTCAACTTGTTAAGCTAATAAGCCGGACTAAATATGAAACTCTTAAGCCGGTTATATAACACCCTCGTTAAATCAGGAAATAAAGCGACAACCCTGTATACGGCTTTAGTAACTCCCCGGGCGCTGATTTTACTAATTCTGGTGGGCATCGCTCTTTCAATTTGTTCTCTAATTTGATTACAATCATGGCAAATTTAGTCTGTTGATTTAAGTAAATTTATGTATCTGATATAGTATAAATCCCCTATCAACAAAATTGATTGTTAATTTTGGTGTTTAATTGCTTTATTATTATGAACAATTAGGAAATGGAAGGAGAAATGATTATAGATATTGAAGGTCTTGGAATAGAGAAGATGGAGGAGAATAATCGTTCGAATATCGAACATCAAGTAGATGATTTGTTCATTAAAGTTGACAAGGTCAGCTGCGGTTTTCGTTGCTTCGATTTAAACAGCTTTTAGTGTCTTAGGGTTTCTATTTATACCTCTATGTATGATTGTTGGCACAGCTTGAGCAAAGAGTGAATGAGATCGAACGATTTTACTTGACTTTAAACAAAAAGGAATCCAGTGTATCGCAGAGAAGCTCGTTTGTGAAGGATAAAGATAAAGTAAAGCATATTCCAGGGTATAAAAAATATCAGCAAGACGCTGCACGTAGAGATGCAGCTGCTGCTAAGAGAATGCAGGATATTATGAGACATTTTGGCTCGATTCTGCGTCAGGTAAATAAATACCTTTTGATTATATACCCCACAAATGCTCAGTTGACCCGGTCAAGGAGGACTTTGGTTGAAAATGGTCGGGGGTTCAAATCTGGGCTCACTCCTTGATCCGTGGCGCTGAGACAAGGGAACATTGTCTGGAGCCTAGTCCTTGTTGGATGGAGGTTGGGTTTAAAAATAACCATGGAGTTGGGGTTACTCCGCGGAAATTAACCTTTTTTTTTGGTTGAAATTAGTTAAAAGAAACTTTTTTAGAATCGGATGAAAACTATTCTTGTTTTAATTCGATATCAGGTTTTTTAAATAATTCAGTTTTGGTGTCATAACTAGATTTCGTTTGTTGTGTTACAGTTAACTATAGTATATTTTGTCATATTATAGATTACACAGCACAAGTGGGCCTGGCCATTTATGCAACCTGTAGACGTTGCAGGTCTTGGCTTGAGTGACTATTACGAGGTAATCATGCATCTGTTGACAATCTTATTCGCATATCATGCACTGAAACTCTTTCCGATGGTTCAATTCAGTAAAAACATGTACATAGACAGCCGGGGTGGCCCTTATGTTTTTAAACGAAAACTCTGTAAGGGCATTTAGGTCATTTATGTCAGGAAATCTATAAGGGACTAATAGCCCCGTCACATGAATGTCTGTTATGGTCTAACATTCGGTGGATTAATAGAACTCCAGTATACTGATTTTCTAAATTACTGTTTCTTGCATTAATTAATAACGCATTATATGTATTAGGTAATCGACAGGCCGATGGACTTCAGTACAATAAAAAATCAAATGGAGGCCAAGGATGGTACTGAATACAAACATGTCCGGGATATATGTTCAGACGTGAGGTTGGTTTTTCAGAATGCCATGAAATATAATGATGATGTAAGTGATGTTCACATGATGGCCAAAACTTTATTAGAGAAGTTTGAAGAGAAATGGCTTCAGTTTTTACCACGGGTTACTGAAGAGGTAATTATGACAGTTGCCACACGCTCCTTCTGTAAACTATTTCAATAAAAATGAAAATTTCCAACGTTTTTAAGAAAACAAGAAAAGTGAACACGATAAGTAACATCACTATGGAGGTTTGACATATTAATATGTATGTTGAGAAGATATGTTAATATTTGCAGCGTATATTTGTATGAGCAGGAAAAAAGGCTAGAGGAAGAAGAAGCGGAAGCACAGTTGAACATGCAGCGTGCTCAGGAGGCAGCTCATGCTAAAATGGCTAGGGATCTAAGTAACGAGGTAGAACTGATATATTATTTTGAAAATTAAAACGAACATTCATATAAGAAAAATCTCTCTTTAAGTTTCTTTGCTCCGAGTTTGTACTGACATTATTTTATGTCAGCTTTGTGAAGCCGATATGCATCTGGAAGAACTAAGAGAAACTGTGGTTCATAAATGCAGGTTCTTCTCATCATTTCATTTCTTACTCTAATTCGTGTCTTGATTTTTTTCACATAAATGCCAAGACTGTTGAACTGAATCCCCCCAAGAACAATGGTTATCAATCACGACAAGATATTGGTGATGCTGGTTGTGGCCATGTCCAAAAAATTTCTTTCGGCCAGATGTCAAGTCAAAATTTACATGTTATTTTGGACAGATTATGTCATATGATATGTTTTGAAGCTGATAGTGTAAAATCTATTCAGGAAAATGTCCGTTCAAGACAAAAGAAACATTGGGATAGCTCTCACTCAGCTGTGTCCTGAAGATCTTAGCAAGGCACTTGATATTGTTGCTAGGCATAACCCGAGTTTTCATTCAACAGAATTAGAGGTCGATCTTGACATCGATGCTCAGGTCACATCTTATCTCTTACTACATAAGTATAGTAGAAGTTAAAACATGTCAAGTGTACAACCGTAACCTTTACAAGTACTCCCTCCTTCCCATGAAAGTTGTACGACATTTGAGGTGGTAAAATGGGTGGGTTGGGTAACAAGTCAAAACAGATAAATTTTTAAGTTTGGGACAAGACGGGTGGGTTGGGCTTGGGCCGACCCACAAACACTTTTTGAATTCGTTTTTTAACTAGTAAAAATTAATAATGAGCTAGATATGATTGCAAATTTTCTAAACCTAAATACACTCCTAATAACTTTCAACCTGTTGAACCCAGTTCCGTTTAGTAAAATCCGTTAATCCAGTATATTGATCCGTTAAGACAAAACATAACATAAATGAACCCATTTACAACTATATGGGTCGATATCGCCACCCTTTTAATGATCGAATGATTCCAATATGATATATCATGATTATAATTAGAAAATGGTATTGATTAATGTCCGTGGGATTTTCTTATTTGCAAGTAAAGGTTATTTAATTTTCCACAGAGTCAAACATATATTACTTGAACATGCAATGAACAAAAGGAATTATATAAAACCCAAATACATGGAGTATTCGATATTGATAAAAAGCATTAGGCTGGCCTTATTCCATTAGTCAACTTTCCTTTATTCAGCATGTTTATCCATTTCCATTTAAAAGAAACCATGACCTTTGAGTTGAAATCCTTGTGAACTAAATTTCTCAGTTCTGGAATATTATACATGATAACTGTATTTCGAGATGGCAAGATGGGTGGGTTAGGTAACGGGCTGGGGTTGAAACTTCAACTTTTTACGTGTGGAAATGTGGCAGTTCAGGTTGGGTTCAGCAGTAAAAGTTTTTGTATTTGTTTATTTTAAAAATTTTATATTGATAAATTAATATGTCGAATTTGATATTGGATAAACATTCACCAAGAGGACATTTACCCGCTCAAAATGAGTCACTTATCCCCATCCCCCCAAAAAAGAAGGAAATATTATTAATAACAATAATTAAAGTTATTGAATTAAACGGTCTAGGAGGTTGTGGGCATTCGTAATAGACTGACTTGACCCATTTAACTCGTTTGAGATATATGACAACCCAACTCGAATCATTCATGAGGGTCAAAGATGTCAATTCTAATTGTTTTATACATTTGCAGAGTGAATCGACTCTATGGAGGTTAAAATATTTTGTGAAAGATGCTGTACAAGGTGATGGAAAGAATGATGCAACCATCAGAGTCAGCAACGAAGCCAACACAGTTGGCCACGTCAGCCCCACCAAACCAACAAACGCCACCAGAGCCATTGCTAGCAAAAGGAAAAAACAGATATGTAATGCCCTTGCCAGGACTGCAAAGAAAGTTAATCAGAAACAATCTATATAGAAATAGCACATTCCTGCAAACATTTTGGGCCTTAGAATATAGCCGACTCATTCGACGACTTAATCAGATCAATAGATCAGTGGTTCCAGATCCTTCAATCAGAGCTGATAGATAGTAGCAAGGTATTGTAAGAATATGTGGTTCTTTGACATTTTAATCTATCACTACTCGATGTATACATCGATGATTCATGGGCTGTATTAGATGTTAATGTGTCATATTTTCCGTATCTTCTTTCTCGATTCATGTATCATCAAACTAATAGGGAGTCAACACTAACATTTATATATTGTACGTCATCACAACTTCGCATTAAGCCTTTTCAGACCACCATTTCGTTTAAGCAAAAGATACAAAAGCTGTTATATTCTCACTTAAACGCGTAACCAACAATGCTACCAGATAGCTTGCCCACGGAGAATTTGCGAGTTTATGTGATTTATATACTGACAACACATTAAGCATGTTGACCTAATTATAAACTATGTAGGTAAGATCCTTGAACGGTAGGGATTATCGAGGAGTTGGTCACCAAATCGATATGGAGTAGTCTCCTCAATGGCTCCACTTCTCCTAATACCGGCTACCAACCGAGAATAGTACCCATACATGATCACCCTTATCCATAAGTTAACCACCATAATTCCACTACATTTATAAAAAAAACCGCAATGCTTTAAAATCATTTAACGTGTTACACGGAATCAAGTCTGAAATATAAAATCACCATTTTGGCGGAACTTCAAATTGATACCTCAAATTAATTTCAATCTTGTAAAAATAAGTTGCATAGATCAAATAAACGCTCTAACCAATATCGAATGCACATTATCATTGTCGATCCCATTTCCCACGACTATGTTCACAATCTAACAAATACTACATTGTTCTTAACACTTCATCAATGATCGGAAACATCCAATGAAGATTTCATTTTCTTTACGTATTCTATGCGGTGTTAGCAACACATAACATTTCCCTTCCTATTTTCTGCTTAAGTTTGAACCAAAATCCATGTCCTTTAAGGTAAGTTGCTTAATTACAAAGTAAAATATTACACATTTTATCGATCAATATAATATTAAGTGGGTATTTGTTTCATCTTATTTATAGGGTTTATGATCCTATGTAAATTTGAAAATCTCATAAACTCATTTCTTTGGCTTATGAGCTTTTCAAAACGTAAATAAACTCATAACCCTGATAACTAAGCTGAAACAAACAACCCCTAAGAACCTAAGAAGAAGTATGAATAATTTTGTAAATAAAACATTTTATCCGAGAAAGTCATTAGGGGGTGTAAACGAGTCGAGATAGTTCGCGAGCTATTGGAGACCGACTCACAAAGTGTTCGAAATCGACTCGATTTAATAGAGTCGAGTTCGAGCTCCAAGATACTTAGCTCGTTAGACTCGGGAGCCTTTTCGAGCTTTTGTAAAATTACAAATTTACCCTTATTACTAAATTATTGTTATTATATAAGTTAATATGTACATAAAACGAAGAGTCGAGTTTATATAACGATTATTTATCGAGCTCGAGTTTGAAACATAAAATCAATCAAGATCGAACATAAAAATTAAAGGTCGCAAATTGAATTCAAGCTTCGCACAATATCTAGCTCGACTCTACTCGTTTAGAACCGTAAAAGTGACAAGTATAAGAAAAGTATGGTCGATAAAAATACATTTGATTTGATATAATTAATTGTGGCAGAGCAGGCACCAAATCCTGACCAAGAAAAAACAACATTTGTTTGTCAAAGATGGCGTGTGCAGGACACGACGTCGTTTCACCAAAATGAATAATAATGGAGTGTGGAAAGCATATTACCCCTTTTCTTCATTTCTGATTTTGAGAGAATTTGTTCCACCTACTCCTATCCCCCCTTTGATTCTTTCTCATCTTCATTTTTCATTTTCATTTTCATTTTTACGCATCGGAATCTTATTATCTTATAAGGTAAAACAATTAGGTTTTATTTAATTATCTGATTTGATTACTTGATTATTATTATTCTGTTATGATTTTACTGTATTTTATTTGGATTAATGATTTTGATATTTTTGTTAGTATTCTTCGATGCGATTGCCGTTGACTTTAGTTAGGATGAACTAGGTTTGATTAGTTATCATGATTTAGATCTTTCAAGGATTCAGCTCATAATTCTGACTTTGTTTATGTGAATTCTGGTGTAAACTTTGAGTTTTGTCAATCCTTTATTTCCTAACATATTTGATGCATTTTGTTCCTTTTATGCGTTACTAATAAACGATTGAATTTTCATATTGAGATACCTTCAACTAATTAGATTCGACTTCTTTCTGTGGCTCTTATATGTTGGTTTTCTCTTAGAGTTAGAATGATATCAATAGAAATCCAAAACCTGTTTGTAGCGACATAATAGAGATGACAACACAATTTCCGACTTTTATTATCTGCCATATCTCACTATTTAAACTGATTAACTTACTGATAAGGGTTACTCATTCGATTACATGCTCATGATTTTCATATTTATTAATTGATTGTTAGGATGTTTAACGTATGAACCCTAGTTTCCAAGTCTTGCTGTTTTTTGTTTCTCAGCATTTCGATTTCTGTTTTATGTGGAAATTTGAGTGTACTTTGTATTTTGGGTAATGTTTATTTACGTTGTTCTATGTATGTGCAGGCCATTGTGCTGTTTAGAAATGAATTTTTTCTGTAAGAACATGGCCGAAGAATCTTCACCGTCTCAACAGGATATTGTCCGATGCCCATTTTTGCGCAACATTAATGAACCCACTAACTTCTCTTTTTCACCATCCATGGCTTTCCCGTGTCCTGTAACTTTCTTATTTACTTTACCGATTTCGCAACTAACAAAAAATAACATTACACCCTAAAAAAGAAGTTTATGCATATGGAATTAATGTCGTCTTTATCTTTTTTTTTACAGACCCGGGCAACAAAAGGTCCTATATTTGAGGATGGTCCCAATTTTGATATGGCATTTAGGCTTTTCCATGGGCAAAATGGCGTTGTCCCGCTTTCTGAAGGATCATTGCAATTCCCCCAAAAGGTGAAGGTCGAACCAGTGTCACAGCAGTTCAATCCTTTAGCAGCAAAGGCAGCTACTATCAGTCTCGCGGGATTTGGAGGATCATTTGGTTTCGATGCCTTCAATGAGATGTTCAAGAATCAACAGAAGAAGAAAAAATCCTCCAAAAAAGACTCTTCTCAGGTAGTTAAAACTTCTGACACATGTTTCCTCGTCATAATTTGTCCAACACTTAAACATACAATTATTATAAATTCAAACGGAAAAAGCACAACAAAACACTCTCTTTCTACGGACCATTGATGGATTATCTGATTTTGATTTTTTATAATCACATAATCACTTTCAAAACGTGCATCAAGTTTGCATAGCTAACTTCAATAATATTGGCCGAATGGGGATTTTACTTGCATTTTTATTATGATTTTTCAGAAAGGAGACTCGAATCACGAGGCAATGGGGGACGAATGGCTGCAAAGTGGGAATTGCCCAATTGCCAAGTCATATAGAGCAGTGAGTAACGTTCTGCCACTTGTAGCCAAAGCGTTTAAACCACCATCAGGCTTTAAGTACACATGCCCACCAGCAATTGTTGCGGCCCGGGCAGCTTTAGCACGAACTGCCTTTGCAAAGAACCTCAGACCACAACCCCTGCCTGCAAAGGTATTGGCGATTGGAGTACTAGGCATGGCGGCTAATGTCCCTTTAGGGGTATGGCGGGAACACACTAAAAAATTCTCACCATCTTGGTTTGTAGCTGTTCACGCTGCGGTTCCTTTTATAGGCATGCTCAGAAAGTCGGTTTTAATGCCAAAAGCCGCCATGGCATTTACAATTGCAGCATCTATTCTGGGACAAGTTATTGGTTCTAGAGCTGAGCGGTACCGCCTGAAAGCTATTGCCGCCAAACCTCCAATGACTTTGACTGAAACTTTAGTTGGGGATTATGATCAGGCAGGGGTCAAGTTGGGTGGGTCGCAGCCGGCAGGGGTCAATGCGGGTGGCACCCATTTGGTGGGAGTTACTGGTGGACATTGTGGCGAAGCTGTTGAGTGGAAATCTGCCCATATGCAAGTCGCGGGACCATCTGCTTAACTTGTGTATAACCTTCTGGTTACTGGTGGTTGGTTGTGCTATGTTGGCCATTTTGTCAAGCGTGCGTCTAAAATAATAAAAGAAGCTGGATTTCTAATTTGATAAATGTTGCAGAATGTAATCTAATATGTGAGTAAGTAATTAAGCCCAGATACCGGCTGTGGGTCGTGTTTATTGTGAAAATGTTTGATGTGTATTAAAGATTGGTTAATCCTATGGTTCAGTTGTTAAGAAACCGAATTACTTTGTACCGTAACAAAAATATTAAGCCCGATGTCATGCATATAGGTCCATATAGGGGTGGCAATCAGGTTAGGTTCGGGTTGACAGGTTAGAAATATGTAACATGAACCTAATCAATTATAAAATGGTCGGTAATCTCGACCCTAACCCGAAACATATCAACCCGAACCCCACTAATGTAACTTGATTAATATATATATATATATATATATATATATATATATATATATATATATATATATATATATATATATATATATATTTATTTGGTTTCAAATGAAAATCACTTAACTATTTAAAAACCACTTTTTAACCATTTATTTGACAAAACCACTTTATTTTCAAAAGTAAATATCTTTTAAATTCTAAACTTTTACTAAATAAAAAATACATCGTTAGAACGGATATTTAATTCTCAATTGGAAAAATATAAACTTTTTAAATTTTGACGATTTTTTTTTTGTATATATATGTATTCACTGGTGTATATACAACAAATTTTAAATTTTTTAAAAACTGTGTATATACACTGATGAATATCATCTTATACATTTTATATATATATATATATATATATATATATATATATATATATATATATATATATATATATATATATATATATATATATATATATATATATATATATATGGGAGAAGTGAATATGGGGCTGTTACACATGTAAGCTTACATGCGAAACTCATTAAAAACTTTGTCGTTTTGTGGTTTAAATGTTTTTCAACGCTTGATTTGTCCACATTCATCAAGGGAGAGGTGATCACCAAAATGCAGGGGGTCATTGTTTATTATGAATAAGTTATAAAAAGTGACTTTGATAGATGTCCAGTGATGACAAAAAAACTTATATTTTTGAAAGACACGATTAATGAAGAAAAATATGTGAATAGATAAAACTTTGTAAAGTTAGTTTAATAAATATGATTAAAATTATATAGATTTGAAGAATTTTTTAACAAAACGACGTATTTTTTGATGAGTTTTGCATGTAAGCTTACATTTGTAACAACCCCATATTCACTTTTCCATATATATATATATATATATATATATATATATATATATATATATATATATATATATATATATATATATATATATATATAACGAACTACTTTATACACCGGTGAATAGAACTGCATTCACTTGTGTATACATATGTATTCATCTGTGAATATATGATTCAAATGTGTGTTTGGCGAATTAGTATATATACATTAGAGTATATTTAGTATATTTACTAGTGTATACTCCAAAACCCACAAAAAAAAAATCGTCAAAAATATATCAAGTGGGTGCTCGTTGGAAAAAAAAAATAAAAAAAATAAATGATACGTGTGATTTTGTATTATATTTATTTATTTAATTATAACAAACTTTAATAAATCAAGTTTTGATATGCATCAAAATGTATGTAGTTTAGGGGTTCTTAATCAAATTCATAGTTTTTGTGCAGTAAATATTCAAATTTGATACACAATAATAAAACTACTCATTTTTTTATGTTCAACAACACTTCATTTTTTAAAGTTTGAAATATAGTTAAAATGAACGATAATATAAAAATTTAATGCTAATAATTAATTTTTTAATTTCATTTTACTTATTTTATCTTAAGGTTTGGTTTAAAAGAATTAACATATATATATATATATATATATATATATATATATATATATATATATATATATATATATATATATATATATATATATATATATATATATATATATATATATATATATATATATATATATATAATAACGTATACTTAATAAAAGTGATTTAAAATTTTTTGGGTTGTAAAGTCGACCTAATTTTCTAAATCGCTAACCCAAACCTAACTAAAAAATATCGGGTTATTAGGTTGTCAGGTTGTTAGGTTGGCAGACCTGAATTATAAAACCTAACCCATTTATTTTCTTGTCAGTTTGAGGTCGGGTTTCAGTATTACACCCCTAAGTCCATGTTTTTAAGCGATAACGAGTTAGGATCGAATAGGAAAGGTAGTTACTTAAGCAAAGGTGGTAAATATTTAGTTAAAACTTGTAAATTTATTGTCACACCCTGCTCAAAGCGGAAACACGAGGTGTTCCAGTTAAAGATATCAAGAGTCAAGGATTACAACATTTACAACCAATAAACAAAACATCGGAATATATTAATCATGCCAAAGGTTTATCAAATACAATACAAAGTCAAAAGTGAACCAATCGTCAAATACAAATACAAATCAATGTCATAAAGTGGATCATAAAGGAATTACATCAACATAATGAATTCCAAATACATAAATTAAATGATCCCAAAATAAGCATGGCATGATCAAACAAATCCTCAAACTCCTAAAAAAGCGTTAAAAACGACATCAACACATGTTGGTGAATTATTCGCAATATTTAAGTAAAAGTTGACCCAATAAAAGATTTAATAAACATGACAAGTCTCAATATAGCATATCTTGATTTATAACCAAAGTGCGAGTATAATACCTAGATTAATCATACACTGAACCTGACCACACTGTATCCCCTAACCTAAGGCGATGTCAAACCAAAGGCAACAACAAACGGCCATAACATCCACTCATAGGGACGGCCTATCGAGCAATGAGGGTTAGGTCAAACCCAATATAGATCTATATATATGTAACCGTGGGCATAAAGCTTAATAAGTGTATAAGGGGGGCTTACCCAAGCCTAATGAACATCTAATCTGAGGTGATACTAATCCACTAGGTAAACAAGATATACATACATGCGACAATTTAAAATACGCTTTCCAGCCCAAAAATAGTAAAAGAATAGGGCTTCGAATAACTCACAGATAAGCTCGGCAAATATCGGGTAAATATCAAAATGGAGCTAACACTCCGCCGCCTAAGTGCCCTAAAACAATATAACATAGTCTAAGTATCTCTATAAATACAGTACGGTTTAGCCTTGTCGGTTAAGTTTAATATTTAAGATTTAATAAAGTATTCCAACGATTTCCAAGTCGAGTCGTGATGACGGATCAAGGTGACGATGTTCCGCACCGATAAGGACGATAGGAAGATATCGATAAATTCACGTCATAATTGACTATTAGAAAGGATTGATATTCCGAGCCGAAAATGACTACCAGGAATATCGGTTGAAAGGAATATTGTTACCATAGTTTTATTGAGATCGACCAAGGTCAACGTCGAAAATGTTGACTTGGTCAAAGTCAAAGATGTTGACTTGGTCAAAGTCAAAGATGTTGACTTGGTCAAAGTCAATGATGTTGACTTGGTCAAGGTCAAAGTCAACACTTTGTAGGAAAGTCAAAATCAAAGAAAAGTCAAACTTTGACACTTTGAGAGTTAAAAATCATTTTTATTTCAAAAATAGTGGAGTAAAGTGATTTAAAACGGTTTCAAACGATTTGACGTAAAAGACAAGTAAAACCTTTGTTTCAATTAAAATTTATAACGTTTATGATGGCGGTGGCGTCTTTGAGTCGAAAGACGTTGTTTTTGACGTTATATAATACATTTATATATAATAGGTTACTTATAGAAATGTTTAGAGTTGTTAAAATTGATAAAACGCATTCTGGGCCTTCGCTGATTATTAAAAAAATACTGAATTTTCGAGGATCATCCCCGGTGCTGCGCACCAAGTTTTGGTGCTGCGCACTGGACCATTTCCAGTTTTATAAAATTTACGTTTAGCCGAAATCTGATTCGTTTGACGTTTTATGGTAAAAAGGTAAACTGTCCGAAAGTTAAATTAAGTTCAAATAAGATTTACCAAGTGTTATATATATGTATGTGTGTAGTTTTACATACTAATATAGTAAATATGTTAATTTCGGTTAAATTTACATCTTAACATATTTTAACACATTTAAGTCCAAACTTCGAAGAGTAAAAGGTGTTGGTCTAGTATTTTAACCTAACCATTTTCAAGGCTTAACCGAAAATAAAGATAATAATGAAAAAGGAAAGATTAAAGATTATAATGAGTTTACCGATTTCACCCGCAAGAAATCTACAAACTTTACTTGTCCAAAGAGTGGAGACTTTGGTGATGGTGGTGAGGAGGAAGTAATCGGCTCCAAGACATAAAATAACCACCATTAATAAAAGTCTCAAAAAGGAAAGAAAGTAAATGGATTTCGGAGGAATATTACTTACCAAAAATCTAAGATAGAGTTTCTCCGCAAAGTTGCCAAACTCCAAAAGAAATGGTTGAAATATTAAAGTAAAAGACCTCCATTAACACACAAATAAAAAGTGTGTTAGAGATTTTCCACTAAAAAGAAGAAGATGAAAAGGTTTCGGAGAGATTACTTACTAAAACCAAAAATGACGGTTCTTCAAAGAAATCACTGAAACTCCTTGTAGTGAAGATGGAAAATTGGAAGTATGAACTTGTAAGACAAAGGAATAAAACTTGTGTTAGGAAACTTCTAATAACATGGAAGAAAGAGTAGTAAAATGGAGGAATTTAGCAAAGATTAACTTACCGAATTGATGGTTTTGTGAAGAAACTCTTGGGTGATGAAGTTGTATACTTCCTTGAGTGAATTCCTCTTCAAAACACATGTAATAATGCCTTCAATTCTCTGGAAATTTTGAGAGAAAAGGAGTGAAGTGTGAAGTGGAATTGTGTGATAGAAAAGTGATAATGTGTTTGATGTAAAGTTTTGATTTTATGCGGATGGTGTTTACCACAAATGCAAAGTTTTAGTACAATGTCTTGTTAACATTATGATTGTTCCCTTTCTTTCCATAAGGATGGTAATTTATAAAAAGTATGCAAAATAACACCTTAATTATTTAATAAACTTCTGTTCATTTTAGGCATATTTATCAACCGCAATATTTGTGTATTAATTTTTATTTTTTTTGATAACATCGATCAGAAGTAAGATTAAAATATTTTAAACTTGTATTATTTAGCTGTACTTTATCAATAACCATTTTATACATTTATAGTATAATCCTAGAATTTTGAGGAAATCATCAAATATACTCTATATAAATAAATTTCTATTACATGTTTTAAATGAGAACCGAGAACTGTACATTTAATAAAAAAAATTATTATTTATTTCACCAATTGAATAAGTTAGTATTAATTATCGATAATGCCTTCATCTTACGTCTATTGCCATGTGAAAAGAGTGGAAAATAGTAGCCAACCAAACTCATTCAAATTGTTTAAATTTCTCATTTGTTTGACCAATCTTGAATCATATAAAAAGATTTACCGATAAATATTAATATGTAACATGACTTTTATATTTATTCTTTTAAGTTTTCCCCCCTATAAATCTAATGATGTTTTGTGAAAAATAGTTTTAGATATAAAAATTGATATAGATATAGAAAGTAAAGATCAATGGTATGTGTGAAATTACAAAGGGTATTATTACCTCCACAAAGTTGATCAACATGATAGGAAAGAATAATCCATGGAAAAAACTAATCATAATTTGGACAAATTCTCAAAACACAACTCATAATAATGTTGATAGCCGATAACATACATATGAACGGTAAACGCTACATTTCATCTTCTTCAAGTGAACAATGAATTTTTAATCTGTGGAAATTTAAGCGGTGTGGACCTAGCTAGACCGAATGAACGATTGCTGGATGTAGAATTGATCTTCTCCTCCTCTTCTTGCTTATAGGGATTTCTTCAACGTTTTATCCATTTCCTCTTCCTTTTCATCTAAGCCATTTAAGGGTACTTAATTAAATAAGGAGTAATTAAGTACTAAATTTGAGCACGTTGTTATTTCACGTTGTTACCAAGTTTACACGTTGTTACAAGAGGATCCTAATTCCACCGTCACAAAAAATTAGATGATAACAAAATAAGAGAGTACTAATGATGCATGATTAGCACCTAAGTCCATGGTCCATATAGAAGAAGGTATATACGTAACTGAAGTTTACAATGCTAGAGAATCTTTACGGCTTAACCTTAACAAGCGAATAAAATTTCCAAAACGTATGCATTTTAAGAGCAAATGCTAAACCAACAAAGGCAAAAGCAACAATGTTGTTGAATATGTTAAACTAATCTAACGTTAATCCTAATTAACGACACTTTACCAATAAAAAAACCAATATAATTTTTTTTCTAGAGAAGACTAAGAACAAAACTAAAGAATAAAGATTAAAAAGTACCTCTCCGAAAATTTGTTGATGTTTAGGCAATGAAAACCCTACCTCTTGACCTCAACAAACGATGTCCACCGTTCAAAACGTTCGCCAGATGTTACGACTTATAGTCAAACTTGGAGATGACCCAATCGCGAAATGACATTTTCGTACTGTTTTGTATTCAAATCGAGCGTTACCAATTCTTTTACAAAACTTTTCTTACTCAACTATGGGTTCACACCTTGAGAATTGCAACATAAGCGAATTTACAGGTAACAAAACCAAATCAAACAAAGCTTCTATTTGTTTTCAAGAGAATATTCATTGCCTTATTTTCAAGTTAACATGAATCTCCTTAGGGCAGATGTTAGTCGATTAAAAAAGTAACATGGATATGCTAAATGAGTTGTAAGCCTTTGCAGTCGTGTAAATTTCGGGTTTGACCCAAACTCGAACCGGGTTTGGTCAAACAAATCCAAACCAGTTCGGGTTTTTATCGGTTTTTGATGGATGAATGTTATACCCGGTGGAACCGGTTTAGGGTCGGGTCCAAACCGGTTCGGGTTGAAAAACCGGGTAAAAACCGGTATGTGTTATTTAATTGAAAAACATTTTTTTTCAGAACAGAACTTTTTAGCCTGCGGCTGAAATCCAACCGACGGTTGGAGGGTACCAGCTGACGATTAGATATCCGGATTTTGAAAATTATATAACCTTTATCTCTTTCGTAAGTTGAAAAAAACACGTTACACTTCAAATTTTATTAAACGAACTTGTAACACATCATACCTAAACGTTGTCTTGTACAAAAAAAAAACAACTCTTGACGCATCCGCTCCACCGAATATACAAAAATACTCTCGTCTTGACCCATCGATGATTGACCCGATTCCGGTGCTTTATTGAGTACTTTGCAATGCTTCTCGATGTGATTCTTCAACGTCGAGTTGGATTCTTGTTTCAAAAAATGGCCACAATGATTACAATGTGCCATCTTTTCGCCATCGGACAATTTCACCAACCGGAAATGACACCAAACGTTCCGGTTTCGGGTTGTTTCGAGAACCTCTACAATCGATCTTTCGCTTGAGGAACCGAAACCGGTGGAAGCGGTAGAGCTTTGAGTTTCCATTGATTGTTAATGATTTTACGAGAATTTTTCTAAAGTTTTTCGAACGTATTTTTTGTGTTTTTAGAGCTTTGAGAGTGTTTTGAGAGCTAGAATTGTATGATTAACCCCAAACTCAACCTACATACTTATAGTAAACTTGGAATGACAAAATGGTAAAAAAAAACCCAAAAAAACGGTCACAAACGGCTCTCTAACGGCTAGAAAAATCACTTTTTGACAAAAATAACGGCTAGTGTTGAAAACCGGTTTTCCAACCCGGTTCCAAAAAAACAGGTTAAAAACCGGTCCCCAACGAATATATTGAAACTGGTTCCAAACCGGCGGTTCTGGTCAAACCCGAACCGGTTCGGGTCAAAACCGGTTTGAACCGGTTTCGGTTTTCGGTTTCCGTTTCGGTTTTTTTCGACACGACTACTTTAAATTAACTATAAAAAACATACGGTATTTTGTTTGAAACTTTAAACTTGTATATTAATTAGTTTATACTTGGTAATTTCCTTGGATAATATTTTTCTAAAAATGGTGAATAATTTCATAAAACGATATTTGTATGACAAAGAATAAGCTGCATGTTGAGTAGGGTATATTTACAATTAATCATATGCCCATATGTGATATTGCTTTCAGTTTCCTTATCAAACATGTCACAAAATCCTTAACCCCACCAAAAGGACCTTCATGTTTAATTAGGTATTCAAAATGGTAACGATTTACATACATTAATGATATGTATACGTTTAACTATTTTTTATTGACAAATTTTTAGTTTGTATAAGGTCAAACACTTGCAACAATCATACAATAACCACTCTAATCTCAATCGAAAATGTAATTATATCGAATGAAATTTCTTTTTGCCGTAATAATCATGCAACAAGCAAATAATGAAACAAACCGTTTCACTAGCTATTTTTTTTTTTTTACAAGATTTCGAAAAAAATAGAATTTTGATGAAAGTTATATTAGCTTGTTATCAAATTTTAGAAGGGTGAAGTCAGAAAAATTAATCTATGGAGATAAATTGTTAAAAGTAATTTTTTTATGGAGGTAAATTATTAAAAATAATATGCTGTTATGTAAGATGAAACTTAATACCTCTTGGATAGGTAGAAAGAGTTTTTAGTACTACATGAAATGACTTTTTAAATAATTTGTTCAACTAATTCTTATTAATAATTTATTTTATAGGGACAAAAATAGAAAACTATAATTTTTGTTACGAGTATATTTTTGAATAACCTAATTCGATGGTTATATCGTACGCTCGTGTTTTTTTGGGTTCCGATTCCCCTATCGAATTAGGTTATTCAAAAATATACTCATAAGTTGTTTTTGTTTTATATTAAAGTTACGTTTGAAACTATACTCTTAATGGTGCAAAGCCATAACACAAAATATATGAATAATTCAACAACTTTCAAATTAAACCGAAGCTTAAGTATCTAATTTTAACATTTTTTCAAATAAAACCACTAATATTTTAAAGTGATTCCTCCAAAAAATAAACATTTTGGAACCAAAAAGTGATCTATTAACCATGTTAACGTTTACTTTGGTTTCTAACAACTTTTAAATTATAAGTCAAGTTTAATATCGTAAATTAAAAGTTAAAATTTTATATAAAAAAATGAAATCATCAAGGTTACATTTCAATCTTAATCAAACCCGCCCCAAATATACTTACGATTCGCGATATGAGAGTTGTCATGTAGTATTATTTGACAGATAAAACCTTACATTTTGCCTGCACGAAATACAACTATGAATCATCTAAATATAATGATTCTGAAAAGTTGACCAAGTTGATATGGGAACTGGCTGTTGAATTTTGCATTTTTTTTTTGTACTTCTTGTGTAAATATCGATAAAGTGGGTTTTTTCCAAGTCTAACTTACGTTGACTAAATCACGTTGACTTTTCATAACCTTTCTTTTGGTTACTTCAACATATCACCACTCCTCTTTCACAACATTTTAGAAAAACAAATACTCATACACAAAAAAATATTTACACAATTGTTTTTAAAGAACTTGAATTTATAACTTCTAAATTAATAAACAAACTTACATATCGCTAGGTTACATTCTCTACGGTACGTCACTACTTATAGGTAACTTTTACTCGATAAGAAAAAACCTGCAAAGTTGTTTGTATTAGTATAAGAAACTTATGGAGTATATATTAAAGAAAAACTTATTATACTATCAAATCCAATACCTAAAAGTGTGGTTATTAAAAGTTGAATACTATAGTCATCAATAACTAGTTTTATATTTGAGTATAGAGACAGAAGTTTACATAATGTAAGACGTTTAAATTACTTAGCTAGTTAATTAATCGAAATTATATTCCCAAATCAATAAGTTGAATGTAAACAAACAAAATTTGTTTGTGACTGATTCCACCGATATTTATAAACTAATGTTTTTTTTGTGTGTTATATATGTAACAATAACAAGTCATTACATTGGTAAATTACTCCCCTACATGAGACCTTTCTTGACTTAGTTTGTTCACATTATTTTGAATGTTATTATTAAAATATTACATAAATCTATTCTACTCCTTCATTCCATTTTAGGCCATTTAAATACTAATTTCCAGTCACTTAATTTAAATTACATAATACTGAAATTATTAAGATGACTTCAAATTGTGAAAGTGTCACCTTCTATTTGGATGTTATATGTAGGCATTGATGCATTCACGGTCTCTACTAAATTAGGGACAATATTATTAAATTAATGAACATCTTATTTTAATATATAATAAAATAGACGTCTAAAATGTATTTGCCAAGATGATAACTATTAGATAAGTTTATAATTTTAATTTAGACAATTAGATAATTTTGATTATTTCATTGTTAATAATTTCATATTAACCCTTTTAATTTTAATAATTTCAATAATTCTTTTCATACAAATACAAATTATTGATATAAAAAGAAAAGAAAATATTTTATTATTTTACGAGTGTTTTGCGTATAAATAGAAAACATATCATATAAGAAAAATCTTATGTTCTTTTTTTTCTTTCCATTTATTCATGATTTTTAGTTTTTTACATATTATAATTATTTTATATTTAAGATTTTCGCGAATTTCGCCGTAAATGTTTTCTTTAACTCGACATTTGTTAACCTATAAATGTTTTTTACATGACTAATAACTTTCTATTAATCTTTTTAAGGAAAATGCACCAGATGACCATTGTACTATACAAAATTATCCGTCTAGGTCATTGTACAAAGTTTATGTCTATTTACATCACTATACTACATTTGACCGTTTAAATTACAACCTTAACTTTTAAAAACCGTTTAAATAAATCATTTTGGTGACCTGAAACCCTTTGGTAACCGCCACGTCACCCTTTTCTCCTGTTCTTACACCTGGCGCACTTTTATTGGTGCCAGCTGCTCCTGTTCTTACACCTGGCGCACTTTTATTGGGTGATGCGTTCAACATGCGCCATCCTTTGACTGGTGGAGGGATGACCGTTGCTCTTTCTGACATTGTTGTTTTACGAGATCTTCTTAAACCCTTCAAAAATGGTTTCACTGATGCAGATTCACTTGCCAAATATCTAGAATCATTCTACACCTTACGTAAGGTAAATAAGTACACAACACAATCGTAAGTTGACTTTTCATTTAGTAGTCAAAAGAGGTAGACGTATATACTTATTCTTAATTACCAGATTGTTCCTTTATTTTATGCAGCCAGTGGCGTCTACAATAAACACATTAGCGGGGGCTTTATACAAGGTGTTTTGTGCATCTCCTGATGAAGCAATGAAGGAAATGCGTGAAGCTTGTTTTGACTACTTGAGCTTAGGAGGTACTTGTGCAACAGGGCCGGTTGGTCTACTGTCTGGGCTAAACCCAAGCCCGCTTTGTCTAGTTTTTCATTTTTTTGCTGTAGCTGTTTATGGAGTTGGTCGGCTTCTCCTACCTCTACCCACCCCTAAGCGGTTATGGATTGGGGTTAGGTTGATTCTAACGCCGTCACCGTTTCCGGTAACGGCGATTCAACTGCTCAACGGATTTTGAAACAAATCGAAGGATTTCAACCGCAATTTATGGATCGGGAAAAGAAAAGCAGGGATTCAAAGATTTGATGGATTTGCAGGTTTTTGAGAAATTTTGAAACTTTTTGGTTGATCGGGAAATGAAAAGCAGTGATTCTGAAACGAGCTTTCGAACTAGTAGATATTTTGTAGGTAGGAGTAGGACTTGCCAAATCAATTTCATAATAGTAATAATAATGAGTCTGTATCTAATTGTAGTTCTACTGTAGCTCGAAATCGATAACGGTGGAGAGAGAGAGAGAGATGAGAGATTGAGATTTTGATAGAGTAAATTAGGAGAGAGAGAGGATAAGTGGATTGTGACCGGGAGAATAGGTAATAATGTTTTAATTAGAAGGTTACTTGCGGTATAGTGATGTAAATAGACATAAACTTTGTACAATGACCTAGACGGATAATTTTGTATAGTACAATGGTCATCTGGTGCATTTTCCCATCTTTTTATATAGATTTTATGTTATTTGTTAACATTATATTTTTTCGATATAATTATTCGCGTATTAAGTGGGTCAATAAGCTAGTTCTATAATACAATACAAATACAAATCTTTATTTAATTAGTTATAAAGTATTAAAAAGGTTCTATCTTATTTATTATCTTTTTAAAACGGTCAAACTAATTGATAAACTGAGAATATAACTTTGACGGAAATTGAACTCCTAACCTCTACATGTCACAGAACCACACTAAGACCATCGAACCTTACTTCTATTAATTACATTTCTTAGAATTTTATCATATTTATTTAGAATATAGAATACTAAATCACTTTATAAAATATCTACCCCACCATTTTTTGTTGATTAACAGTTTAAATCTAATCTAATAATATAATTTAACATTTCAACTTGTTTAAAAACTATATAAAACCGAATATCATCCAGAAAGCAAGGTAATATACACCATATTGTTCTCAATTTTTGTACTAGCTAGGAAAGAAAAAATTGAAGCAAGACTAGGTCAACCAGATTCATAATTTAATTATCAAATAATTCCTCACGAGATTCTACTTCCTATAAACTAATACAATATTTGCCAGAAGCAAATAATCATTCAAATTTGATATATTATGCTATTTAAACATTTATTTTCAACTATTTAAATTTCATTTGGTATATTTATATATTTTATTAGGATTAGGATTACTTTTATTTGAATATTTACTACTAAAGAAAAAAAACACGGATGACTTTATAAACGATATAAGATAGTACAACTCGATCTGAATGATTTGATAACCCATTAAATTAAATACACCCTTCGAAAAAGTTATATGAGGTAGCTAGGGGTTTTGTTAAATGGGAGTCATGTTCATTGATGTAGCTTGACGAGTTGTTTTTAGAGACGTCAAAGTTTAATTAGTTGTTAAACCACCTATTATCATTCGTCCCTGGTCCTGTTAAACCACCTCCGTTCCCAAAGCACACGTCTAGAGTGAAAACAAAGGTATCTGCAACACATAACAATATCTACACCTAACAAAGACAACCAAACAAGTTTGTTTTACCGTTACCTTCTAGAATAAAAATAGAAAAACCGTTAGTTTGGAATGAACGTTGGTAAACTTTGTCTTGTCGACAAAAATGAAAAAGAAAAAGAGAAGAATAGGGCTCCCAAATTAACGATTGGTTCAACATTGGAACGACCAAGTCATGATGATTAATTGGGTATTTCATAATTGTGTAATACCATAGACAACTTGTTTTGCCAATTGGTGTTTGTCTTATTATATTTGTTTATACTGATTAGGTAAAGTCAAAGTCTCTAAACTTTGTCATTAATGTATATATCCAATGCCAAACCTCTTTTTGTATATATATAAAGCCAATATCTTTTATATTTACACACAAACACACACATCTATATCTCCTTCATTCAAGTGTCTTACACCCAACTCAACTCATCAACTAGTTTTCTTCCAATAGGAAAAAGAGATACAAGTGAAAACATAGATACATATACATATAGAAGTGACGTAAAGAGAAAAAGATCGAGATGGGCGATAACGGGGAAAACTACGTAAAATTAAAAGAAAGATCATTAGAGGTAACACCATCATGGGCAGTAGCAGTGGTGGTGTTTGTGATACTTGCTATTTCAATTGCTCTTGAATATATACTTCATCTCGTTGGCCATGTAAGTATCTTCTATCAACTTACAAAACGTTTACATTTTCGGTTCTAATTCTTATTATTTTCGTTTTAATTTTGATAGTGGTTACATAAAAAACACAAGACAGCACTCCATGAAGCCCTTGAAAAGATCAAAGCAGGTAAGTTTTTATATTTTCGCAATTTTCATTTCATACTAATAATTGTCCCGCTTAGTTTAAATTTTTTTTTTGTTTCAAATCTACTTTCAGAGTTGATGATCCTAGGGTTCATATCATTGCTACTAACTGTGGGTCAAGGACCAATTTCTGATATATGCATTCCACCGAAAGTTGCAAGAACGTGGCACCCTTGTGAAAGTAAAGAAAAAGAAAAGAAGTACGACGATCCTTGTGTTAAAAAGGTATGTTAAATATATATCATGTCGTTTGTTAACTATAATAGTTAACGATTAACCATAAAAGGAAAGTAAGCCTAATGTTTTTTTCTAATTATTGCAGGGAAAGGTGCAAATGGTGTCAAATTATGGTATACATCAACTTCACATATTCATCTTTGTCTTGGCTGTGTTTCATGTCATTTATTGCATTCTTACTTTGATTTTGGGTAGACTCAAGGTAAACCTTTAATATCTTTGTAACATCATCTATCCATATATAATATTATTTATAAACATTTTTATATTTGGTCATTTCGACCTCTAAAATCTTTGATAAAATTGTTTACAGATGAGGAAGTGGAAGGCTTGGGAAGACGAAACTAAGACCGTTGAATATCAATACCACAATGGTATGTGTACTAGTTTCGAGTTTAAACTTACTTAGTGACTGTAAATCTGTAAATTTTCCAAACTTAGTCTCTGAAAACTTATAAGGAAAAAGCAATTTGTTAGATGATATTATATTTCTTCGTTAAATTTATAAATATATGTTGTTTTTATCTTTAGATCCAGAAAGATTTCGATTTGCAAGAGAGACGACCTTTGGACGTCGACATTTGAGATTTTGGAGCAACTCAACAATACTCCTTTGGATTGTAAGCTACATCTTATCCAAATACACTTCAATACCAAGAATTGATATTATACATATAACTTATTTTTTTTTTATTTTTTTTTGGTTATAATATAACTTAACTATGTTAATATTTCACTAAAAATATATATACTTATAACTTAAACTATAACTTAACTATGTTAAATATTTCAATATAATTGACCTAAAACCTAGTAGATGTAATTTTCTATTGACAACGAAAATATCCAATAATTAAAAAAGTCAAATATATGTAATAGTTGACATTTTTTATTTATAAGAAAAGATCATATAACAACAACTTGAAGGGTGCCCACCTAAGATCGAAAATACGACCACACAAAGAGCCACTTGCATTCTATCATTTATATTGCAATTAAAATGATTCTGACAACTTCTTAAAATATCAAGCTAACATTATTTATTTATTTCTTTTAATAGTTTTTAAATAAACATTGTATCAAATTTATTCCAAAAATAATGGAAAAAAATTCAATGAATTTTATTACAGTTGTTTTGAGTATCATTTCACTCAACTTTTAGTATTCCACTTATTTTATTAGTTATTTATAAATTTATAAATTTTAAATAAGTAATATATTATATTATAAAAAAGTTCAATTTGACTATTTCTTTAACTTGACAACATTTTTTTTACAGATTTTTAATTGCAGTGCCACTAAGTATTTAAAATATATCAATAAATGCAAGAAAACAGAAAATCCTTAGAGATATCCCATGCTTTTATTGTGGGTTTCACAATTTGACTTCTTCTTGCTTCTAAGAATAAGGTTAAGAGTTATGATTTTTCATTGACATTATTTAGTAATTACATCATACAATTATTCTTACATTTCTTTCTTACGAGATTTGAATCCGTAACTTTAAGTTATACACCAACGTACTTTCTTTTTTCCTTGAAATATTATCACTTGCTTATGATTCATAATTGGTTTAGTGGAAGTTTGATTTATAATCAAATCTCCTAGGTGGTAATTAATTAAAACAAAATTTTCAATATAACTAGGTCCCTGAGGTGGATGGTAAGACTTGGATCTCCTTAACGGGAATTCTCTTTTGAGAGAATATTATCTTGTAATGATCGGAAATTGTCAAATTATATAAAGTATTAAGGTTATATATCCGGGAAAATTAAATACACCAACTTACATACTTTTGATATATGGAAATACTAATTTAAATACGTTGCAAAATGTAGGCTTCCTTTTTCAGGCAATTCTTCACCTCAGTTGCTAAAGTTGATTATCTTACTCTAAGACATGGTTTCATCAATGTAAGTACCCTAATAACACCTTAGTCTCAAAGCTATTAATATATTACAACATAATTTTTTCTTTATGTGTTGATCTTACTAATTATTGTTGTCATATAGGCACACTTAACACCGGAAAGCCAACACCAGTTCAATTTCCACAAATATATCACTAAATCGCTCGAAGAAGATTTTAAAGTCGTCGTTGGAATAAGGTATGTTGCTTATTTAATTTTGATAATGCTCTACATTTTTATTCAAATATGAAACTTATAAGAAAAGCAATTTTTTTATTATATGCAGTCCTACAGTATGGTTCTTTGCTGTTTTGCTCCTTCTCACTAACACCCATGGTAAGCAATGACCTGTTTAAGAATTTAAAATATCTTTTAAAATATGTATATATTTAATTTTTTGGTATAAAATGATTTAATAATTTTGTTATTTTTGTTTTTGTGTTGACAGATTGGTATGCATACCTATGGCTACCTTTTATCCCATTGATTGTAAGTACCACTCTCAACTTGTGTATAAGATCATAAGTAGATTTAATTACTTGGTGAAGAAAAACTTACAATAAAATCGTAAAAACTAGTAAAAACTTTAATCCTATAGGGTTGTCGAAAAAATGAGTTGAATTTGAAATATGTTGTTAACATTGCAGATAATACTTTTGGTTGGAGCAAAACTGCAAGTGATCATAACAAAAATGGGAAAAAGGACTCATGAGATGGCGGATGTGGTCAAGGGTACACCCACGGTTCAACCAGGGGATGATCTTTTCTGGTTTGGTCGACCACAACTCGTACTCCTTTTGATTAACTTTGTTCTCTTTCAGAACGCGTTTCAAGTGGCATTTTTCTTATGGAGTTGGGTAAGTCTTTTCAATCATATAAAGATCAAAAGGGATCTATGCTTTTTGTGAATACAAGAAATTTGAAATGAGGTTTTTCGCTTTTTCATGGTAAAAACTAACTGTTGGTTGATCTTTTTATAGTATACATTTGGGTTCCAATCTTGCTTCCACCATCGCCGTGAAGACGTTATAATCAGGATCACAATGGGGTGAGTTATGATTACTCAAGTCTGTCCTATATAGTCAAAAATCGCGTGCACATCAAACCATTTTTCCTAATCGTAGTACCAAGTTCCGAACTAATAGTTGTTTCTTGTTGTTATCAGGGTAGTGATACAATTTATATGCAGTTACGTGACACTCCCTTTATACGCCTTAGTAACACAGGTAATACTTTAACATCAACTTCTACTTTACAATCAATAGCACATTTAGAAGCAATACACACCCTCACAAACGATGTACAAAGTTTGACATTTGAGTTTGGTCGACTTTTAAACAGATGGGTTCAGGAATGAAAACAACCATTTTCAGTGATAATGTAGCAAAAGCACTAAAAGGTTGGCACCACAACGCCAAAAGGAATGTGAAACACAGTCACCATTCCGCTCCAAACTCGCCATTCTCAAGCAGGCCTGGAACACCACTTCATGGAAGTACGTCTCCAATGCATCTTTTGCATAGATACCCAGACAATAGTCTTGATAGTCTTTCAAATTCTCCAAGGGGAGGAGGTTCTGGTTTTGAGCACGAAGGTTGGGCCAACGAGTCTCCTTCCAACCATCAGAAAAAATATAGAGAACCCGAGAACTTCACTAGAGATGATCAGGTACCCGACCTTGTGGAAATTGAGATTCAAGAACAAAGCTCAAGTTCGACGCAGTTGCCAACAAGTCCCAGACCTGTTAGGACTCAACAACATGAGGTTGATATTTCGGACTTTTCTTTTGGCCAGAGCAAGTAAATATTGTGTTTCCATAGAATATCTTTACAACAAATTGAGTTTAATGTACCAATCCCTACATGCCTTACTCAACATACATGTACCAATTCAATTTATTGAATATATAAGTTTCAACTACATATTAATTTGAGTGTAATAATAGACGGTTATCAACATATATATACATACTCGGTAGATGTAGCCTAGTCATCTCATTTGCATTAAAGTGGTTCAATTCAGATTGTATTTAGATTGGGTTCGAGCCTCTTCTGGGTTTCCTTCTTAGGTGAATATTAGGCTGTCGGGTTTATTAGAGATCAAAAAAAATTAAGGTTTAAGGATCATCTTCATAGCCACCTATTTGCTTTAATCTTGTGACTCACATTCACTGGGATTTAACTTCGACCACCTTTGGCCGCTATCTCCGACAACACCTCTTGCCATCTTCACCCGTTCTCCGACGATTTTTCACATGTGATTTTTCACATAAAAACTTTTCAATGTTGAAAATCAAATGTGAATTTTCAAACATACTATTAAAAAATTGAAAATCATGTGTGATTTTTAATAGAGTTACAAAAATTAAAAATCACACATGTGATTTGGCAGATTGGAGTTTGATGTCGTTGTATCTCAGAAAAGTCAGTCATAGGTATTTGTTAAATAATCACTAACAAGCTTAACTTGGTTTATTACTAATGTAGGTTATTTGTTATTGTTTTATAATTTAGCGGTGAAAGTTAAATACGAGAAACTTGTGTGCTTATGGATTAAAGTGATTTGAAGATTAAAGAAGTAAAGGGGATTAAAATGAAGAAAATGCAAGATGAAGGACTAGCAGGAAACTAAATAGTATAACTCCTGCTCCAATGAATCTCGGACTCGGGCACATACTTCCTAGTCAACAACACTCGCAACTGCTGCCAAGTCATAACACTGATCTCCCCACGACTCCGAACGCTAACAACGGAGTTCCACCAAGTCAATGTGGTACCGTGGAACATGAAATTGGCAAAACGAACTCGGTCCTCGTCAACACATCCAACATCCTCAAAGATCGAGTCAATCTTCTCCATCCACTAGAGAGTTCCAATCGCACCCTTGGTGCCTCGAAACTCTGGGGGCTTGCAACCCATGAACGTCTTGAGCGAACATCCTCCCCGGGGAATGTCGTCAAGCACGATAGTACGTCTAGTAAAATCATCAGCTCCACCAGAACCAGAGCCTCCCATACGTGAACCAACAGCCTCGGGTCCACCAAACCCGGTAACAACAACCTTAGAACCACCAAGGACAACGCCAACAACCTCGGGATCTCTGCCAAATCCAACAACAAACTGCCTCGGGATCAACATGGCCAGAACCGCCGGATCCCGTACCGGTACCCGCTCCTCTGATACTCTGTAGAATGTTATCTCTGATCTGAGCTACGATATCGAGCATCGTCACGACCATATGCTCGACAAATAACTGTTTGAAGTCCGGAGTCGTACTCGGACGCGCATCGCTAATTCTCGCACTCGGGCGACCTCGTCTCGTCGCAGTGGTCCTCCTAGGCGGCATCACCTAGAAAAACGGAAAATTAAATCGTAAGAGTGTGCACACAAAATCAGGCCAAACACAAAAATAGCAAAAGAAAAAATAAAACAAGTAAGGCAAATAGTGCACACATAGCAAATCAGAGAAAATCGTTTTAAAAGCCTACGGTCATAGTCTAGGTGATTCACTTAGTAAGCCACCTAGTTCGCTATAACCATTGGCTCTGATACCAATTTCTAGAATATGTGGTAGTTGCTTGAGTTAGGTTCTTGTGGCTTTTGGTGTTCTAAGCCGAACCAAATGAATTTTGGGATTTACCGGGAAATGAAGGTTTTGAGGAATGTGGGATGATTTGGATAGTTTGTTTAGGTTAATATAAGGTGGTTTAGGCTAGTTTAGGATTTTGGAGTGGGAACTGATAAGTTTGGTATTTTGTTTATTGGTTTTTAGGGTTTTTTTTTTTTAAGAAACTAGGGTTTCCCGAAATTAGGGTTTATGTTTCTGCTTGATATGTGGGGTTTGAATGGAGAAGTTGGTTTTTCTAGCACTATTAAAACATCCACAAGGTTGTCTTGACATAGAGGCCTCCACGGACTATCTTTGGATAGCTACAACTTCTTAAAAGCTATAAATGATTGACCAGTAAGCTTGCATAGCTTCATATATCTTTTGAATAAGTTTATCCATGCATGATATAAAGTAACTAGATATCCCGAGTGTAGTTTTGGCTTCCATGTGCAGAAAACGGTCTTCTGGATGCAACTTCTGAGGTCTCCATGCATTCTTCCCCGTTTCCCGACATTTTTGCTTCTTTTGTTTTTAGCTCCGTTTTGAACGTATTTCACATTTATCCTCCTTTATGGACTGTTCTAAAATGAATATAAACAATAGAACTACAGTAGAAACTCGATAAATTAATACTCGATTAATTAGATTAACTCTTTAAAATAATATATTTGCAAATCCCGATTTCAGAGAATCAATGCATTTTTTTATACTCGGTTAATTAATCATTCTTTAATTAATAAATTTAGGTGATCCCATGACCATTAGTTTGTAGAGTTTTTACTGTAGATCAATTATATATGTTCAGTTTACAAGTCATTATGCTAAGAATCTAATATATATATATATATATATATATATATATATATATATATATATATATATATATATATATATATATATATATATATATATTAAGGGGCTCGAGTAGGATGTAGCTTGGGCGAGGTTTATGTGTTTGAATGTTTGTTTGTTTAGCTGGTTTATGTGTTTAGTAGGTCTGCTGGGTGGGTTAGTCTTTGATTGTGTTGGAGTTTTTTCTCCATGTTTTTCTCTCAAATGATTCTTTTGTTTCATCTCGTTCTCTAACCGTTTGTGTTAATATATTTTGCCCTTTAGCGAAAGAATATATATATATATATATATATATATATATATATATATATATATATATATATTGGATAATGACTCTTTGAGCTCTAAAAGATATAATAGTTAAAAACAAAACTTTAAAAGATATCAAATATGTCCTAAACGGTGTGTTATTTGTGACATATCACTTATTTGGTAACCTTATAAAAGTTTTAAAAGAAAATAAGAGAAGTTCACCTTCGTGATATTCGAATTTCCATTAACAGAAAATAAATAAATATATATATATATATATATATATATATATATATATATATATATATATATATATATGTATATATATATCATATTATCATCACATTTATAAGATTCTCTCATGATATTTGTAATAGGTAATCATTAAGGATAAATTCTAACCCTCGACCGTTATATTTGTAATGAGTACATTCTTACCTGTCATCACGACACACACTAATAATAAGTAAAAAAGAATATTTGTTTTTTTCTGGATAATGTGTTGGGAGTTTAATTTTATGTTTTTTATTTGTGTTTGACTTAAATTTTTATTTATTCATATTTATATTTATGTACTTGTTTGCTTGTAAAAGATAAAAGAAGATAAATCATTATAAATAACATTTTCTATAATTAATAGATTGCAATATTAGGAGATGTTTTCCCAACATAATAAATATATAATTAAAATAAAAATTGTGTGATTGCACTCTCTTTAAATAATTTTTTAACCTTTGATCTTTAAAACAATATATTTGAATTATTTGTTAATTATGACCAAAAAGGTATTGTTTATAATTATATCCTTCTTATTCTTGTTTATGCACTAAAGAAAGATAAAAAGTAGGATATAAATATAACAAAATCATATTATACAATTTTGTTCTCTTTGGCTACTTCTTACCTTATAAATAATCTTTATTTTCCACAACACAACTTAATTGTTAGTACCACATTTCTTCCTTCTAGTTTTCCTATAAATATATAGTCTAACAATTTTTAGTGGTTGTTCAGAGCTTGAACAACCAGACATGAGCACAGTAGGTGGTTACAAAGAAATGGCGCAAGTAACTAGGGATGGTGCTGAGAAGAGAAACAATGGTGATTTTGAGACAAAGATTGGGAACAATCAAAGGAAAAGAGAGGATAAACCACAATCAAGTAATAATGCTAAACATCGGTTGATTGAAAAACAAAGAAGAAGGAATATGTCTAACATGTTTCAAGAACTTCATGCTTTACTCCCTAAAGCTCACCCTAAGGTACCACTTAATATAATACCTCAATCTTTTCCGATCTTTGTCTTGTTGGAGATCACAATAGAGTTTAATACAGTAAAAAGGACGGGTTTATTAGATAATAAACCCAAACCGGGCTTATTATCTAATAGGGTTTAGGATAAATCATTTTACATTGATAAGATAACTAAAAACGTAAAGCTTTTTCACTTTAAAATTTGTAATTGAAAGTTAGTATAACTTAAACAGTAAGTTTTACGTCAAGATCCGGAAACTATAAGGCTAATGTATTCATAGTTGTTAAACTCGTACGAGTCACAATTCAACTCGTACGAGTCGGCAACTTTTAGGTTAAGAAAGTTTTGACTCGGGCAATGACTCGTAAGACTCGTATCATAATTCGTACTACTCGGATCGTGACTCGAAAATGCATTTAATTTATCAATAAATTAAAGAAAAAAACTTAATATTAAATTATATTATATGTAAATAATATGTATATTATATTTTATCTTATATATTTTTTTTTAAAATTATGACTTTTACTAGTCGAGTCATAAATCAAAATTTAAAAAAACAATTCACATCATTTAAGAGTTGACAACTTTGAATGTATTACTTTTGGGCTTAGGATATGTTGATGAAATGTGAATTATACATGAAAGACCTTAATTACTTGTTTTTTTTTAATTTAAATAACAATGAATTCACAATTTTTAGGTAAACTTGTATCTATTTTTCTATTATATATTTAAAAATTTGGTTGCACATTTTTCGATACAAAACATTTTTCGAAGTTATTTAAATAATGTAAATTTCGAGAATTTACATATATGTATGGATTATAAGAATTGTGGTTTTAACATTTCTAATAAATTTTAAGGAAAAGGTAAATTTAGAAAAAATTATTAGAAAATCAAATCTAATTTTACAGTATCCATGGATTATTTACGTATTAGCAACTAACCTTTAATTAGAAAAACCTAATTTGTAGAAGAAAAAAGAGAGAATGTAATGTGAATTAAACTATTAGAGTGCGTTGCAAATCAAGTATAAATCGTGTTAAAAAGAAAATAAAAATAAAAAACATAGGTAAGAATTTCTAACTATAAATATTAAATTGGATTTTGTAATCCTTTTGAATCTCGAAAATTATACACATTTCAAATTAATAAAATTGATATTTTATGTTATATATGTATTTAGGGCCGTAAACAAACCGAACGAACACGAACGAGGTTTGTTTGTGTTCGTTCGTTTAACTTTAAGCGGACAAACGAAGGAACACGGACAGTTAAACAAACGGATTTTCGTGTTCATGTTCGTTCGTTTAAAATTAATCTTGTTTGTATTCGTTCGTTTAAGTGCTAAACGGACACAAACGAACATAAATGAACAATAAACGAATATATATTAAAATTTGAATATATATCAAAAATATAAAATAGTTATCAAAATATACCAAAAAATTGAATATATATCATTTTACACTTACAATTATTTAATTATCAATATTTAGTTAAGTAATTGAATATTAACCAAGAAAAAAAACATTTTAGTATCTTAATTTATATTTATATTATATAGTTATACATGATAATTGTATATAAACGATCGTTCACGAACATAACTAAATGAACATAAATGAACAAATATAAACGAACGTTCGCGTACGTAAGCGAATGAACGGGGCCTTTGTTCACGTTCATTCGTTTAGTTCAACGAACAAAAAATTGTGTTCGTGTTCATTCGTTTAATAAATAAACGAACATAAACAAACTCCCGCTGAATGTTCGATTCATTTATAGCCTATATGTATTTATATATTTCTCAAAATCTAATGTGAAACAATAAGCTACATTAAGAGCTTGGAATATGCCCTGTTTTCGATTTTCTATCATCTATTTTCGGTTATCAATCTATTATAATTAATTTTTGTATCTCAGGCAAATATGACCATGGTGGTTGACGAAACGATAAGCTATATCAAGAGCTCGGAACAGACCCTCAAAAAACTTGAATCACAAAAGCTAGAGAGGATTCACGATCAAACAACCAACACTAGTGTTACTTCCTTATTTCATCCAAAATCTTGCTCTTTTTCCTTCCCTTTGCGTTCACCGGCCTTTCAAACATGGACATCATCTAATGTCTCCGTAAATGTGTGCGGGCAAGATGCACTAATTAGCATATGCGCTTCTAAGAAACCTGGCTTCCTTACTTCAATTTGCTTGGTATTGGAGAAGTACAAAATAGAAACCATTTTTGCTCATGTTTATTCGGATCAATATAAACACATTGTCACGATTCATGCTCGCGTAAGTAGTTTTTCATTCCATCTTTTACATTTATAATTTCTCTAAAATTTCGTTATTTCAAAATGTTATTCTAATTAAACTGAAACATAATCGTGTTCTTCTAGGAAAAACATTGATTGACTCTTTTTATATATTCAAACTAGATTATTTTTCTCGCGATAGTGCGGACAAAGATAAATATTAAATCGTACTTTTATGTTTATGTAAATTTTAAGTTATTATGAAAAGACAATGTTATACATATAATAACATATATACATTTACGTTTATACACATGTTTTGATATTTTTTATTAGAAGATTTTAAAATAATAATAAGGTAAATTATAGTCCAAATTTAGTGATTTTATAAGTAAATTAGAATTTTGTTTTTATTTTAGTGGAGATGAAAATTAAAGAGAGAATAGAATTATATATTGTAAGAGGGTGTAAAATGGAAATATTTTTTGATGAAATCATCAATTTGATCAAACGGTTGACATTAAAGAAGTTAACTCATATAAGGGTCCTTACTTCGTCATATAACATTTAAGGCCCATCTTTTATTATATATTAAAGAATTATTGTATTTTCAGTTTCTATTCTCCATATATCACATAAAATCCATCACCGGGTCCATGGTTCTAAAACTCAAAAAAAAAAAAAAAAATCTCCCACTTTAACATTATGAGATTTTTTTTTTTTATATAAATGTATGTGTGTTATGATTGTCCTTTTGCTACATTCATTAGGTTCATGCTCCTGGTGACTTAGTTGCGGCTTTTCCTTATGAAGAGGTATACAAGCAAGCTGCACGGGAGCTAATGTTTCGGGCTAACTCCGGGTCAACGTAGATTTCATTAAAGGTTCTTGCATATGTTCGCATAGGAAATGAAAGATTACGTGGTTTTCAAACTTTCGTTTAGCATGGTAGACGAGATGAATATGTTAATCTATTACATTTTTGCTAGTAGAAGTATTTGTTGTTCTTTATAGTTTGTGACATTTTATGGTAGCTTGAAGTTATGTTTTGCTTATTTATTTGTTAGAATAATCGACTTATTTATCATAATTACATCTTTTTCAAATTTGTATCTTCTTCTATATTTTGTGTTCTTAATTTGTATGAAATAAAGCTATATGAAATCAAAATTCTATTTGTTATTGAGGGTTAACAACTCTAATACTTAAAAATTACACAGTTTTATATTAACAACTCTAACATGCTTAAAAAATTACAAACAAAATATCATATTAATAGTATGTGTTAAATAAAAGGGTTAGTGTACCTGAGGGTCATTGTACTCTTTCAAAAAATCCGATTGAATCACTCGACTAAAAATAAATATGTCTCGTTCACTCTACTTTAAGAAAAGGTTTAAAACGATCATTTTACTGATTATTTTAAATCGTTCAAGTCATCCGGATGACCTGCAACCTAAACAATACACGTTTGATTCTAGTTTTGACTTTTTATTTAAATAAATCTAAATGTATATACACATGTCAACTTTCTATTGGTTCTATTTTAATTATCAACATGGTGTCATCTTTAATCCTCAATATTATTACAATATAATATAATACTAGTATACATATAAGTATACAACATTCATTTTTTGTACAGCAACAAGAGGTGGGAAATTATAACACCAACAACTTGTGTTTTAGAATGTTTATATCTATTATGTTGAAGAAAATTAAAAAGAAATCTAGCAACAATGAACAATCTATGAAACATGCAGATCCAAATAAACCAGATTGGTGACAATTTACCCACAACATCAAACCCAAATAGTTAAACGAAACTCTTCATTTTCTATTCTGTAATCAAACAACCGCCGACATCGATCATCGCTGCAAAAGGACTATGGGTGTTTTTGTTGGGTTTTCGTCGCCGGAACGAAGAACCACAAAAAAAAACTATGAAAAAAGTCGGAAGAAGAAAGGACATTCATGTGAACCAAACAAGGATATCTAATTTTTTATATAAAAAAGAATAACTTGCAACCTACTATAACAAGTTGGGTGGGTCCCAATGACTTAAATAAACGGTATTTAAAAGTAGAGTGTAAATGACAAATATATTTTTTAGCGAATGATTCAATCGGATTTTTTAAAAGAGTGTAGTGACCCTCGTATGCATTAATCCTTTAACAATTTCTATAAAATTGACTATAAAATATGTTATCGCTTAATAACCAACTACTTAAACACTATACCTTTTATTTTTTTTTTGGTTTTTTTTTTTGTGTCTCTACTTTTTACTTGTTTAAAAGTCAATCGTGGTGAAATTCACATTTCTTTCTTTTATTTAAAATAAGTTGAGCGTTACAAAAGATTTGTTTTTTCAAATTTAAACATTTTTAGATTTTTCATATCCATAATATTATATAGGTCGACAATCGGCAGAAGATGACAAAGCTAAGGTACACAAATTCAAGTTATTTTTTAATACTAGGTGGGAAATTATTAAGAAATTTGGTAAATATTTTACTTAACACAAGTTACACTTTACACCTTGTACTTCGAATACTTACAAGAGACACCCTTCACCAATATTCTTTCTTTATCTATCTTTAGTCCTTTATGTCTGATTCTCTTAACCTTTAACCCCTTGAACTTTTGTTGACCAAGAATCCTTCTTCATGACAGCTTAAACTACATACTTGATGAACCTACACATTTACATTTTAACATTATAACATATCTATATGTTTCAGTTACAGCTAACTAGTAGTATTTAACTATTTTTAGTAGTATTACTTAGATTTAGGATATGTTATTTTTCATTTTATCAACAACAAAATCAATAGGTGAAGATAGTGTTCCCGAAAAAGATTGGTTCAATGTTGGGACCAGGTCGTGATGGTTGGGTTTTGGGTACGTAATACTTGCAACTTGTTTTGCTAATGCGTGTTCGTCTTTTTTTTTTATTTGATTGTGTATTGATTAGGTAAAGTCAAAGGCTAACAAGCTTGTCATTGATTAATATTTAATTACGACTTATTCTTGATGATTATGTATGGATATGTAAAGTCAACATCTTTCCATATATATCTTTAGTTCAACTATAGTATCACCCAACTCAACTCTTCATTTTCATCTTCAAATAAGTGAGAGAAGGGAGATAATTAAGGAGAGACAAAGATACATATCGAAGTGACGTGTATATATAGACCGATATGGCTGATAAGGTCGAAGACTTAAAAGAAAGATCGTTAGAGGTAACACCATCATGGGCAGTAGCAGTAGTGGTGTTTGTGATACTTGCCATTTCAATTCTTCTTGAATATATCCTTCATCTCATTGGCCATGTAAGAACCTTACTTTCTTTCTCTCTCTCTTTCTTGTATAAATACGAATCAAAAATGCATATAAACGTTTCTATCAAGATTCAAAAAATCTCATCTCGACAAGTGAAAGATCATTTGTAACAACGCTTTTCCGTCCTAGAAGGTTGCCTCTAAATTATGCTTTTGTATTTGGAACCAAGAGTTATTACCATGGTATCCGAATGATATGCTCTTTATATAATGTCAGTTATATCTAGTTCTTTGATTTTATATTTTTTTTCTACCCAGACATGAATAACATGTTTTCATTGAAAAATTACCGCCAAAAAGAACTGAGATATTAAAAAAAAAAAAAATCATCTTATTGTGATGTCTATAAATTTTGATAGTGGTTACATCGAAAACACAAGACAGCGCTCTATGAAGCCCTTGAAAAGATTAAAGCAGGTAAGTTCATATTTTTTTTACTAAATTATATAATGTTCCACTCGTTTAATTAATGGGTTTTCTTGTTTGATCTTTATACTTCCAGAGTTGATGGTTCTAGGCTTCATATCATTGATACTAACGGTAACTAAAGGACCGATTTCTGATATATGTATTCCAAGTAGCGTTGCAAAAACATGGCACCCGTGTAATAATAAAACTGAAGACGATAAGTTCAAAGATTCTTGTCTTAAAAAGGTATGCTAATTAGATCATGTGGTTTGTTAACTGTATTTCTTAGTTAATAATTAAACATAGAGGAAAGTAAGCCTAATGTTTTTTTTCTTCTAATTATCGCAGGGAAAGGTGCAAATGGTGTCAAATTACGGGATACATCAACTTCACATATTCATCTTTGTGTTGGCTGTATTTCATGTCATTTATTGCCTTCTTACTTTGTTTTTGGGTAGACTCAAGGTAAAACCTTCAATCTATTGCTAAATATTTTCTATATCGCGACCTCTAAAATGTTAGATAAAACTGTTTACAGATGAAGAAGTGGAAGGCATGGGAAGAGGAAACAAAGACACTTGCATACCAATACCATAACGGTATGTTTACTATTTTCGTGTTTAAACTTGCTTGGCGTCTGCAAATTGTCGAACTTGTTTGGTGCCTCTTACACCCAAATATATTGTGCTTAGATATTAATTGTATGATTTAACAAAGGTTATATAAAATTTGAGTTGCTTAGAACACAATTTGATTTTTGTTCATAACGTTTATATTTATTATTTTGTGTTATCCTCAGATCCGGAAAGATTTAGGTTTGCTAGAGAGACGACGTTTGGACGTCGACATTTGGGATTTTGGAGCAACTCTAAAACTCTCCTGTGGATTGTAAGCCCTTAATTATAAGAATAATACTATAGTAGTAAATATACTATCTTGATTTATATCCGAGGTACATATATAAATTTTGTGGCAAAATACAGGCTTCTTTTTTCAGACAATTCTTCACGTCGGTGGCTAAAGTCGATTACCTTACTCTTAGACATGGTTTCATCAATGTAAGTACCCTAATAACAACTTAGTTTCAAAGTTACTAATATATGGTATCAATATTTGTAAAGTTTCTTCATATGTTGATCTTACTAATGATTGTTTGCATATAGGCACATTTAACCGCGGAAAGCCAACATCAGTTTGATTTCCACAAATATATCACTAGATCGCTCGAAGAAGATTTCAAAAGTGTCGTTGGAATAAGGTGTTTAATTGCTTATTTTATTTCGATTGTTTTTATAAGAAAAAAAAAATTATTTTAAAATGAAATTTTGACACAAACAACTTTTCTTCTTATATAAATGCAGTCCTATTGTATGGTTCTTTGCTGTTTTGCTCCTTCTCACAAACACCCATGGTAAGCAATAACATGTTGAAAGGAAATCGATAACACAAGCCGTTGTGTTGAAAAGATTAGGACACGCTTTATTTAATTAACTGTTTTTGTATTAACAGATTGGTATGCATACCTATGGCTGCCCTTCATTCCATTGATTGTAAGTACCATTCTCATCTACCATATATTTCTTAACAATCAGATAATAAAATGGTTTTTTTAACGACAAACTCACATACCCTTCACGTTGTCTGTTAGTCAAGACGTAAGGTCGTGTATTTTATGTGACAAATGTATGATCATAACATGTAGAGTGCATTGAAAAATCATAAGGGATGTCATTGACTAATGATAAATAATACTTCTCTTTGTACGAAATATGCAAGTCAAAAGTTCCGAGTGGTCTAATTATACATCAAGTTATATGACTTGAAATGTTTTTTTTGCAGATATTACTTTTGGTTGGAGCGAAACTACAAGTGATCATAACAAAACTGGGGAAAAGGACTCATGAGATGGCAGATGTGGTCAAGGGTACGCCAACGGTTCAACCAGGGGACGATCTCTTTTGGTTCGGTCGACCCCGTCTAGTACTCCTTTTGATCAACTTTGTCCTCTTTCAGGTTAACAGATCCACAGTTTTTATAGTCATATTTGCATATAGGTTATTTTTGACACCGCCTTCTAAAAATCTTTTGTTGACTATACAGAACGCTTTTCAAGTGGCGTTTTTCTTGTGGGGTTGGGTAAGTCTTTTCGGTGCTTTCATGAATGACTTCTAATGTTTGATATACTTGGATTTTTTCTTTTTCATTTTTCGTTTTTTATGACTAATTTTGGTTGATGTTCTTTCTTATAGTATGAGTTTGGCTTCCAAACTTGCTTCCATCATCGCCGTGAAGATGTTATTATCAGAATCACGATGGGGTAAGTTGCAAAGTGTCCCAAGAATAATGAGTAAATCGAAATTTTGTCCAAGAAATCTTATTCTGATTTTATGCTATTCGTTTTTAGGGTAGTAGTACAGTTTATGTGCAGTTACGTGACACTCCCATTATACGCCTTAGTAACACAGGTAACGTTTAAAGCAACGCACCTTACTAACAATGTACAACAAGTAATTAAAGCACGGTGTGACCTTTGACATTTTCGTGTTTTGGTTAACAGATGGGGTCAGGAATAAAAATAACAATCTTCAGTGACAACGTAGCAAAAGCAGTAAAAGGTTGGCACCACACAGCCAAAAAGAACGTGAAGCACAGTCACCATTCAGCTTCACACTCACCATTTTCGAGTAGGCCTGGAACCCCACAACATGGAAGTACATCTCCAATGCACCTTTTGCATAGATACCCCGAGGACAGTCTTGATAGCGTTTCAAATTCTCCAAGAGGCGGCAACTCAGGTTTTGAGCACGAAGGTTGGGCCAACGAGTCTACTTCCAGCCATCTGACCAAATATCCAGAACCTAACAACTTCAGAAGAGAAGGGGTACCGGTACTGGATGTTGCAGAAATTGAAATCATTCAAGAACCAAGCTCAAGCTCGACCACTTTGCCGTCAGGACAAACACCGGTTAGGACCCAACATGAAGTTGATCTTTCCAACTTTTCATTCGGCCAGAACAAGTAATATTGTATTTCCTGACTCGACATTATATACATGTACCATTTAGATTTACTCGAAACATAAAAGTTTTAACTCAAAATCTGTTTATTCAAACTCCATAACTAATTCAAAAGAGTGTCATAATCGACCATCATCTACAAGTATACTCGGTAGACGTCATAGATTTATCCCATTACCTTCAAATGGTTCAGTTCAGATTGTATTTGTTTGAAAACTAGTAAAATATAAAGAGTTAGCTTAATACGAAACGGATCAAATGGGTAAAGCAGATACACCCATCTAAAATTGATATATTTGCGGCTCACAACAAATGTGCAACTGCCCAAAAAAAGTCAAAATACACAAGGCACTATTCTTTGATATACGAACCATAACCCAAGGTCCTGAAGCTAAAAAAAACTAACTGCTGTGATTTAAAAGGGTTCAAAAGTGAACGATATAGATGAATAGTTACTACATATACCCAAAATTAACAATTTGTGGATTTCAGCAGAGTTAAACATTATCAGTCGCATCTTGTTCGGTTTCATCCTTCTTACTCTTTGCTCCAGCAGTTAACATCTCCGTTGCCAATCTTTCCTCCAATGCTCGGGCACCCCTTTCCCTGCAGTTTGAAATATCGGGGCATGAGAAACTCGCAAGCATTTATTTTACAAAACCCATGCATGCAAATGTTCAAAAACGACATAATTATAGGGTCATTTAACAAAAAATAAAGGTGGCAAAATGGGCGGTTTAGTAACAGGTAAAAACAGGGTTCAGGTTGAAAGGTTTAACGTTTAGAACGTGACAAAACGGGCTGGTCAAGGTGCGTTGACCCTGCAAACGCTTTTGAGCTCCATTGTTTATAAATAACTAGGGCGTTAATTATGATTATGGGAAAAACATGAGCACAAATATTCTAGATATATAAATAAAAACGATTTATGAGATTGTATTATTATCAATACGCTGCCACTTTCAACCAACCCTTTTAGGCTAGGTTTTTTGTTTCATTTGAGATAAAAAAAAAAAATAGCCCAAATCACATTCATAAATGAACGGGTCAAAACTGCAACCTCAACCAAAAAGATATATACCAATGAAGATTCAACAGCAGAACTTTTGCGCAAGTTTTCTTTCCAATTAGACATTCTAGCACACATTCTTACATGGCATGACACGTTCACTTGAAAATTCATAACTAGACATAAAGAAAACTTCAAGTAGGTTCATGAAGTGGTCTTACATGGCAATTAATAATAAAAAAAAAATAACATCGTAAATATTAAAAAAGTAATGTTTTTCTTTTCCAAACAGCTGAACTTCAAAACAAAAGAATATTGTTGTAAAAGTCAAGTTGTATGACAAGAAACCATTAAGACATGCAGCGGGACTTACAAAACTGGAGCATTTTAAATGGTCAAATTGAGAAAGAAACAAATATCCAACACGCTAACGTGAATTTGTCTGTCAATTGCAAGGTTCTAAATAACGCGCCATGGCGTGAGGCGTGGTCTCGACGTTACGAAATCATGTAAGGCGTCGTTGTTAGGCGTGACGTTCAAAAAACGTGAAAAGGCGTACCATAGCGAGCTTTAACGCGTTATTTTCTAAGTTTTTTGTAACGCGTTATGAAAAAAAAATTAAAAAAACTAAAAAACTACTAAAATAATTTAAAAAGGGCTATAAATATTCTTTGATTATAAATTGGTGACTATATCTTTAGATTAGATGTATATCAAAATTTGAAAACATTGATTTTTGTTTAATTGGTTACTATATTTAGATTAGATATATATTGAAATGTAAAAACATCGACTTTTTGTTAATTTATTGCTTATTGATACAATTTAATAAAAGTAAATATATATACAAGTATATATAAAAATTCTAAAATTTATTAAAATTTTACCGCCTTGTCACGTCTTGAAAAACGCATGTCTCGCCATGTCTTACAAAGCTTGAGGCTTGGCCTCGTCGCCACGCCACGTCTTACGTTATTTACAACCTTGGTCAATTGGTAAACTTCTAAAATCATTTTTTTTCTTTTGGTAGTTAACCCCTTATGTTTATCATACGTCTTTCTTTGATGAAAATGAAATACCAAGGAAACATACAACTTTGGAGTTCGATAGATTTTTTTGTTTGAAACACTTATAGTAGATGATTTGTACCAGACTTGTAGAGTCTATACAACTTTCATATATAAACAGTAGAAGTGCAATGTTGAATTTACCTTCTCCTAGTTGCTTCAATGGGGTCAGAACCAGGCAAAGGAGCACTACCGACTGTGTATCCCCTACCATCATTGGATGCTTCAGATCTTCCACAAAGCATTCGATCAAATATTGAAGCGATAGGATCAATCACTAGTCTGCAAAACAGGTTAACATAGCTTGAAAGAATCAGAAAGGGAGGAAGGGGTGGGGGAAGTCCAAGATGTATCATGCTTCAGTAACTAAAAATTGTAATGATTTCTATTTTGGATGTCTAGTGAAATTTACAATTTTGAATTTTTGTAAGTTTCTAGCTACAACAGCAATAACATATTTCTCATTTTCATTGACACAAAACAGTTTGTGATGTTACATTCGGCCCACAAGGTCCTCTAAATGTGTCACAAAAATGGCAATTCCGTCCCATTTATAGGTAAATGGGCTAATTTATGGGTTGTATTTTATCTCAAATGGGTCAATTTATTCTTTTTTAGCTATAATGGAAACCAGTCAAATTGCTCAAGAATGTAGAAAGTTGCCAAAGAGTAATGAAAATGGCTGGAAAAAATAAGCGTACTAAAAATGCATAAAAACATCCTAAATCGTTTTATTAGAAAAATGATTATTATTGTAATAGTGTAGATTTTACGTTATCATATTCAACACATTAATAATTTATGAAGTACAAAACTTAAAAGACAAGAAGTGTTTGTGGGTCAACCCAACCAATTTCTACCCGTACTAATAAGTGTATCCTTTTTGACTTGTTACCCGACCCGCCCGACACGAAAATTTTACCACATCTAACACAAGAAGGGAGTGATCTCAAAGGCTAGTGTTTCAACCTATTAATATGAGAGGGAGCTTTTAAAATCAAACACTTTCCTACAAGTGCAGCTACTGTCAAACAAGAAATTGACATATTTCAATTATGGAAACTTTCTAATTACAATGGTGCACTTTTACATTTTGATAACTATGAAAAACTGTTAAAATTACTTTGGGTCCACAACAATACCTTATTTTGCCACTGTTGAAGGATTTATGTATTTGACCAATATTCAGAAAGTTCACTAAAAAGATACACTCTATTGAACGTTTCAATTTTCATGAGGGAGTACAAACAATGGATAGTGACATTGCATTCTCCCTCAGGGTCGAGTTTCAATGAAAAAGTGTTAAAGAAAGGAAGTTGTAAATTTAAAATTACCTCATGAACTCAGGGAAGAAAGTAGAGAAAGCAAATTCATCACTAGGGTCACCCTTAAATCCTGTTTCTTGTTTCCTTTGAAAGTATCTGAGGTAAATCCAACCAATATATGTTCCAAATATTAAGATTGGAAGGTATGTTGCTGCCTCTGCGGTAAAGAAGCTTACAACAATAGCTAGCAATAACAAGATTGATGGCAACCACTGCATAGCCCAATAAGAAAGATGCACTAGAAAATTTAAGGTTCCGTAATAGAGAAAGGAGTTATGATCTCAAACAGTTATAAAATTTCATATATTTTGTACCTTTGCTTTAATTTTTAACGGAGACAATTCTTGGTCAGGAGTTATCTGCTTGATACCGACTAAGAGCCCTGAAAGTACCCCACTGAAGCCAGAAAGAGGCAGGTATCTACCGGAAAAGAACAATCAATTATCAGAACTGTGTTAATCATATTCGCCAAACTACGTGATTGAACATAAGACTAATTAGAATATGTAATCAGATCTACTGTAAATTGGAAATCTGCATGCATGATTTTTTTTCAAGTTGGGCTATATAGTTCTTAAAACAATGAGGTGAAAGACTTGAGGGTTTATAAAGCTCCATTTTTTCGTTTTTTGAGGTTAAATAGAAGCAGCAATTTCAACCCTTTCCTTAACAAATGGGTTAGGGGAATATTTTTTTTCTCTAACGGATCAGAATAGATAAGATAAAATAAAAGTATCTAAGAAGGGAACAGGTCAGATGGGTCAAAAGTTGCCTAAAGCATATTTTTAATGCATAAAACGTCCTAAATCATTTTGTCCCAAAATTAGATCATTATTGATATAATATTATTTTTGTAATCATATTTGACACAAAAAACTGCTATATTTGAAGAAAAACTGTTTTAAGAGCCAACAAGTTTCCACCCGTACAAACTTTATCCGTCTTAACCCAAATAAGTTTTGACCCATTACCCAACCATTGTGAAGTTGTGACTGGTCATGACAGAATATAAATATAACAACTGAAAAGTCATCAAGTATACAAAAACAAGGAAAATACCAACTGAACAAAAATGCAAAGGAAGACGAAAAGTTTTCTGCATTACTTACAGATAATCTTCCTGCATCGTCACATAGTACAAGGAGATGGCAGTAATGAACACACAAACAGAAGTCAAGAAATTGACAATGAAAATGAACTTCAAGAACTCTCGAGAACCCCAGACAGGCTCGAGAAACTTCCCAATGAAAAGAAGACCAATTGTGCTGCTAAGAACCTGTTTAGCAAATGTCATGGAGCACTTAATCAGAAAGACCGTTCCTGCTATATTGACCAATTTTAGAAATCTCAAAAAAGGAGCATACCCCATGTAATGTGTGTTCTATATAACCAGCTGTTATGAGATTCCAACCAAAAGGAATTGTCCTGTAATTTATATTAAATGAGAAATGGGAAATGTAAGTGTACGGAAACTAACAAGTATAATCACATCAGGTTTTGCAAATCAAAGAGGACATGGAAAGAAGGATTCGTGTGAGCTATCCACTACAACCCCTCATGCCCTCTTTGCAACCCAATCCTGAAAACCGCCCAAAAACAGCATGACTAAATGCTACAAATGAATACTTGAAAATATGTGGTTAAGTAAATTAGTAACTAAATCTCAGTCACTAACTTGAAGTCTTAAATCATGTCATGGCATGGATTACCACTATAATGATAATACTTTGTTGATTAAAGTTGAATTAGGAAGGAAGACGGGCCTATATTTGGCCTTTAAATAACAGGTATATGTACTTTTTACTTACTATGATCATTGTAATAACATCTAGTGCACAAAGCTGAACCAACTGAAAATTTACGAGTGCATTTTTAGTCATAATTAAAAATCATGACTATCGTATTTATGCTCAAATTAACTTGGTTCGGAACTTCGGATCATGACAAACATTATAATAAAGTTCAAAAGCTTGTATACACTATTCGATGTAGAATTATGTTTTATATATATACATGGCTATGCACTAATAAAATGTTGAATTATGAATATCAACAATTGAGACTTGGAGATCAAAAGTCCAAAGCTGTATGCATGAAACCACAATACCGACAAACTGAGCTTTCAGGATAATCATATTTAAAAAATGGCGACAGTTCGGAATGTAATTTCCGTTGACTAGTCCTTGGTCGCTACTCTCTTCAAACAATATCAAGTCTCATTCTATAACAAAACTAAACTAACCTAATCTATTACGTTAGCGAATATCAAATTCCATGAAATGTCAATTAAGCTGGACATTTACACTAAACATCGCTTACATTTGAAATATCGAAGTAGGATCTATTTATCTGTATATAAACCTAAAGCTGAACATATACATAGATTACAATAGCGATATAGGAATGAATAAAAAGTTAAATGTAAGTATAAGTATAACCTGGCAGGAATAAGTGCAAGATAAGTAAGAAGAGAAGGAAAGATCTGAAGAGCAATGTATCCAGTAACAAGTACAACCGCTAATCCTTTACACAGACGCGTAAATCCGGTAAACAAATTCTAACAAAAATCATCAAAACAACACGTTATAAGACTTAATTTGTGGTTTAAATGCAGTACGGAAAGAGTAATTGAGACTTACTGCCGGAGAATTCATGATCGCCGGAGACTTTAGTTTCGATTTGAAGTGCAGATCTTATTATTAGACTCAAAATGGGGTTAAAGTTGAGTTATTATCACGTTAAATGTGATGGTAATATTCTTGTTGTTGGGGTTTTTCTAATCAACCTTAATGATCAAGTCTAGTAGTGACCAAGTATATAAGTATGGGTTTAGAAATCGGGTATGTTTGGCGAAAGGAGTTAAGTTCTACATGTTTAAAAGTTTTTTTGATTTATGTTCTCGGGACATGAGTTAAACAACATGAAATATTAAAGGTGTTTTTGGTATATTTGATTTTGATTTTTGATGGTGATATAGGTTAATAATCTGGATATGAATTCTAGATGTGTTTTAATATTTTCAGATTGAAATATTTCGATTTTATGTGTATCGGGTATCATTAAATATATGTATAGTCGGATAACACAAAAATTTCTCTTTTAATTTTAAATCACGAAATTCAAAGTGGTACAATGAAATAGTTGCGTATTTTTTATGCGTCGAAATGAAACCGAAATGATATATCGAACCAACTAAAAATTGACTTTGGTGGTTACTTGTGGTCGAGGATGGTTTTTATCATACTCATTACTTTGAGTGGAAAAAACAAATAATTTAAAACAAACGATAAATAAAAAGGTGGGTCGATATACAACTTAGTATACTAAGAGAGTGTTTGTTAGGTAGTTTTTGGATAAAGAAATTTGGTTTTATTGATATAAAAGTTGTTTATTTTATGACTTTTAGTTAGAAATATAGTTTTGAAACCCTTTAAACAAAACCGACTGTATATGGTGGTTTTATACATTTAATTATCAAGGTGAATTTTCTACTTTCTTTTATCATCTTTCTCTTCTATTTTTCTTATATTTTCTATTTTAATTAGTATTTATATTACAAATTCAGTTATAAAACAAATATTTTTATAAAAATAGTTTTTTATTTAATTTTTGTTCTTTTTCTTTTAAACTAGATCTTATTCTCAACCTCAACTTTAAACCAAAGGCTACCTAAATATATTGTTTGTATTGGGATATTGTCCCGAATTCGAGATGGACGGCTCCCCTCGACCCTCGCCTACTCACTTGGGATCAGGACCCCAACAAAGCGTTGTCCCAAGGACCCTCGCAAGGCATGCCCCCTTAAGCGCTCTACTTATAGTCGGTATTGACCACCTCCAACTAGCCCACCCACTTGTTTTAGTTATTAAATTTATACCGTTCTAGATTATTGTCCCGCGATAACGCGGAATAGGATAAAAATTGAATCGTATAATTATATAGATTATAAGTTAACATAAGAAGACAATGTTACACGTATAAACATATATACATTAACGTTTATACGCATGTTGTTTATAGTTATAATAACATATACCCGTTTATATTTATACACATGTTTTAATATATTGTATTAAGAGATTTTAGAATAATAATAAGGTAAGTCATAGTCCAATAAGCAATTTTATAAGTAAATTAGAATATGCTTTTTATTTCAAAGATATGTAATAAAAGAGAGAATGAAATTATGTATTGTAAGAGGGTGTAAATGAAAATAGTCTTTGATGACATCATCAATCTGATCTAACGGCTGAAATCAAATATATTAACCCATCCAATGGACCTTACTTCGCCATGTGGCATTTAAGGCCCATCTTTTATTATATATTAAAGATATGTTTATTTAAATTTATAAGCTATATTACAATTATTATACCATATCTTTGTATATAAGCTTCAATCACACCCAAAACCAAAAAAAAAAAAAAAAACTAAACCGATTCAAACAAATAAGATTGGATTAAAAAAACAAATGGGATCGAAACAAACCAAGCCATTGCATAATTGTGATGTTTTAATTAAATTAAAAGTGATTTGATTGGACTAGATTATTTGTATGGTGTATGTAGATAGAGTTGGAGCTTAAGCTTAAACTTGTGCATGAGCCACAGTTTGAGCTTAAGCTTAGTCGGACATTTTTTATGAGAGATGTTGGAACACGCTAAAAAATTTATCCAAATTTCTGTTATGAGGAATGAGTCATGAAAACAAACGTACATTCTAAACCGACCCAAAACTGGTCATGTGGCCAACCTTGATGATGACTACGTTCCAAACACAAGCCCGGTCCAAGACCCTCTCAAGACTCACATGCAAAGGTTGTTCTGAGACGACACGATTCGATGTACTCTTGGTCAGGACTTAAGTAATAAAAAAAAGTCAACAAAGTTCGGGTTCATCCGATGTCGCAACATCTTTCAAGGAGTCTAAAGGATGAGACCCTTGAGACGATTAGACAAACCAGAAGCCCAATAAAATGCGATAACTAAACCTACTGATTTAGTCGGGGATCTTAGTTTTTAAAGCTTGGAGTTTTCTTATATTAAAATAAAAGGGTATAAGAAACAAAGTAAAGAAAATTATTCAAAGTTGCTAGGATAAATGTGGTAAACAAGTTTTTAGGGGATTTCACGATAATGTTGGGTTTGGGCCGAGATTAGGATCGGGTTCGCAACAATAGAAGGCAAAGTGTAGGATGAAAATGAAGACGGCGATTCGGAGTAGACTAGTTTAGTAATTTTAGTATTTTATCTTAATGTGTGTTACTGGTTTTATTTTAGGACTTTCTAATAACAACGATCTTCGTTAAAAACTTTAAACATACATTATTCAATTTTACTTTATCAATAACCATCCCCGCATTTACGATATCAACCCGAATTTTCAAGAAATGGTCAAATATACAAATTTTCAATGTGTGTCTTAACCAATAAACCATAACCCTTAAGTGTTTGATTATCAACACTCTTATTTAAAATTCATTAAACATCACTTATTTTCTAAGGTACACCATCCATTTAGTTTCAATCCAATGACTTAGATTAAAATCAAAACTCACTTTCAACTTCTTTTTTTAATTAATTTATTTCGCAAACCGTAAGTCGTTAGACTAAACAAATTACGCCGTTGCGACCGTCTTGTTCTCTTCTTTAATTAAAGCAGTGGTCATGTATACTTTCGACGACTTTTGTTTTTTGAGGTTTAGGTGGGTATTGAAATTGTAAAGTTAATATCACATTTGATATTAACATCTAAGGGTAAATTTTCAAAACAAAAAATGTTAATAATGTATAATTTATCTAGACCAAGAAAAAAAATTAAATTTTGACAATTTTTTTTTCTCGTTTTTGGACAAATATTTAAACTCGTAATGTTATATCACATGTGATTTTAACATCAAATGTGGATTTAAAGACTTAAAATCATTATATGATGTATAATTCAATAAACGGATAAAAAGTTCCACGAAATCACATATGATATTACTAATATCACATGTGATAATAATGTAATGTGATTTTATACTATACGTAGTATTTCAAAACTAATAAGTCAATAACTCACATGATTTGAACTTTAAATGTGATTAAAACAAAAATTATTATATGAGGTATAATTTATATGAACAAAGAAAAAATCAAATTTTTATTTTTTCGGTTTTTGTCAAATGTTGATATTCGTAAGGTAATATCACATGTGATTTGAACACTAAATGTGAATTTCAAAACACAGATATGTTATATGATGTATATTTAACTAGATCTAAAAAGAAAACACAAAATTTTTAAGTCAAACTACTATTAACACATGTGATAAAAATGTGATTTGATAATATAAGCTTTCCAAAACCCGGAAAAAAACTCGGAAAAAAATATTGTTAAAGTATATCAAGTGGGTGCTCTATAGAAGGGGGAGAATGTTTGTTTTAATGGTGTAATTTATTCGTTTAATACATGTACGATTTTGAGATAATTAATTTTTAAACAAAAGAAAAATTAAAGTGCGTTTTGAAATGGAGTGTTGTGATTAGTTCTTTTGTATTTAATTTTATGGTCTTAAATAAACTCAACTCTATTTTATTAAATAATGTTTTTATTTTAAATGATACTCTTTTATCTAATATTGTACTTTAAATATATTAAATAAGTAATTTGTGGTGCTAAAATATTAATCGAAGATGTTACTGTTGTTGTCGGTGTCACTTTTGATGATCGGTAACGTGCCAGTAAACTAACTAGTCGGTTTTCGGTAGCTCTTGGTAGAAGACTAGGGGGCGTTTGTTTCAGAGAAGGAAACCGACGTAATTTGAATTGAATTTCAATTCAAAAGCGTGTTTGGTTGCCATTATTTATATGGAATTTGGATTCCATTGGAATTTAAATTTTCCATCATTTAAAGAATTCACATTCCTTAGGGGTAGGGGAAGAATTCAATTTCATTCATTCTTGAATCTTTAAAAATGATACCCCTTTTTTTTTTTAACTCTAATTAAATAAAATATATATCAAAAACGTTTTTTAATTATTTATTTACTTACTATCGCGTTGTTTTTTTTATTTTCTTTTTATCTTCTTTTTTTATCTTTTTTTCTTTTTGCTTAATCTCACTAGTTGTAATTTATGTATATAACAACCTAGGATGAAAGTTGGTCACCTCATGACATATTTATGCGATTTTTGTTGATCTCGATTTTTGTTGTGTTTTCGCTTATTTCATGATAATAAAGAGTTGCAATTGCAAGTTATTGCGTTTTAACTAATTTCATAGTAATTTAGAGTTATAATACGTTGCGTTTTTACTCCTTTCATGTTAATAAGGAGTTAAAAGATGTTGCGTTTTTCTCTACTCATGATAATCTTTTCTATCTAATAAATGGGAGATGAGGTTGATGTCATACGGCTAACGTGGCGATTACTTAGACTATCCACATAGGCAATATTTATAGATGATGATGTCATAAGCTTAGTTGTTAATTTCTTAGATTTTCAAATAAATAATTTTTTAGAAAAGTAGCAAAATGAAGTATTGGCCAATGAGGTAAATGAGCTGCCTGTTGCATTTTTCCTTGAGAATCCAAAAGCTTACAAGATACTCTTTGCTCTTTTTTCTAGATCTGTCAAAATTTGAATTTATTCATCTTCTCTTCCTTTGTATCAAAATCCATATTCAATTTATTTGATTTTTAGATTTCCATTGATCCGGTTTTTTATCCGATCAACAAAATCGTGATTTGGGTTTGAAAAGGTTTTTAAGTTTTCTCGATTCAAATAGTTCAATATAACTTTGGTTTTTAAGTTTTTTTATCAAAGATTTTAATATAACTCTTATATACAAACCCCGTGCAATACACGGGGTCTAAGCTAGTATTTAATAAAATGATGATGTGTTTATGCTCATGTTTATATGTAACAGGTTCACAAATATGATGCGGTTTTTTTTTCCCGGTTTGATTTGTATTTCAAGTATTTGGGAAAGGTTATAATAATAGTGAAATACTTGAAAAGTGTTGCTTCATTGTCATAGAAAGTTGAAAACCGATGATTTTTAAAAAAAAAAAAGCAATTACAATGAAAAACAACAAAGGGTCTTTTAGTCATTTTACATACGTATATTAACACCTTGACAAAATTGCAAACCAAACATAAAATTACAAAATAACCTAATTAAATTCTATTTCCCTTTAACCAAATGGGCAACAAAATCATATTCTTTTGATTTCAATTCGTTTGAATTCTATAAATCTTATTTCATTAGAAAACATTTCGTGAATCAAACGAAAAAAAAAAAAAAAAAAAAAAAAAAACTAAATTAGTTAGTTTGTTGGAATTGTTAATGGGCATCTATTGAAGTATTGAAATTTAAGTTTAGCCAGTTTTTCAATTATTTCCATTAACATGTAAGAAGAAGGAACACATTTCCATTTTCGATAATAAAGGTATACTTTCTTCTATTTCAATCGATATAAACCCTAAATTTATTAATTTGGTTAATTCTATACGCCTGCATTTCTTCATTTTGAATGAATCTATGTTGCCTTTTAATTTATTCCATGTTTGGTTCATTTCTTTACTTTTATGAATTCCCTTATCAATCTTAATTATTATTGATTTATGGTAATTTTGTTTTTGTGTGATTATTATTTATTTAATTTTGCATAACTTGCAAATAATTAGGATTATTAAAATGACAATCATCAACTCTTTTCAATTCTGTAAACTTTTCGTTTTTAACTCATTTATGTGTTCGATCCATTTGACATGTTTACTTTTTATCATTTGTTTGTTTTACTCGTTCGAGACGTTTATACAGTTATTGAATGTGTTGTAACTTCTTCTATATGTACTAATTAAAACCTTATGCTACTTACTTTGCAGGGTTCGTAATCCAAGGGATATTTAGTTCCTTAAATTCGATATGTCGGAACCAAATGTGGAATTTCCGGATGATATCATAATGGACATTCTTTCGCGGCTTCCTGTCAGATCTTTGTTGCAGTTCAGGTGTGTATCAAAGCGTTTTAGAGCTTTAATTTCCGATAACCATTTCATTAACTCACACCTTAAAAAAGCTGAATCTTTAACCCATCATCTAATACTTATACCAACTTCCCCGCTGTTATCGTTGAACTATAATGACGACATCAATGCATTAATGGAGCTTAATTTTCCATTTCGAAAGCCAAGTCATTTAATCATGATTATGGGTTCTTGCAACGGGTTGCTATGTTTAATTGATGGTTATACACGAGATATCATCATTTACAACCCGTCCACCAGAAAACATTTCACTCCATTTCCGTTATCTCAACAAGTTGTTCGCTGCTCAAATGAACCAAACTGGATTGAGTATGTGTATGGATTTGGTTATGGCTCAAACCCTAAGGACATAAAGGTGGTTAGGTTGCCTCGGTTTGCTCGTGACGTTGAAAACATTAAATTCAAGCTATACGATTTTATTGATACATCAGCTACTTTCTTGAATGGTTCCCTTCACTGGTTAGCACGTCATGCTAACAATGAAGACGAAAATAGAGTAATAGCTTCATTTAACGTAACTAAAGAGATATTTACTGACTTATCTCTTCCACCTCAAAATCCATACCTTCCGTTTTACAATCTGGGTGTTTTAAAAGGATCCCTTTATGCAGTTCGTGATGTTATGCACCACCAAAAAATTGAGGTATGGCTGATGAACGATTACGGGGTGGTCAACTCTTGGTTCAAATTCATCATTATTCCTCTTGATGTGGGCACTGGTGAGTTTCCGTATATGAGGCCTTTGACCTGTGTAAGTGAGCATGAAATTCTTCTTGAGATCGCCTTGCAATCATATGCCATATATAATGCTAAGAACAAGACTTATAGGTTTATCAAAAGCGATCTGGATACTTACGGGGATGCTGCAATTTATGTAGAGAGTCTACTTTCACCTCATGTCTCGTGTGTGTTGTACTAATCATGGAAGATATCTTTTCCGTTACAAGGTAATCCCAGTTTCGTGAAGAAAAGGATAGAGAATTAAAGATGTACTACTAATGTTTTATTTGTCGTTCTCTTTTATACTAGAACCGTGTCTTAGCATTTCTAGAATACAAAAGTCAGTTATGTCAGTTGCTTGTGTCCTTATGTTCTATGTATGTATTACAACTTCTGTAGGGATATTACTTGATTAACGACTTCAACTGCATTAGTACATTTTTATCTTTAGAATGTTACAAATTAAATATCTGCTTCCCATTTCTGTTTGTTAAGTATACACTTGTTTTACCAAAGTATGAGATTTTACCGCTTTGCTTTATGGTCATTTGCATATATCTTCGAAAAATAAATGATGCTGGTATTCTCCATACGTTTAATCATCCTATTATCAGCGTAAATGTAACATTTAACGTTTGTTTTTATTTTGAAAATTTTTAAACAGTTGCCATCTATGCCATTATTTAGGCATATTTTTAAGAGTTTTTTAATAACATTCTAAACACACCGAGAGAGTATCTTGGTTGTCATTATACTTTTTCAATTTTATTATATATAATTACTATAATCGTATTATTAACATAAATAGTTAAGCAACACAATTTTGACATGCATTATGACTCGACCCATTTGACTGTTCAGTCCTTGGTTAACTTTTTGGTTTGAACCGACCCATTTGATATTCAGGAAAGAAAAAAAAAAATCAAAATACAACAGAAGTTTACTATAATCATCGGCTTTCCACAGTAAATGTCGCGGAGTTATTGGTTCTTTACAACTATACATTAGTCAAGTGTGATTTATGAGAATGAAAATTAGGATTCAACAATTGGCACTACAATCTCGAAACTAGGATTATTTCGATTCTAGATCCACTATATTCTCAGCCATCTTCAGTATTGATGTATCCATATACAAGATTAGGTACTTACTGCAAATTTCTTAGGAGCGAACGACAAACGACCCAAATAAGCTTCAGATAAAGAAACAGCCACACGGTGACAAGCCAAAGCTGACGCTGTAACAAGTGTCACAAAACTAACCCAACATAACCGGGCAATCAGTGCCACGTCCTTTCTTCCAGATTCTAAGACTTTGAGGAAAATTACTTTGAGTCGGCGGTCTTTCACTAGGGAATGGTAGTTTATAGCTGGCGTTGAAGATGATGATCTGTGAATGGCACCATATCTGGCGGCGATGAAGGTTTGACCTAAGGCTGTACATATTGATTGGTAAAGCACATCTGCAATGATTTTGCAGATTTGATCTCGAAAAGGACTTGCTTCTTTGGAAACAATACCCTGGATTAGTGAAGCTCCATCCTGTTTAAGAAAGAATATAAACCACTCATTACATTGGTTACAATGTGTACAAAGTCCGGATAAAGTACGAGATTTGAAATGAATATCTTACCATTTAAGGGGTGTTTAGATGTTCATTTTCAAAGTCATTATATGATATTGAATAAATAGAATCAGGCAATAGGTTGTAATAAAACAGGATGTAGAAGAAGTATTTAGACGTGCTTATGTTTTTTAAAGTTGTAAAAATCACATGTCAGAGCATTTGACAAATTCTGATAGATAAAAAGAGTAACGATGAGTCAATGACAATTGCGGAAAGAAAAGATAATTTTGAGAAATGAGAGAAAAAGTCTCTCAAAATTGGAAACTCGACACTCTGCTAACTCGCTCCACAGAGATAAACAAAATACATGGGCATTTTTAGATGATTTGCCCAATGTATATGGAGATGAGCTATATCTGTGCACAAACTAAGAACTAAATTTGTTACTAAAACTGATTCTTGATCAGTAGGGAATTATGTTATAATGTCAAATGACTATGAGGTTTACGTCTAAACTCTTGACAACTGCTTTCTGAGTTGACTGTTTTTAACTTCCAAAGTATAAAATATGTTATAGATCATTTAAGTTATGGGTAGCAATAAGTTCTTGCAACTGAAGCAATCAATATGTATCTCAAACAAAGGACGCTTACAACAGTGCTAGAAATTTCGACCCATTTACTTATGAACAAGTCAAATGGGTAAAATCATACTATCTTATAAAGCATTTGGGTGCTTTTTTCTAAAATTGAAATTTAAGAAGGAAATTACTCTTTTGCCCTTATCATCCATATTAATTACATAAATCCCTTGATTTATTTGATTAACTTGATTTAATATTGTTTCCATATTAACTTAACTTATAAAATGGACAAATTAAATTAACTTATAAGTTATAACTACTAAACAAATCAATTTCCCACCAATATATTTTCCTAATTAATAATAAAATTTAAAAAATTAAAAATACAAAACCAAAAATATCCTTATACTCACTGATTTGTAATTTTTGATTATTGTAGAATTTGCTATAATTACACTTAATTCGTTGAAAATTGGTGAATTGACAACATGAATAATATGTTTTCATAATTTTCATTGTTAGTTAGTTAGGATAATTTTTAATCATGATTTTATAATATTTCTAGAATCTATAATTTGTTATTCCACATTGAAGTTTGACAAAATAATATTTCGTAAAATCCTTTTAATTTAATTTTAAAAATTTAACATTCAATATTTTACCTTACCTGTTATTCCACATTCAAGTTTTTCTCAAATGATGTTGGTTTATTGTTTAAGTTTGCTTCGAAATGAAATAATATAGATTTTAGTGCAAATTAATAAGTAAATACAATAATAGTTTTAATCTCGATTTTTTGTCAATTGTGATTTTGATCTCAATTTTCAAATGATGTTAAGTAAAATACGACTAATGAAACCCAATAAATAAATAAACATTTCTAATATTTTAAATGAAAAGAGTAGAAAATCAAAGAAAAATGAAAAAATAAAATTTCAAATAATTTAAAAACTTTTGCTGGAAATTTTAAAAGTTTGATTTATATATAAAACTAAAGAACCAATCAAATAATGATTGTTGCAAAATTAAAAGATTGGGTTATCGTTAGCAAAACACTATCGCTTTTGTGACCTTTGAACTCATGATTTGACATGATACTTGAGACTGTAAACATAAATAATTTACATATATGTGAACTTATCGGTTATTAAACTTGACAAAAATATAAAATAGGTAAAACATGAAACTAAAAATCTGAAAACGAAATAGAGTTTTTATGAAAAAAGTGGTTTAATTTTAATCGCCTAAACGGGATTAATAAGTCAAATGGCCCGGAATAAACTAAATTTCGTACGATTCAAACAAAAAATATTTATTTTTATGTTCCGAAAAAACATAACTTGAAACTATTAGAAATAACAATGTGTAACTATTTTTAAATTATAAATGACTCAAGTAGAATATACAAACTATTGCATGTAGGTACTTCGGTTTATTATGACAATTAAGAGAGGACGGAAATTGAGAAATGATTACTATTTAATTCGTTTTTATGACCGATCGAACGATAAAACCTTACTTCATAATTCTTTCTAAGGCCCAAAAGGGCCGAACGATAAGCTATTACAAACAAAAGATATATTACGCGATAAATGAGTAACTATTATCAACCGTTTCATTAACAAAATGTAATTCATCATTAATTTTTTATCGCCGCTGCATCGCGCGGGTTCTATACTAGTAAAATAAAAAAATTAAGTTAAAAAGAAAACGGGTCGAATGGTTTGAATCCGATATAACTTTTGCAGTCACAAACCGAGAAATTTAGAAAACTGATATAACTTTTGTAATTATATTTGACACACTAATTGGTTGCCAAAAAAATAAAAAACAAAGTGCTTTAGGCACCCAACCTTGCATATACTTACCCGTTTTGATCCAACCCAACCCGCCCGTCTTGTCCATTTTTAGTTATTAAGCTTAAACAAAAAAAACAGGTAAAAGAGTAGGCTACTCACAGCAGTCATCAAAAGCCGTCTCACCACGACACCATCTTTTGAGAGTAGAAGTCTGAGGACCAAGCTTACTGTATCCGCCACCTTAGCTGGTCCATTAGAGGGGTCTTCCGCAGAAGTTCCGCTTTTTAATGCCAACTGCAATCCTTTGCTGAAGGGAGAGATCATAATGAAATACGACTATTACTTCAAGTTGCAACTGAACCTTGCTATGCAAAAGCTAATAAACAAACTAACATGTCGATCATTACAACATATAGAGTAGCTTATCATCGTAACGAGCAGACATCAATAGTGTATGACTATTCCATTATATCCACAAAATACACACAACTGATTAAATCAAAGCAGAAAGATGTCCTTATTTATTCTAGAAAAATTCTTAATTTTTCTGCATCACAACTTAGAGAAAGATGTTGGGGATCCTCATCAGGATATATTATGTATTTTGATAAATAAATCTCTAAGTAATTTATTAATAAAACAGTCATGCCTATCATACGCCTATGTGACGATCACTCAGTCACCCAGTGGTAGACAAAATAGATAAGGCAACTACTACCAAACTAAATAAAACAGATTATAAATAAATTAAAACTAATAAATAATGATTCTTATAAATTTTCATAAGACTGTTGTAGGTTATATAACTTGTACAACTGAACCCCTGTTTTCCGTCTTTTCAGGGTGAGAGACTCATTAGCACAACTACCATAAACCAAACTCCTACTAGTAAACATTTCTATATCACAAAAGATACATTCAATGTTCAGACACATCCTTCAAATAGAAAATCATAGGAAAACGATATCTTTACTGCTATGGAAAGTACAAACTAGAGGTTTCAATTTTGACGTATTTACTTGTGAATGGGTCGGTTTGACTTGTGTTTTATCTCAAATGGGTCAAATATATCAAACAGGCAGAAAGTCATCCAAAGTCTTGCCTTTAATAAATGCCACCTCCTAAGTCATTTTATTCAAAGATTTAGATTATTATCGTAATAAAATAGTTTTTGTAAGATCATTAAGGCCTTGACTACTTTTTGAAGTTTCTAAGAAAATCAAGAAAAAGTGTTTGTAGGTCAACCCAACCACCCTGGCCTTAATTCGACTCACACTAAAAATGACCCATTGTAACCCGAAGCTATTATCCTACCAGCTTGACCCACCCATTTTGCCATCTCTAGTACAACTAGAATAGCATAATGACACCAGGATTCACGTACCTTGTTGCTCCGACACGCAAGAAAAAAGCAACCTTCTCCCATTGAAGTTCTTTTCTTTTGTTTAGCACAACCTAAGGAGGAAAGTATGCGATCAAAAACAGTCATACATGACAATGCAGTACAAAAATACAGAACATCATTCAGCTTCCTATGTGGTATATGAAATAACAGACAGTATATGAAATAAGAATCAGACAATCGAAACTGGAACATAAATCAGTCGTGTTGGCTACAGTTTGTATTTGCTGCTACCAAGATACAATGATAACAAATTCATAGAACAAAAACGATTTAATGCTGAATACCGAGTGCAGGATCCTCCTTGTATCAAGTGAGTTATCAGTGAGAAGTTTACGGACAACATATGGGTATGAAGCTTCAAAAGTCCGAAAATTTGGATCTCCCGCCATTGCTAACCCTACAAATTACAAAAATAAAGTCAGATATAAGTAAAGTCTAAACATGATTGAACAATCGAGGATCTAATAAGCTAAATAATAAGCACAAAAAATTCGGATATAAGTATATTAGAAAGTAATGAATAGCCCTAGAAATAAGAAATTTCCTTCAGATTTCATCAATCTCGAAGAAAATTTCCATTAAATGAATAAACTCCCACGATTATCAATGCAAAACAAGATCCTCGTATATGTGCTGCAAATTTGACATGCATGTTGAGAGTTACCTTCAAAGGAAGCAAGAGACCGTAGCAAAAGAGTATAATATGGTGGCATGCGGAAATGATACTTGAGGGCAATCGCCCACACTTTACCCAACACCTACGGAAGACATTGAGAATGTCAGCTAAGTAAATGGACAACCAGAGAATCACATACAGGACAATAAAGAAGGATAGATTAAATGCTCGAAGCCTCAGCTGTAAAGAATTTTAAAATCGATTGAATTACAAAGATATCATTATATATTACTAATTACTGATTACAGATCACTGAGTGAACAAAAATTGAAGGCAAATAAATTATTCTCACCCGACTAAATCTGACATCAGGGATTCCATCCGTGAATTCTACCTCATCCATAGCATATTCCAGTTCCTAAATGATCAATTTCATAAGACAGTTACAAACATGGCACTTCTAAATCCTGAAAGAAAAATTATATACCTTTCATGACAAAAAGGTAGAGGTCACAATTATGTTTTTCTCTAACGAGTCAAACACGTAAGATAAAAGGATCTTAAAAGGAAATTGGAAAAGGTCGCTAAAAATGAGTTGTTAATGCGTGAAACCTTTAAAATCATTTTATTGGATAACTTAGATTATTTCTGAATACTATTTTGCTAAAGACATATATCATTTCTAATCAAGAATTCAGAACTCGTATCCTCAATATAAAAATGTTAGTTGAGAAGGCATTACCATGGTAACTCGTGAGACACTGGTTCCAGGCCTGACCACATCCATTTCAACAAGGGATCCAACCAGGGATGCCCAGTCACCATTTACTATGTGAATAATTGATCCAAGCATGGCAAACTTATGTTTCTTTTCCATACGACAAATTAGTCCAAAATCAAGAAACCTGGTATGAAATCACTGAGAAAGGTAAACATATAACGAGAAAGTAAAATGATATTTTAGGAAATGATGCGTAATGATAAGCATGACGATAAGAAAGTACCCTATTTGTCCAGATGGTAAATAAAGCATATTTCCGGGATGTGGATCAGCATGCAACAAGCCAGTTTCAATAAGCTGAACTAGACACGCTTCAACTCCTTTGTTAACCTGCAACACCCAAACAGTGACAATGATGAGCCCAGAAGCTGCAGTTGGGAGATGATTTTAGGTCATAAACTATCCCGCACTCAGAGATCTTTATGTAGAACCCTAATCTTGAGACAACTACCATCTCTTTCTCTTGGAACAGGAATAAGGTTCAACACCCAACAAGCTCCATTTAGCTTTATCATATTAAATAGTACAGCGATAATTAGAGGTAACAACTTTGACTCATTTGCGTAAAAACTAGTTGACTGGGTTATATTTTAATCTCTAACAGGTAAAATCAAAAACAAATTAAAAAGAAATGGGACAAATGGGTGGAAATAATGCAAAAAACCTCCTAAATCCTTTTATCAAAATAATTTATGGATTACTGATATAATACAATTTTTCTAATCATAATTTACAAGCTAATTATTCATTCAAAAATATAAAAATCTAGGAAAGAAAGTGTATGGGCAATTAAACCCGCCCGGCAGTTTTAACCCATAAAACCAGGTACCCATTTTGACTTCTTACCCAATCCAGACATTTTATCATGTCTAATGATAATCTTAATAAATTGGACAGAGAGTTGATGTATTAGCGTTTTTTTAATACGGACCAGATCAAGAAGATGTCTCTTGGCATCAATTCGCTGCTTCTCTGAATACTGAGATTCTTGTTCAAAATTGCTACTGCATTTGAAGAGTAATTCTTTTGGACTCTCACCCGCCATCCACTCCATAGTTAGGACCCTCTTCTGTGTCAGATGCCGAAATACTTTTGGAACACGAATAAATGAAAAGGGAGAATGAGCTTCCTGTAGAAAAAATAATACATAAATTACATTAGAACTTCATTCCATTTGTCCACAAAAAACGTCACAGCACTGGAAACAGTAAAATGGACTATTTTTTATCATAGATCCGGGCTGATCTGACATTAACATTCTGCCATAATATTCCGCTTCTTTTGATTGTGAAGGGAACTTATGATGCATCAATTAAAAAAGATCAGATGCATATATTCATACGACTGTGTTATCACTTTAATCATCCAGGAACTTAGGAAACCCAGCTCAACTTAAGGCTTTACAGTTTCTCAACAATAATTGTCCCTTCACAATTTTTTCTACTGTACGTACAAAAACCAAAGAGTATATATAGCAGATAGCCAGATAATTTTTTTTACCATAAATTCTGCAGCATTTGCAGCCTCCAAAGTATAGTCCAACTCCCCCACCAACCCTTTCCCGAGCTCATCAGCATAAAGACGTAGATCACTTTTCCGTTTAGTCACTTGTTGCAAAATATCCAGCTATATTGGTTCATACATAAGATATTAGAACTTGACACTCAAATAAATGTACCAAATAAAAAAGTACAGAATGATACATACACCAACTCGCATGATATAAATATCCCGAAACACTACGTGTCGCAAATTAGGCCTTTGAACTTTCACTGCGACATCAAGACCGTCTACTGTATTTGCCCTGTAGACCTGCACATGCCAAATAAGACTGTAAAGAACTATTGGTAAAGTCACGACTATTAAATGTTAGATTTCGACCCATTCACTTATGAATATGTTGCTTTGGGTTGTGTTTTATCTTTATCAGTCCAACGGGCTAAAAACGAAACGATTCAAAAATGTCAAACAAGTCACAAGTCACCCAAAGTATGTTTTTATGCACAAAACCTTCTAACTAATTTTCTTCAAAAAAGTATATTTATTATTGGACAAAAAGTGTTTGGTCAAACCAACACGACCCAACTTGACCTATTACCCACCCACCCATTTTGCCACCTCTATGGTCAACTACCATATATCAAGTCCTGGAACTTGTGTAGTAAACAGTAAACTGTTGTACACTTTATGCATTTATGTTAAGTAACCCCGTCTCACACTGTGAGAATGAGCATTGTAAGCTCCCCGAGTCTTCAATAGTTAGCTAGTAATAGCCACCCTTGGTTGTTTTCAGAGTTATTGACCAGTGTGCTGCTTTCAGGCTTGTAGCGGTACATAAACTCCTTTAATACATTAATGAAGATAACACACCTGACCAAATGATGCTGCAGCTACTGCTTCCTCTGAGATATAACTGAAGAATGTTTCCACTGGTGAACCTAATTCTTCCTCTATGATTTTCATAGCTAAAGCTCGAGGGAAAGGAGGAATTTGATCATGAAGCTCACTTAAAGCCTGCAATCATGATTAATACCGTTAATGAAAATACACAAGAGAATTTCACGAAACCATTATCCATCAAGTGAAAAGGTAAAATGATGCAAGGTAATGAAAACATGAGCCTGCTATTTCCAACTAACCTTAGATATTTGAAAGCCGATAATATCTGGCCTCGTAGAAAGAGACTGTCCAACTGCACCAGCAACCAAAAGCATGTCACAACGAATATTGATGACCTAACAACAGCATGAAAAAATCCGGAGGTCTAACTAACAGGATATACAGAATAAGCAAAAAAAACATAAAGATATTGTGTTATTAAACCCATCTGCCACCGTACCTTTAATAAAAGTAGGACCCAACTGTAACATTGTTTCTTTTAACACCATCCCAAATTTGTACTGGGAATTGTATTCATCAGCCTCTGTGCCTGCACCTGAGTTTTTAGACCTTCTAATTCCATCTATTCTAATTCTGATTGCAGCTGAAGCAAAGGAGCCAAAAACCTTCCAAAACACAACAACGTCAATACAACAAAAAATTTATGTATACAATGAAACTTTAACTTTCTTCATAGTATGTGGCATATAGCAGATCTGAACCTACAGGATAATAACGCACCAGATGGCCAAGTTTCTAAACAAAAGAAAAAAAGCTAGATGACAATTTCTGACCCAATGGTATTTTAGAAATTACGGATTGTGTCCGGTGTCCCTAAAAGATCTTATTACAAAAAAGCCCTTACATAGTTTCCTTTCCAAGGTTTTGGTCCCTCAAAAGGACGCCATCAAAATGGATCCGTTAACCAAGGAGAAAATTACAATTTTACCTTTCTTGATCATTTTCTTAGAGAAGACGATTAACACAAATAAATATATAAAACAGAAGACTACATACTACATCTATATCCATAAAATCAGAAAGTAACACTTCAATATATGTGTTATAACCAAAAGTACGTAGGAAACATGTCTAACAACTATGCATTGTTGAAATACAACTGGCAAAATATATATGCCAACTCTAATACGAAACAACCTTTGCATAGATCAGTAATATAAGTATACTATGTGCATATGTCAAAATCATGTCACTTGAAGGGTAACAATTTACCTCAATAAGCCGAAGGGCTACTATATGCGGACGGCATTTGAAATAATCATCAGCTTCTTGGGCATTGTAAACTTCTGGAAGTGGCTTGGACCACATTTTAGATAAAGAGTAATAATAGAGTATATATGCCTCCAAGGCTTTAAGATCAGCCAAGACCAGATCTGTGCCAGAGAGTTCTGCAAAAGAAATAAATATTCTAATGATATTAAAAGAATCGGAAGAAGTGAATAACTAGAAAAACTTGGAAAATGCGGTGCGATTTGAGTACACAAAAACTTATATGTCAACAATGACATGAACCAATTTAAGCAACTTCTACACTATTTTACGAATAAGTTCTTAAAGTGCCCTGATGTATCTTATCTTTCTGTTGACAAATCCTTTTACTCTCACCTCATAAATCCTTAACCATCATGTAATGTTGTGTCCTAGTTTCATTTGTGACGATTTTCCTCATGAAAATTGAAAGACAACCAAAGTGAATATGCGTGGTTGGTTTTATTCGCACCAGATGATGTCATAGCCTCTTTGAAATCTATTAATTAGATAAAAGTTACAATTTCACCGCCTCAGCAGATGTTCTTCACAGTGAAATTGTTCCTGGGTGTATCATATAAAATATTAAAATCATAAAATGTATCTTTGGAGTTTCTCATTTATTATATGAAGCCAAAATCTACTTCCTCCAGGCTATGCTTCAAAATTATAATAGTTTATGGTTTAACAGTCTTCTTTTAATTATATCATTATTTTAGAAAATGCATCTATTAATTGCTTGTCATGATAGAAGAAATGTTGCAATTAAATATTTGACAAGTCTGCAAGTAATCAAAAAGATTCTTGACTTAAAAATCGTGTCTAGCCGCCTAAAATAAAATAATCATGACAAAAAGTTAACTGACAGAGACTAGCACCTGAAGCCCAAACCACGACTCAGAAGTTCCTAAATGCTAAATATGTCAATAGGTTGAGTTGGTTTCCTAGTTTATCAAGTTTCTTCTCTACCCTAGTATTGTTTATAAGGTGAGGTTATTACGTCATAAGAAAAAAATAATTTATTATTTCAGATCTAACACTTAGTTTCAGAGCCTTAGCTTTTGGTACAAGCCTTAGCTCTTGGTACAAGCCTTCATACATCCACCAAATCCCTAGTCAGCAGCAAAAACCTAGAAGCCCTAGATCTGAACTATCTCTCACCACTGACATGAAACTATCCGTTTTGAATTCCAGCTATCGTGAAGCAACCTTACAGTCGCCCAGGAAGAAAATACTGTTTTATAATGTGATAATGTTCATGCATATACTGTTTGTGATTCCTGTTTCCATGATACTACTTACGGTTCCTGTTTACGCGCTACGGTTTATTGGTAGTGTTAATGACACCAAATCCTATCCAAACCTATAGATTCCAACAATCCAGTAACTTCCCTTGCTCCTAGTGCCAAACGAAACTCTAGCTACCGCGTCTGTCACTAGCCTTAGCATTGCTACTAGCGCGCAATCAAAATAATCAAGAGATTGATAGCGATGGTATTCTTATCAAACAGAGTGTTAATGCAAAGAAGCCATTTCAGATTCTGGTCTAAATGTTATTTCCTTTCCAGATTCTAGTTGACTCTTAATGGAGAACTACATTCACCTGTTCTGCTTTCTTCTGCGGTCCCTGTCCTTGGTCTCGGTCCCGTTAAACAGTTCCTTCTTTTGGTCTGGGGTCCCAATTTCAACTTCATATCCTTGCTATCATGGTTACCACACTCAAATACAAAATTCCGTAGTAATTCAAAGTATAATACATGATTGGAGGAGCTTCTTCCTAGTAATCTTAGATGTTCAAGTTCAAGAGAGGCGATTTGCTAAATTAAGAGTGACATCCTGGAGCCTAGAGTTTATCTATCAAGACATGTGCTCCAACCAGGGCGGTGAATAATTCAATATATCAATGTTCATATATTAGTCTAGTACAATCTATTATAAAATAAAATAATAATCTAGATAATGTTACACTAGAACCACTGCACACAATTATAATTCGGACTCGATTTCGAACCTGAATAAGAAGGCTGAGGCCAACACGGAGGAGACTGAACCTCAGTATACTGAGGATCCTCAAGGTTTCGTAACCAAACAACTTCCTCCACCTTTTTCGATATCTCCGGAAAACCGATAACTTTACTACTCCAATTCAAACCTGCACCGATACTCTTCTTAATAATACAAACATCATTCTTCACAATTTGAACAAATTGACCTAAGTTTCCAGCTACAGCACGGCACCGGTTGATTTTTCTTCTACTTGAGGTGGAGTGGCGGCGCGTGGAAGGTGAAATTGCCGGTACCGCGGCGACGGCGGTGAGCATTGGTGAAAATTAACCGGTGTGAGTTTGGTTGGAGAGATGAGTTTTGGGAACCAAGGGTGGAGAAATGTGGAACGTATGAGTGTTTTTTTTTAATTGAGAAAATTCATTAGAGATCAATTCTAATTAATTAAGTTTTCTAAAATCTTCGAACTTAAAATCGTTTACGTCTAAGTTTTAAAAAGGGTTAATGCACCCGGTGCGGGTGGTCATTGTATTATTCGAAAATATTCGATTAAATAAAAAGAAAATATGTTGTTATCATTCTACTTTTAAAAAATATTTAAATGTATCATCCGACTTTTAAAAAATATATATAAATAGGTCACGTGGTTCACCTGCAACCTGTTTGACTACTCATTTAACTGGTTTGACTTTACTTTTTAGAAAAATGGGAAAAGCTTCATTATTTTTTAGTTACCAATTTTTCAACACCATAGAAAACATGTAAGTTTTGGAGGTCAAACGGGTTGGCTAGGTTCACTCATCAGCATTTCTTAGTCTATTTTTTTTTTTACAAATTACTAATATTTTAAATATAATTAGAAAAACCATATAACTGAAAAATGATTTTTAATTGTATAAATTTTTTTATGAGTTTGTAAATAGTTCTTTTTAGCCAAGTATATTATCGATTAATTGGTGATAATTTTAACCATGTCAACCTGACTAGATGAATGGGTCGTGATTGGTACCTTACTAAAAGGGTTAACATCATACTAGTTGGTCGTAGTTCAATAATGATATTATGATTGATTTATTAACTTGAGTTGTTTAGCTGTAAAGTTCTCTGTTTGACACCCAAATACTAATATTTTTAAAAAGTTTAATGTGTGTTGTGATTGGTTTCTGACAAAGTAATCATGTAAATTGAACTTTCAAGATGCGAAGAAGGGCGTTTTGTTCATTGATTTAACCCCTGTTCTGCAGCTTCAACTAAAACGTTTTGAATATGATTTCATGGGAGATACAATGGTTAAGGTCAGTTGCAAATAATATCTACCTTTACTTCTGATATGTTTCCGTATTTTCACTCACTAGGTTATTAAGAATCATTGTTTATAGTTTCTTATCATCAAATTTGGCAGATAAATGATCGCTATGAATTTCCTTTGCAACTTGATGAGTGAACCTGCTTACTCTCTGGAGTCTTTGCTTCGATAGTTTAATTACAATTATAAAGTTGGTCGAAAACTATGATAGTTATGAAATTGACTATTTATTCTCGATTATTAAGTGGTACCCAAATCATATTGCGAAAACAGAACGAGAACTGAAAGATCATTAGTTTCTACTCGTATTAAATACAAATATAATGAAACTAGTATAACAAGTTGCAGTGAGTCCGGGTGATCCAATTAAACGGTTTTAAAAAATATAGTGAATGGTACATATATTTTTTTTATCCAATGATTCAATCGATTATTTTCGAATAATACAGTGACCTCCTGGGTGCATTAACCCTTTGAAAATTAATTGGTAGAGTTTGGTTGGAGACGTGATTTTTGGGAATGGGGAACGAAGATGGAACGTATTTGTGTTTTCTTTTAATTGATCAAACTAGAAAATGAGACACTTTACGAATTTCATTTTATCAAGATAAAGTGCTTGAAGAGTTTACTTTACTCATTATCTCATTATATCTATTTGTGTAGGAAAATTATTATACTAATGAATTCTTAGACCAAGTATGTTAGGTATTTAAACGATCTTTCAAATTTGTTAGTTTAATAATTTATTCTATTTCTTTTCTTTCCTCGACCAACTAGCTTATTAACCAACGTAATACGCGAATAATTATATCGAAAAAATATAATGTTAACAAATAACATAAAACCTATATAAAAAGGTTAATAGAAAACTATTAGTCATGTAAAAAAATGATTAGGTTAACAAATGTTGAGTTAAAGAAAACATTTACAGCGTAATTCGCGAAAAACCTTATATATAAAATAATTATAATATGGAAAAAAAACTAAAAATCATGAGTAAATAGAAAGAAAGAAAAGAACATAATTTTTTTTATATGATAGCTTTTCTGTTTATACACAAAACACTCGTAAAATAATAAAATGATTTTATTTTCTTTTTATACCAATAATTTGTATTTGTATGAAAAGAATTATAGAAATTTTTAAAATTAAAAGGGTTAATATTAAATTATTAACGATGAAATCATCAAAATGATCTAATGATCTAAATTAAAATTACAAATTTATCTAATGATTACCATTTTGCTAAATGACATTGTAGGTATCTATTTTATTATATATTAATATAATATAAGATAAGATAAGATAACATATCACATATAAAAATAGATGTTAATTAATTAGTATATTATTTATCACTACTTTCTTAGTTAAATATTATTGTTACCCTTAATTAATCATATAAGGTTTTACTTAAGTTACATAAAGTGAATTTTAACTTAAGGGTAGTAGAGAAAATTTAATTACCTTGCCTAAATAAAAAAAAGGGAAAGTATATGTTTTTCTGGTTAGACCAATAAGATGAAAAGAAAGACAAGACATATCAACATAAAATTAATTACAAATAAACAAAACAAAGACTAAATGAAAACTAAAAAGAAGTATTCAACATTAGTTAAGTTTTAGAATAGTCAAATTCAAATTCAAATTGTAGTTGTACATGTTTGAAAATAACAAATGTATGTTTAACTGATTATTTGTTAGAGAGGGAAGAACACATCAATGGAGAGATTCATCATATTTTTGTTATGCCTTGCTGCAGCTTTATGTTCTTTGTGGACAACGAGTAATGCATCAGACACTTTGGTCACAACCGAAACCATCAGAGATGGCGATACTCTTACTTCCGCTAATGAAATGTTTGAACTTGCATTTTTTAGCTTGGGTAGCTCCAATAACCGCTACTTGGGGATACGGTATAAAAAGATTTCAAATGGCATGGTTGTGTGGGTTGCAAATAGAAATACACCACTTAACACTTCTTTGGGCATGCTCAAACTCAGTGGCGACGGAGTCTTGCAACTTCTTTCTGTAAGTAATGCAACAATCTGGTCATCTTCTCTAGTATATTCAACGAATAGTAATACTCTAGTAGCACAGCTTCTAGATAACGGAAACCTTGTTATAAGAGATGAAAGTAGGAATAATGAGGAAACGTTTATATGGCAAAGTTTTGATTACCCTGGAGACACCTATCTTCCAGGTATGAAGATCGGTAAAGATTTGATTTCAGGAATAGATAGGCAATGGGTATCGTGGAAGAGTCTTGATGATCCTTCTCCAGGTCAGTATGTAGGGTGGATGGATACAGATGGATTCCCACAGATATTCATGAGGCGGGGTTCGGTTTTGCATACAAGGTTTGGACCATGGAATGGCCTTCGGTTTAGTGGCATGCCTAGTTTGAGTGAAAACCCAACATCAGTTAATGAGTTTGTTTTCAATCCGAGGGAGATATATTATAGATTTGATGTTGATAGCTCAGTTGTATCAAGGATGTATATGAACCCCGAAGGTGGTGTGACGCGCATGAATTGGATTGACCGTACCCAAAGCTGGCTTTCAATTTTAACTTCAGTACCTGTTGATAGTTGTTTGCAATATGGATTATGCGGACCATATGGAACCTGTTGGAACATTATTGTCTGTATTTGTATTCATTAGAACGTGTCGTAGAGTTAGAATGTAATTAGATCGAGTTGTAAAGTCCAAAAGCATTTACGAGAAAGTTACGTTCAAGTAACAGAGTTACATTCACGTAACTCGTAAGTTACGTGCACGTAACTAGTGAGTTACGTGCACGTAACTCTCTTCCATGAGTTACGTGAACGTAACTCTTCTAGGGTTTCGGGCCACTATAAATAGCAGCCTCGAAATCATAAATGCTGGTTGTTGAACATTGTCAGAGCTGTCAAATCAAGGAGAGTTACGTGAGCTAGGTCTAAGGTCACGTAATTAGTGTTCTTGTGTGTTAAAGTCTTGTAATCGAAGTGTTTAGGTTCTATTCGTGTTTGTAAACATTCACGTAAGCTTAATAGAATCAATCCTTTGATTATATCTCTTGTTCTTCACCGTTTTCATACACATACTAGTTATTCCGCAATTAGTTTGTTGTAGGATTCAAAGGAGGTCCGAAATAGGCGACCAACAAGTGGTATCAGAGCCTCTATACTTGCTATAGAGGTCTTTGAATCCGTTTGGTGAAGATTTGGGCTGATTTGGGATAGATCTAGGTTTTGGAGTAATTTAGGTTATTTCGGGATTTTTTAGATCTAGGCATTTCTAGCCGGAGTTTGGAGTTGGGGTTCAGATATTGTATTCTCAGTTGGTAGTATTACATATCTGCAGAAGATGGGAGCTTAGTTTTGAGTATTTTCACGTTTACGGCGATTTTTGTGAAATTCTTGCTGCTGTCACGAAATTGAGGTATTCTGCACGTAATTTGTCACGAAACTTGCTATTACGCGCACGAAACTCTCAATTACGTTCACGAAATTGTGAAATACGCTCACGAAATTCCAGTATTACGTTCACGAAATTTTGACACCTCATCACTTAATTACGAATTACGCTCACGTAAGTTAGTAATTACGCTCACGAAATTGGGTATTTCGTGCACGTAATTCTTGTTCTGAAATCGTTCGTTTACCCATTTTCAAGCCGTTATTCTGCCCGATTTTCGTTAGAAAGGTTAGGTGGGTGTTAGGTTAGATTTTTGGGTATCCGTTAGCTGAAGATTTTGGGATTTTGTGTAAAGTTGTGATGGCTCTAGCTACGAATTCTAATTCGTTCAACATGGAGTCTAGCCGTAACCCTCAACTTCCTCCTATGTACAACCCGAACCGGAGTGTCGAAGACTGGATGATGAGTTTTAGGACTTTTGTTGCGTGTACTGATCCGGGTATATGGAATCCTATTGTCACGAAATATGAAGCCCCTTCAGACGTGAACGCCACCACCGGTGTTAGAACCTACCGGGCTGCATCTACTTACACCGACGATGAGAAACTTCAATTTCTCAAAAACCAGAAAGCATTGGGTACAATCCAGTTCTGTCTCACCGATGAGATGAGAGCAATTTTCCGGATGATCGATAATCCTCACGATCTTTGGAACGCCATCGCGAAGAGATATGGAGGAACGGAGGAAATGAAGGAAGTCAAAGCAGAGTTGTTGAGACGACAATTTGATAACTTCAAATGCGGAGAGAATGAGACGCTAGATATGCTTATCTCGAGATTTAGTAGGTTGATAAATGATCTCTTCGAGTTAAAAGTTGAGTTCAGCAAGCTCCAGACCAACTTACGGTTCTTGGATAGTCTGCCTCCGCACTGGGAGTTTCGCGTGCTTCTTTTGAAAGACAAACCGGAGTTAAGAGATTATAGCTTTGAGGATCTCATTGGCAAACTTCGTATAGCCAATCTTCAAATGCAAGAAAAGGCTTATAGTAGCAATACGTTTGCTCAGAATGTACTTAGAGATAATGCGGGAGTTGCTTTCCTCTCGGATATCTCAACCAGAGTACCTTCATCCTCAAGCTTCTTACCTCCGACTCTCAACTTCCCGAATGCTCAAGATAGCCCTCCCGTATCGAGCTCAACCGATTCATTATGTCCTTCATGTTCTGCGTGTAGAACTTGCTCTTCGAGACGGGAGATGAATACGGCGTTTGCGGCTCCCCTCCTAAAGCCACAAGGGAGAGGAAAGGAAACGGGATTTAGCACTTCTAGTTCCCAGAATGTAGAGCCTGATCGTCTACAGTCGTGCTTCGTAGCTGCCTACAACGATTTGATCGATGGCAGGATAGCTTGCTCTTCTCTAAACGAGGAAGACTATGAGCAGGTTCATCCGGATGATCTCGAAGAAAAGGATATCAGATGGAATATGGCAATGATGACGAAGCGGATTAAAGGGTTTCTCAATCGCACGGGAAAGAAGTTTGTTGGTGGCGATCGAAAAAGTGGGATGGGCTTCGACAAGTCAAGGGTAAAGTGTTTCAAATGCAACAATTACGGACACTTTGCTCGTGAATGTGGTCAACACTCTCGTGAAGACCCTCGACATGACCACGGAGAAATGTATGGTCAACAACAACAAGGTCAAGCCTCCCATCAAGGTCGAAGCTATCATCAAGGAGGATATCAGGGTCCAGCATCGAGGAATCTCCGAATTCAAGATGTAGAGAAGGATGCTAGTACGCTCATAGCTGTGGATAATCGGGTAGATTGGAATGCATATGAGGATATCGCACCAAGGATGGATCACCTTGCTCTAATGGCCTCTACGTCAGATGCTCCTAAACCTGAGGTAGAAATCGATCCTTTTACACCAGTATGTACTAACTGCAGTGTGCTAGAGGCCCAGCTCACTGTATGGAGTACATCTGCTAGAGAGTTAAGTGTCGAGGTTAATGATCTTAGACTAAAAAATGATGTCCTGTCTAAAGAAAACAGAATTTTAACTACTTTTAAGAAAGAAAAACAAGTTGAAATCTCTGATTTAAAAATTGTTATCACCCGACACATTTCTAAGATTCAAGAGTTTGCTGATGCTCATGCCGCTGAGAAATTAACTGTCGCAAAGAAACAGAGTGAAATTGACACTCTTCAGGCGAAGTTAGCCTCAATTGCGAACTCCAAAGAAATTTTGGCTCAATTGATCGAATCTCAACGGACGAACACTAAGGACAAGGGTGGACTGGGGTACTCTAGTATGCCCCCTCCAATGAATTTCACCCCTGTCCCAGTAGATGGATCGTCCGTAGAGGTAGTTCAAACTGCTTCTTTGACCTCTGAGGCTCCAAAAGCTGAGGAAACTGGTCCAGAAGTTAGTATCAGTAAAGATGAGTCTAAAGTGACCCTAGAACGTCCAGACCTGTCCAAAGACCTTAAGGATTTGAAAGACGTCCATCTCACTGACCATCAGGAGCAAATTTTTGAGAAAATCATTCAGCGCCTGGAGAGCCGTCTTATTACTAAGATGGACAAGAAGTTTGAACAACTTCAGGTGCGAGAAGGCAAACGGATTGTTAAGCAATCCGATTCCAATCAGGCCGAGTCAAAGTCCATAAAATCGAGGTCAAAGGGTAAAGAAAAGGTTGAGGAACCAATTCTAACTATTCAAACCCCAATGTCCACGATTTTCACCAAGGGAGTGGCTTCTTCTTCTAAGCCTACAAATTTCCCTCCCAAGGTGTCCAAACCAACTACCTCTCGTCCAACTCCACAGACCATGGCACCACCTCGTACTCCATACGTGGCACCACCTCGTGTTCCACACGTGTCTCAAGTAGCAATACAAAACGAGAAGATTCAAACTTCTCATTCTCATATGGACATGTCAAATGATCCGAGAACTTGTTACTACTGTAGAAACGAGGGCCACATTGCCAAAGTTTGTCCCCGTTTGCAAGGATTAATCTTGAAACGGAAAGTATCTCCTAAGAAGGATCGACTAATCTCCAAAGTCGATACTTCTTCAGACCAAGTCATGACCGGGCCAAAACAAGTCGTGACCGAAGTTGTTAAAGAAAAACCAAAGTCACCCCCACGTCAGAATGTCGCATCAACCACATCCAACTTCAAGAAAAACACCAAGTTGGTTGATGTGATCATTCTTGATGTAAATGGACGACCCAAGTCTGTTAAGGCTTGGGTCCCCATTCAAAACTAATTCTCTCTTTTAATGTGCATGGGCGATCTAAGCGACCGAGCGGCAAGAATATTTGGTGTGTCGATAGTGGTTGCTCCAGGCACATGACGGGAGATTGTCATCTGTTGACCGATCACATTACGGTTGATGGTGGCAATGTTTTGTTTGCGGGAGAAAAGGGTGGCAGGATAACATGACAGGGAAATATCTCCAATGGCGTAGTGTCCTTTCAAAATGTCAACTACGTCAAGGAGTTAAAGCATAATCTGCTAAGTGTGTCGCAAGTCTGCGATCAGAAGTTCTCTACGCTGTTCACAAGCAAAGAGTGTTTGATTCTGCGAGAAGGTTTTGTAATTGACCCATCCTGGGTATTGATAAGAGCTCCGCGAATCAACGACATATACTATCTGGATATGTCTAAAGCTTCATCAAGCGAGGAACATTTGTGCTTGGTGTCTAAAGCTTCGGAGAAGGAGTCTATAATGTGGCATCGAAGAATGGCGCACATTAACTTTCGAAGGATGAACTATCTGGTGAAGCACGAGCTTGTTACCGGAGTTCCAAACATGAGCTTTGCGATGAATGACTCATGCGTGTCATGTGTAAAGGGGAAGCAACACAAGAAGTCGCATCCATCGAAGCTAGTGAACTCAGTCTCTGCTCCACTGGAGTTACTTCACATGGATCTCTTCGGTCCTGTAAGTGTAAAGAGCAAAGGCGGGAAATTGTACTGTTTGGTAGTCACGGATGACTACTCGAGGTTCTCGTGGGTTTTCTTCCTAGCGAGGAAGGATGAAACGGCTGAACGACTAAAGTTTCTCCTTCTTCGACTAGAAACCCTCCTCGAGTTAAAGGTCAGGTCTATCCGTAGCGACAATGGCACGGAGTTCAAAAACAACAACATGGAGCTATTCTGTATTTCTAAGGGTATCTCTCACCAGTATAGCGCTCCACGAACTCCGCAACAAAATGGGGTTGCAGAAAGGAAGAATAGGACTCTCATCGAAGCTGCCCGTACAATGCTTTCGGACTCTAAACTGCCAGTATCATTCTGGGCCGAAGCAGTTAATACGGCATGCTATGTCCTCAATCGGGTTTCCTTGGTCAAACGTCATAACAAGACGAGCTACGAACTGATCAATAAAAGGAAGCCGAATCTGCAATTCCTCGAGCCATTCGGATGCCCGTGTGAGATCATGATCACCAAGGAAAGGATCTCCAAGTTTGGTGAAAAGACGCATCCTGGATACTTTCTTGGTTATTCAGCTGAGTCTCCCAGTAAAAGGGTATTTGATAAGACGACGGGTACAATTGAAGAAGCGTATGAGGTGACTTGCTTCCGGTATACTCCACCTACACCGGGTGATGGTCCGGCACACTTCTTCGATTATGATTCGTTATTTCAGTCTTTCAACATTGATCCTCCTAGTGCCTCCATTCCGGTTGCAAGACATGAAGCGGTCGTGATGCAAGGGGGAGGAACTGACGATACATTCTTTGATCAGTTTCACACTCAAAGCGAAGATGCATCTCCGTCCACTTCATCTGGTCCGATTCCGATTCAGGTCGTCGTTGACCTTCCAGCTATTCAACAAGCTCCGGTTCGGCCAAATTCTCCAGACTTTGAAACTGCATCTGAAACTGCATCCGAAGCTGCATCAAAAGCCGCCTCAGATGATTCAGAGAGTGAAAACAATGATTTTCAAGATGCAGATGGGATTGAAGAAACTATTGAAGAGGGATCTAATGCCATCGAAAGCGCTCCTCAACCTTCTACTGCTGGTGTTTCGAATCCAGCTCCTCCTTCTGATGAAATAGAAATTCCAGCTCCGGTCTTGGAAAATGTGATTAATCAGGAGGTTGTACAAGAAAATGAAGGTGATGAAGAAAGAAATGAAGCAGAGAATGTTATCACTCCGAGGAGATCTGTGAGAGAAAAGAAACGTCCGGCACACCTGGATGAATTCGTGGCTAGTCCTGCACTTCTGGAGGTCTTCGAAGCATGATTTTCATGGAGCCGCGTTGCTTAATGATGAAGATTAGCTGTTAGAAAGATTCGCAAGATAACGGTTGCAAACTTTACACCGTACAAGTCTCTATGGAGTTTAAAGGACTGACTCTCGATCTCTCGACACCAAAAGTTCAAGACAATTTTGAAGAATACAAGCTACATCCAAGGGGGAGTTTGTTGGAACATTATTGTCTGTATTTGTATTCATTAGAACGTGTCGTAGAGTTAGAATGTAATTAGATCGAGTTGTAAAGTCCAAAAGCATTTACGAGAAAGTTACGTTCAAGTAACAGAGTTACATTCACGTAACTCGTAAGTTACGTGCACGTAACTAGTGAGTTACGTGCACGTAACTCTCTTCCATGAGTTACGTGAACGTAACTCTTCTAGGGTTTCGGGCCACTATAAATAGCAGCCTCGAAATCATAAATGCTGGTTGTTGAACATTGTCAGAGCTGTCAAATCAAGGAGAGTTACGTGAGCTAGGTCTAAGGTCACGTAATTAGTGTTCTTGTGTGTTAAAGTCTTGTAATCGAAGTGTTTAGGTTCTATTCGTGTTTGTAAACATTCACGTAAGCTTAATAGAATCAATCCTTTGATTATATCTCTTGTTCTTCACCGTTTTCATACACATACTAGTTATTCCGCAATTAGTTTGTTGTAGGATTCAAAGGAGGTCCGAAATAGGCGACCAACAGAACCTGTAACACAAAAACCTTCCCTGTTTGTAGCTGTATGCAAGGTTTTCAACCGAAAAGACCAGAAGAATGGAATGTGGCAGATTGGACCAGTGGGTGTGTTCGTCGAATGCCTTTAAAATGTGAGAATGGAGATGGTTTTTTGAAAACTTCAGGTGTCAAAATTCCAGACACACGTAGTTCACGATACAACGCAAGCATGAGTTTAGAAGAATGTGAAATAGAGTGTAAGATGGAATGCAATTGCACGGCATTTGCAAATTCAGATGTCAGAAATGGTGGAAGTGGGTGCTTGTTATGGTTTGATGAGCTGATGGATGTTAGAGAATACGACGAAACCCAAAATCTTTACGTTAGATTGGATTCATCTGAAATAACAAGTAAGTGTTTTTTTGTTTAAGTTATTGCATTTTCTAACCTTTGTACCCGACTTTTTATTGCAAATTAACTATTATTCTGAGCATCTTTTTTGCCCAGATTACTAGTTTCTGCAAAGTAAAGCATATTGTTTTTCCATTTCCGTAAGAACATTAGTTTCTTTTGCATCCGAAAACCAAGTATAATGATTGGAGAGAGTTAATTATTTCTTTTTCCCTTCATTGTTTTCTTTCTAATAGGAAAAAAATTTTCTCTTCTCGATCTTTAACAGCTAGTCAGTACCTTCATAAGTCACTTTTCATGAACACTGTGTTCTTGTAGTCATTGGAACAGAAGTTGTATTGCATCCATCGCCGAGAACTTCAGAGTTTCTCTTTGACTCTACACACATATTAATTAAATTAAGTGCTTAAATATCAGCTAAATAGCTGTAATACCTTCAGATTCATCTTCCGCGTTCGTATTAAAAGAAACATACCAGAATGAATCAGAACCTCCTTATTAGTTATTTCTATGACGTCAAAAACATGAACTAACTTGTAAACTTTTCAAATACATCAACTTTGCGATTCTTGTGGAGTTGAGGGGCGTCTAAAAAAGGAAATTGGTGCAGTTCTTATTAAGTACTATTGTCTTGGTATTCTGTTATAATAATTATAATGAAAAAGGGAGTATGGTGGAATGAGCAGTTTTAGGAATCTTCTGCCGTTATTTCGCAACAAAGCTTAATGTCATACCGATTTAGTCATTTAGTTTATTTGTGAAGTCAATATTTATGGAGGGTTTCCACACATGAGAAAAATACTCTGTTTGATATCAGATGTGATATTAGATATAAGGACAAACTTTCATTGGAATGAAGAGTGATCGACTTTTTTAACCAACATGTCTGGTTTTTCGTAAAAAACTAAACACTGGTCTTGTAAAAATTGTGTGTGAGTATTTTTGGTATTTTTGTAACAACTATGGTCTGCGTAACGCATTCTTTTCAACTGTTGTTACCAGCTTTCTTCCTTCCTTTTTTTTTGTGTGATTCCTTTTCATATTTGTCTCAACAAAGAAGGTGTTACGCAGTAATATGTAATGAGTATATTCGCTTTAGTTGTTAATATTCCTTTTTTTTTTTGGTATTCAAGGGCTTACAAGCGGCGACTCTGGTTCCAAAAAAAAGAAACAGATGATCATAGCGATTGTGTCAACTTTGGTTGGCTTTGTTATCGTAGGTTTAACCCTTGCAATTTATATAAGAATCAAGAGGAAAAGATCTTACACGAAAAGACTAGGTAAGGCAAAGTGAGGTTTATCCTATTGGCTTCACATAAGCTTGGTCACTAATTGCTTCAACTGTACTTAAAGAGTCAAGAATGTATGTCTTAGAGTAGAGGTTGCCAAATAGGCAGGTTGGGGTAACGGGTCAAAATGGGTTTTTTCATAAGTTCATGTCAAAACAGAACGGGTCAAGATTGGTTGACCAGAAACACTGTACCTAAATTCTTTATTTATTTATAGATGCCAAATAATATTTCTAAAGTACAAAAACTTTCTAATTCCAATATAAGTACTACTAGTGTGTCAAAACTCAAAATATACCTTTTGGTGACTTTCGATCCATTTGACTCATCTGACCCGTTTTTTAAAACTAATTTTTATTTATTTATCTGTGTGAGACTTTGACCTGTTATATAGAACTTAACCCCATTTAACCCATGCATAAGTAAATGGGATGAAAGTGTCACCTCTATCTTGAAGAACAATTATAAAGAATGCTTTCCAAATATTTTAAGAATTGTTATACGTTAGTTCTGTTTTTAATTTGAAATCTCACTTTGTATGTGACATAATACAAGACCTCAATGAGGATTCTATCAACGATGATCGGAATGAAGATGCAGATTTACCATCTTTTAGCCTTTCGAAGATTTTTAAGTCTACAAATAACTTCTCGCTCACCAATAAGCTTGGAGAAGGTGGATTTGGTCCGGTATACAAGGTAACATACTTTCTGGAATTAGTGATTAACTTTTAAATTTTATTGTCTTTTCACATAGATTTAGTAAGACTTTCCATAATATTTACCTTAACAGTTAACGATAAGAAGCAAAAAAGCACAGGTATACTTGAAAACTTTGCCCAAAAATGCTCATTCGTGGAAATTTGTTATGGAATGTCGACCAAGAAGGATGGAAATTAATCATTCATTCTGACAGTAGTGTAATATTTGTATCATAATTAAATTTCTTTGGATACATGTAGGGTTTGTTGGAGGATGGACGAGAAATAGCGGTGAAGCGATTGTCTAAAAGTTCTAGACAAGGGCTTAATGAGTTCAAGAACTTTGCCCAAAAGTGCTCATTCGTGGAAGTTTGTTATGGAATGTCGACCAAGAAGGATGGAAATTAATCATTCATTCTGACAGTAGTGTAATATTTGTATCATAATTAAATTTCTTTGGATACATGTAGGGTTTGTTGGAGGATGGACGAGAAATAGCGGTGAAGCGATTGTCTAAAAGTTCTAGACAAGGGCTTAATGAGTTCAAGAACGAAGTTACATGTATTGCCAAACTTCAACATCGAAATCTTGTGAAACTTTTAGGACACTGCATTCAAGGAGACGAAACAATGCTGATTTATGAATACATGGCCAACAAAAGTTTGGATTTATATATATTTGGTTCGTCCTTCTTTCTATTATATTCATAATACCACTTCCCTAATTAGTACATGTTTATCATAGAGTTCAAATTTATCAACTATCGTATTTGGATTTTGTGCAAACAACCAGTCATTCTATGTCAAAAGACGAAGAAAAAAAAGCTAGAAATTAGCAACTTTTGACAAACAAATTCCAAATACATGCTCTTTTGCAATCACATTTCCTTAATATCTTTTGCAGAGTATGATTACTTCTGGCATCTTGGCAAACAATCGGTCATTCTATGCCGGAAAATAAAGTGTTCTTTCTTCTGCTAATTGGTCCAACTATAGTGTTTTTTTTAGTCCGTAAACTCGAATGCTATTTCTCTCTTCTTAAATATGCAGAGGTGGCAATTTCAATCTCATTGCTAATAAATGGTTGATTTGGGTTGTGTTTTGTCTCAAACGTACATAGGTCAGGCTGAACGTCGCCTAAAGTCTATATACAATGCATGCACAATCCTGAATCATTTTTATTCAAAGATTTAGCTTGTTATTGAAACAATATTTTTTATGTAATCAATATTAAAACATCAATTGTTTATAAAAGATATCATAACGGACAAAAAACTGTTTGTCGGTAAATCAGTGGCCATCCCTGCCGTCATGTCTCGGATCTTAATAAAACATTGGCCAGTTATCCAAGCTGCCAATATTAACTGACCCCTCTAGTCCTTTCGTGTAGTGATGCTTTACATCTTTTTTTCATACAAGCAAAGAATTACTATGCAGAAATTAATCAAATGGTTAACTTTGGACAGACGAAAATCGGAGTTCAACGCTTGATTGGCCGCAACGGTTCAATATAATCCATGGGATTGCTCGAGGGCTTCTTTATCTGCATCAGGATTCTCGACTTCGGGTTATTCATAGAGATCTGAAAGCTGCAAATGTTTTGTTGGATGATGACATGAACCCGAAAATCTCAGACTTTGGTCTTGCTAGAAGATTTAAAGGCTTTCAGACCGAAGCTAATACCAACAAAGTGGTTGGAACTTAGTAAGAACTAATAAAAACACATTTAAATCGGAACAATTTCATTTTTGGTTGAAGAGATTTTTAGACATTTAATAGATTGTTTACCCTTTCCCTAAAACTATGTGTTAACGATGAATAAGCATCTTTTGGATGAAGGAAATACAACATAATGTGCATGTCTATTAGTATTCATTATCTAACCTCTTCATTTGCAGCGGTTACATCTCTCCTGAGTATGCAGTGCACGGGCTTTTCTCAGTAAAATCGGATGTATTCAGCTTTGGAGTTTTGGTGCTGGAAATTGTGAGTGGGAAGAAAAACCGAGGCTTCTCTCGTGAAGAACACAGTGATAACCTTCTAGGACATGTAAGTTTCTCGAACTTATTCCCACTATTTTGAAGCAATAATAAGTATAATAGTAAGAACTGGGAAAAATTATTCTTTGGTTACTCATCAAGATACCACCTAATGTAAATTTGTAATAAGTTTCCCAAGAATTATTGAATGATTAATGTAACTTATGTTTTAATCGTTGGGCAAACTTTCTCGCTCAAAAAAGAGACTCACAAGTTCGTTCTTACATATTATGCTAGGGTGCAAACTTTCGAAAGTTGCCGTTGTTTGTCCATAATGTAAGATGATTGGGCAAAGAGCGATATTTTTAGAACAATCTGACTTTTTGGTAGAGTTTGCTTTATTTATGCTTGTACTGTACTCTAATAGTAATATTTGTAGGCATGGAGACTTTATAAAGAAGACAGATCCCTTGAGCTTGCTAGTCCTCAATTCAGAGATACTCGTTTCCACTCTGAATTATTCAGATCGATACATATTGGTTTGTTATGTGTGCAACATCATGCAGAAGATAGGCCAACTATGTCATATGTGGTTGCAATGTTGGATAACGAAAGTACATTGCCTCCACCAAAACAACCTGCATTTTTCACCGAAGTTAGTTTGCCAGAAATTATTGCTGATCCCCCAATCCCATCACAGAATTCTATTGATAATGTCACGATAACAGTATTAGATGGTCGATAGAATACGTGGTCATTCATGTCAATATTTTTTGATATAACATTAACTTGAATATAATTGGAGTTCATTACATTATATTTTGATGTAATCACACAAACAATATGTCCGCGAAGTATTGCTGATGATACTGTGTTTAGTCAATAATTTCAAAGTCGCATTATTATTAAAATGAAATTATTTTTTATCTGTGATTATGCTTTGGTCAGCAAGTTGGTCAGATACAAGAAAAACATAACTACATAAAGAAAATAAAGACTATATGAAAAGTAAATCGAATATGTAATAACTATTTAACGGGTAATGTAAAAGAAATAGACTAATTGCAGTTGGGACTTACGAAACACATCAAGTAGTCCTGAATTTCATAAATTTATACACTTCTGTAATATTATCCGATTTATGACTAACTATATGTCAAGTGAGACACGGAAAGGAAATGTAACCAATTTAACATGTTCTTTTGAAACAATAGCTGATATTTAGTTCGTCGTAGCAGCCACATTTTGGTCAATAATAGCCGATATTTAGTTCTTCGTAGCAGCCACATTTTGGTCAAACAAAGTGGACATTGGAATAGTCTAATCAAGTTGAATATTAGACAATGATAGGTGTATGTATGTATACCTTAGAATTAATAGTAATTAGCAAATGAATAACTACTAAAAGTAGATTAATTAGTTGAACACACTAATGGCCGGGCTTGCATTGATTTTTTTAAGCTTTGGGGCTTTTTTCTCTCTGTTGATAAGTTCTAATGCAGTAGATACTTTATCCACAACTGAAACCATCAGAGATGGTGAGGGTGATATTCTTATTTCAGCTAATGAGTTGTTTGAACTTTCATTTTTCAGCTTGGGTAACTCTACGAAACGATATCTAGGAATACGGTATAAAAAAGTTTCAAATGGCACGGTTGTGTGGGTTGCAAACAGAGATTCGCCGCTTAGCACTACTTCAGGCACACTCAAAGTCAGTAGCAACGGACTCTTGCAACTTCATGAAAGTGGGAATACTACTATCTGGTCATCTTTCTTTGTATCTTCGACCAATATTATTACTCCAGTGGCACAACTTTTAGATAATGGAAACCTTGTAATAAGGGATGAAAGTAGGAATAATGAGGAAACATTCATATGGCAAAGTTTTGATTACCCTGGAGACACCTATCTCCCGGGTATGAAATTAGGTAAGGATTTGATTAAAGGTATAGATAGGAAATTTGTATCATGGAAGAGTCTTGACGATCCTTCTCCTGGTCAGTACGTTACATATATGGATACAAATGGATTCCCACAGATATTTCAGAGACGAGGTTCGGTTTTGTTCACTAGGTTTGGACCATGGAACGGCCTTAGGTTTAGTGGCATGCCAAGTTTGAGAACAAACCCAACATCAGTAAACGAGTTTGTAATTAATGAGATGGAGATATACTTTAGATATGGAATTAATAGTTCGGTTGTTTCAAGGTTGTATCAGAACCCAGAAGGCGGTGTGACACGCTTGAATTGGGTTGAATCAACCCAAAGCTGGTTCCCGATTTTGGTTTCAGTGCTCATTGATAGTTGCTCATCGTATGGATTGTGTGGCCCATATGGAACCTGTAACACTAAAAGCTTCCCTGTTTGTAGTTGTATGGAAGGTTTTGAGCCGAAAATCCTAGAGGAATGGAATGTTGGAAATTGGTCAAGTGGGTGTGTACGTACAACGCCTTTAGATTGTGGGAATGGGTTTAAGAGAATATCAGGAGTGAAAATTCCAGATACACGAAGTTCGTGGTACAATTTGACCATGAGTTTAGGCGAATGTGAGAAGGCGTGCAGTAGGAATTGCTCTTGCACTGCATATGCAAATTTAGATATCAGAAATGGCGGGAGTGGATGTTTGTTATGGTTTGAAGAGTTAATGGATGTTAGAGAATATGATGAAACTCAAAATCTTTTCGTTAGAATGGCGGTCTCTGAATTAACAAGTAAGCACATTTTTTTTCAGTTGTTGGCTTTTCTAACCACTGTGTATGTATTGACTTTTCGTTGCAAACTGAATCATAACTTCAATTTAAAAAGTTAAGCGTTGCAGTTTTTATCAGTCGTCATACTTGTAGATCTGTTACAAACTTAAAATCGTACTTGCTCAAATGTAAAGAGGGAAGTACGGCGGAATGAGAAATTTTAGGCAAATTCCATCGGTTATATTGAAACAAAATTTACATTTGACAAACAATGACGATTTATATGTTGTAGTTAGACTATTCCATATTTTGATTGTTATATATTCTTCTTATTTTCTGTTTTCAAGGTCTTACAACCAGCGGCTCTGGTTCCAACAAAACAAAACAAATAATCATAGCGATTGTGTCAACTTCCATTGGATTGGTTCTGATAGGTCTCTCTCTTGCAATTTATGCAAGAAACAAGCGGAAAATATCTGATATGAAAAGACAAGGTAAGGAAATTGGGGTGTTTTTTGTAGCCTTACGTAAATTGTTTTTCAAGACTGAAAGTTTTAATATTGAATTGGCAAAATGGTCCGCTTGGGTAATGGGTAAAAACGGGTTAGGATCAATGTGGGTAATTTGTTGTAAATGTCTAAACGCGTCCGATCGAGTTGAGGTGACCGGAAACACCTTTTGTTTATATAATAATTATGGTGTTATATATTTTTTTGAATAACAAATTATAATATTTCAACACTAAGCTTGTCTTGTTTAAAGAGATTTAGGAGGTTTTATGCATTAAAAATACACTTCGAAACTGCAACCTCTATATTAAAGTACAAATTTAAAGACCGACTATCCAAATGTAGTGCATGATAGTTCTTACGTTTTTTTGTTAAAGTAAGTTGACGTATCACTTTGTATGTAACTCAGTGCAAGACCTCAATGGCGGTTCTATGAATGAGGGCAGGAAGGAAGATGTGGATTTACCATCTTTTAGCCTGTCTAAGATTGCTAAGTCTACAAGTAACTTCTCCGTCGCCAATAAGCTTGGAGAAGGTGGCTTTGGTCCCGTCTACAAGGTAACCAAAGTTCCGAATCCTGTGATTTACTCTTTGAGCTGTTTCTTATTTAGTTCTGCAAATATTTATTTGGATCTTCTCAATATAATTTCTTTGTTATCTCTGCAAGAAAGATGGTTGCCTGTAATATTTGAAGTCGATAGTAAAATTTTCGAAAAATTTCAGGGTGTGTTGGATGATGGACAAGAAATAGCTGTAAAGAGATTGTCAAAAAATTCTAGACAAGGGCTTGATGAGTTCAGGAACGAAGTTAGATGTATTGCCAGACTTCAACACCGGAATCTAGTAAAGCTTTTAGGATACTGTATTCAAGGAGAGGAAACTATGCTGATTTATGAACACATGGGCAACAAAAGCTTGGATTTAATCATATTTGGTTTGATACTCTTTTGATTATTCTCATATTACAACCTCACTAGATGTGTTAAAATTGAAATATTTTCGTCAAATTATTCGTTATGGAATTTTATGCAAACATATGAATCATTTTATAGTCCAAAAAGGGGGGAAAACAGAATCAAGAGTTGCAAACAAATTAATGCCATCTACTATTATATTTCTTTTTTCCAGAAAAATATTTTAAGTTTGTCTGAAATCACTCTTGTTACACAAAAATAGAATTACAATGCAGACACTAATCAAATAGTTTATTGTGGACAGATGAAAGTCGGAGTTCAATCCTTGATTGGCCACAACGGTTCCATATAATCCATGGGATTGCTCGAGGGCTTCTTTATCTGCATCAGGATTCTCGACTTCGGGTTATTCACAGAGATCTGAAAGCTGCAAATATTTTGTTGGATGATGATATGAATCCGAAAATCTCAGACTTTGGTCTTGCTAGAAGATTTAAAGGCTTTCAGACCGAAGCTAATACCAACAAAGTGGTTGGAACTTAGTAAGAACTAATAAACCAACATTTAAATAGCTACATTTTTATTTCTAGTAAGTTTTACTAAAGTACAGTTACCGATTACCCAACTTGATTATCACAAAAGTTTGCCATGAATATATAGTTTAACTCTTTTCTAAAATTTGAGTTGGAGCGAGGGAGTATTATAATGTGCTTGTCTATTAGTATCTGATTGTCCAACTTCTTATTCCAACTTCTTATTCCACAGCGGCTACATCTCTCCAGAATATGCAGTGCACGGGCTATTCTCTGTAAAATCGGATGTATTCAGTTTTGGAGTTTTAGTGCTCGAAATAGTCAGTGGGAAGAAAAACCGAGGGTTTTTGCATGAAGAACATAGTGATAACCTTCTTGGACATGTAAGTTTAACAAACTTATTCCCACTATTTCAGAGAAAGAATTACTATAATGCATGAATTGTTGTCTAATATGTAGTACATTTTGTAGGCATGGAGACTTTATAATGAAGGCATATCCCTTGAGCTTGCTAGTTCTCAGTTACGGGATAGGGGCAATGACTCTGAATTACTCCGGTCAATACATATTGGTTTATTATGTGTGCAACATCGTGCAGAAGATAGGCCGCCTATGTCATATGTGGTTGCGATGTTGGATAACGAGAGTACATTGCCTCCACCAAAACAACCTGCATTTTTTACCCAAGTAAGTTTGCATGAAATGGAAGCTCTTTCATCGACCCCATCACATAATTCTGTTAATAATGTCACAATAACACTCTTAGATGCTCGATAGAATACATAGTCATTCATGTTACTGTCGATATGTTTTCATATATTTAAAACTTATAAATTGGGGGAATTTATTACAATTTTTTCTTATCCTCTTTTACCATAATATAGATGATATGTGTGATTCAAGTACTCAACTAGTATCCGAAGGCTTCTGTTTGCAAAGTGATGTTTTAGCTGTTGGACCCATATTATTTGTGACCCTCATTGATCATTTATCCTTACTGATATGATGACTGACGCTAACTGAAATCTGTGTCTAGTAAATATTCGATGGACGTATTTACCTTACCGACACTATAGATTTCCCATTAGGTGATCGGAACTAAAGAGAGCTTATAATAAACACTTATTAAACACCAGTAACTAAATGATAAATACTCCTAACTTGAGTATCTATAAAAGGGGACATAATAAACCCTTAGAAGGGTTGGTTCATTCTTCACCTTTTGCTATCCCAAACACCTACAAGTGTTACTCTCTCTAAACGGTTCTAATATAACCGTATTACCATCCTAATACGATCATCTCATTCTGGGAATCATGTCTAACCTATTCAACAACATCCCAGGATCATCAGGAGGTAATTGAATAACATGAATCAATCTTATTTTAATCCAACATGTGGTATCAGAGCCAATGGCTCGTGATTATCCATTGGTTCATGTTTATTTATCGTTTGGCTATTGCTATTATTGATTCTGCAACTTATTTGGCCGGCGGATTATGATTTTTGGGTGAAAAATGGGATTTTTTGGCGCTGGTGGCGGCTGCTGCAACCCTAATTTCGACGAACTTCGTTCGTGCGAATGAAGGCTCATTCGTACGAACCTAATTTGCTCGTTCGTACGGATGAAGCCCTATTCGTACGAACCTAAATTGTTCATTAGTACGAATCTGATTGGCTCATTCGTACGAACCTGATTTGTTCGTTCGTACGGATGAAGCCCCATTCGTACGAACCTGACTTGTTCATTAGTACGAATCTGATTTGTTCATACGCACGAACATAACTGTTGATCCGTACGAATCTGGGCTAATGCGTGCGAACCTAGGCTTACATTCGTACGAACTTAAACCTTACATCCGTACGAACCTAGGCTTACATCTCAGCAAGGGGCTCAGCCCCTTGACCCCGTAAGGGGCGCTGCCCCTTAACCCCGCAAGGGGGCGCAGCCCCCTTGACCCCTGCCTTATTTGTAGTGGTCACCTTATTTAGTCACCTTATTTATATGTGACCTTATTATACTTATGCACTAATATTCATGTTTTCATCTTTTGTTGCCCAAAGGTCAAAGGTGATTCCTATGATTGCATTTTTCCTTTAGCCTAATAAACACGTAGGATATTAATTCTGCCCAAAGGTGATTTAATATACTTGTGTGCTTTAAAGGATTCTTATTATGCCTTAAAACACGATGTTCTATTTTGTTGCCCAAAGGTCAAAAGACAAACGTTGTGTTGCATAAACCTTATGCTCATAATTTTACTTAGATATTAGTTATTTCTGCCCAAAGGTGATGTAACATCTAAGTAGAGCCTTACTTTAGCTTATTATTTTGGTGTTTTTTAATAGGCTTACCTATCACTAGCTTCATTACTTATATGGTCTTAGTCTCAGGAACATTACTATTAGGTCTACTTATTTTAGACATTACTCTAGTTCTATTACTTTAAGGGACATTACTTAGTCTGCCTTATATAGCTAACTCTGTCACTCTAAAATCTTCTATAATTCGTATCATAATCTTATATCCTCCTTATTCTCCACTACAGTACCAAACTTCGGCATTGAGGCACTTACTGGTGCTAATTTCACCTCTTGGAAGGAGCAACTTAACTTAACTCTGGGAATGCTCGACATGGACTATGCTATTCGCCATGATGAACCCGCCGCTATTACTGCTGAATCTACTGCGACTCAGAAAGCGGACTTTGATAAGTGGGAAAGGGCGAATCGGCTGTCCCTAATGATGGTCAAGAACTCTATTCATTCCAGCATCCGAGGAGCTATCCCTGATAACGACAAAGTGAAAACTTACCTCAAATCTGTTGAGGATCACTTTAAGGGATCGTCTAAGGCAACTGCGAGTAGTTTAATGCTACAGATGCTAACCCTTAAGTATGAAGGTTCTAATGGTGTCCGTGAACACATAATGAAGATGGTTGATATGTCTCATAAGCTTAAGCATTTGGAAATGGAAGTCTCAGATGGCTTTCTTGTGCATTTCATAATGACTTCCTTGCCTGCTCGGTTCGACACTTTCAAAGTGAATTATAACGCTATGAAAGATAAATGGTCGATAAGTGAACTGATTGCTATGTGCGTTCAAGAGGAAGATCGTCTTAAGCACATTCAACCTGAAGCTGCTGTTCACCTTACTACCACTTCAAACCCCAAGAAGAGGAAAGGTAATTACAGTAACAAGACTGAAAACAAAGTCCAAAACCATGGTGCTTCTACCTCTGGCCCTAAATCCTCGACAAGCAATAATAACTGCAAGTTCTGTCGCTCCAAAGGGCATGGACAGAAAGATTGCTCTAAATTCAAGGAATGGCTAGCTAAGAAAGGTAACATTCTTTACGTAATATTTGATTCCTTTACTACTGATGTTCCATTTAATACATGGTGGGGTGACTCTGGTTCTATGGTCCATGTGACCAATTCCTTACAGGGATTCCTTACAATCCAGAAGCTACAAAAGGACCAAAGAAAGCTTAGAGTTGGAAATGGTGATCTCTTAGATGTCGAAGCCATGGGGACCTTAAATTTACATATGAATACCGGAAAGTGTATTAGATTAATAGATACCTTATATGTACCGAGAATTACTCGGAACCTTGTATCTATATCTAGACTTGATCTTGAAGGTTATGTAATTACTCATGGTTGTGGCATGATCACTTTTACTCTTAATAATGAATTGTTTGGTTGTGGTTTTTTGGATGGATTACTGTATAAATTAGAACTAGATCATAATTTTTCACAGTCTTTGTTGTCTCTTAATATTGATGACATAACTAAAACAAAGACAAAATCACCTAAACAAGCAGAGAATTCCTCCACATTGTGGCATAAACGTCTCGGCCACATCTCACGAGATCGCATGACACGACTCGTAAAAGAAGGAATATTACCCTCTCTTGATTTTAGTGACTTTGAAACATGTATTCAATGCCTTAAAGGCAAAATGGCTAAAGGGAATAAGAAAGGAGCCACCAGATGTTCCAACTTGTTGGAAATAATTCATACTGATATTAGTGGCCCCTATCCCGCATCAATAACAGGACATACATCATTTATTACATTCATTGACGATTATTCACGTTATATGCACCTTTATCTGATTAAAGAAAAATCTGAATCCTTACAAACTTTTGTCGATTATAAAACTTTGGTTGAAAACCAACTCGATCATAAGATAAAAGTTGTCCGATCAGATAGGGGAGGTGAGTATTACGGTAAACATACTGATATTGGTCAAGCTCCTGGTCCTTTCTATAATTTTTGCAAGGAACAGGGCATAATTAACCAATACACCATGCCAGGTTCTCCTCAACAAAATGGTGTTGCTGAAAGGAGAAACCGAACTTTAATGGACATGGTGAGAAGTATGCTCGCCAACACTAACCTACCCAAATTTCTTTGGACTGAGGCCTTAAAAACAGCTGTTCATATACTCAATAGGGTTCCATCAAAATCTGTCCCTAAAACTCCTTATGAGATCTGGACAGGTAGGAAACCGAGTCTAAAATATATGAAAGTATGGGGCTGTCCTGCCGAAGCAAAAGTCTATAACCCTAACTTAAAGAAACTGGATTCTAAAACCCTTACATGTTTCTTTATTGGTTATCCCGAGAACTCAAATGGTTATCGGTTTTACTGTCATATCTCACTCTACCCGCATCATAGATACGCAACATGCCACTTTCCTCGAAAATTCAGAGATCAGTGGGAGCACGACAAATCCTGATTTAGATTTGCAAGAAGTACAAGAAGCGGGGGGAAACCATTCGTCGGTTATTACGATTCCTCCGATAATTCCTCTTGTACCCAACGCTGCTCCCGATATACCTGGATCTCCTAATGAACCGGTTGAACCTCCTATGCCTCCTAATCTAAACGCCGAAGAACCGCCTGTTCCTGAAGAACCCGTAATTCAGCTCAGGAGATCATCAAGGGCTCGCAGAAACACTAATTTTGATGATTTCGAAACTTATCTGGCTGAAGTCGAAAACATTGGGAAACTTACTGATCCAACCTCTTACCGAGAAGCTATGAATAGTGATCAGGCCGCTAAATGGATTGAAGCCATGATTGAAGAGCTCAAATCCATGGAGCGTAATGGCGTTTGGGTATTGGTTCCACTCACTAAAGGATCCAAAGTAATTGGATGTAAATGGGTGTTTAAAACCAAATTAGACCCGAATGGAAACGTCGAACGCTATAAGGCCAGACTGGTTGCAAAAGGCTTTACTCAAAAGGAAGGAATTGATTATCAAGAGACCTTTTCCCCTGTCTCTCGTAAAGATTCCCTAAGGATCGTCATGGCACTCGTAGCTCATTATGATTTAGAGTTACATCAGATGGATGTCAAGACCGCTTTCCTAAATGGTGACTTGCAAGAAGACGTATACATGCGGCAACCTGAAGGATTTATTCCAGAAGGTAAAGAGCACATGGTCTGCAAGTTGAATAAATCGATATATGGGTTGAAACAAGCATCACGACAATGGTACCTTAAATTTGATGAAGTCGTAAAATCTGATGGCTTCCTAAAGAATCAAGTGGATCAATGCACCTATCTTAAGATCAGTGGGAGTAACTTTATTATCCTTGTTTTGTATGTGGATGATATTCTACTTGCAAGTAACAACTTGGATTTGCTACATGAGTCGAAGCGAATGCTTTCGCATAATTTCGACATGAAAGATCTCGGTGATGCCTCTTATGTTTTAGGTAACGAAATAAATCGAGATAGACGTAATGGTGTTCTAGGTCTTTCCCAAAGGGCTTATATTGACCGTATTCTAGAACGCTATAACATGCAGCACTGCACACCCACTGTGGCTCCGGTAGTTAAAGGGGACGTATTTGGACCTCATCAAACTCCGAGCACTGAAACTGAGAAGGCTGAAATGAGGATGATACCTTACTCATCTGTAGTTGGGAGCATTATGTACGCTCAGGTCTGTACTCGACCAGATATCGCTTACATCGCTGGTATGCTAGGGCGTTACTTATCTAACCCCGGATTAGCACACTGGAAAGCGGCTAAAAAGGTTCTACGATATCTGAAAGGGACCAAAGACTACAAATTAACTTATAGAAGAAGTGACAACTTGGAAGTAGTAGGTTATTCTGATTCTGACTTTGCTAAATGCAAAGAAGACCATAAATCTACTTCTGGGTATATTTTCATGTTAGCTGGCGGACCAATCTCTTGGCGGAGTCATAAACAGAAACTGACCACAACGTCTACTATGATGGCTGAATATGTTGCCGTTTATAATGCAACCTGTCATGGGATGTTGTTAAGGAACCTGATCAGTGGACTCAAACTCGTCAACTCAATCTCTAGACCATTGAAGCTTTACTGTGATAACTCAGCTGCTGTAACTTTCTCGAACAGTAACAGTTCGACTGGCGCTGGGCTGTATCTCGACACAAAGTATCTGTTTGTACGCGAAGGGGTTGAGGAAAATGCTCTTTGTGTTGAGTACATAAGTACACATGACATGCTAGCGGATCCGATGACCAAAGGTCTTCCTCCTAATATATTCGTAGGACACGTGTCGAATATGGGGCTTACAAAAGACTTAATTTAATAGCATTGTTGTACTTATTGGTCATTATTATTTATTAATGAAAATTTTCCTCCTTATTCAGATTTTGTTTGTCTATTATATACACCTTATGCGCATAACTGTGTTGGACATTATTATAACAAAATTTGTCTTAGTTAGTCTATCATTGCTTATTCAGTTTTGAATTTGAGTCATAGTTTGACTAGTGGGGGTCCTGAGTAGATGTTCTTCTCTACGACTGTACTTATCAACTATGATTTCGGTTTTAAACAAAATGAGTATTATCTCGTACGGACTTATCAATACTCATAGATAAATGAAATCTGTGTATAGTAAATATTCGATGGACGTATTTACCTTACTGATATGATGACTGACGCTAACTGAAATCTGTGTCTAGTAAATATTCGATGGACGTATTTACCTTACCGACACTATAGATTTCCCATTAGGTGATCGGAACTAAAGAGAGCTTATAATAAACACTTATTAAACACCAGGGACTAAATGATAAATACTCCTAACTTGAGTATCTATAAAAGGGGACATAATAAACCCTTAGAAGGGTTGGTTCATTCTTCACCTTTTGCTATCCCAAACACCTACAAGTGTTACTCTCTCTAAACGGTTCTAATATAACCGTATTACCATCCTAATACGATCATCTCATTCTGGGAATCATGTCTAACCTATTCAACAACATCCCAGGATCATCAGGAGGTAATTGAATAACATGAATCAATCTTATTTTAATCCAACATTAGCAGCTAAACAAGAAAGTATACATAGAAATCGAAACATATCAAGGCATTGTTTGTCTAATTTTCATATTGTTGTATATTAGGCAACATGTAAATACACACGATAGCAACGGGGCGGGTTTAGCTCAATATTGTACCATTGATAATGTATTTACATTATCAATGGTACAATATTGAGTCGTTTCTAAGTCACATGCACACTATCTTTGAATATATTTATTACATAATAATAGAGTTTTTTATGTTTTTTTTTTCTTTTTCTAGAAATACTAGCATAACAAAGATTTAATATATAAATTGAATGCATAACATATAATAAAATTAGAATATAAATACTTTATAAATTATTTTGTAATAAAAAAAGATTGGTCATTCACGGGAAATTTCTACTTGGCTCTTAAATATTTTTTAGAAATATAAATATTAAATGGTGTATTGGTTATAGGACATTACAAATAACATTTATTAATCATAAATTCAGCCATTCATTTATTTATGGATTTCACATTTAACTATTTTTAACACATAATTATATATCATATTACATCATAGTTTGAGATTAATAAAATATAATTTAATATATATTACAATTCAGTACATATAAGATATAAGTGTGTATGTGTGTGTGTTTTGATGCATTGTTTAAAGAAAAAGTCGATTTATATTCAAAGTAAGATGTTTTTGTTCTTAAATTTTATGAAAGTTTAATAATAAGATGCATTTCTATCAAAACATTTATGCGTTTATATGAAAAATAAAGATAAAAACGAGGATGTCTTTTGAGAAAAAATGGATGCTTTTCGTTCCTTGGGAAATTTTTTTCAAAAGAATTTATAATTTTTTCTTCGTAAAAGGGTTCTAAAAATATATAAACAAATTCCCCGAAAAACATTTGAAAAATCATGTGTTTTTATTATTTATTAAGCGATTTTAAAATATTTTTACCGTTCTCATTTTAAGAAGTGTATTAATTTGATCCCCCCACACACACACACATATATATTGCCTTTTTGGATAATGTGAACCTTCTCATTAAAACTACCCATCTAGTGAGGCGGAAAGTTTTTTTATGTGGAATACATCCATATCTTTTCATTTTAAGAACACATACCATATCGATGAGTTTAAATCTATGCCTGGCTCCCTATATGCCATTTGCAAAGCTCCTCGACATATCGACGACCTTCGTGGATGGCGTATGAGGAGCCAAGCATATTACACGTCTTGAACTTGTATCATCGACATGTGCTCTCAACCTTCTTTTCAATCATTTTATTGTTGTGGAAAAACAAAAGGATTGATGAAAAAAAAAATTAGCTCAAAACATAATGTCACTTTTCAACACTTAAGTTGCGACTCACTAAATTTCATAACATATTAGAAGAGCATTTATAACACAACATACAATCTAACCCGACATTTACATTTAGAATGGCGAGTATGTTCATTAGTAATTGATCAGTATACTAAAACCATTTTCCGTGTTTTACTTTTGGTTTAACAAAGACTAAAAAATCAATAAAACATTTGTAGATTAACAAAAAGGTTTAAAAAACATTTGTAGATCAATTATGTACATTTTACATGTCATTATGCTAAGAATACGATATAAAATATGTCATTTTATGATACATCAAAGACTCACTCTAGTTTAAACCGTTGTAAATATTTACCTTCTAACTATAGAATGTGTTAAGCACATGGAGTTTGAATAACTCTTTGGTAGTACATTTTTGACTCGGAAAATGATGAATGTAAATTTTCTAATCATGTACTTAAAAAGGTCAAAAAAAAAAAAAAAAAAAAACGTTAATCTCAAAATCCATATGAATTCTAGATTTAGATATTAGTGAAATTATCCATAATATTTCACCTCCAAGCTGATATTTCATCTGAATTGAAATTTTTATCTTACTCTAACTACTTACCAATCTTTTATATCTTTCACCAATACAATAAATCATTATCGATGTTCCCGAATAATGAAATACTACATATAAAAGTAGATGTTTTTTTCCTCTTCCCTTAAACTAATTAGGAAATTTAATTGGGTAAGTTCTATAGTTACAATTAATTCGTTATTCCCATCTCTATCAAAAATATGTTTCCTATAATAATATATAATGGTGATCCCGAAAATACAATAACAAAAATTTATTTACTAATATGTCAATTGTAATTGTTATATGCAACATTCTAAATAACGCGTCATGACGCGACGAGAAATTACGAAAATATATAAGACGTCTTTGTTAGGCGTGACAACAAAAAAACGTGGCCATAGCATGCCTTACGCGAGTTTTTTGTAACGTGTTATGAAAATTTAAAAAAAAAAAGTTTAAAAATAATTAAAAATGACTATAATAATTATTTGATTGTAAATATGTGACTATATCTTAGAATATATATACTTAAATGTTAAAACAGATTTTTTAATATTTATATAACTTAACAATAATAAAAAAATATATATAAAACATATATATAAAATTATAAAATATATTAATTTTTTTTATTCCATTATCGAAAAAATATCATTTTTAGTCATTTCTTAGAAATCGCTTACCACCCGCCGCCCACGCTGGGAAAAAAGTTTGGTACTACACAAAGTCGGCTGTCGCTTTCCACCAAATCTATCAACTCACCTCCAACAACCGCCACTGATTCTATTTTTAATTTTATTATCATTTCTCGACATTTAAGATCTGTTATCTATATTTCAAAGATCTATTTTGTAAGTTAATTTCTTCGTTATTTTTTAACTTTTTTTTTTATAATTTTTATAATTTCTTTTTTAATTTTGTAAGTTATTCATTTCAGTGTAATTTGAATAATAAGATTTGTTTAGACAGTTTGTGTATATAATTAATTAATTAATGTTAATTTTCTGTTTTTTATTTATTTTCAGAAAGCTAAGTTGTGGAATTTTAGAATGAACTTGAGTCTATGGTCCGAGATCACAACATCTCCGTGTTTCGAAAGATCGAAAATCGTAAATATAAATAAAACTTCAGTTAGGGCCAACAAAGACAATATACAAGTGTCGTCTAGTCGTAATGCTCGAAAGGTGGTGGTTTCGAGTCAATATGTTTCTGGTGAAGTGGAAGGAACGCATTTAGTCGGAAAGCCGAAACAGAAGCTGGAATTTATAAGGACATTGTTGATTGACAATTACGACAGCTATACGTATAATATATACCAAGAGTTATCTGTTGTTAATGGATGTACGATTTCTATATCTCTTAGCTAGTGTATTTATATTTTCCGCTTTGCGTAACTATATAGGCAATGCAGGATTCATCTGTATCTTTTTTATGGAAATACTTAGAATTATAACTTAACTTTAGCTGCATAGTGTACTGATCCTACCCTTCGACCTCGTTGCATTTTAGCTCAAAACAGAAATTATCTGAACAAAAAAACATACATCTCGAGTTCTGCATCTTCGTTGTAGTTTGATGAAAGCAGTTTTTCCTCCGTCAGGGCTGTGTAGTTATACAAAATCATATTAGAGTGTTGCCACTAGTAGTCTCACCTTATATAATAATGTTGAACGAGATACTTTTTTTTTGCTCTTGGTGAAATTTGGGGCATCTGTTTGCTTTAATTGTGGAATACTATTTGCAATTCAGATTCCCAGATCTCCCCCTCCCTGACTATATTGCCAATTTACGCATGCTTTTTGCATATCCCGTGATCTACATTTCTCATTGAAACCATGAAGCCTCACTTGCTATATAAGATATGTATAAATATGGATTTTACTTGTATAAGATATCTACGCCTGTATATATCTAATAACCTGATATATTATCGAAAGCTTGCTGTGTCTTATTTTTTATGTAAGATAAATCATGAAAGGCTGGGACTACGTCTCATAAATTTTCATGTTTTCCAGTACCTCCTGTTGTGGTGCGCAATGATGAATGGACGTGGGAGGAAGCATTTTATTACATTTATGAAGAAAGAGCTTTTGATAACATCGTTATATCACCAGGTCCAGGATCACCAGCATGCCCGGCTGATGTAGGTAAGGCACTCCATTTCGTATATGCACTACTTATAATCATTAGATTTGCTAGATTGACAATAAAGTCTCCGCACATGTCAGTCCACTGGTTGTTGCTGGTAATACTTTCGGTCTTTTGCTTACTTTGCTATAAGCGGCAGTGTAAGTTAAGTTATCTGCTTCAATGGGGAAAGTGAGTGACCTTATTTTCTGGGACTTAACAGGGATTTGTCTTAAGTTGCTGCTAGAGTGCGGAGACATTCCAATCTTGGGTGTCTGTCTCGGACACCAGGTATTGTTTCAAGCTGGTTGTTATATTCTTTTTTCGTTATCTTTCATTTCGTTTTCAGTGAAAATGCCTAGTTCAGATGTTGATTTAAATTACAAAAACTTGCTTTCGTGCATGATTTCTACTTCATTTTTATGTACTCTTGGAAATTTTAAAACATGGGTATTTTTTTTACTGTTTAAGCTTACATTTGCGACACTACCTCTTTTATGAATGATATTGGTGTTTCCAAATTATCATACAAAGAAACTGAAGTTTCTTTAGGCATTTAAACATGAAACACATATTCACATGTTGTTAATAATATTGAAGAGATGTTTTGCTATGTGAAATGAGGCATCATTTTTAATATCCCCTTTTTAATTCAATAATATTTTGACTGGCATCACAAGCTCACATCTTATTCAGACCGGCGAATCATTGTGCAATTTGTTTGCCTCGAATATTGTAGTAACTGTTTGTTCTTTATGATTATTCGTCCTAACTGAATAGCACATTACTTGTATGGCTTTTTATAGGTTGAACTGTGTTTTCATTCGCTTCAATGATTTGACAGGCCTTAGGATATGTGCATGGTGCAGACATCGTCCATGCCTTTGAACCCGTGCATGGACGTTTGAGGTATATAAACTGTAGTAGTCTGGATATACCTATATGTTTGATTCCTAGAGATGGTAATTCGACCCATTTACCTATATATTGGGTATGTTTGGGTTTTGCTTTATCTCAAGCGGGTAAAATAAACAATAGTAGGTAAAAAGGGAATGGGTCAAACGTGTTGAAAGTCGCCCATGGTCTATTTTGAATGCATACAACCTCCCCCAAATCTTATATTTAACGATTTGGATTATTGTCGGATGTTTTTGTAATCATAATTAATATATTTATTATTTATAATTTGTTAACAGTATGGACAAAAAAATGTTTGCATATCAAACAGACCCGACTCAAACTATTTTACCAACTGCCCGACCCGTCTATCTTGCCACCTCTGTTGAGCCCCAATCATAGATACTGAACCGAAATGTGCAATGGCAATGAGAATTGCATTTTTTTTCAACATCATTTTGGCACATGAAAATGACGATCATTGTTATATATTGTTCAAACATATTCTTCTCAGTATCGGCTCGTAACACTCTTATTAAGTTGTCCTTGAGGTTTGCATGGTGATTAATTATAGTTTTTTGCTGTTGTTAACTCCATTTCTCGTCTTCAGTGAAATCCAGCATAATGGATGCAGACTGTTCCATGAAATTCCTTCTGGCAGAAATTCTGGTTTTAAGGTCAGTTTTAAGTATATGAGAGATTCAACATCTCTGAAACGATTTTCATGACTCTCATTAATGCCTTTACTCCATATAAATGATGTATGAAGGAAGCCCTATAAATCATTAAAGCAATGGTAGTTCATGGACCATTTTTATCATTATGGTTTCTGATTGGTGCAGGTGGTTCGATATCATTCCCTTGTGATAGATGCAAAATCACTTCCAAAGGAACTGATACCTTTAGCATGGACATGTTCAACTGATAATGTTTCCTCTCTGGTTGACCACAAGTCCGACCTTGATTCTAATGAAAGTCAACTTGACCAAGAAAGCTCTCCTAGTTCCTTCTCTAAAGAGTTCAAGAACGGAGGTTTTTCATGGCATTCAGATAGCGTTGCAGGTATGGCAGATAAGAAAGTTCTCATGGGCATCATGCACTCCACAAGACCTCATTATGGTTTGCAGGTGCGCCCTGATCTTTTTTTGCGTTACCAGTCCTCTCATATCTGAGCTAAATCGAAATTTCCCTTAACTGCAGTTTCATCCTGAGAGCATTGCCACCTGTCATGGGAGTCAGATATTCAAAAATTTCAGAGATATTACTGAAGATTTTTGGAGCCGAAAAGAATCATCCTCCTTCAGTGAGAGGAAATTACAGTATAATGGTAAACTACTACTAATAAATGATCCATTTACTCTATATCTTTATTTTTCTATCCAGAATTTTTAGTTACCATTGTTCATTGGGTTGGGTTGATCCATAAATACTTTTTCGTCCATTATTGATAGTTAATGTGGATTACCAAAAAAATTGAATAAACAATTTAGGAGGTTGTATTTGTAGAATTTGGACCTGCTGACCCGTTTGCTCCATTTGACAGTTCTCTAGTCGACCCCCTTGAGATGAAATAAAACCTGAATCTACCCATTCCTAAGTAAATGGGTCTAAAATGCCACCTCTACTAGAAAACGGAGTTTGCACTGTTAATCATTGGTTTGGTAGTTGGTTTATCTTGCAGCGGGTTTGTGTCGCATATTGTATTATTAGCACTGAGCAGTAAACTTTACTTAGCGTGCATGCAGGTGGGAAATGGAAGTTGGCAGTTCAATGAAAACCCTAAAAGGGCGTATCTGTCTATTCTCGATAGAAACCATGTGAACGTGTACAAGCTGGTAAACTCATCAAATATAAGAAATGGTATCAAGTTTTTAAAGTTACAATGGAGGAAACTAGAGAGTTTATCTTGTCAAGTTGGGGGGGCAAAAAACATATTCCTTGAGTTATTCGGAGATGTGAACGCTGAAAACACCTTTTGGCTGGATAGCTCCTCTACTGAAAAGGTCTTATTTTTTGCTTTTAAACTATGGTTTAGAAGTTTGGCAGCAGATCTTAAATTTATAGCTCAGAATCATTGCATAGTTTTGATGCTAGAACCAAGCGTCTTCCATTCCATGTACTACACAATCTGTAGATATGTAATAGCCACGTAATTCATTACATCACGAGGCAATTAAATAATGAAGATGCATTCTCAGTTAGCTTATTATACTACGCTCCCAGGAGCATCATTTTGAATAATTTTAAGGAATTCAGTTTTTAATATTTCTCGATATGTATGCTTATTATATGCAGAGAAGAGCAAGATTTTCATTTATGGGTGGAAAAGGTGGATCTCTTTGGAAGCAGTTAACATTTAAATTGTCGGACCCAAGGTTTGATTGAAGATCACTTATGTTTTTTAGCTACGGTTATGTATTTAGTTATCGTTGTGTAAGGCTTGATATACGAAGGTTCTCTTTTTCAGTGATGTTACATGTACAAGTGGAGGTCATATTTCAATTGAAGATGCTCAAGGGTTATCGACAAACACAGTTTTGGACGATGGTTTCTTTCATTATATGAATATGGTATGGAGGACAACATGGACCAACCTCTTTCATGAAACAAACACAAAGTGTCTAATATTTAAGTTTTTCCTAACATCTCGTACTTGTCTATCAGGAACTTCAATCTATTCATTATGATGAAAAAGACTATGAAGGATTACCGTTTGAGTTCTATGGTGGATACATTGGCTATCTTGGGTATGTAAAGTTTTGTTATTGGACCAAGAGGTGGCAATTTTGACCATTTACCTATTAATGGATGGCTCGGTCTTGGACTATGTTATATATCTTAACAGGTCAAATGGGTGAATTAAAAATGTTATATATTTTAGCAGGTCAAATGGGTGAATTAAAAATAAAAATAGCTAAAAGGGAAACAATTCAAATGGGTTGAATATCTCCCAAGTGTGTTTTAATGCATAAAGCCTTTTGAATAACTTTGTTAAAAGTTATGATTAAATAAAAATGAATTTTTTGAACCGAAAGTTTTTCGTACAAACCCAAGCAACCCATTCAAAAGTCCCCGTTTTGACCCGGAACCGAACCCGATAACCCCCCTGCCACCTCTAGTAGGAACGATGTCTGAGTCTTGGCTTTTTTCAGACTGGGGTTTCAAACTTCATTAACTTCAGTTTTTTACATGCAGATATGGCCTTAAAGTTGAATGTGGTGCAGTATGTAATCGTCACAATGCAGAAACACCAGATGCATGCTTCTTCTTTGCAGACAATCTTATAGTCATCGATCATTTCAACAATGACATTTACATTCTCTCTATTCACGATCAAACCACAAAAACAACAAAATGGTTGGATGATGTCGAGCAGAAGCTAAACGGCTTAAGAGTTCCTGCTCCCAAAACTTCGTCATCTCAAATTTTTGTCAACAGCTCTGTAAAAACCGGCTTTCTTTCTGATAAAACCCAAGAGCAGTACATTAAAGATGTAGAGAAATGTCAGACATTTATTAAAGACGGAGAAAGCTACGAGTTGTGCCTTACAACTCAAATGAGAAAGAAAATAGGAGACATTGATCCTTTAGGGCTTTATCTCTACCTCAGAGATAAAAATCCTGCTCCATATGCGGCATGGCTTAATTTTTCGAAAGAAAAATTAACTCTCTGCTCTTCTTCCCCCGAGAGATTCTTGCGCCTAGATAGAGATGGTATTCTGGAAGCAAAACCTATTAAGGGTACAGTAGCGCGTGGCTCTACACCTAGAGAAGATGAGATGCTTAGATCACAACTACAACACAGGTATTTCATTGTCGGTTTGCATTTTTCTTGAATTAATTGCATAAAAAGACAACCAAATCTTGTCCATTTCTATTATAGGTAATTAACCTATTTTAGGCCATAATTGCACAAAAATAGTAACATACTTTCACCAATAGTTACCGCCCCTTCAATATGATCACAAGTTTTCACTTTTATACTTATCAAATTAACCTTAAGGTAAATTATGTTTCTATTTTTGGTAAAAGTAACTGTGAAAGTGCATTTTATGCTATTTTGCTCATTCAACTTTTATTTATTTATTTCCACTCTCATTCTTAGTCATTTGTCTCCTGTGTGTCAACAGTGAAAAAGATCAAGCAGAAAATCTAATGATTGTTGATCTCCTAAGGAACGACCTTGGTCGTGTATGTGAACCTGGTTCCGTCCACGTTCCCCATCTCATGGAAGTCGAATCATACGCAACCGTCCACACCATGGTAAGCACAATCCGGGGAAAGAAACAATCAAATCTTAGTGCAATCGATTGTGTCCGGGCAGCATTCCCTGGTGGATCAATGACGGGTGCACCCAAATTGAGATCAATGGAACTTCTTGATTCTCTCGAAAGTTGCTCCAGAGGCATTTACTCCGGCTGCATTGGCTTCTTTTCTTACAACCAAACATTTGATCTCAACATCGTCATACGAACCGTGGTCCTCCACAAAGGTGAAGCTTCGATTGGAGCAGGTGGGGCCATTGTGGCTCTTTCAAGTCCCGAAGAAGAGTACAAAGAAATGGTTCTGAAAGCACGAGCTCCCGTTAACGCTGTGGTGGAATATGAACATGAAACCTTGGAGCAGTAATTTAGGTGAACTTGCTTGGTATGGAAGTTATACTTGGGTAATACGTTTGAAAGATGGTCAACAGATAACGAAAATTCAAAGCACGATGGTTTTGCTCATGGATCTCGAAGATTATACTTATAGAAAATCGATTCTTATTATAGTGTTATATTTGTGTTTGTGATAATTAGAATTATGATGTGAAATGGCATTTACGAAGATTCTTTATTTGAACAAGTTTTGAATGGCCCGACTTATACGTGACAAGTTTTGGGGTTGTGACCAAGATTCTGTATCTTATTTTTGTGTAAAATTATATTTATTTACGGAGTACGAGACCTATTCTAGAAACGAGTATAACGAGTAGACATGGTGGTAAATGGCTTTATGTGGAACCCCAATCAAAAGGAAACAGATGTTTTTTGTGGTAAAAATAAAATACATCTAAGTTGCTGTTCTTTTGAACCAAAAGTTTTTCATTCAGAGGTGGTCCAAAACTCTGAATTAATATACTATGTTCTTTTTTCCTTCGTAACATCTGTTTTACTATATTAGTACTAAACTGTTGCATTTATAAACCGTCTTAAATAAAAACATTTATAAAAATGTTCAAACATAGTGGCAACATTTTTCAAATAAGGATAATATTCAAACAATATTTTCAACATTTTGCATTAATTGTGCCGCAAGTTGATCTCGACAATTGATCATATATTGTTGATCTGTTGTATTTCCATGTGGTTGAACCTCGTCCTCATCGTACTCGTCCCCATCTTGTACATTCTTGTTAGCATGTACTTCACCTCGATCATATTCGGAGAAAAAATCATCACTTAATCTTTCTTTTCGTATAAAATTATGAATAGCAAAGCATGCAATAGTAAATTCACAACAGGGACATCCTCAATTTGAAGTGTTGGGGTACTAGAAACCTTACGAGGTGCTACAGGTTGGCGAATTGAACCAGTTGCTACTGAAGTTTTATGTATAAAGTTGCACAAAGCTCGGGGTAAAGCAATGGAGTAGTTCGTAATGAAGTTGCCTTGGGATGTACCTACATCGGAAATTATATTTATTTTATTTCATTACTATAGTACACATTAAAAAACTAAATGAAAGGATAGTCGTAAACAAACCTTGCCAAAGTCTATCCACTCTTCTTCTGTTAGGTTAAAAGTATTTGTTTGAGCATTGTAAATATTCCCGGTTTTGGCCCTCAAATAACACCATCCAAAATAAATATATTTATGATAGTCGAACTTATTTTTCAATTACTGTTGGGTGGCTTTTTTGCCGAAAGTTTCCTCAAGTTTTTTTTTCCTAAAACCGCCCACGACTCAATTTTTAAACTACTTCCATTCCAATTGGTCATATCAATCTCTTCAATACACATCTCATAAAACCGCTTTAGTTGATCATCCAATAGTTTCAATCGGATATTTTCACCAATTTCTATACTAAAAGAGCAAAATATATTAATACCATGTGTATATCCCTAATTACCAAGTATACATATATGACTACGTTAGCCTAATTATACAAACCATAAAACAAATAAGCATAACATGTACAACAATTGTTAAACATAACAGTTAAGAAACAATTTTACAATAAAAAAAAAATACCACTACCACTCTGAGTTCATATTAGAAATGCCACTGTGTGTTCATCTTTATAAGAACATCATCCATACATATTAATAAATAAATTGTTACAGCAATCCCAATCCATACATATTCATATTACTTATTTGAACAAATTAATAAACTAATTGTCTAACATCAATTTCAAGATATAAAAATAATTAACAAAAGAAAAGTTCACATAAAAGTCAATGTAATAGTAGGAGTTTATATGCAATCGAAAACAAATACATATTAAAAAAAATTTATATCACCTAAATCTAACAAACAATCATCAATATCAATTTATATAATGAAATCAAATGACAAACCATTGAAAAAATATCAAAAATTACTTGAATTTAAGGATGGAAAACTTACTGGTGAATAGAAAGAGGTAATCCCCGTGAAAATCTTGGCCGTCTGAGAAGATTTGATCTCCGGTGGCTGCAACCAAAATGGCGAGAAGAAGAGAGAGTACAGGGAAGGGATGTTAGGGTTTTTTTTTTTGAGTGGGTGGCTGGAATAAAAATAAAAAAAGACCTAACCAGAGATGAAAAAGAGATATTTTATGTAGGGTTGTATTAGAGGTAAAAAAAGGTTTTTTTTTCTCTGGTTGAAAAAAAAAAAAACAACAAAATTTTTAAAACCTCTGACCGGATCAGAGGTTAAAGGCTATTCTGACTTTTTTAAAAAAAAAAAACAGCACCTAAGTCTCTTGTGCGAAAATTCACTTATCAATAGTATAAAACGATATTGCAAACGAAGAGAGATTTGCACTCTGAGTAAGGGATACTGTTGGTCGCCTTTCTTAAGATCTCCTTTGAATCCTACAACAAACTAATTGCGGAATAACTAGTATGTATGAGTAAACGGTGAAGAACAGAAGCAATAACCAAATGAATGATTCTATTAAGCTTACGTGTTTGTTTACAATCACGAATAGAACCTAAACACTCGATTACAAGACTTTAACACACAAGAACATCTAATTACGCTCACAAACCCTAGCTCACGTAACTCTTCTTGATTTGACAGCTCTGACAACTTTCAACAACCGCATTTATGATCCCGAGGCTGCTATTTATAGGCAGCACGGAATCCCAGACGAGTTACGCTCACGTAACTATCTGGGAGTGAGTTACGTGCGTAACTCTCCTAGTTACGCACGTAACTCATTAGTTACGTGGCGTAACTCAGTTACTTGACGTAACTTGTTTTCGTAAATGCGTTTGGACTTTACAACTCGATCTAATTACATTCTAACTCTACGACACGTTCAAATGAATACAATCTACAGACATTATGTTCCAACAAACTCCCCCTTGGATGTAGCTTGTATTCTTCAAAATTGTCTTGAACTTTTGGTGTCGAGAGATCGAGAGTTGATCCTTTAAACTTCACTGAGCTTCTACGGTGTACAGTCTGTAACCGATAACTTGCGAATCTTTCAGTCAGCTAATTTTCATCATTAAGCAACGCGGCTCCATGAATATCAGCTTCGAGTCCTTGACTTCCAGGAAGTGCTAGACTCTTCAAGATCCGATCCTTAACTTTGTAAAACCTGGCTTACAAAGACAAAACTGACCAAATACGTGTTTTTGTTCTTTAAACTGATAAAATTTCTCATTTTTCAGAAAACACGTGATAAAACCTTTTAACCATGAACGATACGTGACAACGAAGAAAATAAACATAGAAATAAAATATTTTTGGATTTTTGTTTGTTTTCTTAACCTAAAACCGAAACTCTTTTTGTGGTTTTCAACTATAAGCTATTCACACTACTTTAGCAACCTACAAAAGGGCAAATCTTTTTGGATAGGGATTAGTTTGCTTTTAGGATCATATCGCAGAAGTCGAATCACAAGAATCAGCCGATTATTAGTATATTTGTCCTCTTAAATACAACATAGATATCATACAAAAAATCTTCCGATTATTTAAATTACAACTGTTTATATGGATCCCACTTATATTTACACTTAGCTAAATCCGAACTTCCCTCAAAGCGTCATCAAACTTCCAGTATTTATTTAGGAAACCCGTCACCTTATTCCTATTTAGTAACTACTCTAAGTATTGAAAAAGCATACATATAGTATAAAGTTTAAGCACTTATGCATTTTTCATAATTAAAGAAGCTTTGCTTTTTCCTTTTTTTTTTTTTTTTTTTTTTTTTTTTTTTTTTTTTTTGAGCTTAAAAGCTTTATAGACTCGTGAACTCCTCCCTCTGTCTTTGCCGTTTATCAAGTAAGCATCAAGAGTTACGGAATTCTTATTTGACTCTACTCTCCCCTTTATACTAACTGCAAGGAAACTATGATTTCGCAACCTTATAGAATCCAGGAGCGCCTCAAGGATACGAGTTTTACTGTAATTATTTATAACTCTTCACCTTTATACTAACTTCAAGGAAACTATGATTTCGCAACCTTATAGAATCCAGGAGCGCCTCAAGGAATTTTTGAGTTTTTAATAATTACATTAATAGAAAACTCTTTGAGTTTTAGAAAAAACGATTTATTTTATTTTTTGATTTTCTCTCAATTTTTCTTTTCCTCGCTTTTTCGATTACTCTCAGATACTTATTTATATATATATAATCCTATGGTGACAGATTCCAGGCACACCGTAAGTTTTCAGCTTATCACTGAGATGAACAAACTTAACCGTGTTACCCATTAGAAACAGGTTCGGAAAATTGTTTATATGATATTGGCCGTACCTACTAATACATCGAACAAACACTTATGATTCTAAGTTTTAAAATCCGCGATGTACTATCATTTCCTAAGGTTTTCACAAACTTTCTCCCCCTCTTTTTATGTTTTTCTTAATTTTATTATTTTTATAACTATACAAGTCCTAAAAACTTAAAAAGAAAAGTTTCGAAGTCACGATCAAAGATTTAGGTTTTTATCATTTGGACACTTGACACTCAATTGAGATTATTTAACTTTGACTCAATGAGATTCAAAAACTTTAGACTCATCCGAGATTATTTAACTTTAGACTCGATGAGTTTCAAAACTTTAGACTCTTTTGAAAAGAGTTTTGCATTTAAGCAAAACAGGTTTTGTTCGAGTTCGCAACTGTTATATGTTGCGAAGTCTAAACGCTTTAAACTTAATATATAATCATGTAAATTAAACTTGAAAGTAGAAGTTTGAACGCAAACCGGACTACATAACTCAAATAGGAATCAAAAGCCTACCGAATCATGCATCACACACATTACAAACAAACACTCAAGCAAAATAAACATATATATATCAAAAGATGTTTACAAGAATTACAGACAAAAGAATATAGTTTGAGCTGGAATAAAGAAATACCAAAAACCAGCTAACACCCTGCAAACCACAATCTAAGCTGCTTCTTCGGTCACTAATGGCAAGTTCTGCGAATGATAACCCTTTTCGACGCAAATGTGAACCACATGCGAGAAGATCATGCCAAAAGATTTTTCCTTCTCGACTGAATAAATCTTCTTCTCATTAAGCCGCTTCAGATCTGCTTCGGAGAGGCAGAGAAGATGGATAGGATCATAGATCCTCAGTAACACCTTTCCACCTTTGGCAAACACTACTGCCTCCCGAGTATTCTCGTTCACAAGCTTTCCATAAAAGATGTCGGATCTCAACTGTTTGTAGAAAAGCTTGGCCGCATCCGAGGTAAGATTTGTTGGATCCATATCCGCTAGACGCTTCAACTCATAGTGAGGGAGAGAGTTGAACGTAGCATACTTCATCAGCAGATATTGCACCCCATCAATCCGCAGTAAGACGAAGTAGTCGGTGTTATCGATGTAGCGCCATGCAAGAATGAGCCTTTTGCATTGGCCTACAAGATTGCAGCCGACCATAACACCAAGTTCGCCAAAGACTGTGTGATCTATCTTCCGTCCCCGGCTATCAATGTAGTGAATTGGAATCTGCACGGGAGCGGAAGGAGCGGAAACAACTGGGGGCACTGGTTCTTCAATTTCTTTAGACTTCTCTTTTGAACCAGAAAGGGAAGTAGATTTGTCTTTAACACCGCCTTCTTGTGTTGCGGTGACTTTCTTTAACCGAGCTGAGTCCACCTCGTCCTCGGAGTCCTCAAACAAACAACTCCCTCGGACCACAGAGGCAGCATCACCCTCTGGCATCGGCATTGCATCAAATCTGGGTACTATACCAGTAGAACCCTGTGCAGACATAGTGGGCCGAGCTAGCTTGGGTGGAGGAGAAGGTGTACCTGCAGTAAACAAAACAAGGGCAGGGTTAGGGTTAGTGGACTCCCCCTGAGTGGGAGCGTCCGTTGCAGGTGGATCCTGATCCTTAGCAGGACCGGAGGCAGATTCGCCTTGATGACCCGGTCCTGAAGGATCCGCTTGCCCCTGATCACCGGAGCTCAGAAGAGAAAGAGCACCGGCATCACCACCATCATCGGGTTTATCTTGATCATCGGTGTCATCTTTCGGTTCATCGTCCTTCGCCTCATCGTCAGCCTTATCTTCTTTCTCAGTTTCATCCTCATCTTCGTCGTCCTCATCTTCATCATCGACTTTCTCCTTTTCTCGCGCACTCAGCAGCTCATCAAGACGATCATTGAAGATTTTATATTCTCCCCGAACTACCGAAACATCATTCTCAAAAATTTTAAACTTCGTCTCCAATGAAGCAATCTTTTTATCTCGAGCCTTCACTTGACCTTCGAGCTGCTTTATCCTCTTTTCATGCTCGTGTAGTGAACCCTGGAAGGTAGCGAGCTGAGTCTGCATCTGACTCACCAGATCACCTAAACCAACTGTGATCTGCGGGCGAGAAGAGCTGCCTAATGGAGTAGAGGTTACCACTGGTGGAGTGAATGTGAATGTAGGTGGTGGAGGAGGAGTAGTGATAACCGGTGGAGGAGTGGTAGTAGTGATTGGAGGTGGAGGAGCTGTGGTGGTGGTTTGCCTTGACCTCTTCACCAAAGGTTGTTCTGGAGGAACCTCTGGAGAAGTAGTAGAGGGATGTGGGCGCTTGCTCGCTGAGATAGGTGAAGATGGCCCAAATGCACCAGGTTGAAGACCCACGAATTCTGCTGATTTCATCCTGACAGCACGAACTGGCTTGGGAGAAGGAACAACAGCTGCCGGTTCCTTAAACTGTACACCCTTGGTGACCTTTCCCTTACCTTTAACTCCCCCTTCGAGAGCGGTACCCAATAAAGCAACCCCTGCCTTCGTGGCTTTCTTCAAGAGCCGATTATATCTTTCCTTATAATCCTCGACTGCCAAAGTCTTCTTGAGAACTTCCAGATCACAGAGTTTTTGCTTCAGCGTCTTCGCGACATCGGAGATCTCAACAGTCTCCTCCGATTCATCGTCACTATCACTGCTCGCATCATCGCCTGAGGCAGGAGCTTCTGAATCAGATTCATCAACAAGATTAATCTGCTGCTTTCCTTTACCCTTTGCCCTTCCTGACACACCCTCAGATTCAACGACCTTCTTCCCTTTACCCTTTCTCTGTCTCTTACTTGTAACATCCTCAGTCTCGGTAGCTACCGACTTGGAAGATCTCCTAGATCTCGTCTGCTTTGGGGAGTCGGGAGTAATTAAATCATCAAAAGCGTTTTCCGCTGGTGTTTGAAAATCAGCGTCAATCAAAGCACCCTGAAGCTCCAGCTCATCTCCCCCTTTGCAGTCAGCAAAGACACGGGGGTTTATGTGCGTTGCCTGCCCGTACGGACCGTCATAAGCAAGATCCGGTAAGAGGTAATCAATCATCAAGGTCACAAAGCGAGGGTATTGATCGAATGTCCGCTTCTTATCCTCCAGATTCCAAAGCATATTGTTGAGTATAAATCTGGAGGTGTTGTACTTATGATTGAAAACCAGAGACACCATCAAAGATTGGCCCTTTCTATCCAGGACATCATACCCGCCTTTCCACTTAGACATGCACTGAATGAGCGTGTGCATGAGAAAGCGGTAGAGAACCGGCATCTGAGACTTCAAAAACTGGAGAGAGTCTAGACGTCCAGTGTATCCCATCTTCTTGAAGGAGCCAAAGATCACTTTATCTGGCAGTACATCAGTAGCGTCAGCAGAATCATCGAACTGAAGAACCGTTCTGATCACCGCTTCAGTAACTACTGCTGGAAGTCCCCTAACCATGGAATCAATGGAGGGTGGAGACACCGTCGTATTTATCCTCGCATTCTGCCAGAACTCAGTAATAAGATCCAGCTTCAACTTTGGATCAACTCGGAGGGCATAAGCTATCGGGCTTCGAATCAAGTAGTTGATAATCCCTTCGAACCCGGCGCCTCCTTTCACAGCAGAAAATAGTGCTACCGAGTTATGTCTCTTGATTGCAACATCCGTCTTAGGTGCCATTCTACACAAAAGACAACAAAACTCGCACAAAAGTTAGTATACGCACAAAAACTACTAAAAGACATTGTAAACAACATCCTAGACGTGCATAGACTATTTTTGGGTGAAATTGGGTTACGCTGCAATCGTTAGAATCAATTACGTTAAGCAAATTGAATTTGCAAAAAACAGACGTGAATCTGTTGAACAATTACGCGCCCGTAACTGTATAGTTACGTGCGTAACTGGTCTTACGTAATAGATTTTTGAAAAATTTGGGCAACATAACTGGACAATTTATCGGTCGAGAACAATTTTCTTTAACAATTACGTGCACGTAACAAGGAGTTACGTGCACGTAACTGGAGTTACGTGACAATGAGGAACAAGTGATGTCAAAGTTACGTGCACGTAACTTGGTAATTACGTGCACGTAATACAGAGTTACGTGCACGTAATTACGAATTACGTGCCCGTAACTGGTCCAACCTTTCGTTTTCTTACGCTCAATAAAACTCAAAATACGCTATGGTTTTTATCTTAAAATCAAGTCATTAGCAATATTTCGAGTCACATTAGTCTTTACACTACATCACTTTGACAATACATGTAGACAAATCGCGGTTAAAACCTAATTTTTAGGTTAAAATCAAAAATTTCTTTAAACCATCGATTTTGGCCGAAAAACAACAATCAAACACCACCATTATACTCGGAAATCAGTAAATGATGTTTAATCATAATCATTTTCATGTTTTGATGGTCAATTTTTGGTTTTTTTAAAACTAAAATCCCATCCCGAGACAAACAGCAACCAAACACCCCTTTAAAATTGAAATAAATTCAAGATATGCATACCGTGATGATTAGATGAAGATTCCGAACAAGAAATGATGAAAATCGAGTGAGAATAACGTGGGACTCGTAAAATCGTCTTGAGAGAGAGAGAGAGGTTTTGAAAAGAGGGTTTTTGAAAAGATGAGTGATGTAACAGTTATTCAGACCCTTTATATACCCTCTCACTTTCTCAGTTACGTGCACGTAACTGGGAGTTACGTGCCCGTAACTTCTGAGTTACGTGCACGTAACTTCTCAATTACGTGCACGTAATTCTCAATTACGTGTTGTGTTTTTTTCGCCCGTTTTCTCGATTGTAAACTTGTTTTAATTCACGTTTTTAACTTTAAACTTTTACCGAATAAAAGAAAACAGGTTTTTAACCTTTAAACTCTTTCCATGAGATAAAAATGATTATACACTCAAACCTTTACACTTTATCTCGAGATAAAGAGCCTTTACACTTGACGGGAAGGCATGTGATCAGTCGAGCATGTTTAAGCACTCGGAGCCTTCCAATCGTCAAGAATTAATCCAGAAACCGTCTATCCAGGAGGACGTGATCCATAATGCGTATGTAAGCTCATATGTTTCCTCCTGTTACTGCAAATCACTTAAAAAACACGAGAACCGTAAAATTGAAAAGAAAAGCTATAAACCTAAGAAAAGTTAAAATCTTTTTGTATTTTTAATTTTAAGGGACTTAGATATTAAACTACAACTTAAACCAAAAATCTTTTTGAATTTTTTTTTTAATTTTAAAAGAGTTAAGTATTTACAAAAATAGTGGTTCGTGTCAAGCGATTTCTAAAATGGTGAGACGGTTTAACTTGATCAGTTCTTCAAATCGCCCCTTGTGAAAAGCTTTAGTCAAAAGATCGGCCTTTTGATCCTCGGTGGCGATTTGGAGTAACGTGATCAAGTTCTTATCATAGCAATCCCGAATGAAATGAAAACGAATACTGATATGTTTCGTTTTCGAATGTTGCACCGGATTGCGTATGATGCACACTGATGCCGTATTGTCTATGTTAATGGGGGTGCGAGAAACAATCAAACCATAATCACGTAGCTGATGCTGGATCCAAAGAACCTGAGAACAGCAACTTCCCGCTGCAATGTATTCAGCTTCCGCAGATGATAAGGATACCGCGGTTTGCTTCTTGCACTGCCACGAGACTAAACGCGATCCAAGGAACTGACAGCCACCAGTCGTGGACTTCATGTCAGAATTGCAGCCCCCATAATCTGAATCCGAATACGCCGTCAACTCGAAGTCTTGATCGTCATAGGGATACCAGAGACCCAGAGTTGGTTTCCCCTTGAGATAACAGAGAATCCTCTTCACGGCCTTCAGGTGACATGCCTTAGGCGCAGCTTGATAGCGTGCGCACAAAGACACGGCAAAAGTGATATCCGGACGAGACGCTGTAAGATACATGAGTGAGCCTATCATCGATCGATACAGTTTCAGATCTACAACATCATCGTGGAGTGCTGGACCAAGTTTGTGATTGACCTCGAGAGGAGTGCTAACCGTTCTACAGTCTAGCATCTCGAAACGAGTCAATATGTCTTGCACATACTTGGTCTGGTGGATATAAATTCCTTTCTTCGACTGCTTAACTTGCAAACCCAAAAAGAAGTTCATTTCCCCCATTGCACTCATCTCGAACCTTGACGTCATCAGCTTCTCGAACTCTTTACACATTGAGTCATCCGTAGACCCAAAAATGATGTCGTCGACGTATATCTGGACCAGCAGCAAGTGTTCATTCCTTTTCTTCGTGAACAAAGTTTGATCAACTGTACCTCTTGCAAACCCGTTGTTTGTCAAGAAGTCAGAGAGCGTTCCATACCAAGCTCTCGGGGCCTGGTGGAGACCATATAAGGCCTTGTTTAGCTTAAAAACGTGATCAGGATGTTCGTAATCCTCGAAGCCCGGTGGCTGAGCGACATAAATGTCTTCACGTATATCACCATACAGAAACACACTCTTCACATCAAGTTGATAAACTTTGAAACGCTTGTGGGAAGCGAATGCAAGGAACAGCCGAATGGATTCCAAACGAGCAACCGGTGCGTAGACTTCATCGTAGTCTAGACCTTCTACTTGTTCGAAAGCTTGAACAACTAAACGGGCTTTATTCCTCACAATCTCGCCTTTATCATCTTTCTTAATCTTGAATACCCACTTCGTCTTCAATATCTTTTCCCTCCTTGGAGCCTTGACCCTTTCCCACACATGCAACTTTAAGAACTGTTGAAGTTCCTCTTGCATAGCTTCTACCCAGAACGGATCATCTAGTGCAATGATGACGTTCTTTGGATCTATTTGGGATAGAAAGCATGTTTCGAAGACTTCCAGAAGTGCGGGACTTGCCACGAATTCATCCAGGTGTGCAGGACGTTTCTTTTCTCTCACTGATCTCCTCGGAGAGATGACATTCTCAGCCTCATTTCTTTCTACAGCACCTTCATTTTCTTGTGCACCTTCTTCCTGATTAATCACATTTTCCACGACCTGAGTTGGAATTTCTGCTTCATCAGAAGGTGGAGCTGGATTTGAGACATCAGCATTAGAAGGATGAGGAGCACTTTCGATGTCATTAGATTCCTCTTCATCAATTTCTTCAATCTGAGCTGCAGAGTCTTGAAAATCACTTTCTGAATCGTCTGATACAGCTTCTGATGCCTCTTCTGATGCAGTTTCTGATGCAGTTGTGTAGACTGGTGAATCTGGCCGAATCGGAGCTTGTTAAATAGCTGGAAGATCAACGACGACCTGAATCGGAATCGGAACAGATGAAGTGGACGGTGATGCATCTTCACTTTGAGTGTGAAATTGATTAAAGAACGTATCATCAATTCCTCCCCCTTGCATCACGACCGCTTCATTTCTTGCAACCGGAATGGAGGCACTAGGATAATCAAGGTTGAAAGACTGAAATAACGAGTCATAATCGAAGAAGTGTTCCGGACCATCACCAGGTGTAGATGGAGTATACCGAAAGCAAGTCACCTCATACGCTTCTTCAATTGTACCCGTGGTCTTATCAAATACCCGTCTACTTGGAGACTCTGCCGAATAACCGAGAAAGTATCCAGGATGCGTCTTTTCACCAAACTTGGAGATCCTTTCCTTGGTGATCATGATCTCACAAGGGCATCCGAATGGCTCGAGGAATTGCAGATTCGGCTTCCTTTTATTGATCAGTTCGTAGCTCGTCTTGTTATGACGTTTGACCAAGGAAACCCGATTGAGAACATAGCACGCCGTATTGACTGCTTCGGCCCAGAATGATACTGGCAGTTTAGAATCCGAAAGCATTGTACGAGCCGCTTCGATGAGAGTTCTATTCTTCCTTTCTGCAACTCCATTTTGTTGCGGAGTTCGAGGAGCGCTGTACTGGTGAGAGATACCCTTAGATATACAAAACAGCTCCATGTTGTTGTTCTTGAACTCCGTGCCATTATCGCTCCGAATAGATCTGACCTTTAACTCGAGAAGGGTTTCTAGTCGAAGAAGGAGAAACTTTAGTCGTTCAGCTGTTTCATCCTTCCTCGCTAGGAAGAAAACCCATGAGAATCTCGAGTAGTCATCCGTGACCACCAAACAGTACGATTTGCCTCCCTTACTCTTTACACTTACAGGACCGAAGAGATCCATGTGAAGTAATTCCAGTGGAGCCGAGATGGAGTTCACAAGCTTTGACGGATGCGATTTCTTATGGTGCTTCCCCTTTACACATGAGACACATGAATCGTTCATCGCAAAGCTCATCTTGGGAACTCCGGTAACAAGCTCGTGCTTCACCAGATAGTTCATCCTTCGAAAGTTAATGTGCGCCATTCTTCGATGCCACATGATTGACTCCCTCTCCGAAGCTTTAGACACCAAGCATAGATGTTCCTCGCTTGATGTAGCTTTAGACATATCCAGATAGTAGATGTCGTTGACTCTCGGAGCTCTTATCACTACCCAGGATGGGTCAATCACAAAACTTTCACGCAGAATCATACACTCTTTGCTTGTAAACAGCGTAGAGAACTTCTCATCACACACTTGTGAAACGCTGAGAAGATTATGCTTTAACTCCTTAACGTAGTTGACATTTTGGAAAGTCACTACGCCGTTGGAGATATTTCCCTGTCCCGTTATCTTGCCACCCTTTTCCCCCGCAAACAGAACATTGCCACCATCAACCTCAATGTGATCGGTCAATAGATGACAATCTCCCGTCATGTGCCTGCAGCAACCACTATCGACACACCAAATATTCTTGCCGCTCGGTCGCTTAGATCGCCCCTGCACATTAAAATAGAGGATTAGTTTTGAATGGGGACCCAAGCCTTAACAGACTTGGGTCGTCCATTGACATCGAGAATGACCACATCAACCAATTTTGTGTTTTTCTGGTAGTTGGTTGAAGTTGATGTGTCATTCTGACGTTTAGGTGACTTTTGTTTTTCTTTAACAACTTCAGTCACGACTTGTTTTGGCCCAGTCTTGACTTGGTCTGAAGAAGAATCAACTTTGGAGATTAGTCGATCCTTCTTAGGGGATGCTTTGCGTTTCAAGATTAATCCTTGCAAACGTGGACATACTTTGGCAATGTGGCCCTCGTTTCTACAGTAGTAGCAAGTTCTCGGATCATTTGACATGTCCATATGAGTCGGAGAAGTTTGAATCTTCTCGTTTGGAATTGCTACATGTGACACGTGTGGAATACGAGGTGGTGCCATGGTCTGTGGAGCTGGTCGAGAAGTAGTTGGTCGGGACACCTTGGGAGGGAAATTTGCAGGCTTAGAAGAAGAAGCCACTCCCTTAGTGAAAATCGTGGACATAGGGGTTTGAATAGTGAGAATAGGTTCCTCAACTTTTTCTTTACCCTTAGACGTAGATTTTATGGATTTTGACTCGGACTGCTTAGAGTCGGATTGTTTAACAATCCGTTTTCCTTCTCGCACCTGAAGTTGTTCAAACTTCTTGTCCATCTTAGTGATAAGACGGCTTTCCAGGCGCTGAAAGACTTTCTCAAAATTTTTCTCTTGATGGTCAGTGAGGTGGACGTCTTTCAAGTCCTTAAGGTCTTTGGACAGGTCTGGGCGTGTTTGAACGACTTTAGACTCAGTGTCACTGATACTAACTTCTGGACCAGTTTCTTCGGCTTTTGGAGCCTCAGAGGTCAAAGAAGCAGATTGAGCTAACTCTACGGACGAGCCATCGACTGGGACTGGGGTGAAATTCATTGGAGGGGGCATACTAGAATACCCCAGTCCACCCTTGTCCTTTGTGTTCGTCCGTTGAGATTCGATCAATTGAGCCAAAATCTCTTTAGAGTTTGCAATTGCAGCTAACTTTGCCTGCAGAGTATCAATTTCACTCTGTTTCTTGGCAACATTTAATTTTTCAGCTGCAAGAGCATCAGAAAACTCTTGGATTTTTGAAATGTGTCGAGTAATAACAATTTTTATATCAGAAATTTCAACTTGTTTTTCTTTCTTAAAAGTAGTTAAAATTATGTTTTCTTTGGACAAGGCATCATTTTTTAGTCTAAAATCATTAACCTCAACACTTAACTCTCTAGCCGTGGTACTCCATACAGCGAGCTGGGCCTCTAGCTCGCTGCAGTTAGTACAAACGGGTGTAAAAGGATCGATATCTACCTCAGGCTTAGGAGATGTAGCATCTGAAGTAGAGGCCATGTGTACTTTCGCCACGAAAAAAATGTCGCGAGAAATCCGTCGCGAATTAGGTGATTATTTTTGTAAAGTGTAAGTGATAGGTGATTATTTCTGTAATTTGCTCAATTACACCATTATAACGAGTATTAAATTACCTTTTTATAGAGTACCCACTCGATATACTTTTGACGGAAAAAAAAATCGGTTTTTTTTTATTTATTTTATTTAAATGTTTTTATATTTTAATATTGTGTTTTAAATATTACGATTTATTGTTATCATTGATTAAATCAGTTTTTAATTAGTTTGATGTCCGTTAATACGACTTTGAATTGGCAAAAACTGACCGCGTCGATTTTGGCTACCATTGTGAGTGGTCTTTCTCATAAACCTATATAGGTGACATACATAAAAGTGTGTATAGATAAGTGACTTTAATGAGATAATTTAAAACCTAGTTAATTCAACATATCATATTGCAATATTTTTTTTTTATCTTTTTTTTTTTTTGTGTGATTACTAATATGAATGAAACTTGATACTTCTTATCTATGATAAATTTTTTATCTAATTTAAATTATTACTTAGACATAATTAACTAATTTTCTTAAGTCTAGCTCATTGGGAATGTTAGAAAATATAGAACCCAAATGGATGGAATGTACCTCTAGCTAAAGTTGAAGAAACTAAAACATATTGGAGAAATTGAATTTTTAATATATAGTAAGATCAAATTGATGATGTTATTAAAGATTATTTTTCATTTTATATCTTTTTACAATACATAATTACATTATCTTTTTAATTCACATCTCCACTAAAATAAAAACACTCAATTTGGAGTATGATTTACTTTATTGCTATTTTAAAATCTCCTAATAAAAAATATCAAAACATGTGTATAAACGTAAAAATGTATATGTTATTATAACTATAAACAACATTTGTATAAACATAAAGATATATATGTTGTTATACGTATAACATTAACCTTTCATATTAACTTAAAATCTATATAAACATAAAGTTTACGATTTAATTTTTTTCTTTTTCCACACTATCGTGAAACAATAATCTAATTACCAAAACGTAGAAAGAAAATTAACTTACCTAAAAAAATGACCTAATAAATAGCGAACCAAACAAACTTAATGAAGTTGGTTTGCCCCAATTAAACCTAAACTAAAACAAGACAAAATCCAAATGAATCAATACATGTTTACCCAAACATTAATGGCAAGACATTAGTATTTCCCTATCTAGTTTTTAAAAATTGAAAAAAAAAACCAATAACATGTGGTTTGGTCCATAGACTATAGCTAACTCTTTTAACTTATATGAAAAAAGTTAAAAGAAGTTAAAGAATGGTTTGACAATTTATTAACAAATTATATAATTTTGACGCGTCATAGATGGAATAACCCAATATTACCCTTTTATAAAATCAAAACGAAGCCTTTAAGTCTCACACGTTGTGGTGGAATGAAAAACTAGTCGAATATATCAGTAAAAAAAAATAAGAAACAAAATTAAAACCAAAAGAACAAATCGGGTTTTAGATTTATAAAAAACCGAAATATTTAGTTTTGGTATGACTCGAAAAAACAAATAAAACCATTTAAATATAAAATTAAAAAATAAATAATTATTATAATTATACATTTTCTTTTAAGCTAAATTTATAATAAATAATCTTTAATATATAATAAAAAAGGGGCCTTAAATACCACATGGCGAAATAAGGTCCGTTAAATGGATTAACTTCTTTGATTTCAGCCGTTAGATCAGATTGATGATGTCATCAAATATTATTTTCAATTTACACCCTCTGACAATACATAATTACATTTTCTATTTCATTCCATCTTCACTTAAATAAAAAAAACATAATTCTAATTACTTATAAATCGCTCAATTTGAACTATGATTTACCTTATTTTTATTCTAAAATCTCCTAATGCAAAGTATCAAAACATTTGTATAAACGTAAATGTGTATATGTTATTATAACTATAAACATGTGTAAACGTAAACATATATATATATATATATATATATATATAGGATTAGGATCCTATAAAAAGGATTTTAAAATACAAAGTATAGGAAGGAAGGAGGAGGTGACATGTGTCCAAAAAGAATTAGGTCCATATAAATCTCATTAAGGGTAATTTCGGTATTTTACACTCCTTCTTCATCCCTGTCTTCTTATTCCAATCCTACCCTAATCCAACACAACCACTTTCCATTTTCCAATCCTACCCTAATCCAACACAACCACTTCTTCTTCATCCCTGTCTTCTTATTCCGGCGACACCACTGCCTTCTTATTCCGGCGACACCACTGTCGCCTTATTCCGGCGACACCACTGCCTTCTTATTCCAATCCTACCCTAATCCAACACAACCACTTCTTCTTCATCCCTGTCTTCTTATTCCGGCGACACCACTGCCGCTGCTCCGGTAGCAGAAGCTGCGACGCCGGTGACTTCTCAGATGATGATAATAATAATGGTGGACGCCGCCGTTATCGAGGAAGCTGCGCCGCCGCTGCTCCGGTAGCAGAAGCTCGCTTTACGCCGTCGTGCCGGACTTCCGTCTGTATATCGCCGGAGTTATGTCAGGTATTGATTGTCACTTTACATTGTCATTTCATTGCTAAATTAGGTCACTTTTATACAATTTTGAGCTAGGTTAAAAATTGAAATATATTGTATCAATCTGAAATATTAGGTTAATTAATTGATGCAATTTTATACTTCTATTTAATTTCATAGAATCAGATATGTGAGTTTTCCGGCGACTGTGGCGGCAGTGAATTCCGGCGACTGTGGCGGCAGTGAATTCCGGCGACGGTAGCGGCGGTGGATATATCTAATTTTTGTTGTAATTTTGATGCACAAATATATATCTAATTTTTTATGCACATGTTTTGTTTTGGTGGATTGAGTTTTATGCACATTGTTTTTTGTTATGCACATGTTTTTTTAATCCACATGGTTTGTTTGTTTTGGTGAATTGATTGTTTTGTTTTGGTGGATTGATTTTCCGGTGAATTTTCCGACGGTGGATATGTTTTGTATAAAAAAACTTACGTAAAATCAATACACACGTTATTTTGATAAAACCGATGCACAAGAAAATCGATGCACAAAGATTGAAATAGTTATGCACAAAGATTAAAAAAAAAATGAGAATTCTGGAAAATGAAAAAAAAAAAAAAAAAAAAAACAGATTTCTGCAAATTACCAAAAGGGCATGAAAGTTCGAAAATATTACCAAACTGCCACCGCGTTGACTTTTTCAAACCCCCTTTTTGTTGACTAAATGAGTGGCTCACAATCCTTCCTATCCTTTTTATTTTAAAACCTTTTTACAATAACCCACCCCTATATATATATATATATATATATATATATATATATATATATATATATATTATACGTGTAAAATTGTTTTCTCATAATAACTTAATATCTACATAAAAATAAAATTTATGATTCAATTTTTATCTTCATCTGCGCTATTGCGGGACAATAATCTAACATAATTATATAGCAACGCTTTCTAGTTTGGTATTTAGCTGTAATAGTTTCCCCTTCGGCCTTTTAGCTATAAAATAAGTTATTTAAATATGTAAACGGTTCTTAGTAATTTTCACTCCTTTCATAAAATATATTTATTGAGTGTAAAATTTGATGATTAAGTCATTTGATTAATCAACCTTTTGAATAGATATGTTTTAAAAATTATCTTCAATTTTACTTTCTTTCTTTTTTCCTTTTAAACTTAACTTTATGTTTGAACGTTTGTTTGTAATCCCAAGACAAAACACAAGCACCCCCATATACAACAATATTATCAAAAGTAAGAAAACATTAAATGACATTATTTAAAAAAGAAATAGAATATACCGTGATTTACAGTGGTTGCGACCGAATGTTAATTAACTTGTCATAATCCACTTTTCACCGCTAAAGAACGAAACCACTTCACTTATTCATTTCACAAATGTTATAAACTACACCAACACTTGATCCTTTTCACCAAGAAAGGAATCCAACCCACTTACACCCCAACACTAACTCTTTACTATTTATATTACATATAAAAGATTCAACCTTACTCTTTTATAACTCTTCACTAAGCTTTGGAGGCTTAGAAGAATTTTCACTCTTTAAATATTCTAAACTTACATCATCACACAAACTCTTCATTAGTTTAATCTCCTCCATCCATTTTCCATAATTCTTATTCTTATAGCTAGGGTGAATCACAAACCAATCTTATATTTACTTGACTAATATCTTTAATCTTTTTTTAACACTTCATGTTACCATCACAAAATTATTCGTCAATCCACCATAACTAGCTCTTTAATCTAGTACCACCACCCTAATCTTGACACTCAAGTAACTCATTGAAAATAGACTTTATCATAAAACTTAGCTACAGTTAACCAACAAGAGACTGTTTGTTTCGACTTATATAACAAATTTATAAACTTATATAATTTTTTATAACCTCATTTTTCAGACTTATGAGATTATTAAGTTTTGTAGAACCAGAATACCGTTTATTTCGAACAAAAAATTAAATTACATACAATGTAAAGAAATTACAGAAAATTGTAAACGAGATTACTGCCAAGGCTCGTGATAAACACGATTCCCTTAAAACAAATTTCGCTTATATTCACACGAATTGTTTCCCAGGGTACAATGACAAAAACAGCTTATTACGAAACTGCCGGAGCAAACAACTTGCCTGAAATTCAATCGGAAATATCACAGTGAGATTAATCGGAGAATTTGGGTGTGTTATTGGTGTGTCAGTACTGAGCCACGAGGTTCCAATTTATAGCCTAAAACAAAAAGTTCGTGGTTAATTCAATTCAATGACATTAAACCTAAATTAAACCAAGATCTGTAACTGACTCAAAATGGCGTTACTATTAGTTACGCTACGTAATTGTTAGTTACGGTACGTACATCATATTAGTGACATCGGTCACCATGGCAGCAAGATCCATGTAATCATTCACCATATTAGCTTGACGGGGATTCTCCCGTTTTGGCATCTTGCAGCTCGCAGTTCTTTGACCCGACTGATCACAACCCGAAAACTTTTCGGGTTTTTCTGCATGATTAGCAACGGTGTTCGCAAGTGGTGCTCCCACAATTGGAGTTACCGTTACAGCGGATGTCATGATCGGTGCAAACATAGTTGAAGTCACAAGAGGTTGAGTCGACATTCTGAAATTCGCAAATTAAAGAATTAAACAACTCGCTTTATAATTGTTAACAAAAAATAGTAACAACAATAATAATCTGTTTATAACAATACAAATAATCTGTTTTATTGTTATTTTTCCAAAACCCGTTATGTTTTTACAAAACTGTTTTAAATTGAGTCCGCAAAACCGATTTTAGTTACGTAACAGTTACGTTAACGTAACTAACAGTTACGCTACGTAACTAACAGTTACGTGACTAATAGTTACGCTAGCGAAACTAACAGTTACGCTACGTAATAACAAACGTAACTGACTAGCGTAACTAACAGTTACACTACGTAACTAACAGCTACGCTACGTAACTAACAGTTACGCTAACAAATATACCCAAAACGTAACTAACAGTTACGCTACGTAACTAACAGTTACGTTGGAAAACAGCTGTTTCAAAAAAGAGTCGAAACAAAACTCGTTTGAGTCCAATCTTTTCTGATTATAAACGGTATTATAAGAAGAAAATTTGTTTTAAGATTGTAGAACCAGAATACCGTTTATTTTGAACAAAAAATTAAATTACATACAATGTAAAGAAATTACAGAAAATTGTAAACGAGATTACTCCCAAGGCTCGTGATAAACACTATTCCTTTAAAACAAATTTCGTGTATATTCACACGAATTGTTCCCAGGGTACAATGACAAAAACAACTTATTACGAAACTGCCGGAGCAAACAACTTGCCTGAAATTCAATCGGAAATATCACAGTAAGATTAATCGGAGAAATTGGGTGTGTTATTGGTGTGTCAGTACCGAGCCACGAGGTTCCAATTTATAGCCTAAATCAAAACGTTCGTGGTTAATTCAGTTCAATGGCATTAAACCTGAATTAAACCAAGATCTGTAACTGACTCAAAATGGCGTTACTATTAGTTACGGTACGTAACTGTTAGTTACGGTACGTAACTGTTAGTTACGCTACGTAACTGTTAGTTACGCTAGCGTAACTGTTTCGGCTACGTTAGCAACGTAACAACAGTTACGCTACGTAACTATTACGCTAGCGTAACAGTTTGTTACACCCGAACACCCATCTTTAGGTGTCGATATCTTATTCACCTTAACTCCGTTTTGGACGTATAATATATCGTTGCAAAGCCCTTTCTAAGGGCTACACATTTATATTAAATACTTTCGTAAATATTAAATATGCTTCACTTTATATACGTCCAAAGTTAATAAAATTTATATTTTCATCAATATTTTCCAACTAATTTTATGCTTATTTAATGTGATAAGCTCAAAACAAGCAACCCCCAAGTAAAGACGAAAATGAAACGAGTTAACTCATTGGTCCATAGGAGTTAGTCCTGGTGGTGGTAGAGATAGAGTTGAGTAGGTGGCTATGCCCTCCCACCAACCCCAACCGAGATAGATACATACATACCCTCCTTACCTACCATCTATACATACATACAACTATATATATATATATATATATATATATATAATTAACACACAGAGAGAGACCTAATCACAGCTGTTTTTGTAATTCGAAATGGCTTCTTCTCTCTCGGTAAAACCTTTTATCGGAGCTATATCTTCCGATGACCTCGGTTCTCTTCGTCATTCCGATCTCCGGTCAACTCTTTTCCAAATCTCAATTCCCCGCCGATCTCGTCCTAGAACACTAGGTATCTCTCCAATTTCCTCTTATATTTCAAATTCTTCATCTCTTATTGCCTATGCTTGTTGTATATTCAGTTTTCAGTTGACATATATATTTAATTTCAAGTATAATTACATTTCTAGATCAATTTTACATGTTATTTTGCAATTATTAAACAAGCCGGATGATTTTCAAAGTTTAGGTATGTAAATTAACACTTTGCAACCACACATATTTAAGGCAGTTGCGTGTTACGAAATATAGTCCAACTAAAGACCAGACTTCACGCCTGTGCTTTGCTATTAGCAACAATATATAGATATTTTCCAACAATTAAGTTGTGGTATTTGATTTTCTACACCGGATCATTTGGATTTCACCTACATATGATATTATATTCAAATTGCTGTCTTTCTCAAATAGACACCTACGCACCATCATTGAGCAGAATAATCATAACCTGCAACTAATTTTCAAAGTTGGCCTATGAAACTATGATGTTTAAAATAAAGGAATCCCTCAACGTCTTTCATTCTTTCTATGTACCCTGTAACTTGCCTTTCGACACAAGTTGTTTGTAACTCTAGTTTATTTTTGGTTAGGTGTAGACAATTTTATTCATTGAAAGTTGGTTGGAATCACTGTCTTGTTATGTAAATTAAAGATGGTTATATATGCTTGTGGTTTGTAGTTTTATCTAAGTTATTCAACTTATATGCATTTGAACAGAGATAAAGGCAGTTGGCAGTACATATGGAAACTTCTTTCGTGTTACAACCTTCGGTGAATCTCATGGTGGAGGAGTTGGTTGTGTGATTGATGGATGCCCCCCTCGAATTCCCCTTTCAGAGGCCGATCTACAAGGTGATCTTGACAGAAGGTATTATCCTACGTTCCTACTCCTCATTCACTGCCACTTTTAGTGTGTATAAATTTTAATATGGAAGTGGATGGATATTCGTTTGCCTCTTTTACTTACTGGTTTTTCATTTGCATCTAAACTCTTTCTTATATAGGAGGCCAGGTCAGAGCCGAATCACCACACCTAGAAAAGAAACTGACACAGCCCACATATATTCAGGTGTTGCCGAAGGTTAGTTTGTACCTAAAACTTTTTTACACCATGACGATCGTTACTTATAAGATTATTGTTAAGACTCTGCCTGTTTCTTTAAATGCAGGATATACCACTGGATCTCCGATTATGATTAAAGTACCCAATACAGACCAAAGGGGAAAAGTGAGTACTTATGTAATATTGGATAGAATACGATACAGAAAGATATTTATCGATGAACATGCTACCAATAAAATATGCCACATGTAATTGAAGCTTTCAATTGGATAGATCTTAGAATACTATAGATGTAGCTATATACCCATACTTGATTCATAAATGATCAAATATGTACACGCACATTGCTAATATTTGTTTGTAAAATTTGTTGTATATTAACTATTGTACCTATCAGGATTATACCGAAATGTCAATGGCTTATAGACCTTCGCATGCTGACGCAACTTACGACTTCAAGTATGGTACTAGATCAGTGGAGGTACCCTTTTTTTAATCCATATGAAATATGTCAAGGCTCTTCCCCGTCAATACTTGAATGCTCACTGTTAAAACACGTTGATGATTGTAGGGTGGCGGTCGATCATCAGCTAGAGAGACAATTGGGAGAGTTGCTGCTGGCGCTGTTGCTAAGAAAATTCTCAAGGCATTTTCTGGAACCGAGGTATGTTGATTTATGTTTATATATGTCTACGCACACATAATTTTCATATTTAAATAGAGCATCCCGTTAATATATTACATGTTATTCTTACTTCGACTGATCTTCAGTGTGGTTAATATATGCATTTACCAGATTCTCGCGTATGTATCTCAAGCTCACAAGGTTATACTTCCTGAGGACCTAGTGGATCATGAAACATTGACCCTTGAACAGGTAGAAAGTAACATCGCTAGGTGCCCACATCCTGAGTATGCAGAGAAGATGATTGCTGCTATTGATGCTGTCCGAGTGAGAGGCGATTCTGTTGGCGGTGTTGTTACCTGTATTGTCAGAAACCTTCCACGTGTAAGCAAGCTAGCTCTGTTTTACTGTATTCACCTGCTCACACTTCCACATCTGTGATTGCCAATTGTATATCTATATGGCAGGGACTTGGTTCACCAGTTTTCGACAAACTTGAAGCTGAGTTGGCAAAGGCGGCTTTGTCGTTACCTGCAACCAAAGGCTTTGAGTTTGGCAGTGGATTTGCAGGTATTTCAGCATGATGTTTCCTTCAATATTAAAGGTAGCAAAATGGACGGGCCGGGTGGGTTGGCTAACTGGTTTGGATTTAAACGGGTCATATTTTAGTATAGATCGATACGAGTTTGGTTGACCCACAAACACTTTTTATCAGTTCTATCGATTTTTTATATAAATTATTAGTTCGTTAAGTATGATTACAAAAAGGATATTATTTCAATAATAATTTCAGTTTTTGAATTTTGATTTAGGATTTTGTATGCCAATAAGTTAGACTTTGGAGTTTGGCCAACTTAAAACCTGGTTCGACCCATATGACTCATCAATGATTAAATGGGTCGAAAAATGCAACCTTTAAACCAGTAAACATGTCATTAACCAGTTCAAATGAGAGAAATTGTTCTACTGGTTCTCAATGAGGATTATGTGTATCTTTTCTGATTGTTTTCCGAATGATAAAACCCTAGGTACATTTTTGACCGGTAGTGAACATAATGACGAGTTTTTCATGGATGAACATGGACGGGTCAGGACAAGAACAAATCGCTCGGGTGGGATTCAGGTATATTATCCAACCTCTCGTCAGTTGGTTGTGAGAATCCTGGGATAGTCAGATTGTAAGTAGAACATGTATGAAGTCACCTCTATTAATGCTTATTTTCAGGGCGGTATATCCAATGGGGAGATCATAAACATGAGAATAGCCTTCAAACCAACATCGACAATCAGTGTAAGAAATATATTTTTCTGTGCATTCTGATGCTAATGCCCTTTTTTAAATATATGTATTAAAGGAAACATACTATTGAATTGTCTACAAATAAAGTCAACCATCGGGTAATTGCTATTGGACGATGGTGTTTAATCTTTTATAAAGATGAAATACATTGAAACCTTTTTAGTAGTGCTCTACGTACATCCATTGCTTCTAATGCCAACTTAACTCTATATGTAATGATACGCAATAATTTTTACGGAAATAGTTTATTATGTGTAACTTGTAATAGTAAACTTGTTTGTACATTTTGATTTAATTTCTTCTTCCAGGAGAAAAAAACCTCCTTTTTTGTTTGTTTCTTTTCAATTGTTAAAGTTAAACCATTTTTATAAATTTATGTTGTAATGTCATGCAGAGGAAGCAAAACACAGTGACTAGAGATAAACAAGAAACAGAACTTATTGCTCGTGGTCGTCATGATCCCTGTGTTGTCCCAAGAGGTTGGTACCTAATTTCAAAACTCTTATTTTTCTTTTTATCCCTCATTGCGGTGGGCCTTTGTTTATTGTTTTACATAGTGCATTTCCTCAATCTCCGTAGAAGGCATTGTTTACGTTTAGTTATAAGTCAAGTTTCTTTTCTTCTAGGTTGTAAAATGGAAGGGTAGTTTTTTGCTACTGGTCTGGTTGGGTTGGGTTACCGAAACACTTAAACCCGTCTCCTTTTTTGGTACTGGCCTGGTTGGGTTGGGTTGCTGAAACACTTTACGTGCCTGTCCCGTCCATCCTTCTACTGTTTTAGTAATATATGCAAATGCATTTGTTTCCACATTGGGTTTACTTTTGTATGGATGGTGGTGCAGCGGTTCCCATGGTAGAAGCATCAGTGGCTTTGGTGTTGATTGATCAGCTACTTGCACAATACGCGCAATGTCAGTTATTCCCCATCAATCCTGATTTCCAGGAGCCTTTGCAGCTGCCGAAACTTGAACAGAGTGGCATTCCGCTTTAAAAAATCGCAAAACTCAACAACCTGCCCTGAAAGAAAAAGGCATAATTATATACCATTTTGTAAACCTTTGTATTGATATGCAACAGTAGACGGTGTTATATTTGTTTGTTAAGTTACTGTTAAGAATTTGACTTTGGATGGGCATTAGTTTTGGCTCGTATAAGGCATGTTATTATTTTTGATTCGTTTCCTTGAAAAGAGTTATGAAATTTTCTAATAATTGAAAATGTTTTTGTTTTCATCATTGTATTATAAACAACATTCATAATTGCAACTCAAATATATGAAGGAAAAGCCGAGCGTTGTAATGTCTATGAATATTTACGATTATGAATATTTACGATAAACATAATCTCTAATCATCAACTTTTAAGTACTCTCACTATATGTTTATATGATATTTTCAAGACGTTTTCATTAATGTAGTGAAAGTGTCCATTATATAATGAGGATGACTCAAGGGTAAAGCAAGTAAAGTGGTCGTTTTACGATTTTGAAGGCCCCAATAAATTTATATAGTATTTTTTTCCGTTACATCCATTAGTAAAAGCATAGAAACAAAGATATTTGTCATACAAAATGTATAAAAGGATAAATTTATTGGGGCCTTACAACGCTCATGTTATTGACACTGATAACAGTATTCTCATGCTTGGTGCTTTAATGCAGGATTTACGACTGGATCTCCCATCATGATTCAAGTACCTAATACAGACTAACGGGGAAATGTCAGTATTCATCGTGTATATTACAGTACAAACATGTCGGCGTGCTTAATTCAACTATTAAATATTTACATGAATATTATTTTCTTCGCAGGATTATAGTGAAATGTCAATGGCGTATAGACCTTCTCACGCTGATGCAACTTATGACTTCAAGTATGGAACTAGATCAGTAGAGGTACAAAATCTTTTCTGACTACGTATGAAAATATTTTTAAGTAAGGCTCGTCCTTGAGTTGATGAATGCTCACTGTAAAATATGTTGAGGGAGTCTAGGGTGGCGGTCGCTCATCAGCTAGAGAGACAATTGGGAGAGTTGCCTCTGGCGCTGTTGCCAAGAAACTTCTGAAATTATATTCAGGAACTGAGGTGTATTGAGTTCTGTTTATATTTGTATACACACGCAATTCTCGTACATCAGTTGAGCATCCTGTTTCTATGTTTTCCAGATTCTCGCGTATGTGTCTCAAGCTCACAAGGTTATACTTCCAGAGGACCTAGTGGATCATGAAACATTGACCCTTGAACAGGTAGAAAGTAACATCGTTAGGTGCCCTGATCATGCGTACGCAGAAAAGATGATTGCTGCTATTGATGCTGTCCGAGTGAGAGGTGATTCTGTTGGCGGAGTTGTTACCTGTATTGTCAGAAACCTCCCCACGTGTAAGTGCTACCTACGATTTCCGACACACTCCCACATGACCACATCTCTGATTGATACTTGTATATCTACATGGCAGGGACTTGGTTCACCAGTTTTTGACAAACTGGAAGCTGAGTTGGCTAAGACGGCTTTATCGTTGCCTGCAACTAAGGGCTTTGAGTTTGGCTGTGGATTTGCAGGTATTGCAGTATGAGACGTCTTTCAGTATTGGAGATTTAGAGGTATCAAGATGGGTGGGGTGGCAGGCTGGGTGATAGTTCACCTTTTAGCATAGGTCGAAACAGGCTGAGTGAGTTGACCACCCGCAAAAACAAGAATTTTATACTAATAATGTAAATCTTTAAAGAACGATTTGGGAGGTTGTATGCATTTAAAATAGACCTTGAACGACTTAAAATCGCCTTGCACTATATGACCCATTCCCCTTCTAGGTAACTTTTTAATATGTCATTAACAAGTTGAAATAAATAAAAAAAATGTCCGCTAGGTGCTATTTGTCTTTTATTTTTTTTATCTTTTAACATAATAAAACCTTAGGTACCTTTTTGACCATTAGTGAGCATAATGAAGAGTTTTTTATTGATGAGCATGGCCGGGTCAGGACAAGAACAAACCGCTCGGGTGGGATTCAGGTATATTTTCCAACCTCTGATCAGTTGGTCAAAGCCAGAAGTAGTCAGATTGCAAGAAGAAATTGAATGAAGTCACCTATGTTTATGCTTTTTTGCAGGGGGGGTATATCCAATGGAGAGATCATAAACATGAGAATAGCCTTCAAACCAACATCAACAATCAGCGTATGAGTGTTATATTTTTGTGCTTGTGATTCTGGTGCCCAATCAGTATTTGGCTGTGCATTGTGCGGTTTAGGGTGTCTTATCAACTATTAAGAGTTAAGACACTAACAAAAATAAAGATTCATTTCAAAATGTCAAAGATAAAGAAACAAACCTGAAATTTGAAAATTTAGCCGAAAATGAAATGGGTCAAGCTGGGTAAATGGTTTAAAAAAACCAAAAATAATGGTAGCAAAACCAAACCATTACTTAACCCGTTCCATTGGCTCATACTGTCCATACCAAAAGCTTGCACATTATTGGCCTATATACCCTAGAAAGCATCACTGCAAAGTAACTGTGATTTATTTTGGTCCACGAGACTTTTCTTTTGAATATAGGAGGTACTAACATTGGTGTTACTGGCATGTGTAAATAATGAATTACTTTACTTTGTATGCACTATTAGAATAGGGTTCAGTTCAGTTCAAACGTCATTGTGTATTTAATAATTCTATTTATAATTTTCCGTGCGAGAAGCTGTGTTAAGGGGGTCAAAAAGTGTCCGGAACAGCTTATTGGTTATTACATTTGTATCTGTATATGGATTTGTTTGTCTTTAATTGTTAACGTTAAACTGCTTTCTTGAATGAATGGTGTAATGTCATGCAGAAGAAGCAAAACACAGTGACTAGAGATAAAAAGGAAACAGAACTTATTGCTCGTGGCCGCCATGATCCATGTGTTGTCCCAAGAGGTTTGTACCCAATTTCTAGAATTTTCATGCATGTTACTTCTTCACTGGGTTTGCCCATTATTTATGGTTTTTACATTAGACATCTCCAAAAACTTTGCAAATGACTTTCCTTAGGTTTTAATGGTTGATAAATCATGATTCATTTCTGTTGGTGGCATGTTGGGTGTGTTTTGTAACTGCTCAAAAGAGGTAAAAAAAATTGGTATCGGTTGGGTTTCGTTAACTTTAAACACTTTTATGTGCATTTTTTTTTTCTTATAGATTATTAATATGTTATTTATGATTACAAAACTTTATTATTTCCGTTAATACTCAATGATTTAGCAGTTTTGATGCTTATATCACACTTTTAGTGGGTTTCGACCCATATTACCCATTTCCTATTTAACTACGGTATTTTTTTTGTTTACCTAAATGGACCGACAGAGGTAAAATATAACAAGTACCCTAATCAGTCATTTCATAGCCTTTGGCTCAACTACTACCAAGTGTTTCTTTAGAACATTATGGGTTTCTTTAGCTCAAACATATAGTTTTTGTAATATATGCATGTGTATCAACTTTGGATTTACTTTTATATGGATGGTGGTGCAGCTGTTCCCATGGTGGAAGCGTCCATGGCTTTGGTGTTGATTGATCAGTTACTCGCACAATACGCTCAGTGTCACTTGTTCCCCATAAATCCTGATTTTCAGGAGCCGTTGCATCCCTAAATGGCATTGCACACTAAAAATTCCCAAAACTTGACCATGCCTTCAAAGGAAAGGCCATTTTTTTAATAATAGTTGGCCATCTTAGATTTTTAAGTTACCGTTAGCATATAATCTTTGGATCGGCATTAGCATTTAGTCTTTGGATCGTCTTGATTTGTTTCCTTCAAATCAAAAATGGTTTTCTTTTCATCTTTTAATTAGTTTTTGGATAGAACTCATACTACAATTATTTTCAATTACTAAATCTTGGCTGAGATTTTTGATGAGAAATATCAAGTCTTTGGATATGGGATTACATATGTATGATGAATTACACGTAAAAGCAAGAACACTAGAGCTGATGTGGTTCAGTATATGAATGGCCAACGTTAATGTTTGAATTAGCTACTTAACGTTTTTCATTGAACACATGAGTTTTCATTGTTAAGTTTGAAAATGATTGAAATAGGGGATTATAAAGGCACCCATGCACTAAAAGCTTCACCAAGGCAAATCATCTCTACTAAAAAAAGGATCAGTAGCCATTAGGATGATAATTAGGTGGTTTACTCAAGTTTCTGGTTATAGCGGTCTGGTTAATCGGGGTTTTGAAATATTCAAGCGATTGGCTAACAAACTGCATAGTGAAAATAAGCTAGGTTATTGGGTTCGGATTAATTCGTTATGTGTCAGCATGATAATTATTTAAAATTTGTAACCGAATGACAAATCTCAACCTGATAATTATTGGGTACGGACTGTTTGTATTCGATTAGAGTGATTTTACTCACCTCTATATCTCATTAATGCTTTTCATGCATAAGTATTCACTTTGCACTAATCGTTTGTTGGTGCAAATATGAAAATGTGTCCTCTATCTTCTTTCACAAAACATAAAATGGGCAGCTTTTTGTTTACATTAAACTAAATTTATTTTTATATAAACTAATAGGTCAAAAATGCTAAGCGTGGAGACATGTAAATGAAAGGTTTGTTTGTTAATCATATGAAATATAAAAGTCCGAGAATGTCTCCAAAACCTCAAGATCGCCCTATCCTTTCGGCAAAGAAAATCATTTGATACATTATACAAGAATGATGTTTCTAATTTTAGTAAAAAACACCGTCTTTCTCTTTCTCACTTACCCTAATTATATGCCCGAAAAGAACATTTTTTTGAGCTAGTTCATGTTATGTTTCTCCCACAAAACAGGCTCATCTTCTTTCACCATCCTTGTGAGATTTGTTTTTCGCACTCATATCCGATTTAATATAGGGGAGAAACAAAGAAAAACAATCTAGTTACATTCCTTTTTCCCTTTTCGGAGGGGGCATGTGCATATCGGTAAATAGAACAACAAGAAAGGCGGAAAAATTACTCTACGAATCTGATCCTTAAAACGCAACCCATTCATTGAGGTATTTACATTTCTTCCCAAAAGTATGCTAATCTTCTTCCTTTTGTTTTCGTCATGTGAAACACATGCATCAAGACCGCATCATTGTTTATGTCATATAATACAACATTTCTATTACAAGGAAGGTTTTCGTTCGTAAATCTTTCGTTACCATGTGAAATATCCATGTTGTGTACAACTAATACCAAAATATTTTGAAAGTTTTGGTTTGGAATCTATCTGATTTAATGTTATTGTTTCTTCTTATTTAAGATGAAGATGATTTTAATTTATGTTTCTACTGATAGGATGATAAAGGTGGATAATAGGAAATAATGTTTAATTTTCAAATAAGAACTCGCCCAAATGTGGCAAGTTCTCCAACAGGCATGTCGGTTTCTCCAAAACCAGGAGGAACCGCAGGTTCTTCTCCTAGCGCTGCAGTTGGCGAGATCGATACACGAGCACCTTTCCAATCTGTTAAAGCTGCTGTCAATCTATTTGGTGAAGCATCACCAAAATCAGGAATACAAAGATTTAGAAAAACTGTTGACGAGGTATATAACTAATGTTACAAATTAATTAATCTTTATGTTGTGTTTTTATTTTTATTTTTAATTTCGATATTCGTATGTTTCTCGTATTGATTTTGTATTTATGATCTCAGAGGGTGTTGGAGAAGGAGACACAATTACATTGGACATTAAAAGAGCTTGACAAGTATAAAGAGCTTTTAAAAAGTGCAGAAAGTACAAAAGCACAAGCACATCGTGATCTTGAAAAGGCGAATAAGTCGTTGCATGAGCTAACTAATAAGCTAGAGTTGATAAGTGAAGGGAAGCAAGTAGCGATTGAGACAACGGAGGCTGCAAAGACTCGAACTAAAGAACTCGAAAGGTTAAAATCCACCCAAAACAAAGTTGTTATTAGTGATGGATGGAAAGAAGATGTTGACAAAGAAAGAAATCAGTATAAAACATCAGCAAATAACCTTATTTCCATTAAGCAAGAACTCACTAGCCTTAAACAAGATTTTGATGCTGCTTTAGAAGCTAAGTTGGCGGCTTTTCAACAGGCTGCAGATGCACAACATGCTGCCAAAGTCAACCATGAGAAAATGGTTCAACTCTCGAAAGAAGTTGACAACATGCTTGAAACTCTTAACCGCGTCAAACTTGCTTCTGATAAAGCTCACGAGGAACATGTAAATCTTATAGAAGAAAAAGAAGAACGAATAGAGTCAACAAAGAAAGCCAAGAAAGATCTAGACTTGAAAATTGAGTCATTAAAAAAGGAACATGAAATTTCACAGCTTAGGAGTTTAGGACAAAAGCTAGAAGAAAAGGATGAGGCGATTAAAGTTTTAGAGGAACAGTTGCGAGGAGTGCGTGTTGCAGATATGGAAACTTTAGAAAAATCTAAGTTAGAGGTAGAAGAAGAGAGAAAGAGACTTGAAGAAATAAAAGAAGAAGAAGCCTCAACTAGATCTGTTGTGGAAACACTAAAGCAGGACCTCGAGAAAGTAAAACGTGATATTAGTTTGTTGAGGGGAGACGACTTAAAACGAGAGCAACAACAAGCTGAATTAGACAAAATAAAATTGGAACTTGAAGAAGCTACAGCAGAATTAAACAAAGCAACAAATAGCGTTAAGGATTTAGAGTTAAAGATAAAAGAAGCAATGCGTGAAGCTGAAAAGGCGAAGAAAGAAGCAGAAGACGTTAAAAAAGAAGAAGAAAAACTTAAAAGACAAGCTTCACAATCTGAGAATACGAATAAAGAAGCTGAAGAACAGATGGAGGTTGCTTTGAAAGAGCTTGAAAAAGCAAAAGCAGCTGAGGAGCTTGCACGTGAGCAAATACGTAAAAGAACTTCGGGTCCAGCCAAGGATGATAACAAGATCAAGATGACAGCTCAAGAATATGAAGCGTTGAAAAAGAAAGTTGAGGAAGCAGGGAAAGCAGCTGATTTAAAAGTATCGACTGCTGTGTCTCAAGTGGAAACAATCAAGAAAAAAGAAAAACAGACGATTAAGAAGTTGGAGAAAAGCCAGGAAGAAATTAAGGATGTAGAAGTTGAACTTTCTGATGCGTTAAAGATGGCGGATATGGCTGAAGCAGCCAAGGAGGCAATAGAAAATGAACTTAAAAAGTGGAGATCAGAATGATGTTGATGCACAGAAAACTAAATCGCTCAAAAACGACACTTATTTTTGGTGGCTTCTTGTTATCGTGTCACCCTTTGTTTTAGTGATTGACGAGTAATTATCAGCATGAATGTATAGTGGAACTTTAAATGTTTAGGATATGAATGTAGAATCATAGGATGATGGAAATCTTTATTGTTCTATATGCAATCAAATGGTAATAGCTAGATTTCATTGCCTGATGTTTTTCATCAATATGCCTCTAATAACCTTGAATTCAAAAGAGGAACTTATAAGGCCTAAAACCAATAAACACTAAGCAATCGAAAACCCCAACAACAAATATAGTCTAAAAGTCGGCAAATCCACCCGGAGTTATTAAACCCGACAAGAATATAGAAATATCCACTTCTATTCTCACATGACGACTTCAATCAGCTATTACCTTCTCACACTACTACTGTTAAGGCACACCATATATATCAAGGAAAAAGTGTTGGGCTGTGTAGCGTGGCCGTGGCAAGCATATAACAACCAAAATGGCAACAAAACGATTTAGACAAACATGTTACAATATTAATGACTTTCAACTTAAACATGTAAATATAACCACATAAATCGTTTCACTTAAACTACTTCATTATCACTATCATAATCCTACTTCCATGCCCATAACACCTTACCCAAGCGAAGGAGCACTCCCATAACGCTCAACATAACTCGAAAGGATCACCCATGTTCCCGAGAAATTTCCATAGCCCCCATCATTTGATTTTCGTAATTGAATAACAAAATTCCTAAAAAGATAGTTAACATGACATACTCCTTTTTTGAAAAAAATTGACAACACATACTTTTTGTATTAATAACCACATGTAAATTCGTTATTTCACTATCACCACACATATAATTATACATAAAATTCTGTAAATCGGAATTTGATTTGTGAAAAAGGAAAATATTTGTCCCCCCAATATTCACCGTATTTTAGTTATTATAGTTGGAGCGACATTTTTTGCAAAGTGAAATCGATTGTTTTATCTCCTCGAAAAAAAGTAAATATCGGGCTTATGCTTCTAGATGTCGAGAACAAGCCGAGAGTCCTCACAAACGCAAACATTCGGATGATGATCCCGATGATCAACCGAATGAGGAGGAAATAGCGGGTTTGAAGAAAATCAAGGTTGAAAAAGCAACAGAAACGACTAGTTCTCACAACAAAGGAGTCAAGAAAAAGAGGTTCACATGGAGGAGGTTGATTTGGTAGAAAATATGGAAATGGGGGGTTTAAATGCAAATAAGGGTTTGGAAGCAGGGAAAGTGAGAAAGTAAACGGAGAGATTGAGATGGAAAAGGATGATAAGGAAGGGGAAAGTAGTCAAGAACATCAATATCCGAATGTTGATGATCAAATTCCGAAGTATTGCATATCATTAGACGAAGATAATTTGAGTGATCTTGAAGAAAGTTTTAGAAAAGAAGTGATCAACCGGTTGAGAAAGAAAAGAGAGTATGATTTTGAAGACATCGAAAAGATAAGGCCTAAGAAAGTTCGATTTGAAGAGAGGCTCACGAAAGAGATGGTAAAAGAAATCTATGATCAAGATGTGGAAAACGGAAAAGAAGATTGGCAAAAGAACATCTTGAGTTACATCGTTATGCAAAAACCAAAGAATTCAACATGCCCAAGGTAGTAGAGGTTGATATGGATAAGCAAAAGAAATTACTCAAACGTTTGAATTCAACTTTTGTCGAAGATAAAGTGACAGATTTCTACCGGCCGAAGCTCAAGAAATTTGAACCTGCAATTCTATTTGGATTATCAAAGAAAGAAAAAGACCAATGGGATAACTTCAATCATTATGTGCATTTTGAACGCCAAGGAAGATCAAAGGTGTATTCAAGTCATGGGATTGCGCATGTACGGAAGATTGATACAAAATACCATCAAGGTATTAAGTATCCTACTTTTACGGTTGAACGGACACATGGGAAACTATATCGATCCACTAAGGCACACTTCAGAGATTTGAACACAAATGATATCGATTGGTTGTTTAACTCGATGAAGAGATGGGAAAGAAAGAACAAAAAGGATCGATATGTTGAGGATTGTTTGAAACGCTACATTGAAGGTCAAAGAAGCAACAATCTTCGACTTTCAAATAGTGGTACAAAGTTGTGCAAAGAGAGTCCACCTGTTGAAATCTCAACGAGACTTCCCGATTAATCATCTAAGATTGTGGATCATAGTGAATATAGACTGAAATGGTATTACATACACATGTCCATTTTGGAAGAAAATCTCGTTTGCTTTTTAAAGAAGTTCATCATTATTCGACGGGTACTCTAAGTTTGGTTATAAGCGATATCTTGGGCATTATAGACAAAGGAGACGAAGAAGCAGAAGGTCCTTCGAAGTGGAAAGTTATGAGAAAGCATTACGAAGAAGGAAAAGATGCAATTGAAGCTTGCCTTGAGTATCGAGAGTTATTTAAAGATACGAGATCTACTTGAAGATTTGGGAAAACAAATACTCAATTTTAGCAACATTGAGATCTCGACGAGAATATGAGATGCAAAAAGAACAAAAAGAATGTACAAAGCTTTATTCCGAACATCAAGACAAAGAAGCTACAACGTCTCAATCTCAAGATTGAAGATTGAAGATTAAAATGTTGTGCACCCTGTAACACGTAACTTGAAGGGGTTTAATGCAATATTCTTCATTTCACCTTGATTTTTTAGACCTAAAAAATTCCTTTTCCAAACGTTGTAATTTTGAACTTAACTCCAATTTTTATTTAGAGATAAGTTCAATATTACTTTTACGCAAGTTACTATTATTTGTTAGTTCTTGACATTTGATAGTAGCTTCACAAACGTGTTTGTTTGTTTCTTTTCCAATGGATTTAAGTGTCGAAACTTTATTTTCAAAATCTATGATTTTACTTTTCATACAAGTATTTTTAAAGATTGCTTTTTGAAAATTTAAATTGGTTTTCAAAAAAAAAATTCTTCAAAGAGTTTTGATTAAATTCCTTTTCTCTTGAAGTTGCCTGTAGAGTTTATCCATTTGGAAATGACAACTTTCGAGTGGCACCGGATTTGGAAGAATGGATACCTCAAGATTATCATCTTCATTGTCGAATAGATCCTTAACATTCGCCATCAAAGAAATGTGAGCGAAATGTGTACTAGCTTGCTCCTCATTGTCCGAATCACTTAACCAATGAACGTCTTCACTAAGGAAAGCTTGACCTTTTCACCTCCGACTTCCTTCATACGTTCCAACAACATTTTCTTCCTATAATACTCCGATTTCTTCACAACCTTGACCTTGCAATCTCTAGCAAAGTGATGCATTTGTAGCAAATCACGTTGTTGTTGTCCTTAACGTGTTCCTTTGGAGAGTCATCACTTGCATGTTTTTAATCAATTGGAGTTAGAGTTTCAATTCTTGGTGGTTGATTGTTGTTGTTGAATAGTTGACCAATTTGGTTGGAATTATTGGTGTTGAAGTTTCGTTGAATTGCTTGATATCTTAGACCATTAGATCTTCCAAATTTCCGCTTTTGAATCATGTTGGAGAGAAGTGCAATCATTTGAACCACATCTATATCCGAGCCATAGTCATCAAGATTCTCCTTGTTTCCATCATACATGTTCATATAAAGTTGTGATGACACATTGTTGTGGAAAGAAGATGCATTATAGCTCGAAGATGGTTGAAAAGAATGAAGAAACGCTTTTAATTTGTTGTCGAAAATTGATGAGTTTGTTGAAAGTGAGTCGATTTTTTTTTATCACAAGTTCTAATGGATAATTTTCTTGTTTCAAGTGACTTTGCATTTCCTTTCAATTTCCATAACTTCTTCTTCATTTTACATAAGTCGTTCAAAGATAACATGTACATCCACCGCTTGCACATTTACATTTTGCATGATGTCGGATGTAAACCACTTCCAAAAAGGCTTAAGATTCTTCAAAGTTGACACTGATCTCCAAGATTGATTTGTCGAAACCATTCTTCCTCAATCCATTGAGTAACCCACTAAAACGATTGTAAGTTTGTTTGAACATTTCATCACTCGTTTGCCTTGAAGCTTTCAAAACCTATTCATGCAATTCATCATCTTAATTCTCGTTCCAACTTGAGTTCCTTGCATTTGTCTTGTGATCTCATGAAACATCGCCTTTGCGGTAGAATGACTATCAATACTCGTGTAGATGTCATTTAGAATTGCATTGATGATGTACGACTTTGCAAGTTTACATTGTTGTACAAGCGACTTCAAACAAGTACATATTCCATAAATTTCAACTCTGAAATACCATAGGCTGACTCACGGTTTTGTTTAGCACTTGACACCAAAATTTTCAATCAGTTATATTATAAGGCCGGGAAAAAATCATCGATCAATATATAAGAAGGCTGGCAACCTTCTCTCGGATATAGGACAGAGGAGTCCATTCATAAGATATACAAACCAACATTTCCAATTTATTTTTATGATAAGAAACAAAGTAAGCTGGTTATACAAACTACATTGAGACCACGTGAAACTGAAAGTAGATAATTGAGAAATTCACTCCATAGAATTAAATAACAGGATGATAGCATTACACATAAAACTCCGTACTTCAAGAACACGTAGTCCTAATCCGTTATGTTGACGTGTCTAGTATTTTTTTTTTTTTTTTCTGGCTAAAAGGGAACGACAAACTTACAAAAAAGACTAAAGTTACAAAATGAGCAACATCGCAACATGGACATGACAACCATCAAGCCCAAGCCAAACTTAAGTCCCTGGTCATGCCCCGGGAACCAAGTAAGACAAATTACGTCTGCCGCAGAAGGTACCAACCTCTCGACACATCTACAAAATGTACATTACTCTAAACTACTACAGTATTTATTTACTTTTCTAAAAAAAAGGATAATGTTTTTTAGACTCTTTCAATCCAATTATGTATAAGTCCAAATAAACTTGTGGATAGACATGCAAATCAAATATGGCTGAAACACAAAGCTACAAAACAATGTTATTAAATCCTTAATCATGGGTTATAAAGTTGATTCCAACAATGAAAGATTGTTTTATAGCATTTTATATTATTAATCATGATGAGCAGTATGGTATAAGACATATTGAGTGGGGATGAATCAAGATGAAGAAAATCATATGAAATTTGATTCGAGTTTCATGGTGTAAAAGTATCCTGAAGTTGTTTGACAAAGCGGAAGATGTTTCTCTTATTCATGTGTTACTTTTATTCAAATAACGTGGCATAATCGGGCATCCTCAAAAACGTTTCCTAGCTATGACAGCGGCTAAATGGATAAGCAATATCAAGTTAACGTCGATGCCAAAGAAGTTGCCCCATGTTCGACAGGCTAACAACTTCAAAGTGGCACCGTGACTTAGTTTGTTACCAACACCTATTTAAACCAATTTAAAGAACTATCTTTTCATAGAAGAATGTAAACTTTGTTATAACTGAATCAAACATTTTGATCTACTGATGCAAGTAATATTTCGAATCTGTTTCAAATTCAAACAAAAATATATTAGATCATCAATGTCTGTTGTGTTGTCTTATGATGTTGGCATATAACTACTAACAGAAAGTGGCTATTAACCGATTACTTTTACTCTTTATATAAAACTTCAACAAGAATAGTAAAGTAACATAATAAACCAAGATTACCTGTTGAGTTTGAAGATATTTATCAACTTAAAATGAGTTATTTAAAAAAAAAAAACAACTGATGTTTTCTTCAAGGTTATTAATTAGTTTAATTTCGAAAGAAAGGTGTGATAGTTGCATCTAACAATGTATGGTAAATATATACATTGAAAAGATAATAATAATGATAAATCAAATCGGTTGGATATTCACTTCAAAAATTACTATGAGCACTAACTTTAATCACCAACAAGGCAACAATGATTGAATACCTTCCACTTGCGTTATAGGATGGATCTTGCTATTGTTTATTCATCTTAGATGGGATCATATCGGTTGGATGTTCACTCGAATGTAAAAATTAACCTAACTTTCTCAAAAGACAAAAGTAAAAATGTTTAGACGTAAAAGGTAAGGTAAAAAAAATAGTGATGGTTTTGTAGACATAAAGTGATGCTATGGCCTATGGCTATTTGTTGTGGGTCTATAAAAAGAGTTGGGAAATGTATGATTGCCACTCTCTTTTGGGTAAATTTTGACATCACAAATAGTACATGCATGCCCTATTATCCTTGTCTAAATGTAAATCCAATTCGTTTTCTCCTTCTTATGATAATTAAATAAGAGATTATTAAAATTGAAAAAAAATAAATGTGAAAAAGTAAAATATCATCATCCGAATTTTCATTATTAGCTGTCATTTTTAGTAAATTATTGAACAAAATTAAGGAATTATTTTTTAAGTCCTTATTAAACTAATATATAATTTTAAATCAAAGTTTTATACTAAAACATGTAAAAATCGAAAATCCTAAAAATATAGTAGTCATGTACGGTCTGCATAGATCCTCCGTTGCCTATCTATCACCCTTTTCTTTCCTCCCCGCTATTCACTTATGAAGATCGGCGTATCTATGCTCGACTTATGATATCTTATTTTATAGAATTATAAAATAAGTAGCAGAAAACTTATGTTAAAAGGAAAATGTTATCAAATTTCTTTCACTATTAAATATTAAAAGGAAATGTTATAGGATTTATTTCATTATTGATTTGTCATGTCATTTCCTTGTTACTATATTTGAGTTTATTTTGTTTTTATAATGTATGGTATATGTGGCTAAATTTGACATGTTCCATTATAAAGGTACCCTGTAGGTGGGTAACTGTGGATGATGCAACAAGCATATTCTATTAAATGCCCCCAACCTATATGTCAAGTTCAAGTCTTTTCTTCTTCATTACTTTTTGGATTCATACCCTTTGGATACCTATTCTTCATTGAAGTGGCCCTAATTCAATATTTTATGGTAAAAGATGACAAACGTAATAAATAAATAATAAATAATTAGACAAGAAAATATCAACCAATTTAATGGGGTTATATAACTTGTACTCTAGCCAATAGGTGGGGTTTGTCCCGTTGATAGGAGATTGTCCTCTCTTAGGGGAGGTCTAACTAACTTTGGGTTCGAGCCTCCTAACCTCCTGCCCAAATGGATATCACTGTGGCTCCGAATCACTAACATTGTCGTTCAAAAAAAAATATAACTTGGAATGTAGAATTGTGAATATGAGTCTATTTAAGCAAGTTAACTGACAACTTATTCAATTGTCTTATAGACATTTGTATAATTGCAATTTCGAACCTCATGTTTTTTAATTTTGGTACCAAATAGGTCCAAGTAAAGATTAAAAATATACAACACATTCCTTTATAAGTGGTCCAAAATAAGTCAAGTAAAGATTAAACATACACAACACACTCCTTAACAAGAAAGCATTTTATAATATATAAATGAACAAAGGGAAGAAAATTTGAAGTTTAATACATTATTTTGTAAAATAATTAGAAGCTACAATGCAAAAGTATGAATAGAAAACCTATATTTATTGTAACAAGTTTAGAGTTTTTGACAAACTCATCTGAGAGTGAAGGGATAACATGGATAATGAAGCTCATACGTTAAACGAAATCAATTAAAAAATGGGTGTAGTTAATATACCTAAAGTGACTTAAGATATAAATGATTAGTGAAGTAAATGTAAATTTTCTAAGGGTCCGTTTGGCTCACAACAAATTTTTAAAGAAATTAGAATCTGTTAAAGAATTCGGAATTTGAAGAAATTGTAAGTGACATTAACTAAAATTTGTTAATGTTTATTTGACAAAATTGGAATGTAATTCGGTTTATTTTATCAATTATAATAATAATAATAATAATAATAATAATAATAATAATAATTATTATTATTATTATTATTGTTATTATTATTATTAATAATAATACCAATAACAATTATTATTATTATTATTATTATTATTATTATTATTACTATTATAGTTATATTATTATTATTATTAATATTATTTATTATTATTGTTATTATTATTCTTATTATTATTATTATTATATCTAAAATAATAATAATTATTATAATAGTAATTATATTATTTATTATTATTATTATTATTATTATTATTATTATTATTATTATTATTATATTTTTATTTTTATTATTATTATTATTATATTATTATTATAATAAATAAATAAATAAATTCCTTATTATTATTATTATTCCTTATTTTTTATTATCATTATTTATTATTATTATTATTATTATTATTATTATTATTATTATTTAATGTTATTTTTGGTAAAATAGTAAATTCCATTGAAATTTTAAAACATTTTATCCGAAAATTGAAGGAATGTTAAATTGTATTAAGGGGGAAATTTGGAGGAATGTTGAAATTCCAATTCGTTCCAACTAACAAGTAAAACATGATTTCGAATGAAATTCAAATTTCAATTAGATTTCTTCGAAAACCTTGAGCGACCCCTAAATTTTGATCTAATATTTTAGGATATCTATTTATAGATAAAGATTGTAATGCATGCAATCCTCATGTCTTTACTGTTGTTGAGACGTATTTTACATAAAATGTGTGTGCATCATTAGAAAGGGTTAGAGATTTTCTTAAAAATGATGATTTTTTCTTTAAATTAATTTTCAATTGAAACTATAAATGGATTGGTCAAGTGAACCTGAATTAGACCATATTATTAAACAGTAAGATGTGTTATAGCTCGAGACAATTTAGCTTCAATGCTAAATTTTTAATTGTGCCAGATTTGTGTTGCATTGTCAAGCCAAGTTGGTCGTTTGGAAATGTGTCCCCTACTACCCAAGGTCACCCGACCCTGGGGGTTTAGCCAAGTGGGTATCATGATCGGAGGAGACATCAATTTTCGAGTCAAAATTTTCAAAACTAAACTTATTTATAACTAATTTTTTGAACAAAAAGAAAACCTTAAAGCGTATATAGTATACCCGTTAGGGAAGTCAAAGTTCATAAATAAATTATGGTTTTGTTTTAATGGCGAAGAGGAGTTACAAGTAGGATACAATGAAGATGAATGCGTCATATTGTTCTTTTTTATATTATTTTTTCTTTTAATTTGTTAATAACCGTGTAAAAAAACTTTAACTTGGTATTTTCTAATTTCTATTTTAGAATTCTTTATATTTCTCAATATCTATTTCTGTTTAGTAAAAAATATATTTTATTTGAAATAACATTATTTCCAATAATATATTATTTCTCATATTCGATGTGTGAATGAGCCGTCTAATTGTGGGGGCTATAGTTTATTGGATGGGTTACTAATACCCCAATCTTATCGAAATTGTGTTTTTGTTGTGTAAAAGAATCAAAAGATTTCCTTTTTGTATGTTAATTTATTAGCTAATGAAAAAAATTGTTTAAACACCTATTAGTCTTGGTCATGTATACGCCATTCACGTCCAATTTAATTAGGTCCCAAACCATCACTCAAAAAATGGTTTTTGTTGATAAAATTTATCAAAAACATTATTTAACCTTCTATCGTATGACATTAGAATAGCCAGGATCGGCTCCACTACTACCTTATACTAACAATTGACATTACATTAGTTAATCCCAAAACCACAAAACTTATTCTCCCTTTGAGTTTTGGTGTTTTGTGACAACTTGAAACACCATATCTTCCCAAAGACAAAATTTTATCAAGAAAATCATTGAAAACGCCAAACGATAAATAAAAAACAATTACAAAGCTTCATACATACAAGTGTGTGTGAGAGTAATATATTAATATATACAAATATAAACATTATACACAGAAAAGGGCAATTATATTGTTTAAAGTCGAAATCAATGATAATAGCATCTAGAACAAGAGTTAAAAAGTTGCATTCAACTACCCACTATTATAATTTATAAACATGACAAAAAAAGTAATATAACCTCTAAATCTAGTAAAATCTAGGTGTCATGTCCCACACCAAGGCATTTTGCTTTCCATGACACCCACTACTAGTCTATACCACAAACTAATTAAACAAAATTAAAACAAAGATTTCTTCAATATATAATATCACTCACTACTACATTGTGACTTTTCCTTAGAAAAATAAATCTAGATTGAACAACAACAAGCTTTCCTTTCTAGAAATCTTGAAAAATAATGGGGCACCATTTACCCCCAAAAAAAAACTTTAGCCATTCTCTAGATTTCCACACACACACTCACTAGATTTTTTTTTTTTTTTTTTTTTTTTTTTTTTTTTTTTTTTTTTTAAGGTAAAGGACAAAGCAAGATAGAGTGGAGACCATGATAGTTGTAGTCTAGCAAGCAAAATAAATCCCCACCAAGATTACATTACCCCCCTAAACAATTCCATGCTTTTTTCTTGTTTTTTACAGTTGAGTTTTGTGTCCTTTTTCTGTCAAATTTACCTCTTTCTCTTTCAAAATAAAGCTACTATTCTACTTTACTTTGCTTTTTTTTTTCCTCCTTTTTGACCACCATACCCTGCATTTACAATAAATTGACATTACTAAATGAAAAGATAAAATATTTGCGTATATTTGACACAAATAGTTGTAGGTGAATCTGGAGATGGGAAATGAGGACTTGAAACGCTTTTATTTTCTGAAAGCTACTTGAAACGGTTTTATTTTATGAAAGATAGTTTCATTAGTTTTATAATTTTGGAGCTTTTCTCGAAGATATTTTCCAAAATAAAAGTTAAAGTTCTACTATCCAAACAAAACGTTTTCTATTAAGTAGTTTAGTTTTTTTAAAACGAAAAGACCTGTCTCCTAGAAGCTCCAAAAAAACTTAATAATTGCATTTGTACCAAAACAAATTCACCCTACTAATGTGGCCATGACCAAAAAATTAAAATTTTTAAAATGCAAACTTTAGTCAAAAGGGAAAACAAGAAACTCAAAGTCAAAAAGGGCTCCAAGCTAATTACACTAAAATTGACCATCCAAGCACACACACCCTTATATGGACTTTTAGTTTAGATTATTTAATGAAATGACAAACAAGTCCTTGGAGAAAATCATCCATGATAACATGTTTTCAAACCCTAGAAAACTTTTCAAGATTATTCTTATAAAATGACAAAAATGTCCTTGTTCATATATTACACTGTCGGTGAAGGGAGAAGGGCTAAAAAAGAGAGTAGGGGTCCTATTTTCTCTATTGAACTAGTGTTTATTAGTAACACTTGATTCTTGGGACATATACAGAAAAAGACATAAATGTGGTACAATGTGTTTTTAAAATAAATACAAAATGGACCCATTTACTGCCTATTTTAAACTCTATGAGTATTACTACAACTTAATTATATCTTTTAGGCAACTAGTCAAAGTTTTCATTTGATAGATTCGGTCTTTAATGAACAAAGGTAACGAAGATTGTTAAGACGTAATATGTTGGTATGGTTAAACTTCAAGTTTTACGAGACATAAGTATGATACTTTTTGATATACATATAATCTGATATAATCACCAATTTACAGGCTATTTAAAATTTACTTTTACAATTTTTCAGCGTTTTTTATAAATTCCATAACACGTTACAAAAATATTGGGGCGTAACTCGATAAAGCGCGTCACGACACGTTTTTCAGACTAACAAATACGTCTTGCATGCTTTGGGGACCCACGAATTTGGCGTTAGAACACTAAGGGTAATTTCAGTGGTTTCTCTATAACACTCATCTATTTTCACTAAATTTATCTGTTTTTACATGTTATCCCCGGACATTTGCCATTGCTATTCAAAAGCCCGGTTTTATTGTTTTAGAAGATGCAAATGAAAAGGAATGTACCTTTGTTCAAGTGGGTTTAGAGGAAGCTTGCTTAAATGCAACAGTGGGAGCTATCCTGCAACTCCTTCTCTGGTGCTCCAACACAAGTTCACCTGCGAACCAATCAAGTTTTTCAAAGTTGGTCTGCTCTCCGATCCTCTTACCTCCAAAGAGGACCGACTCTACGTTCTTCTGTTTTAACATTTCATCAGCTATTCCTTTTAGTAACCTTACGTTTCCGGGGCTGGAATCAGAGTCAACATTGACCCCACAACGACCCATAGTGGATCCATTTGCCTATCGATGAAAAGAAAAAAATTTAGCGCCACGGATTTTTAAATCTCTATAGTTCAACTTAAAAATTAGCTAGGAGATAATGGTTAATGTATAAAAAGCTAATCGAAGTGAACTTTCAATATATAGAACTTTTTATACCGTTTATTACATGTTTCACGTCAAACCAACACTATTAAAATTTAACCCGTTAACTTACCCAACCGACCAGAAATGGAAAACTCGTACAACAAAAAGGAACACATGGTGCCAAATAGATTAAAGATAATTCACAATAAAGCTAGAACTGGTGATATATATTGTCAAATCCATATCAAAACAACTTTTTCAATTAAATGTCTATACTTTATACAAAACAAACAATTTTTCTTATCCAAAAAGTTGTAGGACAACCCCCAAACCTTAGAAAGCATAATGATGCAAAATAAGGATTGTTAACTTTTTCATATTATCTCATATAACTATATAAGTGTATCAATTTCTAGTTTTGTCGGAGTACCGTCTCCTTCGAAGACAAAAGAAAGTATATGTAATTTATAATCTAAAAGAAAGTAAATATTTCTACATCTTTTTGACCTTTTTAATAATTGTAAACTACATAATGTAAGGTGTTATCATCTTAATTTTCTAGGCTCATTAAAGATAACAGACAAAGCAATCATATTTACCAAATTATCATAATTGGTAAATGTCAACACCCTTAATCACTTGGCTAAAAACACATTTATAGAAATATAATTATTACTATTTCATGATTTCTTTTTTTTTTCTTTTTTTTTAAACGACAATGTTATTGATTTGAGGCCACAGTGACATCCTTATGATTTTTTTTTATAGATAGCTATATATAATTCAAACAATTATTCTCACTTTTGTTCGACTTAAATCCAAGATCTATTAATTAATGAGTCAATCATATACTGCTAGCTTATATAGAATAAATGTGTTTTAAGCAATATATTACTTAAAGACAACCGGATAATAGTATCAAATATTTAAAAACAAATAAACTTAATATCAGATATTGTTTTAAAAAACAACGAGGCAACGCTATAATTAGCACTTGTGCTATTAGATCTTAAACTCTTGTAGAAACCATATCGTGACCCTACATTGCTAGAAGAGACTACGAAAAATAGTTGTCGTATGCAAATAATATCGGCATTGCCTATCTGTCGAAGAAAGCTACAGACGCAGAAAATGTTGTAAAACACAGCAATCGGGTATTTAATAGATAGAGGACATCTAATGGTACAAACAAGTATTCTGTGAATAAGGTCACACAAAAACAATGTAATGGCATAATAAGCCTAAAAAACAACACCAAGGCATGTTAACTATAAAACAAACCACAATCATTCCTTACAGGACCATACCAATAACTCCCTTCCCAAGTAATGTACGTGATCATTTTTTTTTTTAATTTTTTAAGATTATGGTCACATAACTCATGAATCTATGTATTGTACCAACAAAAACAAACAGATATGAGCCCACATAGTCGCATGTTGTGCTTTAAATTACCAATCCCACAAAACAACTTATAATTACAATCATCTATGTACCTAAAAGTATCGTATCCAGACAGTATGATACTCGATACTATATTGTTCCGGATAAGATGGTACCACGCTCACTCATCTTTTGCTATTTGAAAATATAATTGTCTACATTTATAATTGTTTAATACACCCTTTTAAAATTAATTCTCATTAGTTAGGTGTAACAAATTATCTTTCTACCCACATTATTAAAGAAAAGAATAATAATAATGAGTGGTTAGCCTTTTAAACGACATGTTTTATGTTTCAAATATTACTTTATTAAATTAAATTGCCATAGAAACATGAACTTTTAACAAATTTTGGAAAAATAAAATAATCCATGGTTTCCACCTTTTTTGACCAAAACCGTCGGTTATGAAAAAGTATATTTTGCAATTTTTAGTAAAACGTACTTGAATACATAACTTTTAGATTTTAGATTGATGGTTAGCCGATGTTTAGTAGTAAATTTAGTTATGGAAATATAACAAGACATATGAATTAAACATACCTGAATACGAACATAGTTACTACTACGGCTTTGACCAAACGCCAAAGATACAGCATGATCAACCATATCGGCAGAGCTATCACCCGAAATTCTAGCCATGGGGCTAGCCCAATCTTTAGCTTTCCATCCTTTAACTTGATTATAATCATAGTGCCCTTCTAATACCTGACCGGTACCCAACGAAATTACCAAAAGGTCCTCTACGCCTCTAACAAACGGAAACTCCTGTTTGTTATGTAGCACGTGTGTAATCGCGGCTGATGTAGGATTACTCATGGCTAAGCCACCATCAACTGCTACACAACGAGTCTTCCCATCAACGGATTTCATAGAAACCGGTTGGAATAAACCCGGTAAAGCTGATGTGGCACGACAAACCTCCCAGAGACGGAAATCAAAACTATCTGTTTCCAATGCATCAGCACGCGAAAATAGAAAGGGTGCTGAGCTGGATAAGTCGTAGCACGGGATCAAAACCGGCTTCAACGTGTTTTTCAAAGTCAAACTATTTCCATTAACCGAAAAAGCTTCTTTCATTGCTTTTTCAAATCCAGCAGTCGCGTGACTAGCACGCGACTTACTACCATTTCCAAGCATCCGTTTAAACAAACCTTTACCAGAGCCGGATTTCTTTTGAAACATTCTCTCCGTCACAAACCGCCACGTGTCATCCGCTTTAAAAAGCGGACGGTTATCTTTTGCACAACCAAACAACATCGCGGTAAAAACACCACCAACACCAGTACCCGCAGCAACATCAAAATAATCCGCAATTCTAGCATTCTGATCACCAGATTTCACCTTCAAAGCGTTTTCGAGATACGACAAAGCTTTTCCAGCTAAAACACTTCTCATTCCACCACCATCGATCGAAAGAACACATATCTTACCTCTCTGGTTCTTAATCGATTGTATACCCGAAGTAATATCACTAACAACGACAGGCGACGGCGAAGGCGAAGGCGAACAAGGAGTCACTGAAACTTCTGGAGAAACCTGTTTCGGTTTCCAGAGTTTCGGATCATCGTAACCAAACAAGAATTTACTTTCGAGAATCGAAAAAATTTCGTAACTGAGTTTATCAGTATCTATGCTTGGCTCATGTAACATTTCTAAATCTGAATTATTTGACGTCATGAAAATGTCTCCGACGGAATTCGAACTTAATACTTGTGACTTATTTATCAAGTATCAACAACCAAAATTCTTAGAAATTAAAACATGAGCTACTGCTACACGAATATATCTGATGCATTCAATTCCTTCTGCACAAAAAATAGCTTTTAAGCTTTAAACATACAAATTTACTCAACAAAAAGAGAATAATAAATTTTACCTCGAATTTCACACTAATAATGGTGAGATTTTATGTAAGAAATTGTTGATGGTTTTCATGAGAATGAGAATTTGGTGTGACTGAGTGTTAGTAAGGAAAGAGTCAAAAAAAAGGTGTATTTATTTATAAAATATGAAATGAGAGAATGGAGAGCATGACCAAGGGATTGGAGAGCATGTTTTATTCTTGCTTAAAGTAAATAAAAAAATAAAGAACTAGTATTTTTACTATTCACTCATTTTTCACTCTTTACTCAGGGTGTATTTGGTTGAGGTTAATAGGTGTTAATCAATGATAATGATAATCATTGATAGTAGTTTCTTCTTTGCTCTAAATCCTTGTACGGAATCACAAATATGAGTACCACAACCAGTGTCATATACCCAAGTATTTGTTTTTAGAGAAAGAATGTAATTCTATAGTGAAGATAGCTGAAGATCCGGCGTTGCCGACTCTCTTCTTATCTTGCACCTCGGCTAGATACTTAGGACAATTCCTCTTTCAATGAACAATCACTTCACAGTGATTGCAACCATCATCCTTAGCAGGATGTTCTCTTTTAGCTGGAGGGGTACGCTTAGGCTTGGGAATATAAACAATTGCTTGTTTATTCTTTCCGTCCTATTTAGCTTTGACCTTAGTTTGCGGTTGTGTTTTCTTATCTGAACCATACCACCACTGATCGCTAGGAACTGGTTGGTAACCGATCTGTTAGAAAGGATTTTCTCAAACTTTACGAGCATCACATGAAGTTCTTTTGAGAGTCCATACCATGCATATTGTAGTTAGGTGTAAATTCATCAATAACCTTGTGAAATGGAATACTAACAACAATAGACTAATGGCAGGGGTAATTCATCCTTTCTAATCGATCAAATTAGCTTTTCATGTTGAGACTGTAAGTTCCTACTGGCGTTCCATCGACATGTTTACACTGATGTAATTCGTGAATCAAGTCGTTCAGTTCAAGAACGACTTGTTTCTTATACATAGTGTGAAGCTCAATGATCATTTTATCCGGCCACTTATTTCCAAACTGATTTTGTGGTTCAGGGGTCATACCGCTGAGCATCAAGCATGCAGCTTCATTATGACGTTCATACATTGCTTGATAAGTTTTCCAAACTGTCTCATCGAATGAGTCAGCTCCGGAATCATCGATGTAGTAATGATTTGTAATCGCTTCATCACTCGGAGAACAATTCTCAGCAGGCGAAACCAATCATTAAATTTGGTCCAGTGAGTATTTCGGTTTTGAACATTGTTTTGATTTATGACATAATCCCGCTTAAATCGGGATTTTGTGCCATTTCTACAAAATAGAAGAAAGTTCTCACTAGTACTTTCGACATAATGATTTCTTAACAAAAATGTAAAACCCATGGTTTACTTTCCCTTAAGACTAGGACCCAAATGACATATCATCGTTCCATCAGTTGATCTGCTAGGAACTAAATGATACTCAAAAGGTAAGTGATGTTCAGTAATTGCATTTACCGATGAAATTACTAGATTATGGGACAATGTCATGACTCAATCAAGCATCAATATGGTGATCGTGACATCATCATGTTTCGTCGAATCTTATGGCTATCGGCGTTTACAGTCTCACTGCATAACCCGATTTAAGTCATCCAATTGAAGACTGTAGATAGTCCACCATAGTCTCACTATGAGTGGTAATCCACCTTGGATATCCTTCACCTACGTCTCACGTAGAGTGACGAGCAAGTACAAGTTGTCTAAGCAATACGGATAGAAATATGACTTAATTCCGTGGGTGACAAAATTTATGTACGAAGAGGCATGCATACAACTTCGTCTCATAATTTGTGTTTTTCAAATTAACATTTTTATAATTTATTTTAAAACGTTTTTCTATGATTGTCTAATTCCTATACACCAAGTGTATATAATAACCAAACGTACCATCGTCATCATAAAAATCCTTTCGGTAGCTCTAGAACAGGTACGACCAGGAAAGCAAGTGAAGGTAGGGGACGACAAAGCATCACTTAAAACCTGACCTCATTAGGGGTATAATACCACCACAAACTTTCCTAGGCATCGTACTTTATGTAGGTGAGCCTAGTTGGAAATTTATACACTAAGGATGTACATTTGATTATGAATTACCAATCACACGCTTTTAAAGGTTTGATTTTTAATGTATTTTGCAATTTAATACGTTCCATCGCAGGACCAAATTATGTTATAAACCCAACCTAATGCGTTTTAGAACGTATAAAAGTGCCAAAATAAATTAAAATTTTGTTTTATAATTCTTTAGTCATATTAATTTATTATTTTCAAAACACTTGATATTAATTATTCATATGAATAAGAATTAAACTACGAAACAAAATTGGGTTAGCCCTAAAGCATATAGTCTCTATGGTCATTGTCCACATATTGAATAACTCCCGTTTCGCTTGGAAATGGACCACATACATTCGTTCAAACAAGGAAAGTTTGGATTGCGTAAGTTATTCAATATGTGTTCAATACTATTATCAAATAAACCACATATAACAATTTATATCCAATATCAATTAGTGTCGCACATATCAAATAATAATTTATTATATGTTAATATCATCCAATTTACTTTTTTCAATATCATAATATCTAATTATCTTTACAAAGTTATGCACGTAACTTAATAACCATAATTCATAAAAAAAAAAATAAACATGGCACACAAGTAATTAAACATCAAAATTTGCGTTTAAGGTTTAAGATCTAATTAACTTTTAATACAAAATTTAAAAAAAAAAAAAAAAAACTAGCCCGCTGCGCCGCACTTGATGATCACTACGGCGCAGTGAGGTTCAGATTTTCGTTTTAATCGTTCGTTTAATCCCAAACCTCGATCCCCTACAACTTTTGATGTTTTACATTAATCCAAAATATAATTACTATGGTTTGGCTGATACCACTATAGGTATAGACCTCAAATCAAATTGGCAAACAATTATACGTAGCGAAAAATAAGGATCACATAGAAGATAATAAATCAGATATAGTTGTGTACCTTATTGAGCAAGCAAATAAACCAAAATGTAACGTAAGGTTTTTACCACGGTTGCGTACGCAACACCTTCTTTTATGGACCGACTAGTATGCTAGTACACGTTTAACTCCACACCTCTTGAACTCGATCACCGACACAAACCGAAACCCCTTTAGGCTTGTTAATCGATCGGCTAAAAGGGAAAAGAAGAAATCGAATTCTAGCTTAATCCCTTATCGATTTTGTGGTCTTTAGAATGAGGGATTTGGAATTCCTTTTATAGCCAAGCATGTCTTTTTCTCCAAGTTATATTAGAATAAGGAAACCTCCTTGATGTGTGCACTCTCGTAATCTCACACATTTACAGTTACATATTTAGTCTCACACGTTAGTTTAATTACTCAAAGAAAACCACCCATTTTTAATTATTGTAATTCGTATTTCAAATTTAGAAGTGTCACGCTTTTTTTGGATTAGATCTTACTTATCCTATAGTTCGTTACTAGAATAGGGTAATTGAAATATAACTATTATTTTTATATCATTTGCTCGGTATAACGAGTTATCACATCTGGACTTCAAGTCAATGACTCACTCAAATACAAGTAGACTAATTTTTTGCATATATCATATAACGCAATATGTCATGTATAAAGATGTGTATTCATGTGTCATAAATCAAAATTTAGGAACTTTAACCACTATTTAAGAGTTCTTTTTAATCCGGATTGAGTGAGTATATATCTGTTAGGAGTGAGCACAATTTCGTTCGACTAGGTTTTCCTATAAATTGAGACCCAACCGAAAATTAGGTTTTTAAAATTTAGGAACCCTTAGCTTCAGTTTTACATCGGTTCGGTTTTTTAATTTTTGAGGTTAATTTTTGTTCGGTTCTTAGTCGGCGTTTTAACTCTTGACCAATTCGACTCAATAAAAAACATCTTATTCATTTTTTGACAAACAAGTGTAATTATGCCTTAATAATTTGCAATTATTAAGCTAGATTTATTTTGCCTTACTACCTATAATGATTTTAGCAAAATAATAACAAATATAAATCATGATAATTACAAATAAAACTGTTTATTTTAATGATATATATTAAATGGTTCAGATCGGTTTTTTTGGTTTTTAAAATAAAACTAAAACCGAACCAAATATTTTGTTTTTTCATAAATCTGATCAATTTTTTCGGTTTCATTTTGATATTTCGTTTTTCCCCTTCCCATATAGCTAGTAATCTATATATACCATAGAAAAATTTGAGTCAGAAATGTTAATGTTGGAAACTAAGTAGGTATAGGTCTAAAATTACCCTTAATGTTTTTCATTAATTGTCATTAACTGCGAACTCATATATCTTTTAAAACTAATATCTAAAAACACATTAATTCACATTTGTTTTATGTTTGATATTTAGATAAAAATTAAAAATTTAAGTGAATTTTATATATGGGTTTTGCTATATGGTATCCAATAGACATCAATTATCGATATTTATTATGCATTAACTAAACTTATAATTTTCTAATATTTCGACAAAACACATTTAATATACATCAATTACATACGTTTATCCAATTCAAAAAAATTCGCTCATTGACTTGAAGTCTATGACATGATTTTGAGTGAATTTGAGTGAGTCATTGACTTGAAGTCTATGACATGATTCTCATTTTGTGGTAATGAAATTTTAAGAAAATTAGTGAGTACTTTTTCAGACTTAATTAGCACATAATTAGTTTTATGAGTTTATCAAATGGTACAAAATGTCCATATCAATTACTGTTATAAATTTCAAATTACAAGAATAAGTTATATATATATCATACACAAACAAGCAAATCAAGCAACATAATTAGTGGGTCTCCATTTGTTTCTACCGACGACGTCATATGAGGGCCCACTGAAACGGAGATGGCCCCACACGTTTACACAAGGAACCCTACTGTCCAAAAAACTAAACAGATTGCAATTCGGGCCGTTGATGACGGACAAAAGCCTAATCCTTTTCGAGGCATTTTAATAATAATTATTGGTCGTTGGATTAGTCCGTAATATAAGGGTTACCGTTAAATTCATTTTACCATATATATATATATATATATATATTAAATAAATAAATTGTACCATTAAAATAAACATTATTTTCTTTCTATACTCACTTAATATTTCGGATTTTTTTTTCCTGTTTTTGGAAGTTTATATTAACGAATCACAGTTTTATCACATGGGATAATAGTAGTTTGATTAAAACTTTTTGTGTTTTCCTTTTTGGATCTATCACCCTAAACTTTTTACCTCTTTTACTGTTGATAAGTATTACATTTCAGTTTAATAAAACTCGTAATGATTGTAAACATTCAAATTATTATTTTCTGTAAAAGTCAAGTATAGTTTACCAACTATATTAAAGTTTCAAATTTTGAAGATCATTATAGTAATCGCTTAGTTCCTGGTTCGTGGACTTACTGCGATTTTGCAAGAAATTGGATATTCACTGAGTGGGGTTTTAACTTGCTCAATGCTAATGGTTGGAAGTCTAGACGGAACGAAAACTACCCTCAACTTACGCAGTTAGACGTCCCTACTCTAGACTCCCGGAAAAAAGATGAGATTCTATTTTTTGATATAAACAATTACTTCAGGTTTATCTCTTATGCAAAGCTAAACAATAAACTCGAGACCATCTTTTCTTTGAATGTCTTTACTTGAAAAAGGTTCAGAGTGAAGTTAAACTTTTGCATGTATGGAATTGGTTCCGGACTCATCACTCATGGATGGTTATTATTAATCAACAATTTAAAACAAAACGAAACTGCAGTATCTTGGTGCAACAGTGTATCTCTTTTGGCAAGACTGGAACGATAGTTAAGTGAGGTTATTTTGGTTCGTCGACTTAAAGTGCTAATCTATTTAACTGGTAAAACATCTTCAGAAAAACTCGGATATTTTTTTAACACGAAAAAGTTAGGTTTCGGGATCTTAAAAATAATTAATGTATCGAATTTGATTACAAGGAGTACACAATCCAAGCAGTAGTAAAGAAGTTTTCAATCAAGCCATTTACAAGTTGTAATCATTTCAATATGCTTCTAAACAACTCTCGACCCATTCAACGTAATTAGCCCGTTTCATTTTTAGCCAAGCTTAACAAACTTTACCCATTTGACCTGGCGATAAATAAAAAAATGTAACCCAACTTTTCTAGTCTCTATAGTGCCAGACTAAGGGGGTGTTTGGGATTGCATATTGAGTGCATGATATATTTCGTATTTTAAGACGCGGTTTTAAGTCTGGGAAAAACCACGAATTGGCTTAATATATAAGAAAATAGCACTTATTTATAAGCAACTTAGCTTGGTGCTTATCTTAAACGCACTTATTACAAAACACACTTACAAAACAAGCAATCCCACACACCTCAAGCAATCCCACACACCTTCTAAAATTGGTTTTCTTCTCAGAGGATCGTCTAGGCCAAGTGTTTCAGGCTAATCCATGACTTTTATAAAAACTACCTTTTGATCTACTACCCATCTCGTCTAACCTACACATTTTTCCACCTCGGCAACTAGGTACTACACTAAAAAACTTGAAAACCATGATTCCGTAACATTAAAAAAAAGTTGTATCAATCCTTAAATAAGCACACCCGAATGGTTCAGTATCAGGCCTACATTGGGCTGACCGTGGAAATTATGTGTACTGGGACATTGGAGAAGACTAGCCCAAGCAGCTAAAAATCAACATAAACTAACTATTATATCTTTAATCTTCAAAAAGGGGGTGGGGGAAATTTATTCATGCGGCTCATAACAAATGCTTCAGTTTAATATTATGGAGTTTGTAATCTCCAAATAGGAATGGACAGTAATGTTAAGAAACAGCTTTTATTCAATAACAAGAAATCAACAAATAGGACAATACACACGCAAGATGAAAAGACTCGACACATGTAGACAAAACATATTCTGCAGATTGTGATGGGGGCACATTTCGCTTAATACCTTAGTACCTTACAGAAGTGATATGCTTCAGAAGCATCTCGACAACATCGCTTGAAATTCGGTCAGCCTCTTTCTTCAGATGATGAATTTTTTCATCCGTTTCCTTCTCAAGACGCTTCACGTTAGCACCTGAATCTCCACTAGTCTGATTCAAGTACGTTGGCAGATATGAATCAGAAAACAACAATTAATAATAAAAGAAAAGAACGGAATCTCAAAACAAGAACCATAGGAGAACTTGTCGGGATTTCCAAGAGATGACAATTTCGACTAATTTACTTAAGAATGGGTCGATTCAGGTTATGTTTTATTTCTAATGGGTAGAATGTAGCCGAAAGTGTAGTTAACGCACAAAACCTCCCAACTCTATTTACAAACTTAGATAATATTCAAATATTACATTGGCATGTTACCCAACCCGCTCATTTTACTACCTCTAAGATTATCCTTGAAAAAACAGTGACATACTTCCGTAAATTGAAGGCATCATGTAAGACGGTTCTTATACGATATAAGCTGAAAGGTTTGTACAATTTGCAACAATAGACTTAGTTGAGAGGGTACTAAAATCCCTATTATTGCATTTATTAATAAAAGCGCTATCGAAATAAACCAGGAAGGGTTGTAAAAGACCGACTTTGATAGATCATCTATAAGGCGGGCAAATTGGTATGTATGTATGTTACCTCAGTGAGTTTTCTTTGATAATCAGCTTCCATTTGAGCACGGAAGTCAGCAATCTCAGTCTCAGCCTCTTGTTTGGCTTGCTTTAATCTAGCTAATTTTGCTGAAAACAAAAAAAGGAGATGGCATTAGCAAATACATCTTAACTTTAAATCAAAATGTATATACCGTTTCGGGCAGCATTAACAATTTGCTGAGCTTCTTGCTCTGCAGCTAACAAGAGTTGAATTCCGTTTTGGCCCCGACTAGAATCCATATTTGCTAATATACAAAAGGCCTACATAATTTAAAACAAAACAAAACAAAATGTTTAACAAAAGTATCTGGACATGTTTTATTTGATGGTACATTAATAAATCTGTCACGTCTATTTTATGGATCTTCTCTTCTATTAATGAATTTACAACAAATTTAAGCGCGTAATAACATGTTAAGAACATCAACAAGGCAATTAATCATATGATCCTAAATATATAAGTAATGATCAAAATCAAAATTGATGCAATTAATAAATCATAGATATAAGATTTAAAACATAATAATAATAATAAAAAGTTAGGTATAAATGTGATGAGAGATTTAAGGGGATACCTGAAAATCGGAGGAGATGGATCGATCGATCTGATGATTTTGATTTGATTTGATGATGAGGAGTAATATATGGTTGAGATTAATATGCTCCTTCTACTTTCAATGTATTACATTTATACTCCCTATATTATATTATTTCCTATGAGCGTATATAATTTTTGATAAGTTTATAAACCTATTTTTCGGTTTATAAACTGATTAAATTGAGGTAATGTCTTTAAATAAGTCATAAGTTAAACTTGATAAGCTCATTAGCTTTTATTTTGAATTAGTTCTTCATTTTGTTTATGTTTATTTGAATAAGAAAAAAATCTCAAAAATCCCTTTGGGATCTCCGGACCCTATGCAACACGATCGGTGTCTAAAAATGGTATTTTACTTTGTTTATAGTTTTAGATGGTTTTGTGTTTTTGTTTTTCTCTCTCTTCAAAACAGAGACCCTGCTGCAATATGCGGATAACCGCTTTTTTTTTCTTTGCTAAATTGTGAATAACCACTTATACTATTAATACATGTATTTAAACCAACTTCAATATTAGTAGTCGATGACTTTGTCACTATATCAAGTGGTAGACTCTAGACTATGTCGATATATATTTTTTTGATGTTAGATGTAAAAATTGACGCTATTAAACTTTCCTAAACAAAAATAAAAGTTATGTACAACTTTATTTTGTTGTATTAGGATTGATTGATTTCCTTTGGGGACCTTTTGGCAAATGGATTGCAACGTGATTAGATGGTCTCTTCCATTTACGGATCACTCATTGTCACTTGATATACATATGTTAAAAACAAATACATCTTTTCTTATAAAGAAATCGAAATTTCTAATTTGGATTGATGTTTGGCGCTTTGTATAAATATACAACTGAATCGAACCCTATCTCAAAATATAACAACTATATACAAACCTGTCACAATGGAGTTAAACATAAACTCGATATCTTCTCTTGTTCAATAGATAGTTCAATACATATTGTCATCTCATATGCGTCGTTCACACGGGAACTTCAAAGAGAAAAAAAGGAATTTTCGTCAAAAGGGATATATCTTAAATTTGTATTTTAATGGTTTTAAAGATATACGGACGAAATTGTCACCCAAAATATTACAAAATGGGTAATTTGCCACCTAAATTTTCAAAGCGTCTAATTTTACTGGTAGTAAAATCACATGTGATAAAAAAAGAAGAAAACGAAAAACTATTTTTGATCCGAAATGCTTTTCATATATATAATTACAAAGGACAAGTTAAATAGTTCGATAGTCACGTAAAATATTTGTTCAATGGGATGATCCTAAAATGCGGGACCTTAATCATTATTGTACAACTTTTTTATGCATGCTAATCACAACCTTAAGTCATACAAAGACATCTTTAATGAGATTTGAACCTTCGCTTGCTGGCGAGAGAGTGACAGGCTTCTGTCTTAAAACGAGAACAGATCTCAACAGCCAACATATTATAGCATGTCATCGAATATAGGTGTGACCGACAATAAGGTATACATGCACAATAAATGTCACTTTTACCGTTATAATGGGGCAACTGGTTCTTTATATAGGTCTATTTTATATTTTCATAAGATCGATAAAAGTAATGGTTAGACAAAATATTATATATGCAAATACTTCGTAGTCAGTTAGACAACATATATAGTACACGTTATGATTTGACAGAGAAAGAATATGAGAGATCTGAAAAGAACACGAACTGTAAATCAGAATGTGTGTTGATAGACTGCCACTTACCTATTAGAACACCTGATTTGGAAAAATATACTCGGTGTCTTATATTTGAGACTATTGTAGTCTATGCTTCCTTCTTTTTGACATGATACGGGTACTTCTGGTATATTGAAATGCTCATCATCACAAGCGGAAGAGCCAAAAGGCAGAACGATGAAGGTGGTTTCCCATCAAATACAAATTGCAACAAGGCTGTAACAAGGAGCGCGGAGACGATAACAAACCCCTGTATTATTTGTACCAAAAACGAGAGAGAAAAAATATTGTTATTATAAGTTCACAACATTGGCAAGACCTAGAGTTAAAATGGCAAATTTTTAATTGTCATCATTACAAATTAATAATTCCGTTCACTACGTTGCCAAGGGGTGTTTCGGACATTTGATTAACAAACAACTGAAATTTCATATGCAAATGATGTATCTCGAAAGGGGAAATATGGTGCAACCACGTATGGATCTTATGATCTACAACAAAAGTGGACAAAGAAAACAGTCAAAGTTCCAGGGAGTAGAGGTTCTGTTCTCGAGTTTTTTTTTAAAGAAAGTGGGGAGGGAAGTGAAAAAAGAAGTGTATTCTCTAGATTTTAGGAGGGGTGAGGAAATTAAAAGGTTTTTGCTTCTAAATTCTCCCTCGCAATTTGGAGCAGATGGTTAAAGATTGGAAATTTTCATTAATAATATATTTTCTATATTCACCAAAATACCCCCATTCTTACTTCTTATTTTCACCCAATTCTTGCCAATGACTTTATCAAGTCCAACAAAGCTGTCCACAATCTCGTTTCTTTTTAATTTGATTACTAATTTCTCAATTGATTATTCAAATATTTTGCAGTTTACACTTCGAATTTGGCAATGGATTGAATGAAGAAGTTTTGTACCCTTTCACCCCCCACCCCCACCCCCCCCCCCCCCCCCCCCCCCCCTCTCTCTCTCTCTCTCCTTTCCATTGCAAAAAAAAAAGATCTCAAAAGTGAGTAAACAATCTCGAGAACAGAACGTTAGGAAATGGTAAACAAGAATGAAAAGTGTTAAAACTTGCCTTCCGTACGCCACCAGCATAAGAAGTCACGAGGCCCACAAGAATACCACCAACGGCATTGATAAAAACAGGGATCTGAATCCAAAGAAACAAGATACAAAGGATCAAAACTTGAAAGCATAAAATCAAGTCCTGAATCATAGCTAATCAAAATGGCCTTGAAAAATAAAAAACCATAACTCGTAAATGAAGTCAAAAGAGTTCTAGGATTATGTATATATGGGTCAATCAATTCATGCTAAGAGGTTAGGGGTGGCAATTTTGACCCATTTACTTATAAACGGTTCCCTTTGGGCTATGTTTTATCTCTAATGGATAAAATTAGGTTAAATAAAAGTTTTAGCTTCAGAGGGAAGGGTCACAATCTGGCCGCACATATCTAAAGTGAGTCCAAGTATATTATAAATGTATACAACATTCGAAACCGTTTTATTCAAACATTATCACACTAATCACTTATAGATACAATTGTACAAAGAAGTGTTTAGGGGAAAACCAGGGCCGCCTATTTTGCCAACTTTATTAGAGATCAAATGAACATTAACAATTTTGATTTAGCTGACATGAACAAGTTCTATTAAGGGTGGGTAAAAACAGGGGTTACAATAAAGAACTAAACCGGAGCCAAAGCCGGCTAAATTCTGTTCTTAAATTTTTAACTGGTCTGAAATCGGTTTTCGGCTTCACGATTTTCGAAACAAATTCTAAATTTAGTTTGATCCAAAGACGGACTTATTCACTTTTCTGTATCTTATTGTAAGGGCTTCTTTTTAGGATTTTTTTCAAACTTTATAGATTTAAGTTGGTATTCGGTTCACACTTCAACTTTTCGAGATCAAATCAAAGTAAAAGTAAACGGTTCACGTCAGTCCAGTTTTTTTTATTTCTTTTTATTTCAGATTTTTGGGCTCAAACCCAATAAACAGTCCCATATTCGATCATAAAGTCTTAATTTTCACTAACCAGGCACTATAGAAAACATTGTAATGCTCAAAACGTCGAAAGGATGAAGTATAAAGATAATTACCATAGTAAGTGGGGTCCACCCATAGAAGAAGCCATGTTTTCTCATTGCTTCACCATCTGGAGACTTATAAGTACTTGCTAGCAAGCAAAGGCTCCCAACTATTGACATCTCAACGGTCATCAAGTATGACGAGTGTTTCTTAACCTACAATATGAAAAATGGGACGAGTAACAAAATGAAACAAGTATATCCCAAACGATAGAGGATGTGCGATAAGCAGAAAAACTGATTTTCTAACAGATTGAAGCTAAGGAAGACTTAACTCAAGACTTATAAAGACTAAGACATCTAAAATTTAAAAATGATTTGAATATTTTACTCACACATATCATCAGCCTAATTCGACACTAAAGGATATCATCACTCCGGAAATTAAAAACAACAAAAGTATCTGGAAATATAAACGAATGTAACAAACCTGAGATGCCCATTGACACAAAGAAGAAGCAAGACCTGAAAGTACAGAAGCTACCAACACCGGAACAATTCCATAAAGAACTATTTCATCAGGAATATCGCTTCCATAATCTTTTCTCGAGCCTTCCCCAATGCTTAAAAGAACAGCTGCTAAGATAAGTATAAATAGGGAACCAATTTGTTGAATGGATTGTTTCTGCCTGCAATTAATTTTTTCCTGGTTATTTTACAAACATGTATAATGCTGCCCAATCATGGCTTTATGGCAACTTGAAGGGGGGGAGGACAAAAATGAATAATTTCAGAAATGAGATTTTCGTAGAGAACTTACCTTAAAATCATATATGTAAACAATGCCGTGAAAATTAACTTTGTCTGGTTCAACATTGAAAACGTGAGAGAATCAAGGTTTTTGTAGGAAATCTGCAACAAGCTATTTTGTAGTGCATAGATAGCAGCAGGTAATCCTGATGCACTTAACGAGCCAATTAAAGTCCATTCCTTCATTGCTGTCTTGAGACTACCCTCTTTTGCCATGAGAACCAGTGCACAAATAACCTATGACAATGAACAGGTGCATGTAAACATATAAATTTTGAACGTACAGGAATACATAAAAGATATGAAAAAGAGCATACAGTACCTTTACTATCTCGCATGCCAAAACAGATGAAGTCACAATCACTTCTCGTCTGTACAAATAACATGAAAAAATAAGTTATAACCTTACAATTGAGCAGTAAATAATGGTTGTTAAAATTTACTATCATCGAACTTTCTATTTCAATAAGGATGTCCTGTTAATTTTCAAATAAGTTATGGAGTAAAATACCGACATGTTTTAACCATCTTTCTCCCTTTCTCTGTGACAATTAATTTTTCAGATTATTTTCATCTAGACATACATTTTCACAAAAAACAATGACTCAGATTAGTTCTTTGCAAATGCCAAGTTAAAGCTTGAAGTTGTAAAGTGGTTCAGCCGCTAAGGGTCATTATATAAAAGAAAGTAATGGAGTCTTTTAAACAAATAAGCTTTCTTGAATGATGAATATAGAGCTGATCAATATTTTAGCAGTTTAACATAAAACAAACCAAAAAGTCAGACGCCCTACAACCCCATTATGCTTATCGGGCCTAACTTTTATTTACTTCCTAACGCTTCCTCTGAAGTCGGAGCTAATTGTTCCAAATACAACTACTCGGACTCGTATGTAATGCTTTCCTGAAGACATCAACTAATTGACTACCGAATATATGATGAGGAGTTGTGAATGATTCATAACTTTGCAAGGTTTTACTTCAATCAAACCCGCATTAACTCAATATTAATTGATAGAGTTGTCTCTAAGACAGTTGGTATAACACATTGTCCATACAATCAAGTTATCTTTCGGAATAAGTGTTTTTGCAACTTGACATAATTCATTATTCCATGACTTTTCTTAGATTGATAGCTCGGATACGAGTTTTCTAATGACAGAAGCTATAACTATTAAATTGATTCTTTTGCACCTTATTATTGAGTTGATAGAAAATAAAAGAGTAAAATCTGAGAAATAGAATACCCGATGCAGCGTTTGGAGATGAGAGGCTGAGCACCGTATTGAATAGTAAGCAACAATGAATAGAACCACACTTTTTTATCAGAATTTGATTCTGATTTTCTTGACGTTGTCATTGATTTAGGGTTTAATTTTGTCAATCGAAATTACGAAATTCGACTTGGGGTTCAGGATTTTATTTGCTTTCTAACGAATATCGTTTAGGTCGTCGAACCCCGGGTTTCTTTGTCCCCCTCTCCAAAATATTAATAGACTGTCTTTTTTGATTATGATTATTTTGGTTCGATTCGATTCGATGAAGTTAGTTTAATTTTGTATTTGTATTTGTGGTGGGTATCTCATTTTAAGTATTCTAAAGTTTAAATTAACCGTCAGTGAATAGGTGCTCTACGTATTGTGGTTATTCGTTGTTTAAATTATAAATAGGTTAAAATCAGAGGTGATGTGAATTCGACACTAATTATAGTTAAAGACTTTATAAATATAATCATAATGCTATATGTATTGTTATCTTGACACAATAACTAGATTAAAATGATTTATTCGGTTTAAGAATACGATAATATGCATGTTGGTAAATGTTTCCATTGATTCAATAAGAAAAGCAATTCACTTAAAAGATGCATGTTGATAAATGTTTCCATTAATTGAATAAAAAAATTGAATAAAAAGAACACTGTATGGTCACAGTTTCATAATTGCAGGTGGTCGCGGGAGATGTTAGTGTCAGAGTTCAAACCTTGAATCTCCTTGTTAGGATACCCATGTCTTACCGTTCGGTTTCAACCTTGTGTGGTCAGAGTTTTATTGATGGTTACGTATATTTAAAATATAAAACTTATTTATTAAATTTATAATTTATTTTAATTCAAAATATTAAATGGTCAAGATAGTGTACATTGCATTATGTGACACAAATTTTTTTCCACTTAAAATCGAATACAAACTATTTTTAGAGATTAACTTCGTTGCTTCTATAATTGTTATATATAAACTTGTGTTCGTGCAATATCACGTTATAAAATAGTTATTGAATAGTCAAGATCTACAATATGTAATTATTGAATCCAAAATAAATCATATAAACAATTATATTTAAAAACAACTAGGAAAGATTCGTGCGTTGCACGAGTTCGTAAATACAAAAGACGTTGTTCATATTGCTCGAGCTACTCGATGTTTTTTACAAAACGTGGTGCTAGTTATGTCTACCTAGAAATACAAAAGACTGCTACTCGATGTTCTTTACAAAGGATGGTGGTAGTTATATCTATGTAGGGAGATAGTTAGTTATCGTTACAAAATTGCAGGCTGTGATCGTTGTTGTAAAAGAGCTGCTTTTGCCTGTTTTTCATATCATCGAGCGCTTTTTCCGGGAAACGTTAGCGTTTTGTTGGGTTACTTATACCCAACCAGACTGACCACCCATCTTCCCACCTCTAACAATTCATCATTCCCAAAAGCAGGTCATAGGCAGACCTAAACAAATTTCACTCTGTATTTTCAAGGCCTGAATTAAATGTTGTTCTGTTTAAAAGGTTAGGAGGGCATACCATTTTCGCTCTTCGTGGTTTATCAAAGCTTCTCTCACCCGAGCATTCTCTATCCACATACACATGCTTGATGAAGTCCCGACGTCTATCAACATTGCTGAAAGCATAACAAATTTCAGAACAGCAGTTTGTACTGGAAAAGTGGAAAACAAAACATTGCGTTATAACCATGATGATTACTGACCTGCTGTCAGGGAAGGTCTGCCGCTGTGCATCCCATTCTTTAAAATATATGCTCTTAAATCATTTAACAGACGGTTAAATTTGTTATATGAGATGGGCAGTTTTCTGGGCTCCTTTTATAGAGAAATGGCCCTCCAGCCGTGGGTCTATTAGGTTATAAAACCTCCTTCTTTCTCCTAAATGTGGTCGAGCCCATTCGACCAGGTTGTGTTCACCGTTTGGACGATTTTTGTCCATTGACCTTCTTCCGGTCAACATTTCAAGCAAAACAACGCCAAAACTATATACATCACTCTTTGCAGTAAGATGCCCTATAGAAAAGAACCAAACATAATAAACGTAAAGGGAAAAAAGAATCCCCAAGAAGTCAGGATTAAAAGGTCAAACCTGTCATAACATATTCCGGGGCTGCATAACCGTAAGTTCTCATAACTCGAGTGGATACATGAGTTTTATCACCCTCCGGGCCATCTTTAGCAAGACCAAAATTTGAAAACTTTGCATTGTACTCCTGGATAATTTAATCACGTTAAACGACTTCTATATCAATATTTAAATATAATTTGAGGAGTCAGGTGTTGCTTACAGCATCTAACAAAATGTTGGAGGTTTTAAAATCCTGATAAATCACGGGTCTTGTTGCTTCTTTGTGAAGAAAAGCAAGACCTTTTGCAGCCCCAAGTGCTATTTTCATTCTTATGGACCATGGAAGAGGTAAAGACCCTATAACAAAAACATAAATTAAGATGATTTATTATAACAGAAATTAATAGACGTTACTGCAATTACTTAATCAACTTACTTCTAAACAAATGATTCTCCAAGCTCCCTCGAGGCATGAACTCATAAGCTAGCAGGCTTTGATCATCTTCAATGCAGTAACCGATCAATTTAACCAAGTTTGGATGAATAAGATCACCTAGATAATCTACTTCAGCCTGCGAATAATATCATGTTCAATATTAAAGCTAGTCGTATAATAATACCAAAGAAATATATTAGAAAGAAAGTGTCGAACCGGCCACTCTTTATGGCCTTGAAGCCCGTCATGATTTAGGGTCTTAACCGCAACGGTTAGCCCTGTGCCAGGTTTCATTGGTGCAGTTCCGTTCTCTTCAGTCGATCCTTTGAATACACGACCGAAACCCCCTTCACCAAGTAGACTTTCAGACCTCTAACAATTCATCATTCTCACAGGATATGTCGATTTTTTCTCGCCATCAATCTATCTCTCCGATAGAGTCACACACATATATAATATACCAAATATATATATTATCTTGAACCAAAAAATACTCAAACACGCGTTTGAAGTTATCTACACTATTTTGGACATTAGCAAAAAAATACATTTGAAAGGTCATCACGATACCGCTAGACAGAAGACATGTTAATTAATTGGCTAATGATTTAGAAAACTCACCATGAGTCCATAAGCAAAAAGTTGAATCCCGTTGTTCCGGAGGGACGACGCGGCTAGTTCATGTTTCCAAGCTGTCCAGAAACGATTCCAGTAGACATAGACATAACATAGTAGATCATATAAACCAACACTGTGGGAGCAGCCAACATAAACAGAAGTCTAAGTTCAATCTTCGATGCCAGAACATACCGTCTGACCAACGGAGTCCCCGTATCAGAAAGCACCCTCTTCAGCTCCAAAGCTCTGCACAGAACGTCGAAAGAAAGTAAAAACCGCAGGACGACTATGCGCAAGAAATCTCAAAACAAAAAAAACTTAATTAAAATAAAAAAAACTCTAAATCGAAGATTACAATACAGTCACCCAAAAAAACTAAATTATTGAAGAATATCATACCTTTATCGGTAATTCTACAGCAACAAAAAACACAAATTAAAAGGACCACTGCATACACAAAAGAATACAAATTAGAAGATTCAAAAGAAAAAAAAAAACCAAGCATGCAGAACAGAAATTACAAGCCCCAATGGGAAGACAGAGGAAACCTAAGTCAGCAAGAGGAAGAACACGCGTAAACCATTCATAACACCCCTATTAAGCTTCAGATTTGGGAAGTAGACACGTGTTAAACAGATGTCAGCCCAACGGAGATCATCAAAAGACACCACAGCCCAAATAACGACAGGCTTACACAAAAGCCCCAAAAATCGGGTTAAGGCCCAAATATGGCACGCACTCCAACTCATCATGGCAATTTAAACTATAAGGTAATATACTTGTTAATACAAAAATAACTTAAATGAAGATTTTAAATAAACCTGATTAAGTATCATATTATATGTATATGTATGCCTACTTTTATAAACACATCACTGGGGTGCTTTGATTCTAGATTGAAAACTGAAAAGTAATAAAGTCAAAGAAGGAATAATTTTGAATTCAAAGTAGTTGAATATTTAGTTTGTGTAATTGATAAAAGCATAAAATCTTTTAATTGTAATTCAACTTGGTTTTTTATTATTTGAAGCATCACAGAAAGTACACCAAGTCAATTACTTGACCAAGATCTAAACAAAACATTACACGCTACCTTAAACAAAACTCTTATAAACCATTTCAAACATTTCTTTCAACTTTCTAAAAAAAAACATGAATTCCAACAACAAGTGTTGTTTCTCAGATTCATATGTTATGTTATTGTTATTGTTATTAGCTATATCAATTTCATCAGTAGAAGCACAAAACCCGTCATCACCACCAGATGGATATCCTTATGCTGCTAGATTCACCCCATCAATGGCCATCATAATCGTCGTCCTGGTTTCGGCTCTTTTCTTCATGGCTTTTTTCTCTGTTTACATCCGTAGATGCTCAACCGATGGCGGTGCTAGTGTCCGACCAGGTCTGTCTATTCGTCGAGGTGTAAGACCCTCTCGCGGTCTGGATTCCCAGGTCCTTGAATCATTTCCTACTTTTTCTTATTCAAATGTTAAGGAGTTGAAAATTGGAAAAGGAGCACTTGAATGTGCTATTTGTCTTAACGAATTCGAAGACGAAGAAACTATTCGATTAATTACAAAATGTGACCATGTTTTTCATGCTGAGTGTATTGATGCGTGGCTTGAGAATCACGTTACTTGTCCAGTTTGTCGATATGATCTTGTTCCTAAACCTGGTGACAAAACGCAAGATGTACCCGAGTTATTACAAGGTTCCGTGGATGAACACGAAGAAAATACAAATACAAATACAAATACACATGTCTTGATTCGTATAGACCCGGTTCTTAATAGAAACCAAAGTGTGAAACAACAACCACAATCAATGTATGGTTTGTTTCATAAGTTTAGATCACATTCAACTGGACATTCATTGTTTCAACCGGGTGAGAATACAGAACGGTTCACTTTACGATTACCCGAACACATAAGAAAGGAAATGATAAGAAAAGCTTTACTAAACCGGACCGGGAGCACGATAAGAATGACAGGAGAAGGGAGTGTAAGAAAAGGTTATAGGACCGGAGAGGGTAGTAGCAGGGGAAAATCTTACATACGAATGGGGAGTTTAGACCGGGTTTTTTCAAAGACCCCGTCTTTCTTGTCTCGAGCATTTTCTTTTAGGTCTCCAAAAGGTGAAGGTGTGGGTGCAGCCTCGACAGCATCAACAAAAATTGACAAGATTCCTCTCAATAATATCGGGCCAAAAAGTGACGAACCGGTATTTAGTAGTTCCCACTCCGGTCGATCACCGGTTTAGTATAAAGTGTTATTGTTTTTTTTGTTTCTCCATATCTTTAATTTGTACACACATTATTGTGAATAAATTAAAAAAAAATCTATATGTTTTTCGAATGCATGAATAAAAAATGAATATGTATATAAATTACATATTATTTTTTCTTATTAATTACTCTTTTAGTCCGGTAAATTTTTCCAACATAATTAAAACTTGACATCTCTCACTCTTTATTAGTCGTGTCGAAAAAACCCGAAACTGAAAACGAAAAAAATCCGAAACCGGAACCGGTCAAATCAGGGTTGACCAAGAACCGTCGGGTTCAAACCTGTTCGAATAGTTTCGTTGCAGACCGGGTAATAACCGGTTTAAAAACCCGGTTTGAACCCGGTTTTGGGAGCTACCTGTTTTTTTGTCTTTTTTATTTTAACTAGTCGTTAGTTACCGTTTTATTACCGTTTTTTGAGTTTTTTGTGTTTTTTTTTTTACCATCTTGTCATTCCAAATTTACCTTAAGTATGTATGTTGAATATGAGGTTAATCACACAATTCTAACACTCCCAAAACTCTAAAAAAGCAAAAAATACGTTTGAAAAACGTTAGAAAAATTCTCGAAAAATCATCAACAATCAAATGGCTACTCAAAGCTCTAGCGCTTCCACCGGTTTCGATTCCTCAAGCGAAAGAACGATTGTAGCCATTCTCGAAACAACCCAAAACCGAGTTGTTTGGTGTCATTTCGTTTGGTTAAATTGACGGATGTAGAAAATATGGCACATTGTAATCATTGTGTCAATTTTTTGACGAGTGATTCCAACTCGACGTTGAAGCATCAAATAGAGAGGCATTGCAAAGTACTCAATAAAGTTCCGGAAGCGGGTCAATCATCGATTGGTCAAGACGAGACTATTTTTGTATATTCAGTGGAGCGGATGCGTCAAGAGTTTGTGGGTTATGTGATTCAATTCGCCTTGTCATTCAATCACTTCGACAACCCTAGATTCACCGGGGTGGTTCAAAGGTTTCTTCAACCGCGATATACTCACGTAAGCCGTAATACTCTTAGAAATGATTGTTTGAAAATATGGAAAAAAAAGCTAAAACATTGGTAATAAAAGGTTTTGAAACGTTAAATACAAATGTAAACTTAACAACCGATGCTTGGTCGGCTCCTCATGGTTAGCCCGATTCATACCTTTGTGTTACCGCACAGTGGTGTGATCTCGAATCGTGGCAAATGATGAAGAGGGTTATTGCTTTTGATCAATTTCATTATCGTGGCAAAACTTATTTCATATGTTACGTGATGTTTTACAAAGGTATAAATTGGAAGAAAACGTGTTTTCAATTGCATTTGATAATGCGAGTAATAATATAAACGCGGTGGGTAAACTAAAACTAAAATACAAACCACCAATGAATGGTGACTTTTATCATAGTCGATGCGTTGCACACATTATAAATTTAGTTGTGGAAGCCGGACTAGAAGTCACCGAAGTAAAAAACGCCATAACCTCTTATAGAAAAATGTTAGCCGATATATTTCCAAATCACAAAATTAGATACAAGGGATATATGAAAAGTGTGTAAGGAAACGAATTCCATCTTTTTGGCCCCTAATTGGGATGTTCCCACAAGATGGAATTCGACTTATGTATGTGATTTACGCCAACAAGGTACTTTAACCTATTATCATGCCGAGTTAGTGCGTAAATATCCGGTTACACCATTTCCTCTTGAAAATTGGGATATTATTCAAAAAGTAAGCCAATTGCTCAAAGTTTTTAAAACCGCAAAAACTTTATTATCGGGTGTTTATTATCCCACTAGTCATTTAGTCCTTAAACAAATTGGTTTTATGGTTACAAAGTTGGACGATTTCGAATGTCAATGTGAATTGTATTTTAAAATGGTAACGCCCATGAAAGCAAAAATGAGAAAATATTTTGCTACATTGTCACATTTAATTACCGTTTTTGCCGCATTAAACCTGTGTTTGAACAAAATTGGGGTGGAACATCTAATGCGAAAAATCTTTACAAAATTGGATATCGTTATTGACCAATTATATGTCGATAAATCTTTTAAAGGGTTATTTGGGGTTTATTCTAACAAGTATAAACCCCATCAAATATTGTTGAATCAAGTTATTCTATGGCGTTGACCTATGAAACCTATACCAGCACGGACCCAGAAATTGACTTGTTTAACAATTTAAAATGAGAAACACTTAAACGTGCTAGGGGTGATGGGGATGGCCAAACAAATACCGAATATGATAGGTATACGGGAACCGATTTTTTAGCCACTATGGGAGTTAAAGAATTCTCCAACTTTGAGTTTTTGGCTTGGTGGAGAGCACATGAATCTCAATTTCTCGTTCTAGCCGCCATGGTCAAAGATCTACTAACCGTCCAAGCTTCTTCGGTAGCTTCGGAATCCGCTTTTTCTCTTAGTGTCACACCCCGCAAAAATGGCGGAACCGAGGTGTACAGTGTATACGGTATCAGAGATTCAAAGGTTACATAAACATAAGTAATCCATACATCATCTACATAGATAAAGAGTTTGAAAGTAGAATACGTTATTACAGTCATCCGAATAATATCAAAATGTGGCTACAGAGTTTGGGATACTAAGGAATTAAATAAAGCAAAATAAATTCCATGCAAAAGATCCACGTAGCCAAGCAAGCATAGCATCAAATAGAGTAACCTCAAATCCCTGAAAAGCGTTAAAATACGATGTCAACATAAAGTTGGTGAATTATTCGCAATAGTTAAATAAAAACATAATAGTATAAAAGTTTTAATATGTTTTGACCCAAAAGAGTTATGATTTGAAGATAAGTCATTTGAAAATGAGGTTTCAAAATATACGTGAAGTATACAAAATCTTTTGATAAAATACTCATACATATACCGTAAAATAACATAATCATATCATATAATACATACTGGATAGATAACAGCTTTAGGAACATACGATACACCTGAACCTTAACAATACTGGCAACTAACCCCACCTAGTGTCTTAAGCTAGGTTGTCCTCGAAAAATATCGGTCATAACATTACTAACACGGACAGGGCGCATCCATCATCCATCGTGTTAGAAATGAGGGCTTGTTAGACCCATATAGCGCTATATATACGAACCGGCGGCTAAAAGCTAACAGGTGTGTATACGGGGCCTTGTTCTACCACAAAGGCGGAACAAGTTTGGGTAAGACCATCTAAAGCATCATATCCCCAATACATAACCATAATACATACATACCATAAAATACATTTTTATAACGCTAATCATGCCCAAAAAGTGTAAAAGGGTAAAACGGGCAACGAATAACTCACTGTATAGCAAAGCAATCCAAATCTCGATATGTCGGGGAAATAATCAATACAGTCAAGCTTCCACGTCTAAGTGCCCTAAACATCACGTAAATAAACATGTCTAAGTATCTCTAAGTCTAGTGGATTATGCCTTAATGATTAACGTTTTATACGGTTTAAAAATGACCATAAGGAGTATCGATATAACGGAATACAAACGTTTCGGAAAGTCAGCAGACTAGATACGTGATCCTTATACTTACGTGCACTACAAGTCACGTAAGTATTAAGTTACGCGATCAACAAGCTTCTTACGCGACATAGAAGTAATACGTGACAAACAAGAGTTATGGGGCAACAATAGTTACGAGATATACAAGAATTACGTGATATACATGAATTACGTGGTCAATAAGCCATGGAATGGGACTTATGTGACCAAGGCAACACTTACGGGATCATGAGACTTGTTACGTGACCCACAAGACAATTACGTGAACATCAAGACCTACTTACGTGCGTAACAAGGTATTACGTGCCATAGGAAAACTTACGTGAGGAATTACGTGCATGAAGGGTTATGGGCTAGACATTTACGTGCATGGCAAGAAAGTTACGTGATGTGTATGTTAATTACGTGCTTTACGTGATCAATATGAGTTACGTGCAACACTAGTTACGGGCCAAGACAAATACGTGATCCTCAAGCTTTAGTTACGTGCGTAACAAGCTTAGTTACGTGCGTAACAAGCTTCTTACGTGACCAAGGATCTTTGTTACGTGATTAGGAAGTAAATACGTGCTCAGTTACGTGCCCGTAACACAGTTACGTGCCGTAACTGGGTTTTTACGAAAAATAACATTCGGGATTCGATTTCTGAGTGTTTTAGGTGTCCAAATGATCCATAAATGAAACCCTATGTCCAGAATATGTTTAGGAACAATAATCTTAAATAAAATTTGAGTTTTGACGGTGAAAAGTGGTATTTCCGTGATTGAATCAAAATAACAAAGTTTAAAAAAAAAATCGAGAAATACTTACCCGATCGTAACGAAATTCGGAGGATAGATAGAGGTGATGATGGTGAACAATAATCTTGTCTCGGATTGGAAATTCAACGGTTGGATCGCCGGAAAATGTAGAGAGAAGGAGGAGGGTTTATGATGAATTCTAGAGAGAGAGAGAGAGTGTGTAGGTGAAAGTGATGAATAAAGACAAAATCTGGTGGGGAATAAGACAAATGGGTTGGTAGACCCTTTTAGGACGATTTTTGTAATAAAAATCTGGAAAGGACTAAAATTGTAATAGAATTTCTCCCAAGGGACTAGTTTTGTAATAAATTTCCGAAAAGGCTAAAAATGAAATACTTTTTAAACGTTAATCTTAATCGTATAATTAAGGCATAATTCCCCTAAACTTATCATAAGAGCATACTAGACTTATACTAAAGGCACTTAAGACTACACGTTCCCGACATAAAGATTCGAATCACATAACATACGAATACGATACTCATAAAATACGAGAAATACGAATACAATACTCATAAAATACGAATACGATAAAACATAAAAGGAATACAATAGGGTCAAAACATAAACATAAATAAATAAAACGAATACGAGACGATGGAAATATACCTAGAAACTCGTGAATGTCACAGTCTCCCCAAATAAAAAGAAATTTCGTCCTCGAAATAATCACTTGGTACTGCTTCCGGGGGAAAGGTGAGGATACTTCCGCAGAATTTCATCTTCGCGTTCCCACGTGAACTCAGCTCCAAAACGGGAATTCCAGCGAACCTTGACAATCGGAATCTTACTTCGTCGCAGACGCTTAACATCACTAGCAACGATCTCGATTGGTTCCTCAACGAAATGAAGTTTATCATCAATCTGGAGTTGCTCAAGCGGAACTAATAACGTCTCTTCAGCCAGGCATTTCTTCAACTGAGATACATGAAATACATTATGTACGCTGCTCAGTTCTGCCGGCAAATCTAGTCGATACGCAGCTGGGCCGACGCGGGCTAAGATCTTGAACGGACCCGTGTATCTCGGACTCAGCTTGCTGCGCTTCACGAATCGGACAACCCCTTTCCATGGAGATACCTTCAATAATACCATATCTCCAACACTGAATTCGAGAGGCTTCCTGCGCTTATCAGCATACTTTTTCTGTCGATCTCTGGCAGTAATCAATCGTTCCTTGATCTTGAAGATCTTGTCAGTGGTCTCTTGTATAATCTCCGGACCAGAAATCTGACTATCCCCAACTTCTGCCCAACATACAGGCGATCGACACTTGCGACCATACAAAGCTTCAAATGGTGCACACTTGATACTCGTGTGATAGCTGTTGTTGTACGAGAACTCAATCAACGGTAAATGAACATCCCAACTACCACCAAAATCAATTGCGCAAGCTCGTAGCATATCTTCCAAAGTCTGAATAGTTCTCTCACTTTGACCATCGGTCTGCGGATGATAGGCGGTACTCATATCTAGTCTCGTACCCATAGCAGTCTGGAATGACTTCCAAAATCGTGAGGTGAAACGAGCATCACGATCGGAAATAATCGATACTGGGACTCCGTGTTTCGATACAATCTCTGCAATATATAAACGCACGAATCTCTCCATCGGATAATTCTCACGAATCGGTAGGAAATGAGCAGACTTCGTCAATCGATCAACAATAACCCAGATACTGTCATAACCACTCGAAGATCTCGGAAGCTTCGTAACAAAATCCATAGTAATACGCTCCCATTTCCACTCGGGAATCTTCGGTTGTTGGAGTAGCCCAGACGGTTTCTGATACTCAATCTTCACTTTGGAACAGGTCAAACATCGACTAACATACTCGGCGATCTCACGCTTCATACCCGGCCACCAATAGAATTCTTTCAAGTCATGATACATTTTGTCGGAACCCGGATGAATGGAATAGTTAGACTTATGGGCTTCGTCCAGAATCAACTGACGGATACTAATCGGAACCCAAATACGCTCGAGGAAATACAGAACTCCATCCTCCTTCGGTTCTAGTTCCAACGCCAACTTATATAATCTTTCCTCTTTAACACGGTCCTCGGTCATAATACCTTCCTGTGCCTGAATAATCCGAGCCTTCAAGCTCGTCTGAATAGATATCACCATAGAACGAATACGGACTGGTTTGACTGTTTCCTTACGACTTAGTGCATCAGCAACAACGTTCGCCTTACCAGGGTGGTAGCGAATGTCGCAATCATAGTCGTTTAATAACTCAACCCAGCGTCGTTGTCTCATGTTCAGCATCTTCTGATCGAATATGTGCTGTAGACTCTTGTGGTCGGTAAATACAGTACACTTGGTCCCATACAGATAATGTCTCCAAATCTTCAATGCGAACACGACAGCTCCCAATTCTAGATCATGTGTCGTGTAATTCTGCTCATGGATTTTCAACTGACGCGAAGCGTAAGCTATAACTTTGCCATTCTGCATAAGCACACAACCCAGACCCTTGTGCGAAGCGTCGCAATAAACGACAAAATTCTCGGAACCAACTGGCAGACTAAGAATAGGAGCGTTACACAACCGCTGCTTCAATACTTGAAAGGCTTTCTCCTGATCGGAACCCCAAACGAATGGTTCACTCTTCTGTGTCAGCTTTGTCATAGGTGAAGCGATCTTGGAGAAATTCTCGATGAATCGGCGATAATACCCAGCAAGACCCAAAAGTGAACGGATTTCGGTCGGTGACTTTGGTGCAACCTAACTTTTAACAGCTTCAATCTTAGCAGGATCAACGTGAATACCCTTCGCGCTAACCACGTGGCCAAGAAATTGAACTTCGGATAACCAGAACTCGCACTTAGAAAATTTCGCATACAACTTTTCTTTTCGAAGCACTTCTAGAACCAGACGCAAATGCTCTTCATGTTCCTTGCGACTTCGGGAATAGATAAGAATGTCGTCGATGAATACGATAACGAATTTGTCAAGATACGGACGACAAATACGGTTCATTAGATCCATGAATGCTGCAGGGGCGTTTGTCATACCAAACGGCATCACCATGAACTCATAATGACCATACCGAGTACGAAAAGCAGTCTTAGGTATATCGTCTTCCTGAACTCTCAACTGATGATAACCAGAGCGAAGATCGATCTTAGAGAAATAGCAAGAACCCTGAAGTTGATCGAATAAGTCGTCAATACGAGGAAGGGGATTACGGTTCTTCACAGTCAGCTTGTTTAACTCCCGATAATCAATACATAAACGCATGGAGCCATCCTTCTTCTTAACAAAGAGGACAGGAGCACCCCACGGGGAGAAACTAGGACGGATAAAACCCTTATCGACCAGTTCCTGAATTTGCTTTGACAACTCGAGCATCTCGGAAGGAGCCAAACGATACGGAGCCTTAGCAACAGGTGCTGCTCCAGGAATAAGATCAATACGAAAATCGGTTTGTCTCTGGGGAGGGACTCCAGGTAAATCTTCGGGAAAAACGTCAGAATACTCGCGAACAATCGGTACACCATCAATCTTTATCGCAGAATCTTTCTTCACCAAATGAGCGAGATATAAGGAACAACCTTGACGGACATACCCGCGAACTTTCAAACTTGAGATGACTTTAAGACGTTTCCCAGCCTTGTCTCCGCGTACAATCAACTGATCTCCATCCGGCTTCTGAATACGAATAAGCTTCTCATAACAGACTATTTCTCCTTTATGCTTCGCTAACCAATCCATACCGACTACGACATCGAAACTACCGAGTTTCATAGGAATAAGGTCGATGGAAAAAGGAATATCGGCTAAAACGAGGGGAATATCACGAATAACTTCTCTAACACAGGCACATCTACCATCAGCTATTTCTACTTCATACGCAGGCTCTAAAGGACTAGAAGCACGGTTTACTAAGGGGCGGAAATCACTAGATATAAAGCTTCTATCGGCACCCGAATCAAACAAGATAAAAGCAGGATAATCATCAACAAGAAATGTACCAGTGACTACAGTAGGATCCTGATGAGCTTCTGAAGATTCCATGGCGAAAGCTCGGCTCTTGGCAGGATTTCCTCTTGCACTAGTACCAGCACCAGGAGTAGGAAGGGAAGCAGATGATACAAGCTTGGGACATTGGTGACGGCGATGACCCATTTCTCCACATTCAAAACATGCCCCAGTAGACCTTCCACAATACTGCTCAGTGTGGCCTAACTTCTTGCAGCGTTTACAAACCCAACACGCTACATTCGCCGCATGAGCACTGCCACAAGTGCCACACTTAGGGCGCACGCCCTGATAACCAGCTCCAGCACCAGTCAATGCATAGACTTGAGGAAGTTGAGGTCTCTGATCATGGCTACGGCTTCTCTTCCTCGAATTACTCCCATCCCTTCTATCAGATCTACCAGAATCTCTTCGGCTTACAACCGGCTGAAGAGTACCACCACGAATCGCACTTGCGGTCAACCGACCCGCAATATCAACCGCACTCTGTAGGGTGCCCGGGAGATGAGAAATAATGTGGTCCCGCATAGTCTGGGGCAACCCATGAGTGAAGCGTTCAATTCTCTCAGTCTCAGTGCGAACCAGACGAGGAGCCAAAACACACAAATCATAGAATCTGTTCACATACCCACGAAAGTTAGAACCTTGCATAGTCAGGTTCCACAATTCATCCTCCAGCCTCTGCGTCTCAGATGACGGCACATACTCCTTCTTCATCATAACCTTCAGATTTTCCCAGCTCATCAAGGTAACAGCAGCTCGACCCTGAACCTTCTTCACAGAGTTCCACCAGGTGAGGGCTTTACCCTGGAACAAGAATGTAGCATACTTCACTCTGCTTTCCTCAGCACATCCCGAGACATCAAACACAGACTCTATCTTCTCAAACCATTGCAGGGTAGCAACCGCATCTTCAGTACCCTTGAACTCAGTAGGTTTGCAGTCCAGAAAGGTCTTATACGAACAGCCTCGGGGTGGATCTTCAATAACAATCTCCGGTCCACCGACTCCTACGTGCACTGCTCTTCCCACATCGGAACCATCGCGCCCAGACGCCATACCCTCTGATCCAATACCGGGCATCTCAGGTTCTTCCAACCCTATGTCGACATTCTGCACCGGTGTCTCCTTAAGCTGTGCCACAATCACCGGTATTGCCGCTGCAATCTGCTCCGCAATCAACTGACTGATATCCGGAGTGGTGGTATTAGCATTGGGGGTAGCAGTGGTATTCTGAGGCGTAGCACCCGCTCTCGTACTGGCGCGACCGCGCCTTGCCGACCTTCTCGTAGCAGTGACGGCAGGAGTAGCCCTAGTAGAAACTCTCTTAGGCGGCATCTTCTACGAATGTCAAACAGAATAAATCAGAACGATAACTGTATGTGCGACTAAAGCAAGCAGGCCTCAAAACATAAAAAGCATAACAAAAGCACATATAGCATACGAATCACATACAGGCCCACAAAAGAAGGAAATGCACACATAGAGTAAATCAGATAGGTCCAAAAGCCTAGGTCATAGTCTAAGTGATTCCGTAAGGTCACTTAGTTCGCTATAACCATTGGCTCTGATACCAACTTCTGTCACACCCCGCATAAATGGCGGAACCGAGGTGTACAGTGTATACGGTATCAGAGATTCAAAGGTTACATAAACATAAGTAATCCATACATCATCAACATAGATAAAGAGTTTGAAAGTAGAATACGTTATTACAGTCATCCGAATAATATCAAAATGTGGCTACAGAGTTTGGGATACTAAGGAATTAAATAAAGCAAAATAAATTCCATGCAAAAGATCCACGTAGCCAAGCAAGCATAGCATCAAATAGAGTAACCTCAAATCCCTGAAAAGCGTTAAAATACGACGTCAACATAAAGTTGGTGAATTATTCGCAATAGTTAAATAAAAACATAATAGTATAAAAGTTTTAATATGTTTTGACCCAAAAGAGTTATGATTTGAAGATAAGTCATTTGAAAATGAAGTTTCAAAATATACGTGAAGCATACAAAATCTTTTGATAAAATACTCATACATATACCGTAAAATAACATAATCATATCATATAATACATACTGGATAAATATACGTGAAGCATACAAAATCTTTTGATAAAATACTCATACATATACCGTAAAATAACATAATCATATCATATAATACATACTGGATAGATAACAGCTTTAGGAACATACGATACACCTGAACCTTAACAATACTGGCAACTAACCCCACCTAGTGTCTTAAGCTAGGTTGTCCTCGAAAAATATCGGTCATAACATTACTAACACGGACAGGGCGCATCCATCATCCATCGTGTTAGAAATGAGGGTTTGTTAGACCCATATAGCGCTATATATACGAACCGGCGGCTAAAAGCTAACATGTGTGTATACGGGGCCTTGTTCTACCACAAAGGCGGAACAAGTTTGGGTAAGACCATCTAAAGCATCATATCCACAATACATAACCATAATACATACATACCATAAAATACATTTTTATAACGCTAATCATGCCCAAAAAGTGTAAAAGGGTAAAAAGGGCAACGAATAACTCACTGTATAGCAAAGCAATCCAAATCTCGATATGTCGGGGAAATAATCAATACAGTCAAGCTTCCACGTCTAAGTGCCCTAAACATCACGTAAATAAACATGTCTAAGTATCTCTAAGTCTAGTGGATTATGCCTTAATGATTAACGTTTTATACGGTTTAAAAATGACCATAAGGAGTATCGATATAACGGAATACAAACGTTTCGGAAAGTCAGCAGACTAGATACGTGATCCTTATACTTACGTGCACTACAAGTCACGTAAGTATTAAGTTACGCGATCAACAAGTTTCTTACGCGACATAGAAGTAATACGTGACAAACAAGAGTTATGGGGCAACAATAGTTACGAGATATACAAGAATTACGTGATATACATGAATTACGTGGTCAATAAGCCATGGAATGGGACTTATGTGACCAAGGCAACACTTACGGGATCATGAGACTTGTTACGTGACCCACAAGACAATTACGTGAACATCAAGACCTACTTACGTGCGTAACAAGGTATTACGTGCCATAGGAAAACTTACGTGAGGAATTACGTGCATGAAGGGTTATGGGCTAGACATTTACGTGCATGGCAAGAAAGTTACGTGATGTGTATGTTAATTACGTGCTCGAAGGTTATTACGTGATCAATATGAGTTACGTGCAACACTAGTTACGGGCCAAGACAAATACGTGATCCTCAAGCTTTAGTTACGTGCGTAACAAGCTTAGTTACGTGCGTAACAAGCTTCTTACGTGACCAAGGATCTTTGTTACGTGATTAGGAAGTAAATACGTGCTCAGTTACGTGCCCGTAACACAGTTACGTGCCGTAACTGGGTTTTTACGAAAAATAACATTCGGGATTCGATTTCTGAGTGTTTTAGGTGTCCAAATGATCCATAAATGAAACCCTATGTCCAGAATATGTTTAGGAACAATAATCTTAAATAAAATTTGAGTTTTGACGGTGAAAAGTGGTATTTCCGTGATTGAATCAAAATAACAAAGTTTAAAACAAAAATCGAGAAATACTTACCCGATCGTAACGAAATTCGGAGGATAGATAGAGGTGATGATGGTGAACAATAATCTGGTCTCGGATTGGAAATTCAACGGTTGGATCGCCGGAAAATGTAGAGAGAAGGAGGAGGGTTTATGATGAATTCTAGAGAGAGAGAGAGAGTGTGTAGGTGAAAGTGATGAATAAAGACAAAATCTGGTAAGGAATAAGACAAATGGGTTGGTAGACCCTTTTAGGACGATTTTTGTAATAAAAATCTGGAAAGGACTAAAATTGTAATAGAATTTCTCCCAAGGGACTAGTTTTGTAATAAATTTCCGAAAAGGCTAAAAATGAAATACTTTTTAAACGTTAATCTTAATCGTATAATTAAGGCATAATTCCCCTAAACTTATCATAAGAGCATACTAGACTTATACTAAAGGCACTTAAGACTACACGTTCCCGACATAAAGATTCGAATCACATAACATACGAATACGATACTCATAAAATACGAGAAATACGAATACAATACTCATAAAATACGAATACGATAAAACATAAAAGGAATACAATAGGGTCAAAACATAAACATAAATAAATAAAACGAATACGAGACGATGGAAATATACCTAGAAACTCGTGAATGTCACACTTAGTGGTAGCGTATTATCTTTACGAAGAACAAGACTCACACCGACGACATTGGAGATGTGCATTTGCTTGAAGGATTACTTAGACGCGGCCGAACGTACACAAGACCACCAAAATCTTGAAGGCGAACTAGAATATGAAGGCGAAGTACTCAATATCGAGGTGGAACAAGGAGTTGCAATATCACTTTCCGATGAAGAAATCGCTATCGATGAAGCTTCCCGAGAATCTAGCTCCGAAGATGATCCCGTTGAAGATGAATTTTATGATGTAGACGAAGAATTATAAAATGAACAAATCAATTTCAAATTTCCAATGTTATTAGTTATATTTCATATTAAAAATAGTACTTTTTTGAACATTTGTATTCGTAATATTAAGGTTATGAGATGTATTTCAAGTTTTTTTTTAGTAGAAGACAATGTTTAAGTATGATGTGTTACAAGTTTGTTTAATAAAAGCTGAAGTTTAACGTGTTTTTTCAACTTACGTTTTTTTTTCCAATGTTATTAGTTACATTTCATATAAAATAGCACTTTTTTCGAACATTTTGCTTAATAATTATCGAAATATTAAGCTTTGAAGATGTGTTTCAAGCTTCTTTAGTAGAATACAACGTTGATGTATGATGTGTGTCAAGATTGTTTAAAAAAGTCGAATTTTAACTTGTTTTTGCAAGTTACGTTTTTTTTTATTAAATACCAAAACCGGTTTTTAACCGGGTTTTCTACCTGAACCGGTTTGGACTCGACCCAAACCGGTTCCACCGGGTTTGCATATCCAATACCAAAACTCAGTTTGTGACCCTGATTTTGGCCAAACTGGTTTCAATGGTTTGACTAAAACCCGATTCGGGTTCAAATCCGATTCAAGTACTGGTCAAACCGCGGAAAGGAGTTCACACAAGACCACATAGCAAGAGAGAGAGCCTTCGCTTTTTGACATCTCTACTCTTAATGAGAATTTTATTACAACTTTATCAAATTATAGATTGTTACTAGGACAACCTCCAGGACAAGTGATATGCATTTTGTGATGACAATAACATCGAAAATGAATTAATTTAAAGTGGGTTGAATTTAAAATATCTAAATTTAGTTAAACCTAAGTTTGAGTAATTGATAACACAAAGTCTTTTAATTATAATTTCTAACTTAAGTTTTTTATTTATTATTATTTGAAACATCACATGTAGGCTGCAATATATCGGATATGGATCAGATTGAGCAATATCCATATTCATATTTATATTTTTTCATCCATGTGGATATACATATTAATTTAAGAAAAATCATTCATTCATATCTATATTCATTTGATGGATGAGGTAAATAGATATCCGTTGGATATCATATAAAGTGTTGTAAAAATATACTAATATGAAACTAATATCGAAATATATAGTTTGTAATATAGGACGATACAATATAACAATTTTTACTAATATATAAAACATTACATATTTTACTTAAATGTTGAATTTTTAAGTAAAATATAATTACTAATATACCCATTATTTATTAAATACAAAATTTAAACTAATTAATTTCCCTCTCTAACTATCCTATTACTACTCTCATTAAAAAAAATACTCATATGAAATGAAAGTCTAATTTATTGATATTAAATATGTAGTAATGTAACCATTATTTATTAATTTTAAGTTTTTTTTTTTTTGATGCAATGAATTTTAAAATATTTGATACCTAAACATGACTTTATACAAGAATTCTATTTTAAGAAATATTTATTTAAATCACTTTTGTACCGAATGTGAAATTATTGGACGCCACTTTTTAAAAAAGAATTATGACCCGAATGGACAAATTAGAAACTATTAGACTTTTGTTATGTTCTCAAATGAGTTTAATTTTTAAATAACTCGAATTACCCAAATGAGGTTGAATGATCCGAACGTGAAATCTTATTTTTTTGATGTCCCAAATGGTCAAACGATAAACTACGGGGGTGTTTGTTTCACGGATTTTGAAGGAATTGGGCGAAATTGAAATTGAATTCTTTTCCCATAACGTGTTTGGTTGAAGTTTATGACGGAGTTTAAATCCGTTGGAATCTAATTTTTCTTTACTTATAAAATTGAGATTCCTTAGGGTAGTGGAGAAGAATTGGCAAAATGAGTTGTAGGATATAATAGTTCTCATCGCCGAATGCTCGAACCATATATTGTTACCACAAGATTCTTTTTATATTGCTCAAAGGGCCGAACTTTAAGCTATTACACTCCACACATATATAACGAGACAGATGATAAACTACCATAAACCGTTACCCCATTATAAGTTGTTGAATATAAGTTTCTCGTCGCCGTTGTTTCGAGCGAGTTAGGGGTGTAAACGAATCGAGTTGAGTATTGCCAAACTCAAAATCGACTGGATTGCTAAAACTCGAGCTCGACCGAGCTTTAAAGTTTATGCTCAAGCTCGACTCGATTACCAAAACTCGTGATCGAAACTCGACTCGAGCTCGATTGATTATACGTTTCAACCTCGAGCTCGATAAATAATCGTTGTATAAACTCGACTCAACTCGTTTCATATACATATTAACTTATATAGTAACTGTAATTTAGTAATTGTATGTACACAAAAGGGTAAATTTGTAATTTAGCAAAAGCTCGATAAGGCTCGCGAACCTAACGAGCTGAGTATCTTGGAACTCGAACTCGACTTGAAATTTTACTCGAGTAGCTCGAGCTCGAACTCGACTCAATTAAATCGAGTTGATTTCAAATAGTTTGCAAGTCGATCTCGAATAGCTCACGAGCTGTCTTGTCTCATTTACACCACCTAGCGTTAGTACTATACTAGTCAATCTAAATACATGAAACTCCTCATGATTTATCATCATTTACTATACTGATGCGTTCATTTTGATGTATACATTTATGCATATTTACTAATTTTTAAACTATATACTACATTAAAGTCTATTACATAAAGATATGTTACAAGTTACTAATTTATAAGCTAAAATAGTAGTTGTAGTTCTATCTTTCATTCTTATTTATATATTATCATTTTAGATGATAAATAAATGATTCATAAATAAAAGAAATTTATTTATATCTGATCCATATATTTATATTTATTATAAATCTATTTAATTCAGTGTAATCGATCAAACCAAGTAGATATCCAATAGATCAAAACATGATTTTCATCCCCGTCACACAAGTACACCAAGTCAATACGTTGACAAAGATCTAAACAAAACATTTTTTAGTATATAGTAAAATAAATATACACACCACTTATAAAACATTCCAAACCATTTCTTTTTGGTTTACACGACTCAAAAAAAAAAAAACAATATGAATTCCAGCACCAAATGTTTCTCAGATTCATATGCAATGTTTTTCTTGTTATCGTTATCGTTATCGTTATTACTTGTATCAATCTCATCAGTAGAAGCTCAAGACATGTCACCACCACCAAATGGAAATCCTTATGCTACTAAATTCAGCTCATCAATGGCCACCATAATCGTTGTTTTTGGTATATCTATTTTCTTCATGACTTTTTTCTCTATTATAATTCGAAGATGTTCATCAAACGACCGCGGACCTAGTGTCCGACCAAGACTAGCTGCTCGCCGGGGTCTTGATTTACAAGCCCTTGAATCATTTCCTACTTTTTCTTATTCAAATGTTAAAGGATTGAAAATTGGAAAAGGAGCACTTGAATGTGCTGTATGTCTTAATGAATTCGAAGACCAAGAAACTATTCGATTGATAACGAAATGTGATCATGTTTTTCATGCTCAGTGTATTGATGCGTGGCTTGAGAATCACGTTACTTGCCCGGTTTGTAGATGTGATCTTCTTCCTAAACCTGGTTGTGACAAAACGCAAGATATAACCGAGCCTGAACAAGAAGGAAATACACATGTATTGATTCGTATAGACCCGGTTCTTAATCGAAACCAAAGTGCGCAACAACAACCCCGATCAATGTATGGTTTATTTGACAAGTTCAGATCACACTCAACAGGACATTCATTGATTCAACCGGGTGAGAATACGGAACGGTTCACTTTAAGATTACCCGAGCACGTAAGAAATGAAATGATAAGTAAAGCTTTACTAAACCGGACCGGGAGCACGGTGAGAATGACGGGAGAAGGGAGTGTAAGAAAAGGTTATAGAACCGGAGAGGGTAGTAGTAGGGGAAAATCTTACACACGAATGGGGAGTTTAGACCGGGTTTTTTCAAGGACCCCGTCTTTTTTGTCGCGAGCGTTTTCTTTTAAGTCTCCAAAGGGTGCGGGTATGGGTACGAGTGAGGGTGAGGCCTCCACGTCAACAACGAAAATTGACAAGATTCCTCTCAATATCGGGCAAAAAAGTGACGAACCGGTATTTAATAGTTCTCACTCCGGTCGATCACCGGTTTAGCCTTTTGTTAATTGTTTGGCTGATTGTGATCGTCATCAATGACGCTTGTGAGTTTGCCTTGTGCTTATTTTTTTTAATTTGTCAATGCTCTCTTGGTTATGAAATTTTCATTGGGATTTTAGCTAATTTATATATATTATTTGTAAATTTTCAATCCTTTTTTTCTTTTAATAAAAGTTGATACATATTTGTTGGTAAAAGTATGTAACTATATGTGTTTAATGTTTATGTAATAAATTGGTAGTAGTAAGGGAGAAAGTTACTAAACCTTTTTTTTCTTTTCTTAAGTTTTAGAATAACTTTCGTATAATATCAAGACAGTTTTAGTATAATGTCGATTGTGAACCTATTTTATATATAAACATTACTAATTTTATTGATGAACCCGATGAAAATATGTATGGCTCCGTCATCATAATAAGAGTGATAGTATTTGACAATTTCATAAATATATGAAGAAAAGACTTTTTCATATAATGTTAAGATAAGACTTTAATCTGTTTCATATGATATATCTCCATTAGTTGGTTAATACCAGATCAAACATTTACTTTGACCAAAAGAATGCACTATCACTTTCTTTCTCGCACTTCTGGGAATTTTCCAAACATACTGTATTTTTATTTTTTTTATTTTTTATTTTTATTTAAAAAGACAAGTATTTCAAACACAGTATATCCAGATGGTTATCCTAAGTTTAGTGTAAAAAAGCTTTTTAATGTGTATTTGGTTTAGTTATAGGAATCGTTATAGGTTTCTAAACCCATCAAATACGGTAAATTTGAAGTGATTGGAATTGTTTGATTGGAGAGTTTAAATAAAGATAGAGTATAAAATCCATAGAAGAAAAACACTTTAAATTGGTGAGTTTATGACGTTTTTAAGTAAACCCACTAATCCTCTCTAATTCTCTCTTCTTCTTCTTTTTTTAAAGATAACAATTATTGTTTAATTGTAAAGCCAAAATGTATTTTAGTATATCAAATTTTGTCAACCGAAATTTTTAGTGTTAACTATTAAAGGCAAAGAATAATATCCCAAATTTAAACAAATTAACTCAGTCATGTGATAAACGTGTTCTTAAGTTCATTTAAAATTTAACGAAATAATTAAACCGTTCACTATCTCAAAAACAATCATATTTAATCATAATGTATCACTCCTTAAATGAAATTTGTACCCAAATTTATGAGTTATGTATCTCCATTGCTCTTATCAATTCTTTTAGAGTAAATTGTAATTTTTGTCCCTCATAACTTTTTAATTCGTCGATTTTGCTTTTAAACATTTTTTCGCAATTTTTGTCATAAACTTGTTATTTGTCCATCCGTCAAATTTCAGCTAGCTTTTATCGTTAAATGTTAACCGAACTAACTGAAATGACAAAAAATGCAATTTTAATTTTATTTTCTTTATTTTAATTAATTAATTAATTATTATTATTATCGTTAAATTTAATTATTATTATTTATATTTAAATTTACTTTAATATATTTAATACTATCAACCCCACCCTTCTTCTTAAAAATAAATAAATATTACACCATATTATCATGAAATTTTCTATCATATACCATTAGACACATGATAACATGTATATATTAATATTAAAAATACATCAAAAGTACACTTTTAATATTAAAAGTACACAAAAAATACATCAAAAGTACAATTTTAATATTAATATATAGATGTTATCAAGGTTCTAAATAGCGTGAGGCGTGACGTAGCGGCACTGCCACGCCTCAAGCCTTACAAGCTATAGCGAGGCTATAACGTTTGTTAAGACGTGATATATAGCGGCAATATTTATAGCATATTTCATATATATCCCGTCACCAAATAATTAAGACTAAAAAATCAAGTTATCAATATCAACTAATAATCCTAAGATGATACTATGGATCACCAAGACACCAACTAATAAGTCCAAATAGGTGAAAAAACCCAAATCTGAAAAAGCCCAACTAATAAGTCCAAATAGCTTCAAGAAAAGGCGCGACGCCACGCACTATAGCGCGCTATATGGCGCTATAGCGCGCCTTACATCACGCTACGCTTTAAGACGACGCTATGGACTGATTCGTGACGGCGAGGCCACGCCTCACGCTATGGCGCCGCTATAGCGCGCTATTTAGAACCATGAATATTATCATGTGCCTAATAACACATGATAGAAAATCCCATCATGTAATTTTCACCTTCCTTTACCTATCTTACTTGTTGTCCCCAATTAATTTCTTTTTTGTAAGATCACACTTTTCTTGTTTACATTTTATCAACATCCATTACCACACACCCCAACCTAAAATAAATAAATCCAAGATAAATAAATAAAAACGACTAATTTTTCTTTATAAGACTACAATTTTTTCTTCCGTTTACATGTTATCAACATCCTCTATCCCCAAATATTTCTTTTCCTTTTAAGGTTTCATTTATCTCGATTACATGTTATAAGTTATAACCATCCTTTATCTACCCTACCAACCACACCTCCTAAGTCTATTTTATTTTTAAATTTTACTTATCTCACTTACATGTTACGAAAGTATGAATCTTTTAGGTTAATTTTTGGGAAATCATATTTGATTTGATTAGTAACATTTACCAAATGTTAGTGGCACTGTTCCAACCCATATTATCTGTTGGTTTGGATTGTCGAGTTGGGTTGGAATAATTATTCTTTTTTTTTTTTTTTTTTTTTTTTTTTTTTTTTTTTTTTTTTTTTCTTTTTAAGGATGATTTTTAGTTTAGAATGATGTTTGATTTAACAAAAAATATACGTATTTTGCTTTTTCTTACATTTCATTGGGTTATTTATTATTTATATTTTTTTATTTTTATTTTTTTACTTCGAAGGGGATTCCGTCGCAACACGCGGGCTAACCCCTGATTTAAACAATGAAATAAATTGAAAGCAAGTTTAGTAGAGTATTATAAATATAAAAGAAAATAAAAATTTAATGAAAAGGGTATTTTAAGGTTTTATAGGGTGTGTGCATGGTTCGGTTTGGTTTTTAAAATGTTATAAACTATTCGGTTCGGTTTCGGTTTTCTCGATCAAGTTCGGTACAATTCGGTTATTTGACTAGTTTGACTAAATAAGCATCATTTTATTCGTGTTTTACGCAAATCACGTATAATTTTCATGTAATAATATATATAATGATTGAGATAGACATCTTGTCATGTTATCTATAATGAATTTTGCCTAAAAATTAAGTATCATAGAAATAATCACATGTATGAAGTTTATATTTTGAAGATATATTAAAAATGGTTTGGTTCTGTTTTTGAATCAAAATTAAAACCGAATCAAATATTTCGATTATTTATAAATCAGAAACCGAACCATCAACTTTCTCTTTAATTCGATTATTTTGGTTATTTCAGTTTCAAATCGATTTTTTACTTAGTAAAAAAAACGAATCCAAAACATAATTCTCGATATTAATAACCTAAAAAATATAATAATCAGAAGGATCATTTGTAATATTATGTCGAATTAAAACTATTTATTATGTTAAAAGAAAAACCGGATGAGGAAAAAAACATAAACGAAAGGTTGAAAAGAATTTCCGGCAATGTATCTGAACCTAAGTCCCGTTGCCGGTGTCGGAGGATTATCGACACAAACACTTCATCCACCCAAATTCAGTCACCCAAATCCGCCCCTTTTCTCCAATCGCCGCCCTAAATTCTTATCCACGTCACCATACAACAACCTTAGACCTGTATTTGCCAATGCTGACGTCACCAATAAAACACAAAAAACTGCAACTAGTTTCCCAGATTCTGATGAACAACCCATTTCCATTGTTACCCAAGAAAATGTTCCCCTTGAAGGCGTTATCCAGTTTGAAAAACCCGATACGAATTCGCGGTTTAAAAAATGGGGGTAATTCCATTGTTTTTGTTTCTTTTGTCTTTTATAATTCATATTACTCGTCCAAAAAAGATTGTCATGTTTTGACTTTTATGGTGTGCACTATGGGCGACCGTACAAAAATATATAGGGGCACATTGTTTTAGTACTTATATGCATAGTCAGTGTAACGATAGAAGAAATCTCGTGATTTATGTATCAACTTAAGAAAAAAAACACTTTGCTAATGTTATTTTGTTTATTTAATTTTAATGACAAACATTGTTGTACAAACTATATTTGCTTACATATGTTATTTTTTGCAAAGGGTGATGCAAAATATATGAACGTTTATTGGTATAATTTTCATCATACTTGATATAACGCAAACAGAAATATTTAAGTTCAAAGTTGAAAAGAAAGACTTCAAAAGTCGAAACAGGACAATTGTTTTGGGACGGAGGGGGAGTAATTAATAATTTGTTTATTAATATTGTAGCAATTTTATTTTAATTTATTTTCACGGTTAATTTAGTCAAGTAGCTTTACTTTCTGGTGGAGATGTATTGGCTATACTTTTGTTCTCCGCAATTGGAAGGCTTAGTCACGGTTTTTCTGTTTTTGATGTGGAAACTTTGCGAACCGCTGACCCTTTTATTGCTGGTATGTCAGTTCATTTCAAATAATTACTATAGCTATGGGTTTTCGTGTTAAAGTTGGTGATATAGACTTTTACCAGGTTGGGTTTTAAGTGCTTATTTCCTTGGTGGATATGGAGACGATGGTCGTGCTCTAAATGGTAAAACTACTGCCATTACTGCTGCGGTCAAGTCTTGGGCTGTGGGTGTTCCTGTAAGTTTATTTTTTATTTTTTTTTATTTGCTTTCACCATATTTAGATGCGTTGCATAAATACCTTATTGGTAATGTATTATGGAATCATGTATGAATATGCATAACATTTGTATCGAGTTTGTTTTTTCCTCACAAACACTTTGTTGGAGAATCTATACTTATGGGAAGTGTTAAGGTGGATTTTGTAAGTGTTTTCCTTGACTCAGCGATAAACTGGTAATTTTACATGTACCTCAATTTTCACTAAACTTACAAAGTTCCAGCATATTTCTAACATAAACAGGAAAGCTTAATCATAATCAATTTTACGCACATTAAAAAATAAATATACCCTTCGGCACTTTTCTCTCAATAAAATTTTGTTTTTTGTTTTCATATTAGCTAATAACACATATGATATAGTAATTATCATTCAGAATGATTTCCATAAGGGATGACACCTTTGATTGTAAATAACCAAATCAACAAGCTAATCCACTTTATTTTCATCCGTAAATGTCGACCCCATCAAAGTGTAGTGTTCTGCGTAGCATTTTGTCTAAAGCTATCGGGAGGTAGCTTCATTTAAACATCAAGCTAATGGCTTACAAGCAAGTGAAAAAGATAAAGAACTTACATTTGGTTCACAACCACTATGAATGTCTACTAGGAAGGATGACGTGAGCAACCCTTAAGGCCTATGTTCTCGAGTGTCCGTTGGTTTCCCTTCCCTGGCCTCACTTTCTCTAAAAAATAAACATAACAGAATGCGAAATTCCTTGCTAGTTACATTAATCGAAGAGGATATTGCTATATTCGAAGGAGGTGAGCATGAAAAGGATGTTTTAGGTTTATGTTGTCTTAGCTAGGAGTAAACTTTTGTACATTGTGTACCCTCAAAGCCTTGTAAGATGTAAAATAAATCTCGATAAGCACCTTTGCCAGATGGGGAATGTTAGAATATAGATAGCCTAATGTGTATGTGTCTTTATATAGCCGCTTTCATAGGTTAACCGTTCAAAATAGGTTTTAGAGGGTAAAGATGATATTTTATTGGTGAAAAATGGAATGATACACAATTCTAAAACTGTGTAGTTTCAAAGTGGATATTAGAAATTGGGACGGAGGGAGTAAATGTAACTTCCACCTTAATTCCCCTCATAGGTATTAATTTGGCAAATTATTTGCCACATCAGTAAATTTGGTTTACCAGAAAAAAATGATGGGTAGCCATATCAGTTGATACGGTTTCAAAATAAAGTTTGACTTGTTTTCTGTTATGTTCATTTGGCCAATCCTTTTATCTAATTTCTGACTGGTTTTTTTTGATGTTTGATGCTTTTCCGCAATCAATCTTCTTTCCATGCTATTTCTTTTGATTAATCAACTATCAAGTGGTTACAACTTTATAATTACGAGCTATTGTCTTGACAGTTGGGAATACTTATAAGGGCGACAAGTATCGGTCACATCCCTCCGACTACATTTATTGCTGTTACGATGGGTAGTACTGCTGCGTTACTTATTGGGTGGAGAGCATTCATATCAAACATTTTAGTTGATGATAAGAGCAAGAAGAACGACGTATACAAGCGAGGCAATCCTTTTGAATTTTTGGAGGTATGTACTAACTTTCAGTTTCACATTCATCACAATAACCAGTTTTCTTGCGACAATCTTTTACCTTTTGACAATGAGTTTATTGTCACTAGATTTGATAGAGAAACATAAGTGGAATCAGATTTTGTATTTCAAACATAAAAAAGTGATAATCATGATTTAAAAATGCAATAATCACATGATTTACGTCAAAACGCAAATCCAAACTCCATAGATATTCATTCTTATTTTTTGTGCTTGTATATACATGCAAAAGGATTGCTAATGAACGGCATTTGGTTATTCTGTTACAGTTGCTCACATCATTGGTACGAAGATGGTGAGATAGGCTGCCCGATCTGCTGTTAATGTCTTACCTCAAAACGTTTTACTTCATATTCATATTGTAAGTATTGAAACTTGTAACAATTGTTATACATTACTTTTAATAGGTTTTAACTTCCAGTTTTAGTGTCCCCGGGGCTTAATTTTTCCATTTTTAGGTTTTAAGGTATCATTACAAGAAAAGATTATCACACTATTTCAATATATTTCATGATACACGTTACTTATTTGCACGTATACGAATACAACAAACGAAATTACATAATGACGTTTATAATTATCTATTTATCTTATAATCAGTACTCGTAAAAGAAAAGTCCGGCCAAGTCTTTGTAGATAGTTCAGTGTTGTTTCTGGTAACGCCAATATCTTCAAATCAAGATTAACACATTTCTGACTTATACATTGATTGGACCACAGTGGTTTGTGGTTGTGTTACCAGTGACCAAAATTGAAGGGGTAGACTGGTTTTTGGTTGCTAACGTAAAACTGTTGTCAGTTATGCATAAGTCACGAGGGACCTTGATGGATATCATATTGCATATCGGACAAACAAAAAGGAAAAAGAAAAATTGAAAACGTTGTCGGAGTTATGACTAGAAAATAAACAAGCCAGGTTACAAAAATATGAAGAAAAAAGAATCTAGCTCTAATATTCATAGGTCTTTTTGTATATTTATTATATATGTTGATCAACACGTGGATAGAGAGACTGCTTCCAGATACATATATTGTCACATAATCATGTTACACCTACTTTGGCTTATCTAAAAGTTTCAAATACACCTCAAAACACCGAGATTAAAATTACAATATTGTAAAAAAAATGTTGAGAAAGAAAGCCAAGAGCAAAACTTTGACGATTTCTAGCTAATAGTTGTACAAATACTGCCTACGTAGAAGTTTGTCATTTAAAATCAAAACACAACATACAATATGATTGTTTGGAGATCGCTAGTATATGATTACTCACCGTCATTAACTTGTCAAGCTAATTTTATGTAGTCCAAGTTCGGCACTGACTAATCTAAGTAAAGCTTGCACCAGATCTCTGACTCGAGCATTCCTGCACAAGGGAAGTTCAATACAGATGCCATTAAAAACCACAAATTAAAGAATTGTTTCATAGAAAAAAAATTTCATGCAACAATCTGCTTTATCTTATGAACATGGCATAACCGACTGCAGGAAGGATTTTTACGAATGACATAATACCAATTCTCATTGGACACGTACTTTCTATGTCCGTACGAGTTGTGTAAAAGTTTTCCATAATAAGTTGTATGTAAGGATGGAATTAGTTTTTTATTTCAAGTTCTATCCCCTACTAGTATCATTTGAATTTTTAATAAGCAAAATAAAAAGATTCCTGTCTCTGCACGTCTGCACTACAAAAATGATTAAAGTTGTCCACCATATTATTTAGGCATAATGAATAACAGAAGGATCTATCAGTTACATATATTTTCAAAATGATATTAGTTACATCAACTGTATCCAACTTAAATCAAATTACATGACAGAGTTCAAATTCGGATTGCTTTTCCACGAGGAAGGGTTAATCATCACTAAAACGGTTGATGCTAACATTCTTTCTAGAGGTGGCAATTTCCGCCCATTTACTTAGGAATGGCTCGATTTGGGTTATGTTTTATCTAACATTTAAAACAATCTAAAGTAAAAGAGAAATGGGTCAAAAGTTGCCTATAGTATATTTTTGATGTATAAAACTTTCTAAATCGATTTATACAAAATAAATAAATATGTAACCATATCTGCACTACTGTCCCAAATTAACCATTAGCTCGACCATTTATTTCATTTACTGAGCTATTTTTCGAAATGGTTATTTTCATTGACATTAGATGAAAATGATTCAATATATAACTCGGTCATGTTGGTTCTAAAAGAGCAAGCATGTGGAAGTAATTCTTACCTCGACTTAACAAGCTCACATAAGGGTGAGAAAAGAACAAACAAATGTGCACGTAGACCAGTATTCTCCTCTAAAAGACCACCACTCTTTAAAAAAGGGTGTAACGGAAGAACTGAAGCTGTATCTGGATGCATGGTAACACGTGCCATCTCTTGGAGAACAAAAGCAATCTCACTGATTCTTGCTGCTGGGAATGGACTTTCACCTTCAAAAATAAATGTTACAAGAGATACCATATTGACTAACACACAAATAGATCTACTTCTAATGGGGTTGTGTTTTATCTCGAATGGGTTGAACGGGTAAAGAGTCGTCCAAAGTCTATTCGTAATGCATACAACATACTAGTACCATTCATTCAAAGATATTTTGATTTTTGTTGTAAGAAAAATTATTAAAAATCTTATTTAATGAATTATTTATTAAAAATGCTTTGAAAAATGTGAAAAAGTGTTTGTGGGTAGCACCCAAACCGGCCTGATTTATGTCCACAATGACCTGTTCCAATCAGAGCAGTTTAGACCCGTCTGAGACGCCCATCTTGCCACCCCTACACACATGATTAATACCCAAACCGGCCTGATTCGTTGTTCTAAGAAAAGTTTAATAGAAATCTTATTTCACGAATTATTCATAGAGCTCTGAAAAATTTATGAAAATTGTTAAGTTTCTAAAATTTCTAAAAGGCCAATCAAAAGCAGATTTTACCCGCCTGATATGCCCATCTCGCCACCTCTACACACAGGATTGTTGAAAATGGTACTTACCTAATTCCTTCTCGTCAGTTAAAAACTTCTTCAAAATGTATTCGCATCTTGTCATAAGTATCAGAACAGAAATTTTGCTTATTTCACTTCGAGTCTGATTCCAGTTGTTTGATTCATTGTTGTAACTGAGCAGAAGAAATACATAGATTACGAAGGTGAATGTAATGGGCAATATTTATTTTAAATGATTTTAAAGAAGAAGCATAGTACAATAAGACGCTTGGTCAATCCCAACTTACACATCAGATATGTAAATTTATAAGTATTATCAGAAAATTATATTACGTATCAGTATTCCAATAACAGAAATACAAAGAATGCTGATTTAAAAAAAAAAAAAAAAACTATGACAGGATGAAAGGTTTGGAAGTCATAGATGAAGAAATACCTGCTCAAGGAAAATAACTTATGCAAGCAAGTCAAAGAGAATCTGCTACAGTGAGGAGGCACAAGTTCAACTGTCTCAACAGGCAAAGAACATGTACGAGAAGCACATCGGTCAAGGGTGATTATCAACCGTTCCAAGATCTGTATACGTGAATAGGAGAATAAATTAAAAACGAGATTGAGAAACATATATCAAGCGCCCCTTATTAATAGTCAGGTACTAGCTTCATAAAAACTAAATATTACATCTATCAAACAGATTGAATCAGAAGAGTATAATTCTAAGCAGTCGAAGACAATATTAGTCAATGACTACAGGAAAATGCACTTTACCAATGCCAGTAGTTCATTTTGGAAATAAGTACCAAGTTGATGTCAGATAGGCACAATTTGATAAGACCCAGTTCAGAAAATGAATGAAAAACGAAATTAAAATAAACAAGATAACTGTCTATATTCGAGAGATAGACCAACTCTCCCAATATTTTACTTTTAAGAGGTAAACCGACTCTCATTTACCACCAAAATTAATAATCAAATTCACCATAAGCAAATTACAACCCTAATAGGCTAATACCCTTTAAAAAAATTTAAACCTATCCTAGACTTACCATAATTTTAAACTAAACAATAATGGAAATTCCTTAATCTATATCTAATACTCCCATATTCATTATTCATCTTACTATTTTGGGTTTCGAGAAGAAAGAGTCCGGGGATGGGTACAACAAGGCCAATTCTGTCCCCCGCCCTTCTCACAGAGCCATACATATAAAACCAAACGGAAACTAAATGATAATGGATATTCCCAAATGTATATCTAATACTCCCCCCGTCCCATATTAATTTGTCCATCTTACTAATTTGGGTTGGTCCCAACAATATTGTCCACTAATAAAATCTACAAATTAGAAACTTTTAAATAGCAAAGATTAGTTTTAATTGGTTGCCAGTTTTAACCTGTTTCACTTTCCCCCCTATCGAATAATATGATATAAGTTGGTGAAAGGAACATACATCAGAAGTAGCATCGATATCGGTCATGAGAATTGTGTCCCCCAAAACATCTAAAAGTTCCATTTCAAGGGATTCATCATCCTCCTTTGATATTGCAACAAGTGAACTGGACGGCAGGGCCCGTCCACAATAGCCCACAAGGAATATCTCATAGACATCAGCAACTTCTTTCCAAAGACGAATTCTTGCAGGCCTGTTGTTCGTGATTAGATCACGTCCTGATTGAAGTGCTAATTTGCTGATGTCATCAACTAGCAATTGGTTGAAGCTTTTAACAGCTAGTCCCCAAAGTCCACCATCAGGAATTTCTCTTCTTGTTATCATGCACCTGTAAGGACAAAACTCTTATTCTACAAACTATAAAAAGTGAAACCAATAGACATTAAAAGTTCACGGACTAATTTCCCAAAAAAACAGGATGCTTTAAAAACAGCATTATTCAATTATATGCTTATCTCACCAATGAAATTAAATACCAAACCCTGAATCCAAGTTTCTGGACCGTTCGAGTCTGATTCCAGTTGTTTAATTTGTACCAGAAAACAAACCATTTCTACCTAAACCTTTACCCATTAGGCCACTACCCAACTAGCATGACCGGACACAATTATTTTTTAAGTTCCACACGGCAACCTTGCTTCACTGACAAATTAGAGACCAGATGAAAATTTTCCTTTTTTGAGCTTCAGAAACTAAGATTTGTCTGATATTCCCTTAACCCCTCTAATTATATAAGGAAAAATAATTGATCTAGCAAAGAAGAAACAAAGTTCTTACCTTCCAAGACCTTTAATTATATAAGGAAAGATAATAAATTTCTCAGCTACTGGAGCCCGTAAGAACACATCTACCAACACAGGAATAAGCTTTTCAGCAAACAAATCACTTGTGACGGTCATTGTTGAAGTTTTTTTTGAATTAGAACTTGAAGATGAAGATTCGAGTTCTACTTTTTCATTAGAAGTAGTCCCATTAGACACATTACTCGTCTTCCTAGAATCTGCAGAGATAAAAATCAAGTATTAATACAGGCGGCCGCATAAACGCATTTCTATGTAAAAAGTGTGCATTTGGGTTGTATTAGATTTATAACAAGTCAAATGAATTTAATGAAACTGTGACAAATGGGTAAGGAGTCAAAATAAACATGTTTTTGAATGTTAAGAGTGACGTAAATCATTTAATTTAAAGAAATTATGCAACTAATCTGTGGAATAATGTATCCGTAGGCCACCCAAAATATTTAACTACACATTAAGGCCATAATATACTGAAACTACTTTAGAGGCAACCAAGTATTTTAATTTCACATTTCTGCCGAAAACAGGCCAGATGACGAAAAATGATCCTAAAACTTTCGAAAAGACAAATACCCTTGATGAGACATCAGCGTGTTATAGGTTAAAATGAAAAGTTGAAGTAAGTACGTGGTTTCGTTTTTAATATTCCGGCATGTTTTGTGGTCAGAATCGGAATATATGAAACCCAATATGTACTTGGATGGACTACAAAATAGGTTCAATGTATAGATGCCTCTACAGTAACAAGCTGAATAACAGGTTTCAACAATGAAGTTTTAACATATTTAATATATTAATTATCTACAAAACAAACAAAATGGACCAAACAGTGTGAAAAAGTTATCGATTGTCTACCGACAACCCAGCCCACCTGGCCCACACGTTTTGTCACATGTATGCGTTTACGTACTGGTGCAGAAGGTGAGAGAAGAAACAAACAAACAACAATATATTATGATCATGTAAATACCAGATCTATATTCCTCCGACTCTACGGAATTTGCAGCATCTACTTCATTCTGTAAAGATGAATCAGAATTTGGGAGATAACACAATATCTTTTGGAAGAAAACTGCCCACAATGAGGGAAGATGATTAGGTGGCCGTAACTGTGGAAAAATGTCCAGTACTACACGCTGCACAGGCGAAACATGTCCCTGCAACAAGAATCATTAGACACAACGGTAAGAAACCTGAATGCATGTCTAGGTTTTCAAACTATCTCAATTTCAAGTGATACATAACTATAAAGATTGAAACATGACGATGGATGCATTTATCATAGATAACTCTGAGATTATATGTAGGCCCAAAAAGGTCCAAGGGCTTTTCTGGTTTGATGTAGACAATATCTAGTTATATTTATTTTTTGTAAATACACATTCAAGATATATCAAAAATTTACTTTTTACTATTGCCTCTTTTTACATGGTATCAAAGCATACGATTAGAACTCTCATTTAACCAATTTGGTTAGGGTTGCGAGAAGTCAGTTGACACTTTCTACATCACCCTGATTGAGCGCTCTTCAACTCTCGCTTCCCTCTCTGTAAGCGATTCATCTGCTCTCATTGCCTTGACTTCTGCTTCGCCATCTATATCAGAAAACATTGTTATCATCTCTGCAGATGAGTATGCCCGTCTTACAGGATCTGTGAATTCCACGCACACTGGGAATTCCTTTCCAATGCACAGACAGCCGCTTTTGCTAAGACGGGTCATTCTGATAATTGCCTTCTATTTTCTGCATCCAAATTGGTCACTGTTTTTTTCCCTCCAACCAAATGAAAGGTAAGCACCATCCATCTTCAACTCATGTCATCCTTGATGATGGATCTACCTTTGTAACCTTCGTTCTCGCACCCTCAATCTCAACCGGTCTATATCTCACTATCTTCTGTCTAGAGTTTTCCTAAGCTCTGGTTTAACTTGTTATCTGTTAGTAAACGCACACACGGTTTAAAATGTAGTCTCATTTTCTGTGATCATTGTGTTTTTTCAGGCTCTATCGACGAAGAAAATATAGGAACACCAGGCACCTCATTCCTTCGCATGTTCCAGTTCATCTCTATTAGAGGTGCATTGTAGATTAGGTCACTGAGTTTTCATATTTATCGTCTTAACATTGTGAGTCATGTCAATTTTCCAAACATTGGCATGTTCGTTTAGGCCCTAGAGTCAATAGTTGTGTTCCCATTTGAGTTGGTCCATTCTGATGTATGGGATCTATATCCTATTACTTGTAAAACTAAAACTAGGTTCAAGTACGTTGGGAGCTTTGTTAATGACTGACTATTCACGAATTACTTGGCTTATTTAATAAGAAATCGTTTTTTGCTGAAATTAAAACACTGTTTAGTGTCTCTGTTCAAACTTTGGGTAATGACAATGCAAATGAAATTTAATAAAAAGTAGTTGTACAACTACTTTGTTAGTACGACACAGTCCTTGAATAAGGCTGAATGCTTGAGTAATAATTCGTATTTAAAGATTAGCACACTCACAAATTCAGCTTCAAAATTATTTTGAGTAATCTTCGCTTCTTTGATTGCAGAATCAATGATAGAAAGTAACTGTGAGTACATGCTACTTTCAAACATTCCTTGTGCATGCACGTATAATTCTCCTGTTGGAAATGTAAAAAATTAAGTAAATTAGAGGTGTAAGCAGTATACTTCAAACTATTGGCAAGAAGAATACTTCGTAAAACTATTATTATTCGGTTGTAAGGATATGTAGTAAATAATGATAAATTAAAGGATTTCATTTTCAAATGTATAATAGAAACATGGGATTTAGCTAAGATTGATCAATTATGTTTAGTTTCCTTGTACTTCTATAGTTCTATTTATGTGTAAATTTTATAAAGGAGATATATTATCTGCTCACATTTCTTAATAAAAACTAATGACTGTAACATAAGTGCAAGGTTGACCATGGTCATATAAATTATTACCTAGCCCGTGTATTATCTCCTGTTTCACCTTGTTTGCTGCCATATCACTGCATGCAGTCGGGTTGCGGAGAACAATATCATAAACATCAAGAACAGATTTGAGATATTCCATTGGCAGATTTCCCTGGTTGAGAATATTATGTTATAGGTTATAAGATGATGGACATACACGAGCTCATGCTTTGTTAAAATGAATGTTTTAATAACGATAAAGCAGGGATAAAATATACAACTGACCTTCAATTATTATAATAAAAATGTTTCTAGAACTCGAAAACACATTGCAAAAAAACGAACTTCCAAAACCTTTCCGAAAAAAGACCAAATAACTGCTAAAGACAATGCTTGATGATAGCTTTGCCCATTTTGTGAACGAAAACTTATAAAACCAAGGTCCCGGTGGCTTACCTTGGGAGAATGAGGGAGGACTGTTGATTGCAAACAACCTACTGCAGCAAGGGCAACCTCTTTACTGCCATTTGCAATGCTGCTTTTAACAGACTGAAGCAATGACTCCCACCCTGCAAAATATGAATGCGACTTAACCCTTATTCTGATTTGCTAAATGGAAGCACAAATAATTTGTAGGTTATCTACTAAAAAAACGTACCAGACCAAAAATTGGTTATAGTTCTCAACAGGGGAAAGAAAGTACGCAGGATACGAGCAATTCCACCAAATACAAGCACAAGTGTTTCATCCCATTGTTTTTGAGCAGTGTTCCGACTGCATATTTGAAAACAAAACATGACAAATCTATGGTAGGCACTGAAAAGAATATCTAAATTACTGTAAGAAATGTGGATTTAACAAACTATACATCAAGATACCTATGATGTATGAGCATATGAACGGCTTTTCCACCACGGACACCGAGTTCTTTCCCATGCCATTCGTCTTTAGAAGATGTTGCAGCCTATAATCATATTATTGTGTTCGAGAATTCAGAAAAGAAGACAATGATATATATTAGAGGTAGAAAAATCGGCATGTTGGGTAACAGGTCAAAACAAGGTCATGACCGGTGATTTCCAATGCAGGTCAAAAAGAACTTGGTGGGGTGGGGTTGGCCAACAAAAATATTGGTGTCCACTTTAATTAAACTTCATTAATAAAAAATTGCATTAAATATGATTACAAAACTACTTTATTATAATATTGATCAAACTTTTCGAATAAAGCCATTTAAGAGGTTGTAAGCGTTTAAAACACTCTTAGTCATTTTCAAATGTTTTACCTTTGATTTCAACTAGGTTCTCAAGGTTTACCCATGTACCTGTTAGAAGTTAAGTCTAACCCTAATTAACCCTGTCTCTAAGTAATGAGTGAAACTGCCACCTCCAATACATATCTTACACACACTGCAGCTTACCATGTGAGAAGCACGATCTAACGTAGTGAAAACATAATTCCAAAGGCAATCTTCCCATACACTCTTTGAAAGCTTTTGACCATGGCTTCCAAGGGTTTGAAAAAGTGTCCGCACGGCTGAATTCCTAACCTAAAATTAAACAAAGTAAGTGATAGCCAAAAGTTACAAGTAAATAACGATAACCTTGATAATGCTGAGCAAGTACATATATGGCGGATGTTGCAAACAAGCATATATCAAAATCTTAAATACAAATGATGATGAACTGATAACAAGTATCCGATAATTATAAATATTCTATACCACCTACGAAAGATAGTATCACATAGATATCACATCACTGATAACTAACAATACAGGTGCAATAAGATATTCAGGCTAGAGCAGTCTTGTGAGTTTAGGTGTGACAAAGTATCACACATCATGAAAAAGAAAATATCATAGAAACAGTCAGCATGCTTGAAGACGAACTAGTAGAAAAAGATATTACCTCTGGCCTTTCGTCAGCTCCCAGATTTTGGAGTAACGAGAAAACAGAAAATAGCAATTGTTCATATTCAGTGACAGTTACCAAGGAATCTTGGTTAACCTTTTTGATAACATGCCCAGACTGTTCTATCTTTTCACCATTCTTATGCACCAGAGTTTCTGCAGAGAGTAAACATAAATTAATTTTTTTTGAAAACTAATTATGATAAAACTGATCAAGCTGATACAATATCAGAGCCAGACCTCTTTCTCTATCCTCTGCAGGACCCTCAAACAAACCTTTGGCTACAAAGTCCGTGGAAGTCCACAGCAGGCCAATTGCTGTTAAGCTGATATTTAATTCAGTCTTCTGAGAACTATATGCACCAGTAACATCTATACATCTGATCGAGTCCAAAAAAACACAATTAAACAGTCAAAATATCAGTTTAAATTCCAAGAAAAAAGCAAAAGAGAAGAAATAATGAAAGAAAATCAACAACAAGCACTTTATCAAAAACTAGACACGATAAATAAAAGACCAAACCTACTGAAAAAAGAAGAAAAACAAAGAGAGACCCACAAACGTAAACGATCAAAACAAAAATACTCTTAGGTCAAATGCTTATTTCTTAAAGCATGTAGATATGGCCGCACCCGCAATGGAGTATCAGAAATTTCTATCAAAAGTAGAAATTTATGAATCCAATGGACTCATCTAAAACTGAGAAAACTCACACATGGAGATATTCTGAAGGTACAGTTGACAACCCATCGTTCATGATGACTCGTAGGCTCTACAAGAAAAGAGAGCAAATTGGATAAAGTAATCAATGGATGAAACAGCTTTTATTGCACAGGCTAAGAGTAAAGCAAAACAAGTCAATGAACATTTTGCAAGCAAACTTTTGAATCACCTTTCCCGATAACTATAAATTCATAATTTTATTGGATGATATCTAGCATATTTGCCACGGTTTAACTTAATCTGTAGTCTTGGAAATATAATGACTATGTGTGCATGGCATCAGGTATATTTCCTATCTTCGGAGAAAAGTGAAAGTAGGTTGCAGTTTAATAGACCGTACCCTTACTTTATGAAAAAGATAGAAGCAGAATTTATACAAGGGGAACCAATATACCACTAGGCATAAAAGCCTTGGATCCATATGTAAAGTTCAAAGTGTAAAAGTAATGAAAACCCTAAATACGTGGCTATTATTTTACTAACCTGGAATCCGAGAGTGACGAGATCCTTTTCAGATGATCCAGCAACTGATCTAAAGAAGAATGGAATGAGAAGTTTAACCAGCATCACAGTATAAGAAAGCAGAGAGAGATTTGGCCAATAGTTACCTTAGCATTTCAAGAATATTTGGCCAGCTATAACACAGCTTATCTCCATGTCTCTGGGGAAAAAAGTGTTTTGTCAGATACCCTTCAACATCAAAAGAATGAAGAATGTTTTCCAATAAAATAGACATTTTCATTAACTTGAAAAGAAGACAATGGGACTTTTTGTTTGAAGATAACATTTCGTTAGCTTGCCAAAAGAAAGATATTGCATTTAATATGGGAAATCTTGAAAAAGAAGCTGTCACGACTTCTATGGGCCAGAGGAGATACCATATACACAAACTCCAACATTTCAGGAATGAGACAAATTACCTCCAAAACATGCAGAAGAATTTTTAAAGATCCAGCATGAACATCACTGTTCGGACAGGAATCATAGAGTACATGTAGTGGAGATATGACAGAAATTTCAAGTGCCTTCACTTCTGTTTTGGTCTAGCAAAAAATAGAGTTTATAAAGTGACCCATAATTCCATTGTTAAGAGAGAAATGCATATAAAAGATAAAGAATGATTGAATGTAACATCGTCACATACAACATGGTGTCTTGACAATGCTTTCTCCTCAAATAGCTCTGAACCTAAAACAGCAGATATTGATTGATCCAAGGCATTAAGCGCCATTGTTCGCAAGTGGTGATTAGGGCTATTAGCAAGCTGCAAAAATACCCTAATCAAATCAATAACAGGTTGTGATGATGATAACAGCATTTTTTTAAAATCAGAATACATAGAATGTGATGCAATAACCTCAACAAAATGGCCAACAACTTCATCCCACAATGGTTGAATCCCTGCAACAAAATAAGTAAGCCAAATTAAATTAGATAATGATTTTACTCATCTCCTTGTCAGAATAATACAGAAATACAATTTAAATGAAAATGAACAAGGAAGACGGTTGCGGACTAGAAGTTTTAAAGATAGGTCACATTCAGTTACTTACTGTGAAGATTATTAACTAGAATGGATATCATTCTCTCCACAGCAAAACTAATGCTTCCTGTTTTCTGACTTGATGTTTGTGAAATACCACTTAATGTTCCAGCCATTGATTGATATGACAACTGCCGGAGGGCAGAAAGAAGTGACTTTACCGCAGATATATTCATCAGTCCAGAGCTTTCAAATAACTTCACAGAAGAAAAGGAGAAGATGTTACAACTTGTAGACTATATCACAAAAATACAGAGGAAAGTTCACGTAAAATAGTTTGAAAAAATAAAAAAATATTATATGTATATCGAGATTAAGCAAAGAGATCACCTGAGAATTCAATGATGAGAGAATACTGAAGTCACTGTACTGGCCAGAGGGCTCTCTAGTAAGCTTTGAGACAGCTGCAGATACCTCCTTTATTAAGAAAGAAATTTTTTATAGAGAGATCAACGTCATGAATTCTAAAGAAATCCAAATGAAGAAACTGATTCGTTGATTAAAAATAAAGGTAATGCTTAGTGTTACCTGGGTTGCATGAGGAGAATGAATTGCTCGATCAAGTGCTGCTAGAGTTTCTAAAACCTACAATGTAAAATGTAAACTGTTGTTACTTTTCTAAATTATACTATTGAAACCTTAACACATATACACACATAGAGATATAAGTAAACTGCCATACCAACACCCAAGAAGGTCCCAGAACATTGTATAATCGATGAGTTATGTTGAATAGAGTCCTGAGGGCCTAACTTATATGAAAGACAAAAGAAAACACATACCAATCAGACGTCCAAAGTAACCACAAAACATGATTTCATTCAACCAAACATTCACACAAATCGTGTACCTGAAAGTTCTTAAGCGTAAGAACAACGACATCCCTTTGATCCACTAGAAGTTCGGTCCGCTTTGACCCCGGAGATTGCAAACTACGGCTAATATGAAGAAACACGACAATGATAGAACTCAACACAACCATAGGATCATTAAACTTATTTTCTACTAAACATTTAATTAGAAGAGAACCTAGATACATAATAACATACGAACGCAAAATATTGAAAATTAAATTAAAATCAGTGCAACCAGCTATATAAGACCAACAAGAGAAGTTGTGAGTACCTTCTCTTCTCAGCTTCACTTGAGGAACTAATAGTGAATTTACATAATGATGCAAGAAAAGAATTTAAAGGTTCTACGGCCCGAAGAACACCGCATGCCTGCATGCCGGAAGGAACAATAAAAAACGCATTATCAAAAGATACTGACTAATAATATAGAGTAAAGAGAAGATATCTTAATGCTGACACAAAAGTTAGACCAGAACTGAAAAAAACATGTAAAAAAAAGTATAAAACTGACTCAAAAGTTAGACCATCGCTGAAATTACATGTGAAAAAAACCAAACTCGTTGAAATCTGAAAAAAGATAACAATATATTTGTCTATGAATACATCTAAAAGCTGGATGCCAGTGTGTGAGTGAGTATACAACTATATGTAGGAGAATGGTACGAGTACATCGTAGTAATGAGCCAAATCATATAGAGTAGTAACAGAACATCTTTGATCTGGTGATATATGTCAACGATGTGCTAGGGTATGGAAAATCAAAGAATGTATTTTTTTTTCTATATATCTAAGAAACTGTCCCAAGGTTCAGAGAAAAAAGGATCCGGTGAGTAAAAGGGAAATCTATGGAAATTTTGAACTGAAGAAGTGGTAATATTTTTTTGGAACAAAGGAGTATTTAAATTATCCAGACCAACCATATTGGATAGAGATGTGTTAACTTTTACTTTTTTCATATTTTAATTTTAGGACATCTGGACTATTATAGCTAGAGGACTTTTTTGGACTTAACTCAAATAACGAGTTTCAAAAACATAGACGTCCATACTAGAAGAAGATGAGCATGGATAAGCTGTCCCAATATAGACCAAGAAACAGCTGTCCACGAATGAATGCCTTCTGATATAATACATCGTTCTTGTAGCCTACTTAAGTATAATTTGGTGGTTACCTGTGTGAATGCTTGATAACCCTTCAATATCTCCAACACTATAGCTTCACTTTGTGATCTGTTGAATAGGCTTCAATGAGAAATAATTATTGGTTTGCAATATTATGACATGAATATATTACACATTACTTGGTCAAAATCAAGGATAGCGCATCAAGGATAGTCAACCACACTGAATCCACCAACGTCATGCATAAACCTGCAGTTTTTCCAGTAAACTTTGCAGGTGGTTCTGAATCACATCTTGGGGATTCAAGCTGGGGGAAATAACCATGCCATATGTTATAGAAGAATAAGCAAATGAATTTATAAAGAAATAAACACAAAGTTACCTCACCAACATCCACGGCTTCATCTGTCAAGGTTGCCACAGTGAACACAACTCCAAGCAGGCCTTCAATAGCCAAAGTAACTGCATGGGCTTCACTTGCAACCAAAACAGCAGCATTGGATGCATCATTATCTAGACTCCACTCAATTCCTGAAAGACAGGTGGCAAATTAATAGAGACGATGCAGGTCCTCTGTGATATTATGGGGAATGCAACATTAAGCACTAAACGATGGTATGTTTGTATAAAATAAAGCAGTAGTTCAAGAAGTTTTGAGGAACTGACATTTGTTCATAATGATAAATAGTTTATACATAAATGCTTTCTGTTCAGGGTATTGTTCCCTATTTGGATGGAATGCATGGAATAAACTAGGACTGTGATGGCCTCCTCATGTCAATGATCAGAACATAATCAATGTGCTTTTACTACTTTCAGAATTAAATGGACTACACCTTTACTATATTCACCTATACATTTTTCTTATACATATTACCCAATCATTTTATTTCTCAAGGTAAAATTGATTTTGTTAACTTCAAGTTTGAACAAGGATCCTCTACAGTCTACATACATCCTTTATATCTTGATTTTATATCTTGGGGACAGATGATATCAGGGTATAACATTTTTGGTCTCACCATTGTCCAACAATTACTAGTTAACATACATAGCCCTTGAACCCTTACTCTCGTTAGCTTCTAATACTTATACAAAGTATAATATATATTCAATCTCTCTCTCTCTCTCTCTCTCTCTCTCTCTCTCTCTCTCTCTTTCTCTCTCTCTCTCTCTCTCTCTCTCTCTCTCTCTCTATATATATATATATATATATATATATATATATATATATATATATATATATATATATAAAACCATAGAATGTAAAAGATCTAGTGCACCATATAACTATTTTCGTATTTAGCATAATATCCTATAATATAACAACAAAATGAGAAAATATAAACCAAGATAAACAGGGATGATACCAGGGAAAAGTAAGTATAATTAATTTCCAAGGAATATAACTATATCCTCGTTATTGATTATTATTACCCTTGGCTTTACTAGTAAACATTCCTGCAACAGCTGCCAAACTCTCTTCACTTGTGTCCTGATACTGAAAAATGCAAAGATATTATAATTAACTTTATTCATATATACATCTTCAACTGCTACAAGATTATCACTTTATTATAGCTGAGAGAGAAAAATTGAAAATATAATAAATGCTCTTTTCAAGTGTCATGCGACTTGGCAATGTGATTATTTGTCACTCGGCTATACTTTTCAGGTCCCCTCCATATAGATTATGAGAGGTGGCAATTCCATCCCATATACTTATAAATGAGCCGAGTTGGGTTGCGTTTATCTCAAACGAGTCAAATAAGAACTTGATAAAAACTAAACAGAAAATACCTGCACACTTGAAACGACTCGTGCAAGAGCTTTAATCATACCCTCAACTACGTTTGTATTCTTTGGGTTCCTGCAAATAACATGACACGTCGTTATCTACTTTATTGGTCAAGCACATAAAGTATTTCGGCAATCTGTGAAATTGCCTGCTTCTAAACGACATGTCTTGCAATTAGATTGTATATTTTATCTGTTGGTTCAGTTTTGATGAAATGAGAGGGTTGCCTTCATTTTAGCTCATATCATGCATTCACTAAGCTCTTCTTTTTTTATGCAAGAAAAAAGTTAAGAAATGCATATGTTCTTGCTAGGCAACATCAAATTAATAATGTAGAAATGCAATATGAACAAATGCATATTTGCGACAAGTTAATAAGTCAACTATTTATGTGTAAAAAACGCAAGATGGAGAAATTAGTTTTACGAACTTAAGTTGGAAAAAAGTTAAGACATAGGTATGTTAACGAGCTTACATGTCAAAGTTCTGAAATAGAATTCTCAGAGTATGTGCTTCCACGCAGAAACCCTGTGAAATGTACAGTTATTGATGGTTAGTTGAAAGGCAATATTTATTTATAAAAAAAAATGAATTAGAAGTTTGATGTATTCAAATACGTGAAATTTACCCTCAAGATTTCTAGTACAAGAATGCGATGCCACAATGGCAAATCAAGCGATGTAGCCCTCACTAGCATACTGAGGAATACCTGACCCCAAATTAAGGCTTCTAAATCAAAATAAAAAACAAGAAAGAAGTATACCAAGAAAACCTGCATTATATTAAGTACAAAACCACACTCTCCACATTTTAAGTCTCCAAATTTTAACCATCAACACTGAAATCCACAGCCACACTACGGACGAATTAGATTTATGACAGTCATCCATGATTGACAATTTGACAGCTGTTTCGGCAGTCTATCTTGAGTTGATCAAACGTTTTAATGTGTATTTTGTTATTTTTGGCAAAATGTAATCTAATGTATTAATCCAAGACCTTCAACACGATTAAAGATGCCAGTACAGGATATCAGTTCTTTCTCCCGTACAGTGATATCATTTGTATTAGTTCATCATAACAGTTATTCATGATACATTGTTAGACTCGGTCATTAACAGCTCTACATTTGGGGTATACTCTGACCTACTTTAAATGGAAAACAAATAGTCGAGGTATATTGCCTTCTTAAAACGTTTTAGTCATTTCCATTGCAGATTCTGGAGTTTCTATAACGACTTACATAACTAGGATTGATTTTGTGTTTCTTAAACATACACAATTGCTAAAAAAATTTATCCGAAGCATTCTCATCTGCTTAACTCAAATCAACAGGGAAAGAAAACCCATACCTCAGATTCAGTGATGAGGGATGAACTATAATGCCTAATAATATGTGCCACTGACCGCAACACGAGGCGGCGAAAATAAGGTTCTCCGGTTTCTCCTTCAATCTATTTTAAATACAGATTAAGTTTAACTAAAGATGCAATACGGATTACATTAGAGAATGCTGACTAAACAAGTTACCTCGGAATTGGTACGAAGTGAAGTCATTAGAAGTGAACAAATCTGGTGGCGTAAAACCTGTACATATTCAAGGCTTGCTATAATTCAAATAAAACTACAAGTACTTTCATATGTGAGAGTAGGCAATTCCAAGAATACAAATAAATAAACTGCATTGGTAATCACCTGCTCATAAGGTAGCAGAGTTCTGAACACAGCCACATAATTAGATAAAATAAACCTGAAGTATCAAAAGCAAAGCACAACCATATAAGATTACTAGGTCGCTTGGATCTCAAAGAAAAATGATCAGAGGCAAGAGGCCATTCCAATTGTAAAGTACAACGATACCCCTTCCGTGAAATGTTGCCATTTCGGTTCTTAATGTGATGAATCAGAAGAAGATAACTAAGAGGGTGTTTGTTTTAGCTTATGAGCTAATTTTCCAGTTTTAAGTCATAATAATCACACCAGGAAAACAAGCCAGAAAAAAGGGGCTTATGAAATATAAACAGAACCAAATAAGCTCGCAAGCCCAAAAATAAGCTAAAACAAACACCCCATAAATAATGTTCCGTGCTGAGTAGAATACGAAACAAATACATAATAAGGTGGTAAACCACTCAAATAATGTAGGAAGTACGGCATTCAAGAAATGTAAAAGGGCAAGTGGCAAGGAAGAATACTCACTCAAGTATATCAAGTGCAAAAGTCCGCTGAATCGAACCAACACGCAACCAGATGGCCTGAACAAGGAGACACCCAAACTATTGATACATACACACCTTCAAGCATAGACACTTAAATGTAATAGTAAATTTTAGATTCTTCTAAAAGTAGAAATAGAAATTAGCACATACAGATCCACCTGCAGCAAGAGCTGTCAGGTCCTCAAGCAATCGTAGCCCTACTTTTCCAGCTCTCGTTGGGGTTTCCCTCATCTTTAATATCCCTAAAGAGGCAAAGTCTTCCTCCAATGACCTACATATCCATGAATACTTCAATATTATTGTAGATGTAGATTAAATTATCTGGTTATAGTATTGGGTATTAACAAACAGGTGAAAGGGCATCCAAGTCTTCTCATATAGAAAAATTTAGTTAGTGGAAAACGGGCCTATTTTATATCACATACTCCCTTACAGCCAGATTAGAATCTCAAACGGTTCAAACTTTTCATTTTTTGTCAGCCAAGTAGAGTATAATTCAGCAATTGAAGAACATAAATGCTTGACTCACTCGTTGCATTTGGTTAAATATTAATCCTAATCAATTCCATTATTGCTTCCGTAATGATTTTTTTAATCATTTCTTTTTACTCCTAAACTTTCCCTAGGCTTTTGAACTTCCAAAAATTGGATGTTTTCTTAGTGTTTTATTTCTCGGTTGATTGATATATTTCTAATCATATTCAATTTGGTTGCAATACAGATAAGTTAATAGAAAATAAAAGGGTACATGTTAGAAAAGATACTTTACGTACTTTGAGTAGTTGATACTATGATTAACATTGGAGGTAACCGAAGCACTTCGTGACATGTATCCGCCATGAACGAACTTGCCAGCGGGAAGCGACTCAGAAGAAAGGACATGATCAAAAATTAACGCCACTGCTTGTCTAAAAGTCGCTGCAGCAGTACTGGAAACAAGTCGTGTCAATAACAAACAGAACTGAATATATCTCAAACAACAAGTATATATGATTCTCAATCGCATCTTACTTTCGTACGCTATCAGAGGATCGGTTATTCTCTAGAAGGTGAAGACATATACCTAAAGCTTGTGCAGTATGCTCCTGAAATTCAAATAGCTAGTAAGACGCCAAAAAGACGAGAGACAGTAAAAACGATAAAAGGAAAGAAATATCGACCTCGCCATCAGGTTGCAAGTGAGACTGAAATATAATGAGTACAGTTTGAAGTGTTTTAAGTTGCACGCCTTCATCAGTCATCTCACTATGATCTTTTAACGTGACGAGTATTTGATTTAAAGCTTCGGGAGCAACGGCATCGTGAGCAATCAAGTTTTGTAAACAGGATAATCCAATTACACTAAGTTTAATTGTTTTAACTTCACACGCCATTAGAAATATGTTTAATATATCATCATGTTGTGATATTTCAGTTGCACTTGATAATGTACGGAGCTGCAATAAGTTAAATTTAAATTTAATCGATCGAAATGAAATTGAAATGAAAAAAGTGAGATGAAATTAACCTTCAGGATTGCGTGCTCAGCTCCGTCTTTGATGGCGGGATATCTACGGCGAGCTTCGGCGGATAATGAACGTAGATCTGACTCCAAAACCGCCATGAAAGCCATCGATTGATCGATCAATCGATCCAGATCTTTTGGGCAGGTGTTGTTGTTATAATAAAGCTTTCTTCTTTTCTGAGAGAGGGATGGAGTAAGTCGAGGTCTGAAACTAACCGAAACTTATGAGTTTTACAGCATGCTCTGCTATTTACTCGAACCAAACCCAACCGAACCGTATTGATTTGGTGAACCGATGGCAAATGGTAGTTCGTGGTTTTGGACGGTTTCGGTGGTCGCTTTGTTTCGTGATTGGGTAAAAACCGAAGCGATTGGATTTTGTGTTATTTTTAGACTTTTTTTTAACTAAGTATGTTGTGTTTTAAAACAATTAACGTTTCCATCTGGTTTTCTGACAACGGCACCAAACGCATGTGGTGTATGCGTTTTGTGGAAATAAAGCGAAAGCTATAAGGTAGAAAATGCTTGTGTTGGATGCGTTTTTATTATTTTTCTCCCTCTGTTCCTTCAAAATGTATGAATGTTATGCGTTTTATATTTTCTCTCTCATTCGCGGTTCTCATTGCATGCAGGCAACTTTATATATATATAACTCACTAGATTATATTCGTGCTTTGCCCGACTTATAACTTTTCGTCTAAAACACCGTCTTAAGTATATTGTTACAAATAAAATCTAATATGATATTAAGTAATTGACTCACCTTATACGCATCATAACCAATCAACCACCAAACACATATATGCCCCTATTATCAAGCAAGAGCTTTGTCAAATGTATATTTACCAATACATTCTTACAAATATTATTACAGTGTAGAGCTTGAAAGTTATATTCGTTTATATCACTATGTTTATGTTTTATTTACTAAATTAAGATTAAAAAAATAAAGATATTATACAATCCAATAAAATATTAGATATATGTAGTCTAAAGCTTACATAATCAAGAAATCAAAACTTTATGCCTTTTATATCTCGATTCAATATCTGTCTACTTGAAATAGAAGAACCAAAAACATAATATAGCAGTAGTATAGCAAAACCAATAGATTTGCCTTAAAAATGACATGTCTTATTAAATAACTAGTATGAAACCCGCGCGATGCAGCGGAAAAAAAATTATATTCGGGAAAATTTTGGTAACGATTTTGTTGGGTTATAACTTAGCTAAAATAGTTTAACCAAGAACAACTCACTTAACAAGCAAGAATAGTAATTCAAGTGATTAATACGGAAGAAATTATGAATTACTACGGAAGACAAGTTACTACGGAAGTTTAACAAGTTACTACGGCAACTCAAAGTTACTACGGTAACATTGAAGTTACTACGGAAAGGTCAATGTCAAAGTCAAGATACGGAAGAAGTCAAGACACGGAAGAAAAACTTATCTTGCAAGTATCAAATCTAATTAGATAGAGTTATAATTAGATTAGATTTCTTTTTGTTAATTAAGTAAAGTTTCCTTAAATCTAGATAATGATGTATTTAGATAAGGATAGATGTAGAATTCTAGTTTATCTAGAACGAGCCTCAAGGTCTATAAATATAGATCCTTGGAGAATAGAGAAAACACGTTGTATTGATATTATTGATTAATGCAATTGAGGCTTACAATTCGACAATAATTTGTTTATTCATTATTCATTATTAGTTGTTCGATAACTCGTAATATTGAAGTGTTCATCCGCTGCTGAAATTCTTCAATAGATCTCGATCTTAACGAAGGCAAATATATTAGTTTACATTAACTAATACGATCCTGACAGATTTATAGTTGTTTCTCATTAGTTTCAAGATAAATAATAGTTATGGTTCGAGCCGTTTGGGCACTCGGAGCATATAAATAATTATGTGGTAAGAGTTTTTTATTCAGTTTTTCGAACCAGAAAATGAATTATACGGTAACCGTTTATGGTGGTGCGCCCCTTCGGGCCATCATTTTATTTATTTATATGCGGTAACTATTTTTGTTAGTGTCTTGTTTAACGATTAATATTTTGAGTGTAATAGTTTATGATTTGGTTCATCGATCTTCAAACTCATTCTCTCCATATATTTCACATACATGTGGTGAATGTAGTAAGCTCATTTGATTGTTCTAGAAAATTGTTCTTGTTCGATCGTTCGAACTATAAAATACTATTTATATGTTGGATCTAATAGTTTTTGGTTTGAACCGTGTTTTATTAAAGAAAACATTGATTTCGGTCCAAACTCGAACTTCCCGTTAAAATAAGTGGTAATATATAGTTGAATGACCATAATCATATTGTATTTAATAGATTCCGACTCTAGTGTTGCGACTATATTTTAAGTATAATAGTTTTTAGTAGCCTTTTGACTCATATATCATCTGCGTAGTAAAAGCTTTAGGTCATCCATCCTCTCCGGGCTATAAAAATAATTATTCGGTTGCTGTTTCAAATTCAGATATTTGAACATAACAAGTTATTATATGCGAAGCTTAATAAAAAAAAATCAATTCACATTTTAGATATGGCAATTAGATGTAAGAAATTATTTGTATTGAAATCTTTTATGAAAAATTATTAGTCAAATTAATTGTAATTTAATTTTGGTTGAGGGTAAATAATGAGAAGTAAGGAAAAGGAGTTGAAAACAAAGAAAAGTAAGTTAAAAATTAAATTGTATTTAGATAGTAAATAAGGGGCATTTTAGTATTTTCCTTCTTTTCAACTTTAAAATTTTAGGGTCAAATTTTTATAGATAGTATAGATATAAACGATTTTTAGTTTATTATCTTTTGAATTAGTAAATGGTTCCGTAATGTAATTTAATTTTGGTAATTTAATTTTGGTAATTTAATTTTTTATGAAAAATTATTGGTCAAATTAATTGTAATTTAATTTTGGTTGAGGGTAAATAATGAGAAGTAAGGAAAAGGAGTTGAAAACAAAGAAAAGTAAGTTAAAAATTAAATTGTATTTAGATAGTAAATAAGGCGCATTTTAGTATTTTCCTTCTTTTCAACTTTAAGATTTTAGGGTCAAATTTTTATAGATATAAACGATTTTTAGTTTATTATCTTTTGAATTAGTAAATGGTTCCGTAATGTTTTATAATTTTTGAGTAATCATAAACTTTAGTATAAACTAATTGATTTAAACGATTTCTAGTCTATTAAGGTATGAGAGGAAAAAAATACTTAAATATATATTTTTTTTTCAAAATTTGAACTTTAGAAAAGTTGTGGAGCATAAAACGTTTGTTTTGTTGGTCTTGTAATCGAGCCGACTTTGAGTAAACTCTTGTCACGTGTACCCTCGATTATAGAGATATTGACATTTTCTTTGTCTATCCTAAAATATAACAACATTCAATTAGTTAAATTCAAAACTTTTATCATAAGATAAAAGTAACCAATTACTCACCAAACGGGAACATGGAAACAAAACCATTTACTAATTTAACTAATTGATTCAAAACCATTTACTCACCAAGGTTTTGATTATAAAGGTTTTGAATTTAACTAATTGATTTAAACCAATTATTAATTAGGAAAGTAACCAATTAAATAAATCCCTTGATTTAAACGATTTATGTAATATTAAAAATGGTTAATTTAATATGATATATATTTGAATATTAAATCATAAAATATGGAAACAATATTATATATGATATTAATATGGATGATACGGGCAAAATAGTAACTTCCTTCTTAAATTTCAATTTTAGAAAAAAACACCCAAATGCTTTATTGATAATATGATGATCCATACTCAGAAACTACCACTATGAACGCTTCACTTTTCTTTTGGTCCAAATAAAAGTTATTATATTTAAATACTGTCATAACAACATACTCTTACGGTAACGATTAACTTCAAAATCAAATTAATGCAATTAATTGATGAAACTCATTCTTTGTCTAAGTTCAAAGACTTTTCAAACTACAACTATTATATTTATTAAGTTGAATTCCTTGATAATGCAATGATATGATAAGGATTAATTTCAAAATCAAACCTTAAATTTTCAGTTTTTTATAGACAATCATAAAGCTGATGTGTCATGTTAAAAATGAAAGAGAAGGGAGAAATGACACCTAGACTCAAAACTGACTTGGCATGTGTAAATGAATGACACGTAGGACAAAATTATCCTCTCTTAGTTATAAAGAGAGATTTATTAATATCATATAACTCACCAACCTTCAAACATTCTCCCTGATTCATTACATTAACTCTTAATCTTAATTTAATTTCGAGTACATTGCAATTTTTATCCCCCATGACTTTTCATTTCGTCCATAAACTTTTTTTTTTCGCAATTTTTGTCCCTAAGATGTTATTTTTCGTTTTTTTGTTCCTCCGTCTAACTTCCGTTAGTTTTTTCCGTTTGTGCCAAACATGTGATGGTAGATTTGTCATTTTAACTTTTTTTTAACTTAATTTATCTCTTTTATCTTTCTTTTCTTTTCTTCCAAACATCTATCACGAACAATAACCATCAAATTACCTCCGTTCTTATTTTCTCTTCCAAACCACCATACCATCACAATCATGTTCTCTAATAATCATCTACCAAAACCACCACGGATTCAAACAAGAAATTTAAATCTAAAAAAATATAAATCAAATTCACATATCCAAACTGTAGATCTGGAATAAAACAACACCTAAGATGAAATTATAACATCAATTGCTTGCAAATCTGAAATCTTAGATCCAAACCCATTGATTTTAAGCACACTAAAAAAAAGGTTTAGAACTGAAAAATAAATGTGACGAGAGAGGGAGTTGCAGTGGTCGACGGTAGGTGGGCAACGGTGGGGTACGTGGGCAACGGTGGGGTACGTGGGCAACGGTGGGGGTGGTCGGTGGTGGGGTGGGTTGAGATGGGCTTCAGAGACAAAGAGACCGAAGAATACGAAGGACACAACATAACCGAAAAATATGGAAGTCTTTAGAGTGCTAGGTGTATATGTTATTAGAGTTTTAGATTTATGAGTAGGTGGGTTTTAATTTTAGGTTTAGGTTTGATTTGTTTGATTGACTTTGAAGAATTAAAATTTGGAGAGAAAAAAATATTTGTTTAGGTTTAATTTCATTTTGAGAAATAAAAATTTGGGGAAGAAGAAGTTGATAGATGAAGTTAAAAAGTTAAAAAAAAAAAAAAATTAATTAGGACATTTTGGTCATTTCGTTAGTCAATGTGACATTTAACGGACAAAAACTAACGGAAGTTAGACGGAGGGACAAAAAAACGAAAATTAACATCTTGGGAACAAAAATTTTGAAAAAAAAGTTTAAAGACGAAATCGGCGAGTTGAAAAGTCACGAGGGACAAAAATGCAATTTACTCTTTAATTTCACCCAAAATATTTCATATCTAAATGGCTAACTTAAACTATGGACTTTAGATCGATGGTTTTTTGCATCTAAACGATGAATATAGAGCAACATAATTAATGGTTTAATACCGCCAAATACGACGCTTCAAGTTAAATGTAATGATATGGACTCTTTGGTCGATATTTTTCACACCCCGCCAATGACAGAAACGCAGGGTGTGACCGATTGGCAATCGTCATAACACATTAGTAAATAAAAATAGTTTATATGATAAATAAACGATAGTATGTCATGACGTCACGATGTCCAAGGTAAAACCCCTTGGTACACAATTAAGTTAATCACTACAAATTCAACCAACCAAACAATAAAATACGAAGTACTTAGGCATGCAAGCCCGAAATAAAATCAAGTGTAATAATGTTTAAACAAGCCACAATGCAATCCAATATCCAAGTTTTCTAGAGTTCGGTCCCACTTAAGACATATGTTTGATCATTACCTGAAAGTAAAGCTTAAAAGTCAACACAAAGGTTGAACGAGTTCATCGAGTTTAAGTTTAAACGGTTTAAGTTATCTTCAAAAAATAAGTTTCTATAATTAGAAGTTTCTAATTATAGCAAGCTCCCAATAAAGAAAGTTTCCCAATATAGAAGGTTTCCGAAAAATATAAAGTTTCTAAAAAAATATGAAGTTCTATTTTTAGTAAGTTTTCATGAAATAGCAAGTTTTTCTCAAAACAGTAAGTATGTAAGTAAGCATTCATATATCATTTCAACAGTAGTGTAATAAAATGCGTGTAACTAATGCATTCATATGAAATATACATTTTGATAGACAACATTTAAGATGCATAATCGTTTAAAATATTGTTAGACTTCACTAATATCTTTGTATTTGGAAAAATAAAGTTGCCCATGTGAAAATATAAATTCCTGTAAATAAAGAGTGGTGTGTGGAATTGTATGACCATATGTTTTATTGATTATTAAGGCAAAACTAAGTCAAACGGAAAATTCTTTTACCTTCAATTCAAATGGGAAATTCTTTTACCTTCAATTCAAATGGGAAATTCTATTAAATTCGGTTCAAATGGGAACACGTCTTCATCATACGAAATTTGAGGAATTTTTGGCACAAATACTCGTTTTCCAACATGTTGACAAATAACTATTTTTGCATCAAAAACATTTTTGCATTTTAGCACATATACTCGTTTTCCAATATGTTAACCAATACCTATTTTGGCATCAAAGACGTTTTTGCATGTCAATTATATCCCATTATATAAACAATATAATGGATCGATGTCCGTAATAGTATTATGGGGATCCAATATCTACTTGAAGTTTATAATATGACAAAACTAACGTTATTTGTAAAAAAAAAACATTTAATTACACACTATCCTTGTTGAGAAAACATAACATATAAATTCCTTCACTACAAAAACCAATTTGATATGATTTGTTACATAATTCCTATCACACCAAAACCAATTAATATCCATATTTGTAATCTTTATCAACGTAATCGAACTTATGCTCAAATTGGTAGTCACTATTGTACTTTTATTTTAATCAACACTTGTAAATACATGATATCGGGGTTAACAGATGTTATAATTTGTTTAATTCACGTAAATGTATAGAGTAAATCACAAAATAAAATAATAAAGATATAAAATTGTCCCAAATTGTATGATAGGAAATATGAAGTTATTACACTTTCTCACTCGGTTAGCATAATGTTTTTACATATATATTGAACTCATTGTTACTAATGAACTTTTATTTCATTATTATTGTTTAAACAATACTTTGTAAGTATTTTGTGACTATCAAATATGTGAATTTAGAACGTACATAGTTATTATCAGTTTATCACTTTATTTTTCATATATCGTCGTCAATAAAAAATTATGTAAAAATGAGATATAATTTACAAGAGGATGTTGTTTAATAGGGTAACAATGATGGTTTTATTCTATCAAATTGAAAATACAAAAATAAACTAAACTCGGAATATTTTATAATATAGTATAAATTATCTTGTAGATTTCTTAAGGTTAGAAAACATGAAAATATAACAATTTCCATTTCTTTATTTATTATTTTTTTTCTCCTAGCCAAACGAACCCGAGTTATATTTAGCAATCAAAACCGAATTGTTGTTATTATAAACTATTCTCTTATGAAGGTTCAAACTTGTTTGTATGATTTTTAACATCATGAACAAAACTGTCTTACCCTTAAACAAAATCATTGTAATGTTAATAAAGTGGTAAACGATGTATAACATCCAATATAGTAACATACTTTTTTGCATTGAAATTTCACTTAATTAGTAGTATCATTTTTACAGTTGCCGTTTCTTTTTATAGCAATACATACAAAAATATGGGAAAATATATATCAAACCTTAGTTAAAAGTGACGTGAAATATCAGAAACAAAATGAAAGAGAACTAAGATATTGGCACGGCTCAATCAAATAAAAATTAAACCCGAGCGAGCTTTTGGAAATCTGAGTGAACCAGACCAATATCATAGATGCACATTCATGCTCCATGGAAATGAAAGAGGAGAGAGGTGATTCAGGAGGGAGAAGATGAGAATGTCCTCGGTAGGTAATAAATAACTAGAGAATTGAAGTCTCTAACAAGCATTAAACATCCCCGACTACCAAACTAGAAAAAGGGACCACTACAATTACTTTAAATTCCTTTTTTTCGCGTTTCTTGGTTGATTTCGATAAGAGTATTGGATATCTCAGGTTGTTCGTTACCTCTCTAGTCAAGTTGTTGGTTAGTTTTGGCAGTTGTTCTATAAGTAATACACTTCAAAAAAAATGTAGACACCTCTTAGAACGGTTGAACGAAACAACCAGTCTCTTTTGTTTTACAAATACGTTTGGGGTAAAGAGATCGGTTGCATCAAAATAATCTATCTCTATTACTAGAAGACTCTCTATTACTCGAAGAGACCGGTTTTAACATGCAATCCGGTTTTTATCTAATAAAGACCGGTTACTCACAACCAACCAATCTCTATATTTTTATTAATATCACCTAACTATCACCAACGTGCCTCTTTTATTGCATACCAATAAAAAAAAAATCATATTTTTAGAAACCAATAAATCATAATCCGATTTTTTTTATTTCAGTTTTCTCTCCATATCACCTAACCCTAAGACGATCTCATTCATTGTCACCATCACACTCTCATTTTTTGTCTCGAGAATAGATAGCCCCTGCGAAATTTAAAAATGACCATTTATAAACAAATTTCTTTTACATATAAAACTTTTTCTTATAATAGTGCCTCCTATTTTTATTTAATTTATTTTTTAGTTGTTAGTCATAGATATTAATTTCTTTTTACATAAAAGATACATACAATTATCTATACTATTCCTTTTCTTTTTTAATTAGTTTTTTTTTATAGTTATTACATTTTATGGAGTGTAATATTTTTTATTTTATTAATATATTTTTACTTTAAAAGTTGTATGTTTAAATTAAAAAATGAAAATTAAAAAGGTCATAGAATAATGAATTATGGTTAGAGAGCATTTTTGATTTTATATTATTGATTGAGTAATGTTGATGTGACATAACATCGGGTTGATTATAGCCGTGTCGAAAAAAACCGAAACTGAAATAAAACCGAAATCGGTCAAAATCGGTCAAAATCAGTTTTAACCTGAACCGATTCGGTTTCTAACCGGTTCCTACTAGCCGTTGCAACATCGGGTCGTAACCGGTTCGTGTGAAACCGGTTTGGAAAACCTTTTCGGAAAACCGATTTATTAAAACTAGCCTTTTTTTTTTTTTTTCCGGAATTTTGCATGTTTATGACCATTACATGACCGTTTTTTTGAGTTGTTTCTATTTTGTAATCCTAAATTTTCTCTAAATATGTAGGTTGAGTTTGGGGTTAATCACAACATCCCAACTCTCTCAAAACACTCTCAAAACGCAAAAAAAAAAAAATACGTTCGAAAAAGGTTAGAAAAAATCTCGAAAAATCATCAATAATCAAATGGAAACTCAAGGTTCTACCGCTTCCACCCGTGTCGGTTCCACAAGCGAAAGAACGATTGTAAAAGTTCTCGAAACAAACCGAAACTATGTCGTTTGGTGTAATTATCGTTTGGTGCAATTGTCGGATGGTGAAAAGATGGCACAATGTAATCGTTGCTACAATTTTTTGAAAAAAGAATCCAACTCGACGTTAAAGAATCATACCGAGAAGCATTGCAAAGTACTCCATAGAGTTCCGGAAGCGGGTCAATCATCGAAGGGTAAAGACGAGAGTATTTTTGTTTATTGGTGGAGCGGATGCGTGAAGAGTTTGTGGGTTATGTGATTCAATCCGCCTTGCCATTCAATCACTTCGACAACCCTGAATTCACTAGGGTGGTTCAAAAGTGTCTTCAACCGCGATATAATCACGTAGGTCGTAATACTCTTAGAAGTGATTGTTTGAAAATATGGAAAAAGCTGAAATAATGGTAATAAAAGGTTTTGAAACGTTAAATACATATGTAAACTTAACACCGATGTTTGGTCGGCTCCTCATGGTTTGTCTGATTCATACCTATGTGTTACCGCACATTGGGTTGATCCCGAATCGTGGCAAATGATGAAGAAGGTTATTGCTTTTGACCAATTTGCTTATCCTCACACGGGTCAAAACTTATTTCATATGTTACGGGATATTTTACAAACGTTTAATTTAGAAAAAAAATTGTTTTCAATTGCATTTGATAATGTGAGTAATAATACAAACGTTGTGGGTAAACTAAAACTAAAATACAAACCACCAATGGATGGTGAGTTTTATCATAGTCGATGCGTTGCACACATTATAAACTTGGTTGTGGAAGCCTGACTAGGAGTCCCCGAAGTAATTAACATCATAAAAGTTTATAAACAAATGTTAGTCGATATATTTTCAACTGGTAAAGCTAGATACAAAGCATATTTGAAAGTGTGTAAAGAAACGAGTTCCATTTTTTTAGCCCCTAATTGGGATGTTCCCACAAAATAAAATTCGACTTACAATATGCTTGTATGTGTTTACGTCAATAACCTACTTTAACCTATTTTCATACCGAGTTAACACATCGTGGTCGGGTTACACCATTTCCGCTTGAAAATTGGGAAATTATTAAAAAAAACTAACTGAATTGCTCAAAGTTTTTAAAACCGCAACAACTTTATCATCGGGTGTTTATTATCCCACTAGTCATTTAGTCCTAAAACAAATTGGTTTTATGCGTTCAAAATTGGACGATTACGAATCAAGAGGTGAATTGTATTTTCAAATGGTAACGTCCATGAAAGAAAAACTAAGCAAATATTTTGTTAAATTGTCACCTTTAATTACCGTTTCCGCCGCATTAAACCCGCGTTTGAACAAAATCGGGGTGGAACATCTTATGAGTACAAACTATACAAAATATTTTCTCGACCTAGACCCTTTATATAGTTCTAACAAAAAACTAGCTTTTGAAAATTCTTTTAAAGGGTTATTTGCGGTTTATTTTGCTAAATATAAAACCGATACAAATGTTGCTTCGAGTTTTTCTTTTGCGTCGACCTATGAAAACTATTCTAGCACGGATCCGGAAATAAACATGTTTAATAACTTAAAATGAGAAAACATTAAACGTGCTAGGGGTAATGGGGTAATGGGGATGACCAAACAAATATCGAATATGGGAGGCATACGAGAACCGATTTTTTAGCCACCATTGGAGTCGAAGAATTCTCCAAGTTTGAGGTTTTGGTTTGGTGGAGAGCACGGGAATCTCAATTTCCTGTTCTACTAACTGTCCAAGCTTCTACGGTAACCCTTCGAAATCCGTTTTTTCTCTTAGTGGTAGGATATTATCTTTGCGAAGAACAAGACTCACACCGGCGGCAATGGAGATGTGCATTTGTTTGAATGATTACTTAGACGCGGCCGAACGTATGCAAGACATACAAAATCTTGGAGGCGAACTAGAGGTTGAAGCCGAAATACTCGATATCGAGGTGGAAGAAGGCTTTACAATATCACTTTCCGATAAAGAAATCGCTATCGATGAAGTTTCCCGAGCATCTAGCTCCGAAGATGAACCCGTTAGGATGACTTTATTGGCGAAGACTAAGAATGAAGTAATCAATTCCAAATTTCCAATGTTATTAGTTACATTTTATATTAAAAATAGTACTTTTTCGAACATTTTTATTCCAACTATCTTAATATTAAAGATGTGTTTCAAGCTTTTTTTTAGTAGAAGCCAACGTTTATGTATGATATTTACAAGTTTGTTTAATAAAAGTCGAAGTTTAACGTGTTTTTTCAACTGACGCTTTTTTTTTCAATTTTATTAGTTACATTTCATATAAAAAAATAGTACTTTTTCGAACATTTTTGTTCAAATTATCGAAATATTAAGCTTATGAAGATGTGTTTCAAGCTTTTTTACTAGAATACAACGTTTATGTATGATGAGTTACAAGTTTGTTTAATAAAGTCGAATTTTAACATGTTTTTGCAAGTTACGTCTTTTTTTTTTTATTAAATAACAAAAACCCGGTTTCAAACCGAGTTTTGGACCCGAACCGGTTTAGAACCAAAGCTAAACCGGGTTCATCGGTTTGAGTATTTTGAAGTGGAAAACCGGTTTGAAACCAAACCGGTTTTTGGCCAAACCGGCTTAGATGGTTTGACCAAAAACCAGTTCAGTTTTCAAACCCGGTTTAGACGATTGTAGATGCTCTAAACATCCATACATGTGTCATCGTAAGTAGAGGAAAAAATAAAAAGATATTCGAGTATCATTTTCCATTATAAGCTATACCTATAGTTTCATCGCTTTCTAAACCAACTCGTGTAACCGATAGGTGGAAAAGCACCTAAATAAACTTCAATCATAATATCTGAAAATTTGTAATCAATTAGGCTTGAAAAACTCAGAACGATATTTAACCTCATTGAAAAGTTGTACATATGGTGCACCTAAGTTCAGACTCTTAGACGAGTACCATGTTTCAGTCTCCATATGCATCTAGCTACACATTACAAGCAACAAGCCTGTTTTCTTTTATGTTCCTAATATTCATTCGTTATCATGTTCATATGGTTATATCTTTCTCCCTAGAACCGGAAGCAGCAAAACTTAAGACGATGATTGCTTGATGATATCAGTAAACATAGTGCCAGAAATGGGCAAGTCAAGCTGATACTTTATTAACTAGAAATTAACAAAACTCCATTACAGCAAACTTTTGGCTTCTTACTGGCTCATAAAAGGTAAAAACCGAAAAGGGAAAAGATCCTACTTAAATGTAAAAACAGGGATTAGAGCGCTATGAGAGGGACTGCAAAATTAAAGATTTCGTTTGTGTTCATGTTGGCGATTTCAGATGTAAATTCATATCACAAAAAATGACATTGCATACACAACAATCCTCAATACAAAATGAAGAAAAGAAGGTACCTCGTCTACAAAGCAAATCCCTTCAAGTATTCAGGATCTCGTTTAGCCCGTTCTTGAAACTTGTTAAACCACCTATCCAATATATCCATAGGCACAACCAACTTATTCCCATCAACTCCACAAAAAGACTGCATAAAATTAAACAAATTCTCTCCGACTTTCATCGCCAAGCGTTGGATCTTTTTATCCGCCACAACATCAAGCGAAGGAAGAGACGACAAGTCCACAACAGAAACACCGATCTTTGCTGAAAGCGGAGGGACATCGGGAGCAGTTAAGAGTCCCTCGGAGGCGGGTTCAGGCCATACGAGTGAGAGGACGGCAGAAGGACGAGCTAGGGTTACAGCACCCATGAACACGAAAGGGGAACCGGGGGATTGGATGTATACAGCTAGGGCTTTGTCAGCAGGGAGAGTAAAACTATTTAATAAGAAAATACAAACTTCTCCAATTGAATCATATGCTTCACCTGCAAATCAAATCAGATAAATTCGAAATAATCAAAAAATAATATACTACGAGCCCCTGTGAGTGGACACGGGTTGAGCTTACCAACGAAAGTGTTCATGTCGATGAGCCAATGGAAAGTGTCGATTTGAGTGAAAGTGGAGATGTCGATTGGAAAACTGCGATTTGGGAACACAACGCCGAACATCTTTCTTAATTCTTAATGATGACCAGGTTCGTGAGTGTTGTGTTTTGTTGGACTAAACGGAAAAATCTAGAATAATCCAGTAAACTATGGAATGAAAATTCGAATTGTGTGAAAAAAAATTTATCTAGAATTACCCTTTTATAAAAATTTAATTAACTCAAATCCAAGTTTTATAAAAGTCGTAATGTAATCAAAATATTGGTTATCAGTGTCCGGTCTGAAATTCTGGATGTTCCGTACTAAAAATAAAATACACGGATCTAAATATATATATATATATATAATAATTTATTATAATAATTTTATATAATCGAAATTGAAATTAAGCCTATATATGTACATAGTATAAAAAATAGTATCAAAATATAGGTATATGGGTTGTGGTAAATCAAACATGTGTTGTTTTCTTGTATATTGAGTAAACAATACCCCATGTATTTAAAGATCTTATTCTCTACTTTTTTTTAAGTAGAAATGTAAGTTTGCCGACTCATATTATCATTCTCTACTTTTTTTTATAGTTATATTAATGTTTAATTTTTTGTTAATCAAAGTATCTGTCGACCCATATTTACAGTTTGGGTTGATGTATGACAAATGTTGATTTTAATTAGTGATACTAGCGTAATTTAACCAATATAGTCAAATTAACTACTAAACTAATAATATAACTACGTCGAAGATCGAACACTTAATCTACAAGTCATCGAACACTACTAATATCGATGGGCTACAAGTACAAGTCAGTTGGTATAATTTACCCATTTAAACACATTAGTCCTATCAATTAATCCAAGGTGCATTTAAAAGAATTGAGTATCCATTATTCAATTTACTAGATAATTTACCCATGTTATAATATGGGTTATTTTTAAATTTTTTGTGACATTTCTATTTCTATTACTAAATAAACGTAAATAAAAAAATATTTCATCAATATTTAAATGGCTTAAATGTAAATACTCAATAAACATAGATCAAATAATAATTTTAAAAATATAAATGATAAAAAAAGGCAAAAAAAAAAACAAAAAACATTTATTAGTTTTTAAAGGACTTACATGTAAATAAAAAGGGCGAGAAAATATTAATGAGAAATTATGTGAGATGACATTTGACTAATATTTGATAATGAATATATAGATATAGTTAGATACGTCTTTTTCTAATTTAAAGAGAAATAAATGCCGAAAATCAATTTATCTATACCCAAAGTTAATTGACTTAATGAAAATATTTAGAAAAATGAAAAATGGTTGATAAAAATAAATAATGAATTTATTAGTAATCAAAGGGGTTAAAAATGAAAATAAAATTGGCTGTGGAAAATAATGGTGAGAAGGGCTAAGTGAGTGACATGTGGCGTTACAAACTCTGCTCTATTTAATATATACATATAGATATAGATAGATATAGAATAGATATTGATATAGATTCTTAGAGTGTCTTTAGATTAGGAGAATGGAATGAAAGATTGGGAATGAGATTGAAGAATGTTGTTTGATTGAAAGATATAGGTTTGAAAATTGGAAAGAAACCCACAATTTAAAGGTTTTTGAACTTTTTAAATTGATGGGTTTAGAGAAACCTATGTATTCATACCCATTCCCTAAGCCCAGTAAACCCGTCAACAAACCAAACGACCCCTTAGACTCTTTGATTCATAGGTTTTGACTCACAAGTATCCAACATAATCGGGTAATGTCGTTACCATTTGTAAATTGTTTTTTCAGATATTTCAATTTTTTTTACCCTATGATAAATCGAATCTAACACTTTTTTGATGAAATTAGTACGTCTTACTTCTAAATTACCTTTTATGGTTATTTTAAATCAAATTGTTTGTAAAACTATTATTTTTTAGATGAAAATAACAATGATATGCAACTAATGATGTAACTATATAAATAACTCATGTCACATATAGCAAATCCTTAGGGGACATAAAACCCGGTAAATATAATAAACGTATCATGAATCAATATTTGGCGAAGTATAAAACCTGACGAGTGTTATCAGATAATATATAGAAAAGTAACATTCCTAAATGGGATAAAGTGTATGGAGCGTGCATTGGTCGTATCTTAAACGTCATTGAAAAAAACATGATATTTTTGTTAGTTATAAGTGTAAACTCCTCATTGGAGGTGCACGAAAGTTTGTTAGCAAAGGGCCCAACTCGAAAAGAAGATGTTGTTTGAACGAATTAATGACACAAAAACCGTCTTAAATTAAAATCAAACGTTGAGTAAAAGACGAGTGTTACGTTATTCTAATTGAATTAATAAGATTAAGGTAAATTATCTACCAATTGATCAATGTATATGAGGTTGAGTTCTTATGATAAGCCACAAAACGTTTTAATATATGTTTTACATATTCACCACAAAATAATAAATGGTTAAACACGAAAATGCAAAGGATTATCAATTCAATTCCTGAACACGTAAATTGTTTTTGTAATCTGTCTTTGCTAATGATGCCAATGTCCTCAAATTTGAACGTCTTCTTTTGTTGGTGTTCGTTGCTTCTTATTATCTTCCCATATTCGTATGCAAACTTGATCAATACGGTAACACGAACCAAGCACCGCATTCCCCCCAAGCACCTTAAAAACCCCAAGCAACCGAAACCAAAATCTGTTATCGGTCCGTGGAAGAATGCTCATGCCACTTTCTATGGAGGGAGCGATGGCACAACTGCAATGGGTATGTGTATGTTCACGACCATATTCAAATGATTTCTATTTGACTTGTAATTCATTCGTACAATCATTAACGTGTTTTGTTTTCATAATAACAATAGGTATTGTAAATAAACATGTTAAACGGCTTTTTTGATCATTGTTTTCGGTAACAAGAACACTATGATACTCCACCATTGTCTTGATGCCAAAATATGTTTCCTTTCATTGGTGATGCCCAAATCTATAGTTTGAGATGCAAACCAAGTAACCGTTAATAAAATTTAAGAGTGTTTTTTATCACCTTCACGTACGTGTTGTAGGAATCTGGTAAAGGATATTTTGAGACAAGGAATTCATGATCGAACATGACACAAAAAGATTTAAAATTACACCCTGTTATCATTCCTAAGCTCGTGACGACATCCAGATCGATTAGGATGAAATTCTCGCTGGTTATATTGTCTTTGGAAAAGCCCGCACCTGACCTTAAGTACTTCTATGTAATCCTTATCCTTAAAGGTCTTTACGAGCTCAATATGTTGCTAGCTACATATGTTACTATATATTAAGGAAAAACTACACCGTTTGTACATAACTTTTGTCCAAAATTTTACTCCTTGTCTCTAATTTTTAAAGGTTTTATTAGCAGTACGTCCAAAAGTGTTCGTTTTGTTTCACGTATAGTCTAATCATTGACATTTTTTTTTTTTTTTCGTTAAGTTTTGTCATGTGACTTGCACATGAGGTTATTTTGGTCAGACAGGTTTTAATCCGTTTTCGATTAAATTCACCGATTGGACTGATTTTAGCTCACCCCGCTATTGGATCAGATCAAGACGATGCATTAACATCCCTATATACACTTTATAAGACTTTTATAATAGTACGTATGGATGTAACGATATTTTTTAAAAACAAAAAGAAATCAACTCATTTTATATATAATTAAAATAAAAAATCACACACCTTTAACATGAATGTGCATAATCTTTACAAAGGAGGAGCATGCGGTTACGAGGACGTGAAAGAGAAAGGATATGGTGTACAAACCACAGCTTTAAGCCAAGCTTTGTTTAACAATGGCCAAACTTGTGGTGCTTGTTTCGAAATCAAATGTGTTAACAATAAGCAATGGTGCAAGGCCAACGCTCCCCCTCTAATTGTTACCGCCACCAACTACTGCCCCCCGAACTTCAATCAACCAACCAATAACGGTGGCTGGTGTAATCCCCCAAACGAGCATTTCGACTTGTCTCAACCTGCCTTTCTTCAAATAGCCGAATACAAGGCTGGCATTACTCCTGTTCAATACCGAAGGTATGTACACTTTTTTTATTTTGTGCTTTATTGTTCTTTAAAGCATGCATTTATCTCTTAATCATTTTAGTTACCTAATAATTATACACTCTTTCTACTCTTATAATTAAAAAAAATGTACTTTTTATTTCGATAGGGTTCCATGCGCTAAAAAAGGAGGAATGAGGTTCACAATAAACGGGAATCCATATTTCACGATGATATTAGTATGGAACATTGGAGGTGCGGGCGATGTCACTGGTTTGGAAGTGAAGGGACACGAGGGCGTTAAATGGAATACAATGAGTAGAAATTGGGGACAAAAATGGGTTACTAATGTTGTTTTAGTAGGTCAATCGCTTAGTTTTCGTGTTCGTACTAGCGATTGTCGAACCTTAACGTCGATGAATACTGCTCCTAGAAATTGGCAGTTTGGTCAGACCTTCGAAGGAAGTAATTTCAAGTAGGACTAACATACACACAACGATACACCTGAATTAGCATATTTATTTATAAAAAATATTGAATTTATATACAAATGAGTTTCAAAACTATTTATGTGGAATTTGCAAATGCTTCCTTGTTTTTCTCAAGTGTTTTATAATTGTTAGATGGTAGATTTAGATTAGCATTAACAAAAAGGTCTAATCGAAATTGTGTATAGACGTGTTAGGTTTTATTGAGGTTTTCGTTATGTACTTTGTAATATATTTATAGTCACCGATTGATATGCCTACTTTTTCCGGATAGGTAATGAGGGGTTCAATACTTATACTAGTCGGGTTAGCCTTCACTATTCAAAGTAATAGAAATGAACATTAATCAACATAAATCATAAACACAATAAGAAAAGGTTAAGTACATGAATATGGAATAAACTTTGTCTGTTTGTTATTGGATATATCAAACTCTCAAAATCTTTATTTATGTGTATGAAACTCGTATTGTTTTACAAATTATGTAACGGTCTAGAACTTTTTTTACATGTAACCAGTTTATCGAATATTTCTCAAAACAAACTCGGTTCATACATCATTTGTACAAAAAATAACAATGGAATATATAAGGACATAAGGTTATGAGAGTTCGATAAACATAATAGAAAAAAATCTGGAATATTTTTTACATTTTCATGCAGTTACCCCCAAAAAGATTTACGAAATCATATATTTTAACATCGAAAAACTTGATCTAGCCTCTATATTCCATAGTGTAAACAACCAGTGTGATGTTGGACAAATCAAAACATATCGACTATTAAGAATTTTTGGAGATGACTAAAGATTATCAATTGTGATTTTGTAATTTAGGGTATGAAAACTTGAAATAAAAGAGGGAAATGAGCAATAATATGAAAACCGTCAAAGATGCATTCGAGTTTTTTGAATGTAGAGTGACTAAACTACCAAAATAATAACCGTTTAAGAAAAACAAACTTAAAACAAAATTGGAACTAGAGAGGGCCGAGGGTACATGATAGTTTAATAAAAGAAGAGACCATTATGGGCTAATGTACGCGAGAGTCATTGTAATTTTTGAAAAAATGCGATTGAATCACTGAACGAAGAAAAAAAAGATGTCACGTTCACTCTACTTTCAAAAATTGTTTAAATGGATCACCCCACTTTCAAAAAATATATAAGTGGATCACCTCATTGACATGCAACCTGTTTGACCATTTATTTAACTCGTTTGACTTATTCTTTTACCACTAAATAATTGACACTTGTTAGCTTTTTTTTAAAAGGGAAAAGTAGTTTTCTTTCCCTCCCTCTGGTTCTCTGCCACTCTCATCCGCCTCAATGGTTCTTGCCGAGATAATCACTACCACTCTCCGCCACCATCATCGTCACCACCACCAACTATCAACCGAAGAACCCGTCATCATTAATCGGTTTAATATCAAACTCATCCCATTTCCTCCGACCAAAAGGATTAACCTTCATAGCCACATTTACACATCTCACCAGACCTCTTCCTATTAACCTCACAAACCACCATATTTGTCATCCCTGATTATGCCATTTCTAACCTATCTATCCCTCCTTACATGATGAAATCAATTCTTGCTGATTACTCACCCATGTATGTTTCTCCAAGGACAAGTACAAATTAACAACAACAACGACTAGCATAACCCTAGAAAACAACACAACTCCACTAACAACAACTGTAACTTTAACTCTAAATCCAAGGAAGAAGAAGGTGTCGTGGAAAGAGTTCCAAAAATTGTTGTAATGAACATAGCGTAAATGAATATAATTACAAAAAAAAAGTAAACGAATTTGATTTTATATATGATGCAATTTGGGGATGTGTTTGTCTGGATATAATGATCATGAAGGTAAACATTATAAAAAGCTATCGAAACCTGGTATAACAAGTTACAGTGGGTCCAGGTGATCCTATCAAACGGTTTTAAAAAGTCGAGTGAATGAGACATTTTTTTTTGGTTCAACTATTCAATCGTATTTTTCGAAAAGTACAATGACCCCACGTGCATTAACCAACACCATGGGTGCGTTTAGTTGCATATTTGATCTATGAAATGTGTTTTTAATCTAGAAAACGAATGATTAATTATGAAAAGTTGAAAACACATTTATACGAGAGAAAATGTTTTAGTTTTTATTAAGGGGAATTTGAAAACGGAAAGAAAACTGTTTGTAGAATTGTAGTTATAAAATAATAAAAGTGAAAACTAAATTAAAATGTATTTTTTATTTTTTGAGTTTTCCTTGTAAATTTTTAGAAAAAGTGCATAATTTTTTACATCTAAACACACAATATCAGTTATTATCTTTTTTATTTATTTTAGTTGTTAATCACAATCTCGAAGCTATAAATAAGGAATTTAAATACATATACTATAGCTTTATTAATAAATACATGAGGTTGTTATTTTTAAATGTATACTCAACTCTATAAACATTTTTGTTTATAATTTTGGAGAATGGGTCGAATCAGTTGAAAAGGAAACCTTATTTGGTTGAAACATCATCATCTTCTCCTTATTGGATCAAATTGAGAATCATCAAGGTATCATTACTCAAAACTTGGCATGCACACCACCTGTTTGATAAAATGTCAATAACAAAACTTTCACATTTTCCCATCATGTATACATTCTTACGTGTTATGAATTGTTCGATTATTATGTTGTAGTAATAACCATGCAATAAGTAAGTTTTAACTCTTTTGTGTGCGTAAAATTTATTATCATCTAATTTACCCGTATGTTGCAGGATTTGGACTGTAAACTGGTGGTTTCTACAGCTTCGTTATAAGTTGACTACTTGTCATGAATTCACTTAAACTATCTGCTGCTTGGACGCGGCGATTCTCCACATCTTTTTCTAAACAACCTGATATGGTTCCATGGATATCTCCTCATCATTACGTAAAAGCCAGATCACCAAAACCCGATCCTCCAACAGAACATTTAACAGAAATCCCGAAAAAATCCAAATACATTTCTCATGAGTCTGCTATCAGATTGATCAAACGTGAGAAAGATTCACACCGTGTGCTTCAGATTTTCAACACGTTGACTAATCAAAGGGGTTTTAATCACAACCATTCTACGTATGCTGTTACGCTCCACAAACTTGCTTGTTTAAAGAAATTTGAGGAAGTCGATTCTGTTCTTCATCAAATGACTTACGAAACTTGTAAATTCCATGAATCTATATTTCTTGATCTCATGAAGCATTTCTCGAAATCGTCACTCCATGAAAGGGTTTTAGAAATGTTCAATGCAATCCAACCGATTGTTCGTGAAAAACCGTCTTTAAAAGCTGTTAGCACTTGTTTGAATCTTTTAGTTGAATCAAATCAGGTTGATTTATCAAGAAATTTTCTCGTGCATGCGAAAAAGACTCTAGATTTATATCCCAACTCGTGCATTTTCAACATTTTGGTTAAACATCACTGCAAAAATGGAAATCTTGAATCTGCATTTGATCTGGTGAAAGAGATGAAATTATCGGATGTTTCTTCCCCTAATTTGATCACGTATTCAACTTTAATGGAAGGTCTTTGTGAAAAAGGAAGACTTGAAGAAGCAATTAATCTCTTTGAGGAAATGGTATCAAAAGATGAGATCGTTCCGGATGCCTTGACTTATAATATTCTTATTAACGGGTTTTGTCATGTTGGAAAAGTTGACCGTGCTATAAAGATAATGGACTTCATGAAGAAAAATGGGTGCAAGCCTAATATAGTCAACTACTCAACCTTAATGAACGGGTTTTGTAAAATAGGTAATCTTCAAGAGGCGAAAAGGGTGTTTAATGAAATGAAAGATTCCGGGTTACATCCTGATAAGATCGGGTATACCACTTTGATAAATTGCTTGTGTAGAGCTGGCGAAGTTAATGAAGCTATATCGTTTGTAAAAGAAATGGAAGAAAAAGATTGTAAAGGTGACACCATTACTTATAATATCATTCTTGTAGGATTATGCAAAAACGATAGAACTTATGAAGCTCTTGAAATGTTAGAAAGGCTGCCTTATGAAGGCGTTTATTTGGACAAATCAAGTTACAGGATAGTGCTGAATTCGTTATGCAAGTTAGGGGATTTGCAGAAGGCAACAGAGTTAGTACGTGTGATGGCGAGTAGAGGATTGGTCCCACATTTTGCTACATCGAACGAGTTGTTAGTTAATCTTTGTGAATGTGGAAGGGTTGTGGATGCAGCCATGGTGTTGGCAGTGTTGGTGCAGATGGGGTTTAACCCGGAATTAAGAGTTTGGGGTCTTCTTATCGAGGTAATGTGTAGGGGAAGAAAGTTGCTGGCTACATTTGAACTTCTTGATGTATTAACAAAAGAAATCAAGATTGGTGAAAATCGGAAAAATTCTTCAACTTTCACGACATGATGTAAAAGTGAAAGTATGATTTTTCAAGTTTTTTTAAGTATTCTAGGAATGGAACTTATATAACACTATTTATAACGAAATATTTTAGAGCTTCCGATAATTAATTACAGCGAGATCCCTTTTTCTGGGTTCTTCATTTTGGAATGATATTCATTTATTTTTACACTGGATGAAGAAGACTTGCAATCGCATTGTGGTTAATTAAAAGTTAAAACCATATAAAAGAAGACCCGTAAAATAATACTGGAGTCATCCTTAAATTTTTTGCGTTCCTGGGGTAAGACGTTCAATTACATTCTCGTTTACATCAATTCCAGTAAAAAAAAAAAAATAAGTTTCCGAAAAATTATAATATGACAAAATACCACTACTGAAATCTTTTCATACATTTAAAGTTGTAAAATTGCCTTATCTATACTCAAAAGAATAAACTAAATATAGATTGTTGAAGCAGATTTAAGTCAATTTTAGAGCATTTTCAATCGCTTTGGACCTCCAAATGTGATTGACGGTTATTACGTGATTTCAAAAGTTTGCGGCAAAAAAATTATGTTGTGGTTGGTGTAAATGAAATAAAGGTAATACTTGTATGGCATGCTCATACAATTTTCAACACCAGTTCACATACTAGGCAATTTCTTTCCTGGAACAATATTTAACAAATCCAGAAAATTCGAATGACTTAAACCACATGCGGTGAAAGTTGTATTTACTATGGATTTGTCAATTTGAGTCCTGGAGAAACGCGTATGAAAAGTGTGTTAAAAGTTTCATAAGCATAAAACTAATGTTAAGACCAGTGATACAAAGCTTTACATAACAGATCTAGAACTGCAAATTCATCACTTGCACCACAACTCGAGGGTAACCCCATATGTACTGGACCCTGTGTCTCACAAGATGGAGGTCTTCATCCCGAGGCCGTTGCATGTTAAGATCAGGCCCTTGTAACGGTTAAGATAATCCTGAACTCCCAATAAGGTAAAATTATTATGATAATTCGATAAACGAGCTATTGAAGTGGTACATAGAATGAAAATAATGTATGATGAATTTAAAGATGACAATTTCGACCCATTAATGGGTCGATCTAGGTTATGTTACATCTCTAACCCATAAAACGAGGTAAAAAGATTAAAAGATGAGCTAAAAGGAAATAGTTATCGAAAGCGCATTTTTAATCAATGAACTCTCTTTCATGTCATTTAAAAGTTAGATTCTTTAGGGAGAAAATTCATATTTGTCATTGGTAACCTGCAAAAAATATATATGCCATTTCTAAATTTGAAAATTATCATATATATCTAAATAATTAATATATTTATTAAAAAAATCTCCAAAACCCCTTAATATTAACAACAATTTACTATTGACCATTATAACTTACTAGATTATTGTCCCGCGATAGCGCGGGTAAATATATATAAAATTGAATTCTAAACTTTATGTTTATGAGCAAGTTCTTTTAAATTATTATGAAAATATAATATTACACGTATAATAACAAATATACATTTATTTTTATACACATGTTGTTTATAGTTATAATAATATATATACATTTATGTTTATACACATATATTAATATTTTGTATTAAAAGATTTTAGAATAATAATAATAAGGTAAATCATAGTCCAATAAGAGACATATGTTATTTATTGTAATAATGGTGAAATTAAAGAAATAATGCAATTATGTATTGTAAGAGGGTGTAAAATGAAAAAAATATTTGATGACATCATCAATCTCATCTAACGCCCAAAATAGTATCCAACTCATCCAAGGGACCTTACTTCGTCATGTGGCATTTAAGGCCCCTCTTTTATTATATATTAAAGATTAAAGATTGTATAATTTCATTGTATATCTTTGTTAACGCCCAAAATAACCACACGATGAATTTAGAACGAACCATGACATTGTTGTGATGATGAATTGAAAAGGGGGGGTTGGTGAGATTCTTGATTAGTCCCAAATGATTTGGGGTTTGAGGTGATGAAGTGAAAAAGGGTTTCGTTTGAAATTGTAATTATAAGATGATGATAAAGAAGTGGTTAGGAAATTTAGAGAGAGTTTTGCTGCAGCTGATTTGGGGTTTTAAAAACCTCGTTTCAATTCAGTGATTGATTTTTATCATTACTAGAATCAAATGTGCATTATTAAAATTCTTGCTTTAGTTCTGGAGAATAAATTTTTTTAAAGGGTTTCAGAGATTTTTCAAAAACTAAATTGAGTATTTGGATATTATGATATTTTTCAAGTTTAGCAAATGGCATATAAATGATATTTTTCAAGTCTAGTGATGATAATCAAGATACTCACAACGATGTTGTAATCATAGAGGTATAACATTCCTTTCTGGTCGTACTCTTGTTTACGGATCGGGTCACTTAAAACTGCAAAAATGACAATGCAAGATCGTTAAGCATTGAATTAATCCCATAGATATGACAAAATCCATAATGACTATTATAAACGGCTTACAAAACTTCGTATTATCAACTATTGAAAGTAAACTTCATTTTGATGTTTTCAATTTTCATGGTTTACGAACAACACCACGCATCAATTGTTTGACTTTTTATTGGGATTAAGGGTTTAAATATAATACGACAACTTTAAAAGCATATTTTAGCCAAAAAAAAATAAAAAAATGCAAGAATAACAAGCAAATCGGTTACCAAACGGAAAATAATCTGCAATATATTTCCTGTAAAAAATATCGAGTTCCTGTGGACTCTACAATACAATCTAGACCTTTATGCTTTATGGTTGTATTTGTTCCCAAACGGAAAATAATCTTCAATATCCTTTAACTTTGAGATGAAGGGCTAGTAAGATGGTAATCTCAACCTATTTATATATGGGTTGTATTTGTTTAACAGCTGGTCAAAACAGGAAAATATATAGAACGGAGCTAAAAAAGAAACAGGTCACTGGGTTCAACATGTTTATCAACTCATTTTCCATCTCTAACGTAAGCAGGCTCAGTAACAAAAGAAATCATCAACCCCACAACAGAAACCATAGAGCGTGGAAAAACAGTTGCCCGGAAATTATTGGATACAGCTATTAGATTAGCCTCCTATTTCAAGAGTGGAAGTGTCCGAAAAGAGGTTATTGTGACAACCCAACTATTATGCATTTTTGTTGGATCCAAGAAATGACTTAGAATCAGTTTAAGCTAAAAGATAATTTATTACAGAGGACCAACGTCTAAAATGAAGAAGATTCACAGAATCAGGAAAACAAAAACTAATAAACTATAAACACATTCATTTTCTCCATATAAGTCTAACTTAGCAGAACTAAAAAAGAAAAGTTCCACAGCATGTAGGATAAAGGATAAAACATAAAAAAATAAATATATAAATAAATAAATAAAAAAACATAAGTAATCAGAGGCATATGAGCGACTCTGAATGTGCGTTTTCAAGCTTACAACTTTTTTGCAAGCCAAGCAAGATCTAATCTTGCCATCCCTAAAGCAACAAAATGAAGCCAAAACTAATTTTAACACATCTTAACTTGACCAACTGATTGATCCATAATACACTCAAAATTCAACAATATCATAAACCAACAAATTTAAAAGCATAGAATAACCCAAGTCTACAAAGTACAAAACACATGAAGATACGTGTATTCTAAGATTCTAACATATCAACGGAATTAGGAAGCAGTTTGAGCTTATTTTTGGCTTATGAGCTTATTTCATTTCGGCTGATGTTTCATAAGCCCATTTTTCTCGGCTTATTTTGTTGCTTATCATCCTTTATCATGACATAATAAAAATTAACAAACTCATCAGCCACAAAATAAGCCGGAGAAAATGGGATTAAACATAAGCCGAAATCAAATAAGCTCAAAGAAACACCCCCTAAAGCTAAATCTATGAGGCTTCTACTTTTTTTACAACAATTTACACATCACTTGTCCTCAAGCAAATATAAATTTGTATCTTTCATGAACAAACATAATTTAATACTTAGTATATACTACTCCTTATACGAAAATATCGACATTGAACATAAAGTATGCCCTAGTAAGTTCGTTTCATGTTTGGGACATTTACCGGCTCAAAAAGTCATTATCCAAAAAAAACAAGTAACGAGACAATTTAATACTTATACGAAGATAAATATCGAGACGGAGCATAAATGAAGAAAGATGAGAACCTTGATATGCTTCATTAATCTCTTGAAACTTGGAAGTGGCAGTATCCTCGCCTTTTTTCTTATCCGGGTGCCATTTCTGTGATAATTAACTCAAATATTTAGGTACTAAAAAACATAAAATCAATTTGAAAACCCTAAGAAAAAGACTCACAAGAGCTAATCGAATAAAATTGGATCGAATTTCATCATCAGAAGCTTCATAATCAACCTCAAGTATTCGATAATAATCCTAAAAAATCAAAATTTAATTCAAAAAAAATGACTAAAAAATCAAAATTTAATTATAAAAAAATGAGATAAAAAAGAAGAAGAAATTGATTAGATTATACTCTGGGTTTAGAAATGAGAGAAAGGGTATCGAAATTCAGGTATTCTTCTTCTTCTTGTTCATCTTGATTCTTGTGATTCTCGAAATTGCCTTCTAATTCTTCCCACCTCATTCTTATTGTTACGAAATAAAAGGGATAAAGAAAGATGCGGCGATTTATTTGTGTGTTTGTGTGTGTATGTGAAGGGGATAATTCTGTTATTTATGTTGCCACGACACATACAACATCATCGATCTTTAATTACTTTCGGCTATTCATCTTGAATATAATTCTAAGGAGTCGAGCATAGAAAATCAAAAATTCATTCATATAATTTGTTTGGTCCCTTACAACACAAAAAACTATTCACTCTTAAAATCATTATATGTATAATGTTGGCTAAGATTACTCAATCCCTCAAACAATACAATTAATTTCGATAATGATGTTAGGCATTATGCACATGTACAAAGTTATGGACTAGGGTATAAGTCTGTTACTTCAGACCAGTAAATTTATCTATATATTGGAGCCATTCATAGGATCCAAAGGACCCATAGCATGATCCAACGACCATTATGAGCGGAGGAGATACACTCAGGGTCGGGTTGGAGATTTTGGATGTCTTGTGCGACGAATTAAAAAAGGCTCCTGCTTACATGTTTTATTTATTAAAGCAATTAAATTCATACTATAACGTCTGTAATTAAAATTAAACGGAACAAAATAATAGTCTTAAAAGTATATATCCTTAAGTTGTTACATAAACCACAAGATTTTTTATAACATTTACACTGAAATATACATGTATGTACTAAAAAAAACTGGGCCTTACAAACTTTGAGTCATGTGCGGTCGTCCATGGTGCACTCTCTTTAGGCCGACCATGAATACACTCCAAACGCTAACCTAGAAAGTGACTAAGGGACCAGGCGAACATAAAGCCCAATCCATGCCAATTATTCACGCTACTTAAGGTTTCTCCGAACCAAATCCTAAAGAACCGCTGATGCAATTCATTGTTCAACATTTTGATCAAATGAATGACATGTATGCCACATTTGCTAAAAAACTAAAGGGTGTTCAAACCCAACATTATTTAATGGTGAAGACCCACGAATTGTGGAACCATGGAATTCCCAGTTCGGATAACACGCGCCCTCGCATAACCAAAGACAATGCTTTCGTAGAAAGTGACGATTTTGGCTTACCAAAAAGTCACACTACGTCACGGACGACCCGCTTATAAATTCAACCAAAGGCAAAATCGTGGTACATACTGATTTTTACCACACACCTTTCGTGTTAAAAGGATATGACATAGATGTGAGATATATGCTAGTTTCCCCATTTACTAAGCGAATCAAAGACTATGACTTCATGGAAACAATACACGTACACAAGCTCTTAGATCCGCATGGTTTAGATATTTCATATCACGTTATGTGGAGCGCCCTTATTCTGGTACAATAACATGGCACCGGGTAGCGTAGAATTTATGGTTTCTACCAGCTAAGAAACAAGTTTAGGGCGAACTTCTTACAACAAAGAAGATTCAAAAAGGCCCAAACCGAAAATCCTCGGTATAAGGCAACGACTAGACAAATCGTCAAAAGATTACGTAGTTCGGTTCAACAAAGAGACATTGGATATGGCAGACCGATCGGATGTCTTGGTGTTTGGAGCATTCATTAGGTATTTACGCCCCCGAAACTTGTTCAAATCTATCACAAGACCCCCTAACAATGTTTGTGTGACACCTTAGGCAAATCCCACATCCACGTACACAAGAGTGATGCTGAGTATATGAGTAAACTTTTAGTCTTTCATGACACGACGCGTTTTGGTGGCTACAAGCACCGCAGAGCTTAGAAACTCTGTAGTTAAGCGTGTTTGGACCAGAGCAATTCCAGGATGGGTGACCCCCCTGAGAAGCTCGACCAAAAACAAATCCGTGAGCCTTGCTGGCAGAGCGGAAAATATTGTGGGCATGAAATGACGGGGTGTTACAAATGGTATCAGAGCCACTCTGATGACGTTTGGGATGGTGGGGCAAACCTCAATGAGGACGTTGAGTCCCAAGTGGGGGGTGTTTGTGACACCTTAGGCAAATCCCACATCCCCGTGCACAAGAGTGATGTTGGGTATATAAGTAAACCTTTAGTCTTTCATGACACGACGCGTTTTGGTGGCTACAGGCACTACAGAGCTTAGAAACTTTGAAGTTAAGCGTGCTTGGGTCAGAGCAATTCCAAGATGGGTGACTTCCTCGGAAGCTCGATTAAAAACAAATATGTGAGCCTTGCTGGCAGAGCGGACAATATTGTGGGCATGAAATGGCGGCGTGTTACAATTTGAATATTGTTTATTTACCCATAACTTCATACTAGCAGAGGAAGCAAACAATGAGAACCGACTACGTGAGCCACGGGAAACAACATAACAATTGACATTCAAAGACCTTTCGTGAAGGCAAAAGGAAAAGTATGTTTAAAGGTCAACTAATCGACATGGCGACCATTATAATGCATAGTGACACATATACTACTTTAATAAGATTTCATGCAAAAACTTTAGCCACATATGAGGGAAAAGCTATGCTTCAACCTCCACCTAAGATGTTTACTCCCGCCAACAAAAGAGACATAACCAGATACTATGAATTTCGTAAGGAAATATCACATGTGATGTGAACATTAAATACGAATTTCAAAACTTAGATTTGTTATATTACGTACATTTAACTAGAATAAAAAAGAAAAACAAAAAATAATATATGAAACTACTGAAATCACATGTGATTTGTAATATAAAATTTCAAAACCCGTAAAAAAAACCCGAAAATAAATTTCGTCAAAAGTATATCGAGTGGGTGAATTATGAGAAGGAGGAGAAACTGCTCGTTTTAATGGTGTAATTTATTCGTTTAATACATTTAACGTTTATGAGATAATTGATTTTTAAACAAAATAAATTATGATAAGTTTTTGAAATAAAGAGTTATGATTGATTCATTTAGTCTCAAGTTTTTTAATGATATTTATTAATCTCAATCCTAATCTTATAACTATTCTTGGAGACAAAAAAATAATATAATATAATAGTTTGTTTTTAAGAAAATAATTAGATGATATTGATTCAATAAAAATTAATCGTTTCGATTTTGACTATCATTAATTCATTAGGAGTGGTCTAAGGCATAACCACTAATACAATATTATTAGTGAAAACACCATTGAGTATAAAATAATGATTGACTCTTGGTATGATCCATGGGGTAACATTAACCATCCATTCCATATACATTCTTAAAAAGTCATGATTTGTAGGACTAATCTCGACAAATGAGTGTTTTTTTAAACTTATTTATTGGATTTAGACTTATGATTTATAAATAGTTTATGGTTTATAAAATATAAGTTTTTAAATTTTTATTTATGATTTATAAAATATAAGCTTTTAAATTTTTATAAAATATTTGAAATAGCGTATAAACTTATTAACTTATGACAAGACAAAAATGTTTAACAAGTTGATAAGTAAATTTTTTTTTATAAAAACCCTCTTAAATAAACTCACAAGCCTAAGCTAATAAACTCAAACAAACATCTAAAACAAACTTATACTATTACATAAACTAATAAGTCCCTTGTATAAGTTAAAATAAACGTACTAATTAGGGATTAGTTGGTCCTTTGGTGATACTAAAAGGATGATGATGAAACTGCCTCCACCAATCAACTTGTATAAAAAACAAAATGAAAATTTGGCAAAAAGTTCCCCTCCTCAAAAAGCCAACCTTCTCCTCATTTTCATTTTATTAACAATGGCTTTCTCTCTCTAAACCCACCTACCAAACTAGCAGAGCTTAGTTTTCATCGATTTCTCTAATCTAATCAATGGCGTCCATTTCTGGACTATGTTCATCTTCATCATCATCATCATCTAATTTGTTTCCGAAATCACACTCATGGAGTCCAATTGATCCTTCAAAAATGTCATTTTCAGTTGCAACTAGTACTAAAACTAGCAACAATTTGTTGTTAACGCATTCTGTCGCGCGTGACGTCTCGAAAACAGGTGTTGCTGCTGACGTGCCTCTCAAGAAAGGACTGGAGACTGATCCGAAAGCGTTATGGAAGAGATACACGGAGTGGTTGTATCAGCATAAGGAGCTGGGTTTATATATTGATGTCAGTCGGGTCGGGTTTACTGATGAGTTTGTTAGCGAGATGGAGCCTAGGTTTAGTAAGGCGTTTAAGGATATGGTGGACTTGGAAAAAGGAGCCATTTCGAATCCGGATGAAGGGAGGATGGTTGGACATTATTGGCTTAGGAATCCTAAGTTGTCACCTAATTCGTTTTTGAGGTTGCAGATTGAGAATACACTTGAAGCTATTTCTTCGTTTTCGCAACAAATCATTGAAGCTAAGGTTAACTTACTGATTTCGATTCGTACACACTTTGTTTTTTGAAAAATATATAAGTTAAGTCAAACTAACTACCTAACTAACTAACTAACTAACTGAGAGCTTGTAGCCTGACGGTATGTGAGTGACGCATTGACCTGACCTAGAGGTTATGGGTTCAAGTCACCCAATGATAAAGAGTGTGAATATATGTGTGGTGTCGTGTAATCTTTGTCTTTCTAAGAAAAGCTTGTAGCCTAACAGTATGTGAGTGGCCCATTGACCGAGAGGTTATTGGTCAAGTCCCAGACAAAAAGTGTGAATATATGCGTGGTGTTGTGCAATCTTTGTCTTTCTAAGAAAACAAACTGAGAATTTGCATTACCTTATATTATATATCAATCAATTTGTATCACAAACGAAATAATGAGTGACTTTTATGATTTCAGATAAAGCCACCTTCTTCGCCGGAGGGCCGCTTTACACAAATACTCTCTGTTGGTATTGGAGGTTCAGCTCTTGGACCACAGTTTGTTGCAGAGGCTTTAGCACCCGATAATCCTCCTCTTAAGGTAAAACTAAAAGCCACTAAATTATTATATTCTTCCCATGTCACACTGACAAAAACCTTAAGTATAATAGATAAAAATACATTCACCCGGTTATGCTCAACTTTTATGTTCATGTTTCCTCTTTTGTTGATTTTTTTTTTTTTTTGGCTTTCAGATAAGGTTCATTGACAATACGGATCCCGCAGGAATTGACCATCAAATTGCTCAACTTGGCGCGGAATTGGCATCAACACTAGTAATAGTGGTTTCAAAGGTTAGCATAAATAAATATTTGTTTTCTCTTGTTTGATTCCTTCTACATTACTCTGAAGTAGATGTGGGCAATTTAGATCCATCTACTTTGGAATGTTTCGATTTGGCTTATGTTTTCTCTCTAACAAGTCAAATGGGTAAAATATAAAACAAACAGCTAAAAAAGAAACGGGTCAAATTGGTAGAAAGGAGCTTAAGTTTAAATGTTTCTGAAATAATATTGATATCATATTTGACACACTATTTGTTTATAACAAAATTTGAGTTGTTGGACAAAAAGAATATCGGGTCAACCAAACCTGCCTCTTTCAGTCATACAACAAGCTATTCATTTTGAGTTGTTAGTTGTTACCCAACCCGACCGCCCTGTTCATGTTCCATCTCTACTCTCAAGCCTCGGCTTACTATTAATTTTGAAATTTGACTCAGAGTGGAGGCACTCCAGAAACGAGAAATGGTTTGTTGGAAGTGCAAAAGGCGTTTCGTGAAGCTGGACTGAACTTTGCCAAACAGGTTTTGATCTCAGGTTCTTCTTTTTGCTTTTTTGTAATATTTAGAGGGTAGATGGTCAATTTAACATCTGTTTGGAATTTTTAAGGGTCCATGGGTTTTGAATAACTAAGAATTGTCATTTGTGGGTCCCACTTCTTTGGTGTGACCTTAAGATTTGACTATGAGTGCCCTTCATTTAATGAATACAAAATTGAACATTTGACCCCAGAAAATGGAGAATAGAGAGTGGATGTAAATCATACGGAGAAATAAAATAAAAAAGATTGATATTTCAGCAATTTTGTTTCGTAGTATTTGGAAATGTAGACATGACTAAGAATGATGTTTGGAAAACACTTATGCTTTAGGATAACCAAAAAGGTTTGCAGAATTATTGTGAATGACGGATATGGTATCAATTTATTTGGACTATTTGACTTTGATGAATTTGAGGTTTAAAACCCAAACACAGTTTATTATTTCTTTATTTAGTTTCCATCTTAGTTCTTTCAACTAATTAAATAACCATACCAAGTGCGTTTTAATTTTGTTGTCGTTGAAATGCACCAAAAAAACAGTTCTGTCATGCAAATGCACGCATAAATACTAAACATGTTTGTACGTGTTTCAATGCCTAAAATTTTCGTAGTCATTGGTGGGACAGTTAATTCAACACTTTGGGCTCTTTTTAGAAATAATTTTAGACTTTTTTTGTCAAAATATTTTTGTTCTTCAGATTATAGCTTATGTGCATACATATTTGCAGGGTGTTGCCATTACACAAGAGAATTCACTACTAGATAATACTGCAAGGATCGAAGGATGGCTAGCTAGATTTCCCATGTTCGATTGGGTTGGTGGAAGAACTTCTGAAATGTCTGCTGTCGGTCTACTCGCTGCAGCCCTTCAGGTTTAAGAGTTCAACTAAACTTCTACTTCATTGTTATGTTGACAATTATTCTGATATCTTAATATTATATTCAGGGAATCAACATCAATGAAATGCTTGAGGGTGCATCACAAATGGACGAGGCAAACAGGATTCCCGTGGTACGATAGTATTAATTTAATGCCTCGTATTTATCTGTTTCTTTTCATCCACCTTTGATTGTACTTAAATATGTGTATCCATGCCGAACCTAAACCCGATAAATGTTTTTTATTCTAGGTTAAGAACAACCCTGCAGCATTGCTGGCATTATGCTGGTACTGGGCTTCTGACGGTGTCGGATCAAAGGTAATTAATTACTACTTTAATAGTAGTAATTCATATCTTTGTTGACAGATCTACGTTAAACTTTTAAGCTAGTAATTTATTTTCAGAATTTTTTTGTTTTTTTAATGGTTTCAACAGGACATGGTGGTACTTCCCTACAAGGACAGCCTTTTGTTATTTAGCAGATATTTGCAGCAGTTGGTCATGGAGTCTCTCGGGAAGGAATTTGACCTTGATGGAAATAGGGTATGCTTCATCATCAGTACTTTGATTAACTTTATGCTCATCCCCTCAAGATCGTTTCCTAGAATTTTTAGTTGTGTATCTGATTATCTCTAACTCGTAGATTCATATTTCTTCAACTTCATACGTTCTGCAATTAGATCGAAAACATCTTTGAAGTTATGGTAACCTCGTTCATCTTTTGTACAGGTAAATCAAGGGCTAACCGTTTATGGAAATAAAGGAAGCACAGATCAGCATGCGTAAGTTTCTAGAAGCCCGGTTCTCGCTATTTAAAAGCCTCTTTTGACCCGACCCTGTTTTGAGTCACTACCCAACTCTCCCATTCTGGCACCTCTAAAATAGTTTTTTTTTTAACTTATGTTTGTTACAGGTATATTCAGCAGCTGAGAGAGGGTGTGCCCAATTTCTTTGCCACATTCATTGAAGTACTACGCGATAGACCCCCTGGTCATGATTGGGAGCTTGAACCTGGGGTTACATGTGGTGACTACCTTTTTGGAATGTTACAGGTACCATACTGTATAACCTCTCTTTTTTATATATATTTTCTTTGTTTACATATAAATTGAGGATCCCATGGAGTTAAGTTTCTAAAGGTTGTGAAATTGTCGGATTTTTTTTTTGTTTCTTGAATTAGGGAACAAGGTCTGCACTATATGCAAATGGGAGGGAATCTCTTACAGTGACAGTGCAAGAAGTGACACCTCGATCAGTTGGGGCTCTAATAGCTCTTTATGAACGAGCAGTTGGTATTTATGCATCACTTGTCAATGTCAACGCTTACCATCAACCTGGTATGATATGCTCCTTTTCTTTTATATCTATATCTAGTAATTATTTTTTATTTTTTGAAGTAAATGTCATCGATGGATATAGTGGGTAGGGGTTTTTATGGAAAACTCATATGTTACGGTTTCGGTTGAACTTGTTGAGCTTGGAAATTCAAACTAGTTTGCTTTTATTGGTGCGGTTTAAACACGTTTACCAAAAATAACCCTCTGCAGATTACTGCACTTAAAAAACCCGATGGACGGCTATTTGTATGCGTATATGATTCTGTTGCTTAAAGTTGAAACAATTATGCACTCAGATGTTTAAGTTTTCTGATTATTCGATTAATATGTTAATTAGAAACTTGTACGAAACGGATAACACAAATACAAACCCCTCCTATGTCAATTAGAGGCGAATCAGAACCTATTTATCCAAACAAGAAAACGTAATAACCGCTACTTCAAGTTGCAATAATAAGATAATTACAAATAATTGGTGTCGAGTATGTAAAGGTAGCCATACTTGTAAATTTGATAACTTCACCTTAAAATTAATATGATCATAATTTTATTTCTACGACAGGAGTTGAAGCAGGGAAGAAAGCAGCAGGAGAAGTCTTAGCTCTACAGAAGCGGGTCCTTTCCGTTCTCAATGAAGCCAGGTGTGCTAATATCCTGTTCGTTTATGGTCATCAATATCCATTTTCATTTTGATGAGTACGATTTATGTAACACGAGTAGAAATAGGAACATCATAAATGAAAATAAAACACAAAAAACCTATAAAATATGATGCCAAAGGTAAAATTCTTCAAATTCTAGACCTTCTCCAACTTTTAAGAGTGGCACAACACGGAAATTTTTATAGGTTTTGTGACTTTTGGTAATGTGACTACACCAACTAATTCACATTGTTTTTGTATGATTGCCCAGTTGTAAGGATCCTGTTGAGCCGTTATCGATAGAGGAAGTAGCCGATCGATGCCATGCTCCCGAAGATGTATGTACTTGTTTTTTGTTATTATTGAACATTTCATAGGTACATGAGCATAAATGCCTATGGGTATCGGTAAAAACGGGAAGTTTTGAGTACACCGCGTTGACCTGCAAACTTTTTGTTCACATATTTTTTATTAATAACTATAATTCATCAATCCGAAAAAGTTTTTAAATAAATGATTTCAGATACTTTTTACATTAAAATACCATTTTGGCGACTTTATACATTTGACCCGTTAGAGATGTGTCATTGTAAGCTCTTTTTGTTTCCCTTGTAACATCATGTATTCCATTTTTGGTCAGATTGAGATGATTTACAAGATTATTGCACACATGGCTGCCAATGACCGAGCTATCATTGCTGAAGGTGATTGTGGTTCACCTCGAAGTGTAAAAGTTTTTATTGGGGAGTGCAATGTTGACGCGTTGTATGCATAAGTGTGTTCTTTGGAGAACGTGGACATACTTGTTCTTCTTCCCTTCTCCGTTAGTTAAATTCAAAGATAAATTGTGATCTTAATAAAATAAGAATGTTCATTCAAATTTGAGGAATAATATATATTTCGCCTTTTTTTTTTAATCCGGGGTTGAAATGAACTTAACACAATTAGGGATTTTCCCTGACCTGATATTTTTTATGATATGTATTATACGAACTGATATTTTAGTTTGAGAGTGATTTAACTCGGTGTTCAATTCATTCTACTAACCAGGTAAGCTTGAACCGAGACAAGGTCATGAAATCGAATAATATTTAGGTTGACCTTCCCTTAGATGTTTGTTGGCCCCAAAGAGTAAATTGAGAATATGAGGTAGAATAATGTTAAACCTTCTAGTCGCGTTTTCAGGTAAACCCCTTCAAATTGTTAGGGGAGTCGAAAGTTTAGGGTTGAGTAAAAAGCGAGTTAATGATGAAGTTGTAGATAGTCGATACTTTATTCAGAACTATGTTCAAGAAGTCGAAGAGTAACGAGAATAATTTCAACTTCGTTGGTTTGGTTCAAAGGAAGCAAATATGTTTCTAATAGGTTACCAAGGCAACAAATTGAAAGACAAAACATACTTCGTATATTCACATGAAGAAAGGTGACAAAGGCTTTCAACTTTAACCGAGTTAACCATGGGAGATACCATAGTTGTTGGAAGTTGAGAAATAGATTAAAAATAAGTTTGATGAAGATTAATATGTGTCTTACTTTTTCTTATACTTAATTTCTATTTATATATTGTACTAAACGTTTAACAAATAGATCATATCTTAAAAAGAATATTATCATGAGACACAAGTTAAAAGCACCTCATTCTTTCTATCTAATAAATGGAAGATGTGTTTAAAAACCTTTATGATTTTTGTTTGTTTAGTATAATCTATGTCATCCGGTCCTCACCTAGAGAATTATATTCAACTTTCTTCTCTGTAATAGAGTAGGTATTAATATTTTATACTAACTAGATGATTATATTTCATGATAACGAATAATAGTTCTCGCCCTATTTCAGTTTTAGTCGAGTCATGTTACATAACATTGGCTTCACTAAGAACAATGTATAGCTAATATGTTGATGCCAACAAATATTGGTGTATTGGTAAAAATAGAACAATAGCATTGATGTCCACTAACTATTTGATAAAATGTCTAAAAAAGAGTTTATGAAAAGTTGGAAACTTTATATTTATGGGAGTTGTATGAGGGTTTTATATTCTTAGCTTACCCTTTTTCTCCATGAATGTAAATCTGAGAATTCTTTTTGTAGGTTATTCGCATTTGACTTTGTTGGTAACTGGTTAAGTGGTTATGTTAGTGTAGGAAATCATCATTTTAAAAGTGGATCATCTATATTGTGTTTTTTTTATTAATCAATCAATTTTATATTGTTTACGGTTTTCAGAGGAAGTGGTGAAATAATTTTAGAAAATAGCAAACAGTTCATCCTCAGATTTGTTGTTTTCGATGTCCTTCAAACTTAATTCCATTTTATCTTTGCAACTATGGTGCTAATAGAATTGTGCACCTGTATCTTCTCTCTTAACTACAAAGACTATAAATCTACATATGCGTTTCTAGATGTAAGCACATTTATTTATAAAAGTATACACATGTACATATTTATTGTGGTTATTATCAGTACATGGATTAATCCTAAGACTAAATCTTATTATATGTTTAATCATCTTCTTTTAGGTTATTTTAGTTGATTGTTACTAACACATGTTTATAATTTTTTATTGTGTATTTGGGCGTAATGTTTTTTTGCCTTGATAGTGTCTGAATAAAACTTTGTTAGGGACTCATCACATCTTAGGAATCTATAATATAAACTTAGAGGATAAATTGATGGTCTTGTATGTTTGTATCTTTTAGCATTTTCAACTATTGGACACGTTTTGAATGATTTTTTTCATTACAAGAGACATTAACTTAAAAATTGTGTTTGTTTTGTTAAAATAACCCTAATTTTTAGGTTTTAATTGAAAAAAAGAAAAAAAGAAAATTATTTGAATAACAATTTTTTAGGTATTAGTCGACTAATAATCCTATTAATCTCACATACCGATTAATTTATCGCTTTGGATAAATTCCTTCCAAAAACTTCGTAGTCGATTAATTCTAAGATTAATTTGATTTTACAACCTTGATATAAACCGATAAGAAAGATATCAAATTTTGATAACTTTTTAACTTCTTCTGATTTTAAACAAATGTTAATATTTTAAAAATAAAATGACATATAATTTGTGGTATTTAAAAAAGAAAATAATACATGTTACAATGATATAAGTTATCATCGTCAATAACCAATCTTTGCCGATTAAAACCTAAAACCGAATTGGGTCGGGTAAAAAGGGTTATAAAGTAAACAAAAATTTCTAGAATCTGAAACCCTAGAAATTGTAATTGGGTGAATGGGGAAGAAAAACAAGAACAAGAGAGTATCAACATCAGATATATGGTGTTATTACTGCGATCGAGAATTCGATGATGAAAAGATATTAGTGCAACATCAAAAAGCTAAGCATTTCAAATGCCACGTTTGCCATAAAAAGCTTTCTACAGCTGCCGGTATGGCCATTCATGTTCTTCAAGTCCACAAAGAAACTGTCCAAAAGTAAGTCTTCTTATTTTCTATTGTTTTGTATTGTTTGTATTGATATTAGTTAATTGGTTTGGTTAGGGTTCCCAATGCGAAAGAGGGGAGAGAGTCGACTGATATTGAAATCTACGGCATGCAGGGGATTCCTTCTAATGTCTTGGCAGCTCATTACGGTATCCGTCTCTTTTATTTTGTATGGTTTTGGTTGTGCTTAAAAATAAGTTTGTATGTGTGTTTTTCTTTGTAAAATAAGCTTTTTAAGAAAAAAGCAATATGCAATAAGCACAAAAAATATGCAATCCGAAATACCCCGTGATTCAGCTCCATGTTTTTTTCTTCTATAATTGATGATCATAATCGTTGTTTATGTTTTACAGACAGTGATAATCCGAGTAAAGTTAGTAAAGTGGAAGGCATGGTACCAACCTATCCTCCAACAATGCCCTCTATGTAAGTAATTCACCCGTTTAATGCTACCTTTAATTTTATTGTCCATTAGTATAGTCACATGATTCCCTACAAGTGGAGCGAATTGCGTACCGGAGCAAATTGTACCAATTCACATATTGTTATCAAAACATTAAAAAAATTTTATAAGAAAGTTGAAAGTCATAAACTACAATTTATTGAATCATAGTAAAGTTAAATACTTTTATCTGTTTTAACTCTCTATTGGGTACATCGTACCAAAGAGAACCGAAATGAGCCTACCCCCCTTCGTACTAGATTTTAGGAACCTAGCAAATTGTGAACCCGAACCACGATTTTGTACCAGAGTGATCCCCGTTCCATGTGACTATACTTATGTAGTCTTCTCCATCATCATTTACAGCATAAATAAGCGTGGAAGTAAGTTATAATATAAATGTTTTGACAGCTTTGAGTATATGAAACAGGTACAATCCTGGATTAGCTGTACCTCGTGCGGGATGGCCTGGTCCACCTCGTCCACAAACATGGTTTACGCCGCCGCCTCCAGCTGGATTAGTTCCTCCTGCACCTTTAGGAATGGTGCAGCAGCCTCTGTTCCCTGTTCAAACGATGCAGCCTCCTACTGTATCGTCAGGAGTTCCAGTAGCTTCGTCTGGATTGCCACCTGCTTTTGTATCTCAGCCATTATTTCCGGTTGTTGCTAGTAATGGCATGCCTTCTCAAACCCTTGCATATCCTGCTCCTACACTTTCAACAAGCGTTCCAAGGGCCTATCTTACCCCGGGCTTCCAAGGTTTGATTCTTTTCTTTCCTTCTTCAGCGTCACCGGTAATGATCATGATTGGATCACATTAGCCTCCAGTAAAAATGTGTGTTTGCCTCTGTATCTTTGTAGGTGTTGTAAAACCGTACATAAATAACTACACTATAATGGTGAATTAAAGAGAAAACGCGTAGAACATACCGAGTTGAACCATAATGAGTAAATCACGTGTTTCTTTACAAATAAAAGTCACATGAAATATGATTATTTGTTTATTTTTAGTTATATTATGTATTGTTTTTATTCCTTATACATAGGGATGCTGCATTAACTGACGTGTTTACGTAGTCGGTCAGGGAATGTTTTGAAACAAAATTCAGCACGTCACAATCAGCTACTTTTGTGATTACTAAACAAAATATTTAATTACGCATTGTGTAATTTTGTGCAGGTGGAGTACCAGTTAGCTCACATTCCTATGCTTCCGGACCTAATACCGGTGGTCCATCAATTGGACCGCCTCCTGTAATTGCAAATAAAGCTCCTGCAACTCAGCCAGCAACAAACGAGGTCTACTTAGTGTGGGATGATGAGGCGATGTCCATGGTTTGTTCCCCCACTTCCACACGTTAAGCTCTATTAGTCGCCTTAGGCTGTTGATCTGATCTTTGTATTATTTCGTTAACAGGAGGAAAGAAGAATGTCTTTAACAAAGTATCAGGTGCATGATGAAACAAGCCAGGTAAGTCGTGCCATACTCTTTCATATCTTCTTTGTGCATCTAACACGTAAGTAGGCCCGTCTCTAAACATTGTTATATATAAATGTAATTCAAAATATGAAGAGTTATCTGAGCCTTTTGCTCATCTTTTGTTTTTTGGCCGTTCTCCGGTTGGCAAGCAAATCCACCAATTTACTGAGCAACAAAGTTCAAGTAGGTATTTACGTTATTGTTGTTTCTAGTTAGTATTTAATAATTATAACGCTGTTGAGGTTGCTGGGATCAACTTGAGGACTCTCCGACCAACGTGTATGTATTTGCTTTCTAGAATTATTATATATACATTCAGTTGAATTCTACATATTCTTCCAATGCTTTCTTGTCAAGTGTTGAATATGGGTGGAACAACTCGCAAAAAAATAATTTTATGACCGAACAATCAATCGATACAAACTTGGCCCAGGTCAGCTTCTTCTGGAAAATTCAGATTCTTTGCGTTGATGCGAAGCTGTAGTGCTGAAATATGTTGTTATTATTATTATTATTGATGATGATTTATGTTGATTAGTTGTGATTTGGAAGAGTCTGATTACGTTTGTTGTGGATCCATGTTTTTCTTTTCCCGTTCAGATGAGCTCAATTGATGCAGCTATTGATAGGAGGATATCAGAAGGCAGACTTGCTGGTCGAATGGCCTTTTAGAAGCTGGCTGAAGAAAAAAGAGGCATTTTTCTAATCATTGACGAGAGGATATTAGAAGATAAGCTTGCTGGAATTTATATTTTGTGTTTTTTTCTTCATAAAGAAAAATGAAATTTCTTTTATGTGATGTGGAGTTGTTTGTATTAGTTGACGAAAATAAGTAGAGCACATGATTAGTTGAAAGCAAACGTGGTTTGTTACAAGAGTTCCTAGTAGTTTAAAATACAAAAATATGTAACTTAATTTCAATTCGGTTTAAATTTGAAGTTATTCTTTTCCTCTTTTTGGAATGAGTCATGAGTGGGTTTGAGTGATTATGTTTGGAAAAGAATATACATTAGCTATTCGGGGTGACAACTTCTTTTTAGGAGCACATCTCCTGATTCTTGAAAACGCTAACTGGAGTAGGAGGCTTTACAAGACAATAGACTAGTACAGGTCATCTGGAGAAAACATTAGTTAGGGTGTACTTTCAACAGGAGAGAGAACGATGTTGAAAGTTTTATTGGGGTCAGATTTTACAACCGAAAGAGTCTTTTAGATCGGGATTATAGACGAGGGTTTGACCCATCACATAAAAGTATATTAACCGAAGTGGAAGTCGGCAACATGTGTCCATTTGCGTCAAGAAAGTAGTTCTAAAACCGAAGGAAAATTCTATGTTGTACGATGGTGAATGACAAGGCATAAGCAAACATGATTGAAGTGGCGGAAACGAGGATGTTAAGGTGGACATGTGGTAAAACTTTGCTAGCTAGGATCCGTCATCAACAAATCAAGGGAAAAGTGAGTTGAGATGGTTTGCCGCCACTTTTTATGTTTCCATTTTTTTTATACTCAAACTATATATAATTAATAGAGAGAATGTCACAAATCGTCCTTGTGGTTAGGCTGTTTTTCACATATCGTCCTTTCGAAGAAAAGTTAGCACAAATCATCCTTTTGTTTTTTAAAATTATCGTCTGTGATCCTTCCGTCAAAATCCTGTTAATTTAATCCGTTAAGTGGCCCCATGTGCCTAGCACATGAGGGTAAATGAGTAATTTGGCATTCTTATTCCTATCTGTTTATAGATATAATTAATTATACATATATAGATATAGATATACACGAACTGAAATCCTAATCAAATCCTCATAAGCAGCCACAAACGCCTCCTGCCAAAACCACGGTAACTTAATCCGACGACTACTCGTATACACGTCCCACATATGCTTCACCACCTTCTCCCTCTCCTCAATTTCCTAAATTCAACAATCACATCAATCAATCAATCAAATTCAAACAAAAATCACAAAACAGAGTAACAGAATTAACTTACAAGGATATCGAAATCGTCTCGAATAGATGAGCCGGTGATATCGTCTGAGAAACGGTTAAGATTACCGGCGGAGGAGAAGCGAAGAGTGACAATTCCGGTGAACATTACTCCTATTCCACCTCTCAATTTCATCTCAATTTCACAATTAACCATCACCAAATCCTAATCGGAACATTCAATTGATTCAATTCGAGATGGATTTGTTCACCGGAAAATGTGGATTCGTCAGCCGCCGTCGCCTCAGCCTCCGTCGCCGTCGCCTCAGCCGCCGTCGCCGTCGCCGTCGCCTCAGCCGTCGTCGCCTCAGGAAAGCATCGAGATCTCCATCCTTTACCGTAATTAGTCCATTTATATAAAACTACGGCGAAACTACTACTTCCGGTACCGGAATCTGATCCAGATGATGGCCAACCAACTGCATTGACGATGATAAAGGCTTGATGATGATGGACCGATGATGAGGACGACGATGATGAACTGATGATGATGATGAAGATGAGGGCTTGATAATGATGATGAACACCAACCAGCTTTGTTTTTTTTTTTTTTTTCCTTTTTTTTTGTATTTGTTTTATATGATGATGAAGAAAAAAGAATCGAAGAAAGTGAGTTTATTATGATGATCAATCTTAATGTTCAATGTTCAAATATGATCAATCGGTGTGTTTATTGAATGATGAAAACTTGGAATTGAATTTGGGGATAAATACCAAAGAGAGATAAAGAGATTAATTCATATAGGGGAGATAACACCTAAAAAGACATATTTACCCTCATGTGGGGGCCACTTAACGGATTAAATTAACAGGATTTTGACGGAAGGATCACAGACGATAATTTTAAAAAACAAAAGGATGATTTGTGCTAACTTTTCTTCGAAAGGACGATATGTGAAAAACAGCCTAACCACAAGGACGATTTGTGACATTCTCTTGATAATTATATATCCTACAATTGCCAACTTATTGGCCACTGTTCTTAAGCCATCGGCTCATGCAAGCCAAGGGCTCCGATTATTTATTTTATTTTGTATAAAAAAAAAAGGAGTTTTCGAAAATTTTAACCTTTTACCTTTAACAAATTAAAGTGTTATTTCAATCACATACACTACTAATTAAATATAAACTAAGTTTTTGTATCAAATTATGAAGTAAATTCTTGTTGAAATTATCAAGTAGTTATATTCTACTTATCTTTTCCAAAAAGGTTATACTTGTTAAGATCGATCTTAGCTTCGCCCCTGTAGTGAACAAACTCACCAAATATGCCCATTTTGCTACTCAGGTGGCTCCGGTTTTTCAGACCTTGCATGGACTAACAAATTCTATTATGAGCGACAACGATAACTCATTTTTGCACACTCAAAGTGTCTGGTCAAACTCCAAGTGGTAAAAAGATAGAGAGGATGCTATCTTAAATGAGCTAAAGATAGAATCATAGAATGGGAAAACAACATTATTTTATTAAGCTACATTTCAAGTCCTAGAAAGAATTGCTTAAATTGCCATCTTTGACATTTCTTAGCTTATCAAATGCACTGGTTCATGTTCTCGACCACCGCCTGTGTGATGTTTCTTGTGTTGGTTCAATGGTTTACGAGTATAGTTGGAAAATATATGGTGATTCGCTGCAATATTTTCCTTTGCTTCACTCCAACCTTGAGGTCAAGGTCTCATGGATGTAAAAGGGGATGGATTTAACACGGGTCACAACAGGGCCGAGACAAAAAATATTTTACGTTGGGGTATACTTCGTGTGGAGGGTAAAATAAGGGGGAATAATTTTTCGGATTGATTTTTAAATCAGTAAAATATCAAAAATAACATAAATATAACTATTTTTTACACTATAAAAAAGTTATAGTTGGGATAGGTGACTATTATGCCTCATTCTGACTCCGTCCCTCTTGGTGAGACACACATACTTAAGAGAAATGCAACTAATAAAAACTCATGAGAACCTTTTAGTACTTTTTAGTTTGTTAAATAGTTATCATCCTTTTTTATTAGAATATGTTACAATTATCTCCTGTTTTTTAGATTGTGCAAATCATGTTTCAACTGAGAAATTCCAGAAACCATTACTTTATTACGTACTTTTTAGTTTTCTAAGACAAAAGTATTGTGAAATTACAGTCTTATCGTAACCTTATAGTTTAATAACTCGTTACTTTAGATTATTATTTAGGTGCTGTTCTTTTTTCAAAAAAAAGTCTTAATAGGCTCTGAACTCTGACCCGGTCAGAGGTTTTAAAAATTTTGTTGTTCTTTTTTTTTTTTCAACCAGAGACAAAAAACCTCTTTTTACCTCTGATCCAACCCTACATGAAAAACCTCTTTTTACCTCTGATTACCTCTTTCTCTTCACCGGTAAGTTTTCCATCCTTAAATTCAAATAATTTTTGATTTTTTTTCAATGGTTTGTCACTTGATTTCGTTATATAAATTGATATTGATGATTGTTTGTTAGATTTAGGTGATATAATTTTTTTTTAATATGTATTTGTTTTCGATTGCCTATAAACTCCTACTATTACATTGACTTTTATGTGAACTTTTCTTTTGTTAATTATTTTTATATCTTGAAATTGATGTTAGACAATTAGTTTATTAATTTGTTCAATCACGCTCACGCTAAACTTAGAAACGTGATTGAGCGTGCTTTTGGTGTTTTGAAAGCACGTTTTCCCATCTTGAAGAGAATGACTCCGTATTCTTTGGTGAAACAAAGAGATATTACTATTGCATGCTTTGCTATTCATATTTTTATACGAAAAGAAGGATTAAGTGATGATTTTTTCTCCGAATATGATCGAGGTGAAGTACATGCTAACGAGAATGTACAAGATGGAGACGAGTATGATGAGGACGAGGTTCAACCACATGGAAATACAACAGATCAACAATATATGATCAATTGTCGAGATCAACTTGCGGCACAATTAATGCAAAAATGTTGAAAATGTTGTTTGAATATTATCTTTATTTGAAAAATGTTGCCACTATGTTTGAACATTTTATGAATGTTTTTATTTAATACGTTTTATAAATGAAACAATTTAGTACTAATATAGTAAAACAGATGTTACGAAGGAAAAAAGAACATAGTATATTGATTCAGATTCAGAGTTTTGGACCACCTCTGATTATTCAGAGCTGGTATTCAGATTCAGAGGAAAAACCTTTGGTTCAAAAGAACAACACCTTAGTTGATTTTTTAATTAGTTAAGAATGAAATGTATAAAGTGGGAGTTGTTAGCTAGTAAGTGGGTGGGATCAATTTGATTAGAGAATCCATTACTAAAGGCAAATCCACAAAACTTGGTGGGAAATCAAATATGATTGATTAAAAGATTGTGATAAAATTTCACATGGTGGCTCAATAAGTGTTACTATTTCATTATTTTATCAATTTATATCATATAAAATGAAATGATTTTATTGTTTGTGGATTTCACTTTATTCCCATTATATATAATCACTTTAACTACTATACTACTTAGAACAAAAACTACATCCTTATCACAAACAAGTATCCATAATGATGCTCTTTCAAGCTAATTTGAGCCATTTTCATTCAAGAAAGCTTCTACTTCATGCGCCTACCGTCACAACGGGGATGGACGTTACAGCGTCGTCACCAGCACCACCTCCATATGCTGTAAACAAAAGCTTTGATGCAAATGTTGTGATGGTTTTATCGGTGCTTTTATGTGCTCTTGTTTGTTCTTTATGTTTGAACTCTATTATCCGATGTGTACTAAGGTGCTCAAATTTGGTTTACTCCGACCCCATGATTACTACCCAGGAGAGCAGACCGGCTAAGTTAGCTAATACTGGGATAAAGAAAAAGGCGTTGAAGGCTTTTCTTACGGTTACCTATCAGGAAGGGATGAAGTTACCTGGAATGGACAAAGAATGTGTGATTTGCTTAAGTGAGTTTGTTTTAGAAGAACGGGTCAAGATACTACCTAAATGCAACCATGGTTTTCATGTACGATGCATCGATAAGTGGTTGAGTTCACATTCTTCCTGCCCGACTTGTAGGCATTCCCTCGTGGAAACATGCCAAAAGATTTTGTCAAGTGGGGCGTGTAGCAATATGGCGCCACCACAATTTCACCAACAAAATGCAGGCGGCGGCGTTATAAGTAACATAAGCATCGTGCCTTTACAACGTGAACCTTTTGTACAAAGCAACGGGATATAGTTTAAATTTAAAATAGGGCTTAAATGTAAATTACTAGAGTGATATTGTCTGCTTACTCCAAAACATGTAAACTGTAATTGAGTTAGCATTTTTCTGTATACAAATTTTTTTCTATCAAGTTTTCGCTTAAATTTGGCATACACAGAGTCTAATAGATACCGACCAAAAAGGGTAATAGAACCCGGTTTTAGGGGACAAGGTCCAAGTCTATAGAATGGCGGTGTCTATATCAGAAATAAATAGACTCAGGTTTGTAACCGGGTTCCATTTAATAACTCATTACCTGTATTTGGGTTTAAAACAGAGTTCATTACATATAAACATCGTTTTTCATCATAAAGCCTTAACACCCAAATCAACCCTGCTTTTTTAACTTGCCTATAAATAGTGACCAAACTTATCTTCCGATAGTCAATAGAAGCTTCATCAAATTAGAAATCCGAAAATGGCGATAAATAACAGAAGATTGTTTCTGAAAAGAGTGGTAGAGTGATGATCAACGAAAAACAAAATTACAGAGTAAACAACCTATCTGACCCCTTCTTGACCCGTTCGACCCATCTGTGATTTTGCAAAAAAATTCTATCGACCCATTCAACCCGCAGATACTTTATTGCTTGCCCAAGCCCCAAACTAACCCATATAAAGAAAACTATCACCCATTCTAACCCGTGTTGATGTAGTTCGGGGCATGTTTGCCGGGTCTAGTTATTTGAAGTAGCTTACGCACACAATAAATAGTTAGAGAACATGATCTCTTTGTTAGAAGTAGAAGTGGCCAAGAAAATACAGTGCCAGAACGCAAAAGAAATGCCACCCGGAATACAAAGAACATCTTAATAATGCAATGCAATTATAAAAACCACAAACAATGTGCATGAGCTTGTGCAATCCAAAGGGTTACCCATGGATGCCATTACGACATTATACATTTCCGGTCGTATTACAGATTAAGGGAAATGCCATTCAAGTCAAATAGTCAACAATCGAGAAGTTATACCAGTCCAAAGATTTGAAAGGAATACATTTCCGATACCTCTTTATCAGTGATCCTCAATCTTCTTCAACCCCTTCATATCAGTTGTTTCAACTCTGCAGGACAGAACATTTATATGATGATTTCCCGAGCTTTTATTGTTATCTAATTATAAAAAAGAGGAAATATGGCTATGAGAAACTTACGTCATTCCTTGGAGAATAATCTTTTGGACTTTGGTCATATCAGAGCCAGATTGATTGTCCTCAATGAATATCGTCAAGCTGACCATAATTAAATTAGTTAGCCTATTCTTTATCGGACTCGTTAAAAAGACAAAATATTAGATAAATGGAAATTACCTGCGAACATTTTGAAACTTAACATACTTCAACACAACAGGCTTTCCCTGAAATAGGTAAAAACCATAATTTAGAATGTGGAAAACTAATATCCGGAACCCAGCTTTACTAAAGGTAGCAATTTAAACCCAATTACATAATAGGGGTACCTTGAGATTCTCAGGGGATAAAGCAAGTGTGTCACTGGGAGGGTAGTCGCCAACATTACTGCATCAAGTATAGTCATTGCAATCAAAGGCTGTATACAATGATAAAACAAGAAAATGAAAAATGTCCCGATCAGAAATTATATTTTATAGTTACCTGAATCCCATATGTTCCCTGTTTGTATAAAGCTTTACGGTTTGAGGACCTACAAAATGGATCAATTCAATGTAAGAAAGATTCAGATCGAGAGTGGCAAAAGCTTAAAATGCCTTGTCAGAAAATATACAATCAAAAGTGAATATCAAAAAAAAATACAGTAACAGTTTCAAATATATCAAATTGCTATAATAACAAAAGGAAACTCAAGGATAGTGACAGCATATGAACCATTGTTTACAGCGTAAGATATGGCTTGCAATCAGACTTGGGGATATTGTATTCTGTATATCAAGATGATTGTGCTAACAAAGTGCACAGGCAAATATATATATAACAAACTCCATCTGATACATTTATATATACATCATAATCATATGTATTTCTAACACTCTTTCAAAGTAGAACTGCATAGTAATCATGCTCAACTTGTTACGAATTAAGCTAATATGTGATTTGTGTATGGGGTTCGTGAGAATGTCAGCAAGTTAATGTCCGGTCTTGGTCTTGATGTGCATCGTTCGAAACGTTGAAGGCTTGTTCGTGTTCCCACAAACACGGACTCTGATCAAGTTAAAATCAATATCACAATAACGCCTTTTCAAGCGACAATCTACAGAACCAACTAACACATGTCATCTTACATAACATGTCTACCTCTTTTAAGTCTTAACCATGTCATCGCATGTGACACGTCAACCATTAGCAGTATATTCTGCCCTAGCACGCACTTGATCAGACATTATGTCTGTGTGCTTGATCTGAATGAGTATTCTGAAGCCTGATATAGCTTTGAATAAGCTCAAGACGTTTAAAGAAAAGGATATGTCGATTTGTTTAATTTCCCAACTCATATCATGTTTCATTTTCGTACCTAAAAGGGTTCTCATGTAATGAGCCACACTTAGTAAGCCTATTGAGAGCATACTACAGTAAGTCAGTAATGAAGACGTCCCAAGTCCTAGGAAGTGCTTTAACTCTATTACTTACATAGACTACAAGAGTGTTTTAGTCGTCCCGCACTCCCGCGTGATGTCCAACATGAAATAATCCTTGAGGAGCTAATTTGTAATCATCAAATCATGATCTAGGAGACTGTTTGAAACCAACGATGTTAATACCAAGAGGAGGTGGCTGCTCCATGTAACTCCTCAAGAAATCCAACAAACTATATTAAAGAACACATTTTGATATCCAAATGATGGAGCGACCAATAATTAGTGGCAGTTAAAAGGCAGCTAAGGCTATACATATCAAAACAAGCAACATACTGGCCACTAGAGAAGGTATGAGAGTAGACTTTTTTCAACCAGCCGGGTTTTACAACAAACAATAAGAATTAAGTTTCCTTATGAATACCCATTTACAACAAACTATGCGCTTTTCAGGAGGAAGTTTTTCTAAATCCAGAGTATGATTCCGTTATAGGACATTCATCTCTTCGTGCATAGCTTTAACGGGAGAAAAAGTAACTCTATATTCCTACTGAGAATAGAGTGGGATATCAACAGATGTTGTATAATCACTTCTGCTTTTACAAAAGCAACTGGAATCTCAGAAAGAGGGGCATCAAAAAGATCATAAGGTTCGATACTGTATACGGGAGGATGCACAGTTTAAGATCAGGTTCAAGTTCTAAATGTGGAATGGGAAAAGCACTAGACTTATGATGCACATATTTTACCTATTTGGGACAGTTTATCTTTCCAAAGTTACCTAATAGTCCTTTAGCAATCGCTGCAATATATTGGTAACAACATAAGTTCAATATTCTGCATGTATGATTTTACAAAAGGTGGAAACATGGGTGGGTTTGTATTACAACACCTGAAAATTAATAATATTTTTTGCAGGTCAGCCCTGCAACACATTTCAAAACATTTCATTCATGTCCTTTTTACGCTATAACTTGTCACTTGATCCATTATAGATAAGGCATAGCCTAAAATCACCCATTTATACAAGCAACTGGGTCAAAACCACCTCGTCTAAATTTTACAATACATGGAAAAACTTTATCTTCGCACTAGCAAAACTCACATGTGAGAGCCGTGTTTTAAAAGTAAATTGCTACTATCAAATCATTTACAATTTCCCCTCCTTATCCGTTCTTATTACCATACTAACAACATCATATTTCCTTCAAAGTCTAGTACTCACACGTGAAGCCCTACTTGTTAGTCGTTGGGTTATAAATGTAAAAGTGTGGGCCTAAAGCCGAGGCTCATTCAACATAAATTTAAGACCAATGAGGAAAGCAATTTAGATTAAAAGAACTTGTTAGAAAACCATCAGAACTTAGCATCATACATGATACATGATACATGCAACAAATAAGTTAGTAAAAACCAATTCTCGCATAGAGAAAAATAAAACAAGAGCAGTTCCAATAGATATAGTAGAAGCATAGAATCAATAATGGTTGTGAACACCTTTTTTGAAAAACTAATAGAAACTTCGGCCCTCATTAGAGAGGAAATTGAAAAGAGTATATATGTTATAAACTATAAAGTCATACTAAAGAGCATAAAGGTGAAATTTTAATGTGTATGATAAAGTCAATATAAGTTTGGCATTTTCCGAGCATTTTATTTGAGCTTAGCACACATGTATAGAATATATGAGCTTAATAAACTGAACTATTAAAATATACAAACTCCTATAATATATTAGTTATAATAATAGAAACTAACCAAGAAACAGAAAAGATAGAAGACGAATATCATAAACAGCTAACAGAAGAAGCAAGCAGTGAACATAAAAAAGAAGAAACTAGTTATTACTTCATCAGTTCAATATATATAGCATGTCCACGTATTCAAGGTATTTTGTGAGCTCGTTGAAGTAGGAAATATTGGAAGCACCGAACCAAAAATGGGACAATCAAGGTAGAACATGGTTTGTACTTTGTAAGAATGTTTATCAGAAGTTTGGCCATTTACCTTCCTCTTCGGGTCCAGTGATAACAATAGAATGCAGTTTGATAACTTGGGTGAATGGTATGTATATCAGAAGTTGCTCATCTGCATCACTATCCAAACTTAGACCCTCGTCTTCTCTGTAACCCTGTTACACAAACAAAAACATTCTTCATATAATAAACAAAGCAAGAAAACATACCATTATCTTTTTATCTTCTATTTAGTAAAAGAAAATTGTTTATCAAGGGATTCGTGGAGTTAAAAGTTTCTTAGCAGTTAGCACAATACCTAATTACTTATAAGCTCATTTTGAATTGTATTTAACAAATATTAATGTCAAAGAGTTGCTACTCAATGAACTAAAATTCAAGATTATAACATATTGAAGCTGACCCTTATACTACTAGAGTAAGTTGATGTTTATCTTAAGAAGCAGTGATATGCATTAATGAATTTGGCATACGTTCAACAGATATATAACCATTAACCAACGAAAATACTGAAGTCGATGAAAGAAAGGAAAAAAAAGGGATTCGTTTAGGAGATGAAAATAACTAGAGATATTTCATCTATCTAATCCTTAAAAGTATACAAACAAACATATAGTATAATTTGTATCTCGACACTTAATCAACAATACAAACTAGCATACATGGACTGATTCAATACTACCATCAATCCTACATACTATGATCATGAAAACAATTAAACCTTACATATGTTTCTGAGAAAGAACAACTTGATACAGGTTAACAAATACCAAAAGTACAACTTAATATTAAGAATTTACTAATATATAAGCTAATAACTATCTTAATCGTTTTTCTAAAAATTCTTATTAAATTAAATAAAAGACTAATCCTTCTCTTATATCTATCTTCTATAAAATAAATAGAATCTAGGACGAATTAAACTTAAGAAGAGAAAAGAAAGAGAAATACAATTTATTATGCCAGATGAAGAAGATACAATCAAGGATTTCGAGTTAGTTATCTTGTATGAATTATAAGTCAGAGTCCGATTAAAAAAAGTAAAATGCCCCAAATATTGAGTGTTTCTATAAGTTTAAATGCAATATCTATCTATCTATCTCTCTCTCTCTCTCTCTCAATATATATATATATATATATATATATATATATATATATATATATATATATATATGGGATCTGAGAGAAAGAAAAAAACCTGTTTGAGAGCATTGGCATAAGCTTGAGCGGTGTTTTGATTAAGACATTCAACTCCAGTCCAGTCAATGAAATCAAGTAAATCCACCTACCAATCAAAATCAAAATCAAAATCAAAATCAAAATCAAAATCAAAATCACAATCAGTATTATTATTATTGTAACAAAATAAATAAAAAAATAAATAGTGACCTGATTTCTTTGAATTGCGGAAGTAGATTCACTAGTAGTAGACATCGTCGATAAACAAGGAGAACGAATACCCTCACAGTCTCACACTATGCTTATTTAACACGCCAACTCAAACTCAAAGCCCATAAATAAAACCTTGGCCCAGCCCACTACTACCAAAAAAATTTAAATACTTTATAATCATCATATTCGCTTCGCGACTTGAATAGCTTATTAGTTTATCTTCTACGTAAAATATTTGACATTTTGTTTATATATATATATATATATATATATATATATATATATATATGGTGAGGTTCAAATGAGATCCTCAATTAGTTAGGGATCTAAGTATCCACTTTTTAGCAACACATTTTTCCCTTAATACTTTTTTTTTTGTAAAAAATTGAAATCACATGTGATTTTCAAAAACCAAAATTTATAAATTTTAAAGTCACACTTGAAATATTTGTTTCTCGAAAATCACATGTGATTTTATAAGCAAAATAGTTTGTAGGTTAAAAATCACATGTGATTTTACCCATAAAAGATTTGTAAATTGAAAATCACATGTGATTTTTAAAAGTAAGATTGAAAATCAAATGTGATTTTCGGAAGAAAAAAAAAATAAAAAAATAAAAAGTAAATAAAAAGGTAAAAGAATAAAGTAAAAAAAAAAATTAGAAAAAAGGCAAAAAAAAAAAAAACAATGTGGGTGGTTAAAAAGTGGATCCCTATATCTCTAGAAAAATAGGGATCCCATTTAAACCCTAATATATATATATATATATATATATATATATATATATATATATATATATATATATATATATATATATATATATATATATATGTTTTTAGCTTCCTTTTTAAATTCGTATACAAAAAGAATTCTATCACAGATAATACAATTATAAAATATTGAAAGATTGAGAACGAATGGTGTCTAAAATCTCATGACAATGTTTTATTATGCTAAGCTTTGTAGGTGGGATATTTAAGTATTTTTGATTATTCAACTCTATCAAATTTTAGATTTAGATTATGTCATGTTAGTGACATTATATTCAATTTTAAAATAAACCTTCTTATAAGTTATTATTAATAGCTGTATACTAGATTTTTCCTCTATCTTGAAGATGTGTTGATTGATATGATGTGAACTCGCTCGGTAAGGTTTGTGTTTAGTTCTTCGGTTGTATTGGTGATTCGTGGAAGGTATAATTGCACATTCTTATTTTGATTTCTATAGTTGTTTGATTCATATTTGATGGATTATTTATTCGTTTATGCATTATTACCAGTTCGAATTGGGTTGTGATTGAGAAAAAGATTTGTATAACAGATTGATTTTAGTTGTACACTTGTAAGTAATAGGAAAATAGTAAGGTATGAAACATATGTTTCTCACGAAGCCTCTATATTTTGACGTTCTTTACAATTTTCCAGAAGAAACCGTAACTTGAAAACGAACGGAAGTTGGAGAAAAATGTGGTTTATTGCATGTAGACAAGGTTATGATTTTGGGGTGATTTGTTTGTATGGGTGATTTTCGGAAGGTACAATCTCCGTCTTTCTTTTGATAACATGCCAAGGTAGTAGCATTTTGGGTGGACCATTTAGTAGATGGTGTAGGTTAAGTTGTGTACGATTGATAGCATACTAGACCTTAACGATGGAAATTAACGATTGATATTGTCCATAGTAGTAACAATTGACTAATGATGATTTGCGTAACTACATTTATCTAGTAGGCACCATAGATACCACATGATCATATGATCGAGGTCACCATATTCATGTCATCATTGGTGCGAGGGATGCGAATACGGTTGAGCTACCTTCATGTTAACAATGTCGCGATGTATTTGTACATTGCATAGTCAAAGTAGCAAGTATTCAATATTCGGTGTTATGTTGTAGACAAACTAGCTCCTCGTTTTTGCAAGGTTGCTTGGTGTCATTTTTTTCGTGAGCTTTTAGGTTATACGATAGCAACCTAAGGTCTTACGGTTGTGACCGAATTACTAAGAGACATTATGATCGGTTCTTAAGACATTACGATGGATATGCATTACGATGGTTTGGTCTTACGGATATCACCTAAATAGCGATAGGACATTACCGATAGTCAATGGTGTTGCAATAATACGCATCAGTTGCTTAGGTATTACGATAGTGACCTATATAACTAAATAAGGTCTTAATCAAGAGTTTTATATAATACCTATTATAAATTACTAAGTAGGCATTTAGTTATATTTTAAGTAAACTAACTTAAATAACCATGGCTTCAAAAACAATTGGTTAAAAGACTAGTGAACTTAGTTACTTTGCATTATTAGACACTTAAATATAAACTTAACATTTAAAATAAACAAGAAAATTCATCCTACAAATCTTTTACGAACAAGAGACAGATTAATTATTTTTTATAGTTATTTTAAAATTATCAAAATTAAAACGGAAAAGATAAATTTCATCAAGAGTTTATTTACCATATCCTTTGAGATTATAAATAATAAATTCGGACACTTATGATAACGTTTTAACCACCAATAATTGTTCTTAAATAAATGAGTGGTTATTTAAATAAATAATCAATAATTATTCGTATTGAATACGTATAAAACTTTTAAACACATGTGACAAAATATTTTTATATTTACTATTGATAAATTAATTGAGAAAAAGGAATTTTTCTAAAATTTTGTTTACAAGTATTAAATGACAAACAAAAGAAAAAGAAAAGAGAAAACCACCGTAAGAAAGAAAAAAACCAAAACCATTATATTAACCCACACACAATATATTTGTATATTTACTATTGATAAATTTTAATATCATATTAGATTTAGAACGTTAGATATGTTTATCTAGAAGAAGAAAAAGGCGCAGAATAGAGGATCTCCTCCACCAACTGGAATATGAATAGATAGGATTTGGATGAGAAAAGCTGCAACAATGCCTGTTCTCTGTTTACCTTGTTCCATTATCTCCCCCAAACTTTTCATTAATGTCAAAATCAACCCCTCTCGGTCGATGTCAGTTCAGCCAATAAGCTGCATTTTACCAAAATCTCAACACTCAATGGTTAGTATCTCAATTTTATCTTACAACTCGTCTATTGTTTTTCTTTTCTTCCCAAAGTCAGTTCGTACACAGGGTTAGCTCGCCGAAATTCTCTTTTTTGAGAGAATCAGTCTGTGTTTTATGTGCTGTTTCGGTGATAATATATAAAGATAGTTACTTGTTGCAGATTTAAATTGAATTATAAGATTCATGTTTTGCCTTTTATCTTCATTTTATTCGATATGTGCATTAACACCACAAATATAGCTTCGTGTTGTTCGAATTTTACATATAGATTTTCTCATGTAGGGATGTTCAGACCAAAAAATCATCACCAAATTGCATGTCCCGATTCTAAAGCATGGAATTATGAGACTGGGGGCTACAATATCTGTCATTCTTGTTATCATTCAACTCACTTCTCCGCTGCCTTTCTCCGGCTGGGATGTTTCATTTATTCCACCTGCTAACGCAGTGCTATACTCGCCAGACACCAAAGTTCCCAGAACCGGAGAGTTAGCTTTAAGAAAAGCCATCCCTGCAAACACAAACATGAAAACTATACAGGTCCATTAATTACTTTCTCGTTAATGCTCATTCATTTTTTTTGATGAATCATACGTTGATTTTTTTATTTTTTTTGCTTGTAGAATTCTTTGGAGGAACTGTCATACTTGCTAAGGATTCCGCAGAGAAAGCCTTACGGAACAATGGAGGGTAATGTAAAGAAAGCTCTAAAGGTAATTAACTTTACGTGTGGGAATAGTGTAGAGTGTGCTATATCTTTTTCGTCTTTTTTGGCTTATTGCATATGTGTTGATCAGATTGCGGTTGATGAAAAGGAATCTATTTTGGCAAGTTTACCTGCTGATCAGAAGGAAAAGGGGCTCGAAATATATACGTCTCTTACTGAAGGGAAGGTACCTAGCAAAAAAGTGATTTACCCTTTCTATAAGTGGAAACAGATTCATTTTAAGTTACATTAATCAGGTTTCCGGTGCGCTTCAAATTATGATTTTATCATTCCCACTAATTACTATCCTACTCTTATTAAAGTAAAATTTAAGAACGTAGTATGAAGTATGAACTAGTCCAGTAGTTGGGTAGAAGTTGCCACAGGCTCTAGAACAATGTTTTTGGCCTTGCAGGGAGGATTGAAGACTATACTCGACTATATAAAGGAAAAGGATCCCGACAGAGTATCAGTAGCTCTTGCATCTTCACTTGATTCTATTGCTCAGCTAGAGCTGCTGCAGGTACTCTTTTACACAGTTTGATGGGTTTTTTTGTTCCAGAATAATCCATAGTTTGGGAAATTTTGGATAGACATATTAGAAGTATATTTATGTATGTGATTGCAGTATGTTACTTGTGACAGGCGCCTGGTCTATCTTTCCTGCTGCCTGCACAATATATGAACTATCCTAGGTAAAATTTCGCCTGTATCTTTTATTTTCTCAATGTTTATGTTCAAACGGGACAATATTTCTTTGAGGTAGAGTAAAACTCGAGCATATCAGACCAAACTGTTATTTAATTAAATTGGAACCAAAACGTTCAGATTTTCTGGGCAGTGACTGTGGTTTTGATGGGTTGTTAGGCTAACTGGGAGAGCAGTTGTAGAACTTGAGATTGAAAAAGGAGATGGTTCAATGTTTACTCCACAATCTGGTGGTGTGCCAAGAAAAACTGCTACTGTTCAGGTATGCTAAATCTTGCCATGTTTAGGATACTTCATTTACGTAACAATGTCGTGATATCAGTGGATCAAGTATTAAGAAGTGTTCAACTGGTAAATCTAGTACGGGTCAAAACAGGTTTGGTTGGGTTGACCCGATAAAACTTATTTGTCCATCTTTGAATTAAGTAATATAGGAGATTGTATTTTGTATACGTATGCATTAAGAATACACTTCATATGACTTTCAACCCGTTTGACCTGGTCCCTCTTTAGTTAATTTCTAGAATTTACGTTTTTGAGATTAGTAAAAACCCATATCAACCAATTCATAATAAATGGGTCGAAATAGCCTCCTAAACAGAGTAATTGCTAAAACAGTGTCCCACAGATTTGCCCTGGTGGCAATCTTATATTTCGATAAACTCTCACCAAATATGAGCGTTCCAAGGTTCGATTCACACCAGTGTCATTCCTGCTGAGGACTTTTACCGGCTCAAAATGAGTCATTAAGCTGGTGCAATCTGCAATCATATTGTGGATATTCTGTAAATCGTTGTTTTGAGGCTTCAACTGATTATTAACCATATACACAGGTTGTCCTGGATGGATATTCGGCACCATTGACAACAGGAAATTTTGCAAAACTGGTAAGGTAGTGAAGTTTCACATCGTCATCCTATTAATAAAATGAAACTTGTTTATAAGAGTTAAAGGTTATTTTTTAAATCTCGTGACAAAAACGAAAAATGAACTGATGTTCAGGTAGTTGATGGTGTCTATGACGGTATGAAGTTCAAATGCACTGACCAAGCTATTCTCTCAGACAACGGGATTGACAAGAGCATAGGCTATAGTGTTCCTCTGGAGATAATGCCATCTGGACAGTTTGAGCCACTTTATAAAACAATGTTAAGTATTCAGGTTGGTTCATTTGTGGTCAAATCGTAAATCCTGTTCTCTTTGTTCGTTTTCTCAACAAATACTAACGTTTTACATTTGTGAACTTGAAGGACGGAGAACTGCCAGTGCTTCCTTTATCTGTTTATGGTGCAGTTGCTATGGCACACGATGATGTATCTGAAGAATTCTCATCCCCGAATCAGTTCTTCTTCTATCTTTATGATAAAAGCTACGTGAGTATTTTTTTTTCGTTCACCATTCAGAACACATCATAATTCAAATTTATTATGCTGCTCGTGCTTAGAGAGAGATATGAGTTAGGAGTTAGGACTAATACATGGTTATCCATCAACAGTCTGGCTTAGGAGGTTTATCTTTTGACGAGGGCCAGTTTTCTGTTTTCGGGTATGTTTCCAGAACCTTTTGCACTATATGTATATATCGGGAAACTTAAAGATAGCAATTTCCATCAAACAAATGCTTGATTTCTGGTTATTGGGTAAAACAATTAAACAACTACAAACGAAACGGGTCAAATGGGTCAAACAATTCAAAAGTCACCCAAAGTGTAATAATTTTTACCTCTACTTGAACCACTTTGTTCTCATCAATGTAATATTTTCGACCCACTCCCGAACAAATGTCTAGATACACGACTATTGGAAGAGATATTCTCCCTCAGATAAAGTCGGGTGATGTGGTTCGTTCAGCAAAGCTTGTGGAAGGGCAAGATAACCTTGTACTGCCAGCAGAAAAGTAACTTTTTTTCTTTTTTCTTTTAGCCCATCATTTTGCTTCTGAAGTTACTTTCAGATAATCATAGTTTTGTTTATGCAGGTTATAAGTACAAGTTTCAAGACCTTTGCAAGCAAACTTATCGAAATAGAATCAAATCGTGTAAATTTGATTTTTTTTTTTATTCTTCATATTGATCTTATAGAGTTAATGTCCGATAGTTCATGTTTGTATCCTCCTCGGTGCTTACCATGGAACATTGCTTATTGCAAAGTGCAAACTGTGGATGGCATTTTGCTTTAGCAGAATTTTCTTGTTCTTTTTTACTAGACTTATTTGAACGATAATGATACATTGTCAAAGAAATACAAGCTAAATGATATTAATTAAAGTTTTATGCTCTCTTAGTTAGGGTCAGTCCCAAATTTGGGTGCCAAATATGGACAAAAGGAATTTACATAACAGATTGTCACAGTGTGAAGTATGTTTGATAAAGGGAATATGAATAGGAATGTCTTAGGTCTGGAATCATCATGGAGACATGAAGTGAAGGGTGAGATATTCATTGTGCCGGATCGCAACACCTTCAGTTGGGGGTTCCGTTGGAAATTCATCTGAATTCCCCAAGAGAAACAAATGTGTGGGATTCAGAAAAGTTGAAACCTGCCATAAAGCATCATCGAGTAACGTTTGGTATTTATAGGTGTACGTTTATAACGACGTCTTGAGTTTTGAAGGCTGCGACTTGTAATGAAGTAATACATTATTCGTGAAGCCTTCTTGTCCTTGAATGAGGGTGAAATGCCCGAACGATGCTTTCTGATAGTTGTATCATAAATGAGTATGAGTTTCACTTATTTGTGTAATAGATGGTTTAATACACTATTCGAGTTACCCCACAAACTCTAGTTTACTATAAGAACTCAATTCAGAAGGAGAAGTATCATTTTGCCGTCAACTTCTTTATCTCATTAACCACCTCGGTACGTACCTGAATGATGGTTCACGTCCCCAACAAATCTAATCCAAAACCGAACTCGAAAAAGTTTGTCACGTAAACCACCTCCGTACATAATTGACCGAGGGTACACGACCCCGACATGACCAAATTTAAACTACATAGCCGAACCCGACCTAGTCACAAGTTCCCAAGGTGAATATTAGGAAGAGTATTACAACGTAACGTCATGAAGACATTGGTCTATAAATAGGAACCCGGTTGGTGTTTCACTTCTCCCCTAACTTTTCATATCATTTTTCTTTCAAAGATATGGCGATTTCGCCTTAGGCATCGGAGTTTACCACGAGGGCCATGATCGTTATACTCCTACCCTTATTTTACTGTTTCTCGATTCTTGTCACAACTTTTTCTTTGTCCCTCTGCTAACTTTGACACAAACAATCATGGATACAATTTCTTTTTATTTTGTATCTAATCAATACAATTTTACAAGTAAATATGGTGTGAGTCACAAAAACAATTGATGATATGGATTGGGTTTATAGCTTAACTAGTACTTCACCAAATTCATTCAAAAAGAGGTTTTGATACCAATTGTGGAACACATATACCGTCTTACCTACAATACTAGATCTTGTGTTTGAATCTTAACAAACTTATAATAGTGAGAATATCATAAGTACCATGCAAATGGTGAAGAAAGTGAGAGACATATCAAATGATTGATGTTATAACACTTAAAACGTATATGTTATAATACGACCAATACTCAATACATTTGATTTTTAGCCTTGAAACTACTTGGAGAACACTTATGCAACGACACTGGGTTTTAACAACACTAGACGCCTTGGGATACGAGCTCTCATGATTTAAGATTCCGAGAACTGCTATTTATAAGCAAACTTTAAAACAGTCCGGCAGTGTCGCAACGACACTACCTTTTCTCACGTAACACTTAGTTATGTTGGGAAATACACTGTCGTAGCGACATTGATGTCGAGACACGAATTTCATTTAAAACTCGATCTAAATATAATTTTATTTCACAATAATTTGACTAGTAGACATAAAAAATACAAGCAATCATTTTATACTACAACAATAATATTTTTGGTAAAACTAGCTTGTATGTGGAACTAGTAATGACTTATATTCAGAGCTCAAAGCTAATGTTTTTAATTTTCGTAAATAACTAAAAAATATATAATATTATAATACGACATATTTTATATGAAGTATTTATATAATTTATCATAATATAAGTTAAAACTATTTTTTTGAACTACTTAAAGTAGTTTATGTATTTTTTCAAATAAACACCACAAATAAAGTTTAACAAAAAAAACTTATTTAAAACGAAGGTTTAGCTCCCAAATAAACCTGATTAAGCCCGCGTCAAACATAGCGTTTGTAGTGGCTTTTTAACTAAAACGATTAGGTAGGAGCCTAGTCGACTAGTATTAAATTTAAAATGCTAAACAACCACGCCATACACGTGGCCATACCTTTTACCTTAAAATAAGAAACAATTACGATTGGCTGAAACCATAAACACCATTAGTATAAACACTCCAATCCACTTGCCACATCTTTGACTCACATTTCTCGCCGGAAAATCAAGAATCAGTCCCTCCGGCTAATCAATGGCGGCCAATTCAATCAAACCCACCTTCAATTCTCACTCTAAACCTCTTAAAGATTTCAAATCATTAACACCCAGTTCGCAAATACCTCAATTCTCCACCAAAAAAAATCACATCGCCGGCGCCGGCCTTGTTAGGGCGGTGTTCAAGGAGAAAGACGTAATACCCATCAAAAGTATTGATGGTTTTGAAGAGATGACGTCATTTGAAGGTGAATTGTCACCCGGAGACGGTGGTGGTGATGGTGATGGTGATGGTGGTGGTTATGAGAAGTTGATTGATAGAGGGATTAATGCAACTATTGTTCTTGCTGCTGGTACTTTTGCTATCACCAAATTGCTTACAATTGATCAGGAATATTGGCATGTAAGTTTCTTTGTCGGTCTTGCTATTGTGTGTATCCGACTCTCAAAACCTTATTGTATGTATTCAAGTCTTATTTTTTCACAAGGACTAGATTTTTCATGACGTGTAACCCGTTTAATTATTTGAAATTTCTAACATAAAGGTTCTGAAAGGTGAAAATTAGATATTCACAATAGCAAACCTGGCAGAATTCGTTACATTTTCATGCACTTAACCTGTTTATATACATTGTTCTTTAATTTTTTCAAAATTGTAAGAAGGATTACTTTATGTTATAACTTGTGTTGCATATCTTGTTGATAGCTTCTTTGTTCAAAATCGTATAGTTAGTAGTTAAAGGATTCATATTATATATCATGAATTTGAAGTAGATTTTAAGAAAAATGTTGGCACAATGCGTAAAAAATTGGAGAGAGTGGATATACATGATGAATGTCGTAATTCGTGTTTGTGTTTGTTTTTTGTTGAAAGTTTGTATCTTTTTTGTCGTAGGGTTGGACTACGTATGAGATATTGAGATATGCACCTCAACACAATTGGAGCGCGTATGAAGAAGCTTTAAAACAAAATCCCGTTTTGTCAAAAATGATGATAAGTGGGGTTGTTTATTCTATAGGTGATTGGATCGCGCAGGTTAGTTGGTAATATTTGAGTTTATTGTAAACAACTATAGTGTTATAATAGTAATTCAACCTTGTATGAGATGAACCTTGATATATAATTGGTTGGCTAGAAGGCGTCTATGTTCGAATATAGGCTAAAAACGAAACGTTTGGCCACGCTTGTTTCACAAGGACCCGTTGAAATGCAATTCTCATCGAATGATGTGCAGATCTCTTTGTTGGCAACTTAAAAAATTACGTAACATGATATTGTGAATATCAAAATGATTAATCCTTTTATAAACACTGATTTTATATGCAGTGTGTTGAAGGAAAACCACTCTTGGAATTTGATCGAACTCGCATGTTTAGGTCTGGTCTAGTTGGCTTTGCTTTACACGGATCACTCTCTCATTACTATTACTATATATGTGAGGTAACTATCTATATGGTTTAGCTAAGTTTTCTTTTTTTTGTTAACGTAATTGCTGTTCTTAGAGTCTTGTTTCGTATAGGCTCTTATTCCGTTCCAAGAATGGTGGGTGGTTCCTGTTAAAGTAGCCTTCGATCAAACAGCATGGGCAGCAGTGTGGAACAGCATTTATTTTATTGTTTTGGGACTTTTGCGTTTTGAATCCCCAGTTACTATTTTTAGTGAATTGAAGAATACATTTTGGCCTATGTTAACGGTATGTAAACTTTCCTCTTTGTCATCAATCTTAATTGTGTTTACAAGCAATGACTAGTGGTGATTAGATGGCGGGTTGGGTCACCCGTTAAAATGGGTGATCATTTAATATGAAGCTTTTTTTGGGTGCGGTTTTTGGATTTTATAAATAATTTAGTGTTATATATATATATAATTAGAAGACAGCCTAGTTGACGTGTTTCATTCTTAGTTAAATCTCTTAGCTTAGCTAGTTTTGTCCCCGTTAGAGATAAAACACAACCAAATCAACTAATTTGTTGGTAAATAGGCCGCCGTGGTCACTTTTAGCAATGACCTTCAATTTGTTAAACTAGTAAATTTTTGCAATCTTGAGTCTAGTTTAAAGCTAATAACGTTTGTACGTGACTTTTTATTACCAAAAATACGTTCAAGTTGCGATAGTCTTTATACAAACAGTATAATTGAAAATATTTAATCTTTAAATTTCTTTAAACTATGAATGTTGAGTGATTGTTTTCTAGCATAAAGACCTCAGTTTGTTTAAATTTGTTATTAGGCCGGTTGGAAGCTTTGGCCATTCGCTCATATTATCACGTATGGTGTAATACCTGTTGAACAACGGCTTTTATGGGTCGATTGTGTCGAACTCATATGGGTGACTATACTTTCAACGTAAGTATTACGCTTGTAAATTACAAACCTTATATAAATTCTTTGTAGTGAACTACAGATGATTTTTATGATTTTTCATTGCGATTAATCTGTTTTATCTTTGGTAGTTTGTCAAATGAGAAATCAGAAGCAAGGATCGCTGACACACCAACAGACCTAGACTCAAGTTTAGGCCCTCCCGAGGTATGCTAACTTCCCATGTAGTTATATACTTATATACGATGATTGAAAAGCAAGTAACTCGTTTTTCACCAAGGTTTTAAAGTGCATCATGCCATGCCAAATCTTGTTAATATTCTTTTCTTGTTTTTTCAGGAGTAAGTCATAAATGAATTTGAGATAAGCAAGGACAGATTGACGGAAAAGTGAATCCATAATTTTAAAACAGGCTATTGGAAAACGAGATCGTTGAATCAAACCACAGCGGCAATATGGGTATATAGCATATTCAACATTGAGTAACTGTAGTATAGAAACTTATATGTATCTAGTGTAGAAATAAACAGTAAAAACAATCATAATGTATAACTCACAATTTGTGAGGGTGTATCTATAATAGCATACATGAAAATCAAACAATGTAAACTTTATACATAAGGTCGGAAAAGGGTCATGGATTTGTATGGTTTAATAAAGTTCTTATGGCCGTTAACGTTGTAAAGTTTTCATTAATGTTGTACTTAGGAGCGCTAAATTTTAAAAAGATAAAAGTACCATTCATAAACATGACATGATATTTTCAGAATTAAAGAATAAGAGTTTGCTAATATAGCCTTCGAAATTGTGGATTAAAAATTCAGATATGCATAATAATGTTGAATCTAGAGCGGTGAATTTGAAAATGTATAAACTTTTAGTGGACAAACAATTCATACATGCATAATAATATTATAAGGTATAACTTTTCAGATGATTTCATTACTAGACTAAAGAAGCCCAAGATTTTGGGTTTAATAATGTTATAAGTTATAACTTTCCAGGTGATTTCACTAATCGATGTTTGGGTCTTTTCTAAAAAGAATGGAAAATGATATCCACACAACAAATATTTACCACGCACAACAATATCATATCATTTTACTATTATGCCCTTGCATTTCATTTACCTTTAATACATTTATTAAAGAGTAAATTACACTGTTCGTCCCTAAGGTTTATATGCAATTATGGATTTCGTCCCTAACTTTGAAAAGTTGCATGGATCGTCCCGTTTCTCAAACTAATTACTCATTTCGTCCCTAATTTGAACGTCTGTTTATTTCTGCCGTTAGCCTCCCCTCACGTGTAAAACACGTGAGGGTATTTTAGTCATTTGTTTTCTTTCAAAGAATCATACACATCATCATCTGAGTTTTTTCATAACCCAAAACAAAATACCCAAATCAAAAACCCTACAACTTCTATTTACCATAAAAATCATAAGAAGCATACATCCTATCAAAACAAAAAAAATAGTAACAGTTAAACAATATCATATGATTTCAATCATCGATCTTGTTTTTTCTTAACCCAAAACAAAATACCCCATTTGCACAAATCAAAGAAGATGAAGAATCACACACCACTCAAACCATCGCATATATTCTCTGCAACTTCTACAACCACCACATTTTACAGCGTCAAGTTGCTATCCGCCGCCACAGATCCGTTAAACCGACGTCGGATCTACACAATGACCGCTAGCCTTCTTTCTTCCGTCTTCCCGCCGTAACCCCCATCAGATTCGTCTTTCCTTTTTCTTGGTTTCCTTGGCACCACCACCAGATCCGGATAGATCTAATTCTGATTTGGTAAGATGATGGTTCTTTGTTATCACTTTTTAAATTCGTTTGTGGTACGGTTGGGAATGGTGGCTGTAAATGGTGGAGTGGCGACGGATTGATGGTAATTCTTTGGTTAAGTTTGAAAGTGTGGTAGAGAGAGTGTGTGAGGTATATTCTTTGAAAGAAAACAAATGACTAAAATACCCTCACGTGTTTTACACGTGAGGGGAGGCTAACGGCAGAAATAAACGGACGTTCAAATTAGGGACGAAATGAGTAATTAGTTTGAAAAACGGGACGATCCATGCAACTTTTCAAAGTTAGGGACGAAATCCGTAATTGCATATAAACCTTAGGGACGAACGGTGTAATTTACTCTTTATTAAAACTTGTCACATATTCAAAGCTAAGAAAGCAAAACGGCAAACTCTTCTTCATCACTCCCAGCGGCCAACTCCGACGGTAACACCATATCTATTCCATACATGCGGCATCCGTCATCGTCATAGTTTTCACCCTTTTGGTTAACTACAAAGTTCTTGTTTATTTAGTGAATCGGGATAAGAGGTCAGCAACATTGAAATAGCCACTTTCAACCAACCCAACTGTACGACTCAAACGTAATATAAAATCGTAATTATAGCTTCCATTTTGTCCGCTGGGTTTATTTGACTCATGCGTAATCAGAGACGAAGCATAAGTGGGACAAAAGAGGGATGTCCCCCCCTCCAAAAAAAAAAAAAAAAAAAAAAAAAAATCGGACAACTAAGCTTAAATTTTTGTAATTTTGTATATTTCTTTTTAAAAACTAGTGTAAATGTCAAATAATTATTAGTTTGGTTCCCCTAAAATTAATATAATTCTACTTTGGCCCCTCTAACAATACGTGTCAAGCTTCGTCCCTGTGCGTAATCATAGCTTCCATTTCGTACTCATTGACATCACTATTATAAATATATTTGTTTAAGTTTCGATTATGTTTCATATTTGCTTCGAAATAATGGTTCGATTATGTTGTTGCTCCGATTATTTTGATTTGAGTTAGTATTCTTTTGATATGGTTTTAATTAATTGATTTTGTATTGTCTAAACTTATTTGAAATTTTAAGAACAACATATCCAGATTTGGTCTTAAGTTGGGAGATAGTTTATGTCTATGAGAGTATGAGTCTTAAGGTGAAGATAGTCGAGGGTTATAGGTAAGATTGTACACACTTAAGGGTTATATAGTAAAAGTATAGTAAGGTTAAAAGAGTCAAATTAAAATAAATTGTTGTAAATGGCTAATTTTTGAAGTGTAAATATCAATTCCCAAAAAGAATGTAGTATTTATTTGGTTAAGACTGGGATTTATTTTCAATTGTATATGTAAGTAGTACATCTTCAAAAGGATAAATAGTGTAAATTACACTGTCGTTTAATATGTTTGTATCAAATCACTAGTATAAATGCTTTTTTCCTAAATGATTACATAATTAGTCCTTAATATTGTAAAATCATTTACATTGATGGTTCATTTTTAAAATTTCCGTTATTTATTTTCCCACCTATCTTCTTTCCCTTATCTATATCGGTCATCATCTTTTCCTTTCAAAAAACCTACTTTAAATTTACCTCAAACTCACCCAAGTTTTCAAACCCTAACGGCGATCTAGTAAAATCATCCAAATTGTATACGTGAAACTTGGGAAAAAAGATGGCCGGTGAGAAACCATGTTACATTAAAATAAAAGTATAGATATAATTTCCTAAAGTTACACCATTATTTTAAGTGTAACTGATCTTGTTTTTTTCTTCCCCTAATGTAGATGGTAAACATAGTATTAACTATGGTGGAATATTTACAATATAAAGTATTGATATAATTGTTGATAATGTAGATATAGATCAGTTCAGATCTTGAGTTGGATGGTCTAATGGAACAATTTGGTTATGTTGATAACTACCATTTTCTTAAACATGGACGGGATTTGGATACATAGCTTGCAACAATGATTTAGATACCATATATACAACTGAGTTTGTTATAAAACAAAAGCTTATTGTTGATTATTGTTTGACCAATGTAAACACAAATTTCTTACAAGCAAATGCTAGTAGTAGTGTTGTAATAGAGGAAATTAAGGAACCAAATGTTTTCAACCTTTAAGGGAAAAAAGGAGTATTGATTATCACCAAAATCTAAATAGGAGTGTGATATTTAAACGTTGAAAATGTAATGTGTCGTTGATCCTTCACAAAGTTGGTCATAACGTACTTACTCCACTAGCTTGGACTTCACTCACCACGGAATCAATTACCAAAGAAAGTCTTTGAGCAAGGACTTTTGCAATGATTTTATATTGACATCTAACAAGGCTAATCGGGCGATAATCATTAATAAGTAAAGGATCTTGAACTTTAGGAATTAGTACAATAAAAGAGGAGTTACACCCATCTGGAATAAAGATTGTGTTTTCAAAATCCTTAACATATGCAATTTTATCATTTCCAAGGACGTCCCATTTTTGTTTCAACAACTTAAAAGTGAAGCCATCAGGTCCGGGGGATTTATCACTCCCACAACTCCAAATTGCGTCTTTAATCTCATCATTTGAAAAGGGTTTTAAATAGGGAACAATTAAATGAAGGCCTGCTAGTATTATTTTCCATGAATTTGATTTTGTAAAATTCATAAAATGGGACTTGATGTCATGAGGAGCCAGAGACCATAATTCCGTTAATTCGAGATCGTCTAAGCTTGTTATTTATCCAACCATGAAAGACTTTTGAATTTTTATCGCCTTGGACCACCAATTTAATTTTTTCTTTTTGCTGAAGGTCGCTTAAAATACCACTTTCTAAATCGAAAATCTTTTTTCTCATCAAAAGTCTGTCTTCTACATCTTGAGCACACCAGCCCCACTTTCGGCCTTATCATCCAGAAGGTCAACCTTGAGCATTAGGTTTTTAAGAGTTCCATTTTCCTTAACTGAAATCACTTTTCTCCAATTCTTAATTTCAAGCTTCAACTTTTTTAACTTGTTTTTAAACAGAAGCATAGGCGACGTACCCAATGAGCTCGAATCACCCAACCAAACACAATCACATAGTGAGTTAAAATCTGGATTAAGAAGCCATGGATTAAAAAATTTGAATGGGGTAGGCCCCAAGTCGACAACCGAGCCTCTTAGAACTAAAGGACAATGATCGCTATATTCTCTAGGGAGGGCCAACAAGTGAGCATTCGACCATTTACAAACGAAATGGTTGGAAACAAGAATGCGGTCAATTTTACATAATTTCGCCCCGTCTTTACTCATCCTAGTGAACCGCTTTCCACCCATGGGAAGATCAACTAGACCGGCTTCGTTGATAAACTTATTAAACTGATTTGCACCGAGTTGACAAAAGGAAGTACCCTTTCTTTCAAAGATCGATCTAACTTCATTAAAATCGCCAACAACAATCGATAACATTTTTTAGGAAATGATAAGGTTCAATAAAGCGGACCAAAGATGCTTTTTTCTTCTTATGTCCTGTGGTGCATAAACAATATTTTACATATATTGATTATCACCAAATTCTAAACAAGAGTGTGATATTTAAACGTTGAAAATGTGTATGCACTAAAAAGTGTATCGTTGATCCTTCACAATGTTGGTCATAACGTACTTACTCCTACAAACTCTCGGAATAAGGTAATTTGTCTCTAATTTGTCAAGCTCACTATATAGCTACACGAGCTCGAAGGGAGGGTATGGAACCCTAAAAGCATCAAATTTCTCTTGCACCTTTGGCAACCAATTATAAGGTTCCAAGAGTCAAAGGCGGTAACTAGTGTTTCCATACATGTCCCCCATTATTATCGTACAAGCTATGTTCTTCGTTGAGAACACGAGTTTGCTCTTTCTTTACACTTTGCATTCAATCAATAGACATACCATGGGTAGATCTTGTTTATTTACTTGAAATGCCATGAACTTAACCTTTTGATTCATGAATACATGGTGTTTTGACATGATTAATTGCAACTAGGGATGTTATATTGATGTTGAGCAAGTATTTATGATATCTTGAATTGGTAATTAGGAGAACTCCTACATTGCTACTGTTCTTGATTAATTATATACACAATCGTTAGATTAAAATTGGCCAGCAAGAGTGAGTGAGGTAACCGATAAGGAATCTGATTAAACAAATGATTTAAATTATAAAACTGCTATATCATAAAGTAGACTACTTGTGTGATAAACATAGAGAAAATGGTCATTAAATATTTGTGTGCTAGTAATACTTAAAGTTAAATCTTTGTTATGTTAGAGGTTAATTAGACTATAATTACTCAATATATGTCTAACCCATGTTAGTAACTAGAACTAAACACTAGCATGTAAAATTGATACGTATTTATTCATTTAAATAAGAGAAATGATATATCTCAAAAAATCATTTAAGTAAACTTACTTTAATTTATACCTTTATTTAACTAGTCTTGAATTGTTCCTTTGAGATTGACATTCGATTGAACTTGCAGTAGCTATAATATTTAACACGATAGGTTACTGTCTAATATGTTTTAGTTTTAGTTAAAATAGTTTAATCATTTTATCAATTTAAAACTAGATTTAACAAATAAAATCGACATAATCGTAATAACAAGATATAGGAAGATGTGTTATCTTTTATGTTACATATATATTCCTAGGTATCAACATCATGCTAAATGAGTTTTAACACTTTCCTTCATTGAAACACTTCAACTTTTAAGATCATTCAATGATGCTTTTTTGATACCTTATTCAACTATTAAAAACTCTTTACATGAAGGGGGATTAGAAAGTCAGTTCTCTTTGTACTTGTTTAGGCAGATTATTTAATATGACATTCTCTCTTCATATTTCTACCTAATATATGTGTCATATAATCTTACAATGCTTACTCATACGAATAAATATACAATACATAAATACGTATAGACATTATACAAATATATGTACATGTATACACACCTATCACTACAAGCACGTTGTATATGTATACACAGCTATCGATCTAAGCAGACACGGATGTCACACCTAAACAAAAACACATGGTACATATGTATTTCGTTCACACACGTCTCCGCTTCCAATTAAGATTCTTCTTTTTCTTATGACTAGGGCAAAAGAGAGACATTTGTGCATCATTCCATGATATATGCCACTAATCCCAGACCAAAAGTATCGAAAAGAAATGAATGTGACTATCCATATTAATACTTATCATCATTTTACTAAGTTACTTTTGATTTTATATATTCAGCCTGCAACAAGAAAAGTGACGTTTGGTGACAAAGGTATTAGTTAAACTTTGAAAAATGACACTAAGTATGAGTTTTTAGTGACGATAGTTGAATACACAAAACTTTAAACATTTTCGGAAAATATATATGAACTATGAAGTATCATTTTCTAGTCAATATCGTTTAGCTAGTATCTTTTAATTCGACCATCTTCATCAAATTCCTTAAAAGGGATGGAGTAAGAGATCATATTTTGTTTAATTACCGATCATTTTTATATCGCAAGTTTATACTTGTACGTATTTATTTATGTTTATACACTTTTTTGCGTATACGTATGATTATATACTTGAATTATCTTAACTAAGACGTATTATACAAAAATATACACCAGTATTGAAAATAATCCATTATATTGATTTCATCTAAGAAAATCAAGAAAAGATTTTCAAAGTCATAATTGTCCCAATAATAATACCAAATCAAGTAATTAATTATTTCAAAGTGTATTAAAGTCGATTTGTACCCATACTTAAAATGGAATTATATGCAACGAATGTATTTTAATTTGTGTGGTTTTAAGATAATGATTCCATTCGGATGACAACCCAAATGGTCCCAAAATCACTCCATCATATAGATTTTAAAGACAAACACATAAATTACAATTGAATTAAAAAGTTAAAGTTTATAAGACATTTGTGGGTGTTTGATTTCTTAATTTTTGTGAAATCAAAAGATCTATTTTGAAAAAGACTTATCTTTAATTTCCTAGCTAGTTATATATATATATATATATATATATATATATATATATATATATATATATATATATATATATATATATATATATATATATATATATTCTTTTATAATCTTTCTTTTATCCTATTTATCTATATGTTACTACAAATAAGAGTAGATCGATATGGCCAAGTCTCCGATTCTCATTTGACTACCACAAGTTGCATATGTTATGATGCACCAAACCATACATGTCATTATACAACCCAAGAAATAAAATGAAAATTTATTAATTCGAACTAAGTTTTGATAAATTTAATTGATATTTGTGCCCTTTTTGAGCTTTTATAAATTTTTGTGGCTAAAAAAAAATTAATTTATATTTAAATGTTAGATGCGCATCAATTAATCTATCTTAAAACAAAAATAATATTTCACGTATTATATTTGAGAGTATTTTTGCATAAATCGATAATATAGTTTGTCTAGATTGCAATCCATATTTTTTGTAATCGTTGAAAAAACTCCACGTACAAATTATTCGTAAGTAAAAATATTGAATTCGATCGGTTTGCAATCGTTATTTTAACCTAAAGGTTCAATTAGTTAATTGTTTTAGTATATCTAATGTATAAATTAAGTTATAATCATATGAACATTATATTGTTGAGTATATGGTAATTGCGATCGTTAGGATCATAAAGGTACATGTGATGATCACCTACTTATTGAGATATAAAACAAGTTCATTACAACTATAATCAATTTCCCATCTTTTTCCTATGGACTATTAAGAGAACAACTATCCATGCTAGCTAGTTGTAAAAGATACATAAAAGATGAACATCATTCTTACCTTTTAGGGTTTTGAAATCACTTTACAACATATACAAAGATTAAGTTTCCCACAACCCCATTCTACTTGACTTTTTTTCTCAAAAAAAACTTGAGAACACAATACAAGAGTAAGTTTTCATCATAATCAAACCATAAAAAAAAAACAATCCTCCTTTAATTTCCCGTATTATAGTCTTATGTTTTTATAGAAAAAAAAGAGGTTTAGATGTTTTATATCTTATGTACATATAACGTAATTTAAAGCTTAATGCTAGTTGATATAAAAGTTTTCTCATAATTATCTACCTCTAATGAGAACGATCCAAAAACTAATGTAGTTTTCATGTAAAACAAAATCAAAACCTATATAAAGCGTCGCCTCTCTCTGGGTAGTTGCGGTAACTTATTATTTTGAACGATGAAAGGATATGTAGGGTTATAATGATTACAATAGGTTACAGGGTGCCAAATAGGGATTACAAATCCGGTCTAACCATTTGATCTTAGCCTTATTCCACCATCTAAAGATTTTAAAAAACGATTAAAGTATGACATAGTTGTGTTAATCGTTAAGTAATACGAAGACATTCATTATTTATAAAAAAAAAAAAAAAATGCACACAATTATCTCCCTAGCTAACTATCTCTACATAGTTGTCTTTTATGTTGGGACTTAAAACAAAAATTAAGGGTAAGATTTCTTAAAATCATTCACATTTTAAAGCTTAATTTATAACTAATTTATTCAAAACAATTGTAAAAAAGTTATAATTTTCACATAAGTATTATTTGCCACTCGATCAATCTCTACAAATATAGTTGTGTTCTATATCTAGTCTAGCTAAATTAATCACTGCTTAAGCAAATATATCATCCATGGAACCTTACCTAAATTTGGTTCCAAAACAGCTCCACATTCACACCAACTGAAGACCATTCTGTCTTTACCAAATTTAACAAAACATTCATCTAGGAGTACCAATTCATGTCCGGCAATTGATATGGTTGACGAAAAATCCCATCTCCTGGTGCCACCAACATCGTTTGTTGATGCAATTGTGGCATCCCGCTCATTAAACTCCCCAAGGACCCGTCGTTTTCCTCGTTTGTAGTCATTGTTTTCGTATCCATTGGACTTCCATCAGGGTTACTTTCGGTTAAAAACATCTTTGTGTATGCTGTAGATGATGATGAATTACCCGCATTACCCTCTTCATTCCAAAACATACCTAATAGAAGTTACGAACTTAATTACACATTATAAAAATTGATGAATCACATGTTATATAACTGATCGACAATGTATATACTTTGAACAAACCTGGTAGCGTTGATTGTTTAGTAGGAAGGAGATTCGAAGTGGAAACATTAATGTTGTTATTGGTGTTCGAGTTTAGCATGTTATCTAACATAAGGTTGTGATGCTCATGAGTTTCCATAACATTATACCCTGTGCAACCTCCGGTTGGTCTCATAATCCCATGATGATTGAATGACGACCTATACTGCGGTGGGGATACCAACGTCCCGTTCATCGTCAAATCACTGCCACCAACACCGTCACCATCCACCACTCGTTGTGCATTGCTCTTTTTATAGATTCTACATAGAACCCAATCATCCAACTGCAATTAAATACCACAAAACAATCTTAACTTAATATAAATAGTGATTATTGTGCTATCAATTTTTACTTAATTATACCCCACCATATGTCATATGATATTCTCTTATCAAAACATTTTTCCTAGAAATATTGTCTTTTAAAATAAATTTTTTAACGTCATCATATTAATAACGAAGTTAGGCCCTACAACTTTTTATTAAGATTGATATATTTAAAGTATATACGAATCATAAATTATTAAATTTTATTACTAACTTTTTTTTACTAGCTTATTATTCTTAACAAAATGAATATATTTATGTAAGATCGATTACCCTTAAAGATCCTTTATTTTTCAAAGGATCGAAACCAGGAGGAGGTCTGCCGACGGATTTATTATCAGTAAGACGATACTCGTGCATGATCCAATTCGACTTAACACCTTTCGGAGGTTTACCTCCATAAAACACAAGAGCTTTCTTCACACCAACTTTCTGTGTACCACCAGCCGTTGACACCGGCTTATCAGTCCCTGTAGCTTTCCAATACCCCGATGTCGCGGCCCTGTTAGGCCGAGCTCCATTCGGATACTTTCTGTCCCTAGGACTAAAAAAATACCACTCTTGTTCCCCAAAGGAAGCCTTAGCTATACGAAAACAAAAAATAAAAAAAATAATCAGTAAACCCTAATCATATTATTTTAATAGCAACAAATACTCACACACACTTATCCCGATGAATTTATATATACCGCTAGACCAAAGATTTGTTTGTAAAACTTAATCATTTTAAAACAGAGATCCATGAAGAAAAAAAAGTTATATTACCTGGAAGCTCCCATGGATCAAACTTATAGAGGTCAATTTCCGCTATGATCGAAGCAGGAAGCGGTGTGGAGGCAATTTTCTTCTTAAGGTAATGAACAACAAGCTCTTCATCGGTCGGGTGAAAGCGAAAACCAGGAGGAAGCTGAGGATGTTGCGATGACGTCGATGAATCGGTACTCTCCATGGTTAAAAGAATTTTCCGACCCCTTTGTTAGCTTCGGAAATGATCGGAAAATATAAAGAGGGAGAGAAGTAAAGAAAGAAATTAACACAAAAGTGGACAAGTTACAAGTGAATAAATTACGGAGCATGTTATTTAAGATGGGGTGAACCGTAGGTAATTAATCAGGTGTAATACGATTTTAATACTAGGATTAGGGTTTGGCAGTAATAAAACGCCACGTGGAAGTAAAAGGGTAGATTGGTCATTTTGTATGTGGGTTGTAGAGTTGGAAATGAAATACGGATGTAGAGGATTATTAATTTTGCGGACTGGAGTATTTAACCAATGGGAGGCTGACACGAGTGATAGAGAAATACCACGTGTCAAACGGAGAATGGAGAATAGATGACGGCGTGAAATGAAGTGGGGACCAGGGAGGATGAGATCTTTTATGTGTGGGCGAGATATTTTGGGACGAAACCTATGTTGTTTTCGAAAGGATTGAATGGTGAGATAATAATTACTATTAGTATTATTATTATTATTACTTAGTACATTTATCAAAAAATCATTATTTATTTAAGTAATTTTATATTATTATCTATATAAATCTATATTTTACCGTTTTTTATTAAAAAATTATAATTTATTTAACTAATATTATGTTATTATCTATATTATATTATATAAATATATATTTTATTATATTATTTTATTATTATAAAATATATTATATTATGTATATATATATATTATTATATTATATTATATTATAATATATAATATATTGTATTATAATAATATAATAAAATATATACTTACATAACATAATATAGATAATGACATAATATTATAATATTACTTGATATAGATCGTCCCGGCGGATTATCTTAAATTAAATATTTCGTCCCTAAGTTAAAAAAATTCAATAAATCTTTCATTTTCAAAAAATAATTACGTTTTTCGTCCTTAAGATTTGGCCCTATTACAGAAATTTTGTTCCTAATATTTGCCTCGAGTTACAAATTTCGACCTTAAGGTCATGGTTAGTATACTTTGGAGGCTTCCCTCAAAGAGACGGCCCTTGAGAGCGAGTGGGATTGCGATCGTGACGGTGATCGTGAGTGCGAAGAACGAGACATGTCGAATATGTGAAAAACGAGTTACGTAAGTATAGGGAAAGAAAATAAAATAATAAAGGATAGTGTAATGAAATGATGCACGGGTCAGTCACGTGAGAATCGGGAATCGATAAGACCGGGAATTTTTGACTCAAAAATCGTTAACGATAGCAATTACGTTCCGTTATTGCATAATTCATTTTGAACTAGGTATGGTTGATCAAGTCATGCATAGTTAAAAAAAACAATCATGCAATTGCGGAATTATTCCACTACAGTTTGAACCCGTAAAATGATTTTCCGAAAAGCCTTGGTTATAGTTTGGTTTCGAAAATTTTAAATTTTTTTTTTTAAAACCATTATCACTATAACCTGTGCTCTGATACCAAGTCTGTCACACCCCGCTAAAGCGGAAACACGAGGTGCGAAGAGCAAACTATCATTACACGGGTTATAACAAAAGATAATGATTTCAAGTCATTAAAATATAAATTAAAAGTTTACAAATTCGAAAATACAACCAAGCGTTTAACGTATCAAAATAACAAATACAAGATTTAAGTGTTTCATTAAAATTCCCAAGTTGATAAGACAAGTCTTTTCCCAATTCCAGTTTCATGTGACAAGCCTGACCCGTCCATGATATGCATTCCATGCTTATACTTGGTTCCCTGAAACATGAGATAAAGTGTCAACTACATAAAGTAGTGGGTGAGTTACAGTTTTCAAGTTCTCGACAAAGTTTCCGATCAGTATATAAGTATAAAGGTTTCTTAAAAGAAAAGAAGCGGAACGACGCTTGAAATATTTATATACTTTAAAAGTTTCACATGGCATCGAGGTGTAACAACACCTTAATAGTTTGTACAAAGGCAAGTAGAACAATACTTGTAAAATAGTAGTTGCGGATTCAATCGCTAAAAGAGTATATGAGTAAATAAAATAACTAATGATTAAAACATTGTATCAACCTCTTGGCATAATATAACATAAGTGTACACACTAAACCGATTCACCAACCGTGAGGCCCCTTACCCCGCACTATCGACGAGGAGTATACGTTCTTAGTAATATGTACTTAAGTTGCCGCCTAAGCAAGGAACGCTTATTTCCTAAGTATCGATACCCATAATTACTAAACGGCTTAACAAAGCTAATAGTGTATAAGAACTGAAAATGGACACTAATGCAATTTTGTTTCAAAATGATAGTAGGCACTTATGAATCGCGTTATATTCTCATCAAGGGTTGGAATCATATACAATCAATCATAGTTTAGAACTAGTGCCAATAAGGGGGCAAGCCATTAATTTAAGTAGTGCCGAACAGTGGCAATAAAACAGTTTACGCATATAAGTTCCAAAGTTCATAAAATAATTAGATCTCATGTTTCCCCCAAAAGAGTTATTTAAAATACAGTAAATAAGAGGGGATGTAACTCACGGATTGCGAAAAGTAAGCAAAAATGTGAAAAGAGCTGCCAGCGAAACTGACGGGCTATTTCGGTTAAAAACTTGTTTTCGGCGTCGTAAACTTATATTTGACGGTAAAATTTGATATGTACCTTTAGGTCTTTCAAAAACACAATAAAATAGGCAGTTTATAGTCACTTTTAACCCACGAAAGTTAAGTTTAATCAATGACCCGTTTGTATGTAAATGGGTTAAAAATCTCAAATCTTTGAAAAATGCATTTTTAGTAGTTTGATCGTACATGCAGTTAATTAATCTTATAAAAACAGAGATTTAAAGGAGTTTTACCTAAAGAAATGGATGGATGAGAGTTTAGAGCTTCCTAGAGGTGATTTTGCTTCAAAACCGGTTGAGACTTCTTGTAAAACCCGTTTTAAATGTAACCCTTTGATATCCTTGTTAAATGGACGATTTTAGTGGTGGTTTATTGTTGTTTTGTGACTGATTTTTAGGCTGTTATTCCGTTTGTATGGTATGTGTGTGTGTGTGTTTTTGAAGCAAAAGAGGAGAAAGAAGGAGAAAAGGGCTATTTATAGCCAAAATTCAATTTCTGGTGTGTTTGGGCGGTCCAATAAGAGCTTGACACGTGGGCAACAATCAGTAATCGTTGACCAATCAGATTATATGCAAATATAGGAATCAGCACCACAGTTTCGCTACCAGCGAAACTGTCAGTTACACTGCGAGTCGAAAATCGTTTTTGTTGTCGTTAAGTATTTTTGTTAGTTTCCGGTTCACGTTTAGTTTATAGATGAACTTAGGCAAGTTCATTATGCGTTTTCTTGGTATTATGGTCCATTTAAAGGTTCCGGTATTGATTCCGACACAGACACGTTCACGGTAAAAGTACGGTTAATAACAAGAACAAATTCACAAAGATATAGAGTACAAAGTTTCACCTGAAAATTAGACGGTTGTCACAGATAAAAGTAACAACACATAATAGAATATATATTAAAAGATAAATTACAAATATATTTTCTCATTAATAGTATATAACTTATTTATCTAAAGTATAATTAACCAACTAATCATTTTTTAAGTAAGAAAAATATATAGGTATTTATATCTATATTTAATATTGAGTATATATTTAATAACTTTTACGCATTTAACTAATATATATATAAATAGTATATGACTTTATCGATAAATATGATATAAATACATGTAAATCTAAGTTTTGAATTAAAATTACAACTTTAAATTTATTGAATAAAAAAGATATACTAATATAAAGAATCTATAACGTAATCAAATAAAAAACACTCGATACAAACAACAATATTTAAACAAAATGAAATTAATTCATTTACGTACGACTTTTTCAGGAAAAAATATATCTCGCGCATTGCACGAATACTAAGTATTTTTAATTTATATTTCATTTTCAACACACATGTTGCCTACTTATACTCTTTTTTATAACGTGGTATTGCACAAACACAAGTATACCTACAATTATCATAAAATCGACACTACTTCAAACAAATTAAACTTCAAAGATTGTTTATATACGATTTCAAGTGGATAAAAGTTAGCCGCCGCGTAACGCAGGTAAACTCCTAGTAAGATAGAAATTGTCTTCCATGAATTGAGTTGAAGAAAATTTAAAATTGTATGAAACTCTCATGAGATATGAGAGATAACATGTTCAAAATTCTCATCAAAAGTAGTAGATATTAAATTCGAATCGTAGGGGTATTTACCGACTTAAAAAGTTATTTCCAACAAAAAAAAAATAAGATATAATTTTGAACAATAAAATAAAGAAGACTAAATATGAGTATGAACTTAGAAGAGCACTCGGTCACACACCAATGCCTACCGGACTCACTGCAAGAATAAAAATAAGAACTAGAATTTGAAAAACAAATATGTCATTTATACATATTTTTGTTTATATACTTTTAAAAAATAATTGATGAGTTCGTCTCATGCATGGTGAATTTCAAATTGATAAACTTTAAGCAAAGTTGAGGATCAATTGCGGTCACTTATTTATGATGCGATTTTGATGCATCTATGATCTTTGAACACCAATTTTCTTTTCTTTTCTTTTGGAATGATAATCTACAAAAGACTAACAACAAGGTAGAACATAAAGTCGTTTCTTGTCCCGAGAAGCCAAAGGATGGTTCGAACCACTATATCAAGTAGATGGAGGACAATTAACCTCCGTCACTTAAAATTAACTTCGTAGACCTTTTGAAACTGGAGAGAGCACAAACAAATGTTCTTCAGAGTCGAGATCTTCATCACACAAGAGACACCTTACCAATTGAAGATCCACAATTTTTTTCCAGATTCAATATGGTTGCATGACAGCTTATTGGTAGGCCTTCAAATGAAAATATTTAGTTTGATGGTAGCGATTTTGTTCCACTTTTATCCTATGTAACATTTGGAGAGCCGCTAGTGATAACGTGGATCATATTTTCAATAATAAAGTCGCTCATCTTTGGGACTGTCAATCCCCTTACCGTACCTATTTTGAACATCCATGAGGCAGCCACACTTGATAATCATTTGTTAAACAAATCAAGTAATTTACATCCACAAGTTCTTACTTAATTTGTTCTTGCTAGTAACATTTCTATTAAACTGTTCACAAATTTAAAATCTTATCATTATTAACTAGAAAGAATATATGTTTTTTCTAAACCAAAGGTCCAAAACTTTAAATTATTGAGATCATCTGTTGTAGGTCACATCAACTTTTCATAAAAATAGATTTTACTAAATAAAATGTATATAGTGAAGTAAGAAATTAAAAGTTAGACATCATTTTTTTCTAGAGAAAATTAAAACAATATGTACTACAAAGATGAAAATTAATTAAAGGGCCCACCCGATAATATTGACACTAATGTTGTCAACCTCAAAAATAGAAGTAGATACATAGCATCATGACATAAAAACAGCTTATCAATTTTATTCAAGACATTTTTTTATATAAATGTTTATAATAGTTGTATTTTTAAGTACTAGATTGGGTTTTAAAAAATGAACAGATGTTTGAAAATATATCTAATTTTATTTTAATATTTCTTACATTTACCTAATTTTAGTTGGTGTATGTATATATACATACGTTCAGGGGCGAGTTTATGTTGCTCTAAGGTACCTAAATTTCGAAAATCATTTAGAAACGATGTCGTAATTTCCGGTAGGACATGCCTAAAAAATCAGAAAGGACCTAGATAAAATATTTGTCTTACAACTTCTAACCAAACATTAATCTTGGTGGAGTGGTTTCCAGGCCTAAGCTTGGAGTTTTAGTTTTAACCAACCCGGGTTCAAACCTTGTTACCCCCACTTTTTATTTTTAATAAAATTAAACCCATTACCCATGTTACTTAATTTTTTTTTTGCTTCAAAATTGAAATAGACGCCGCTATTATGTCCCGATGTTGGATGGGAAACACTTCTGGGGAATGTTACTTTGTTTTGTGATAAATATGAAGTTCGAATCATAGATATGGAAGATGAATATTATGATGGATTTAGTCGTCGAAAAGCTTCACATGTAAGTAAAATGTGATATTGCCAACTTGATTTCTCTATGTGTTTTGTCATCGGTATATAAAACTATAAAAGTTTATTTTTTCAGGTTAACAACTTGCATCACTATCACATTGATTTATTTAAGGAGGTGGTTGATATGCAACTTCAAGAGCTTAACCATCGCTTTAATGAAGCCAACACGAAATTACTTCTTTGTATAGCTTGTTTGTGCCCACGTGAGTCTTTCAAAGCCTTTGATTTGGATAAACTAAAGGAAATGGCTACACTTTATCAGGAAGAGTTTCCAACAGAATACGATCTTCAAGTTCTTGAGGTGGAGCTTAAAAATTACGTTAGGGACGGACATGAAGATGAACGATTTAATCAGTTGGATAGCATTGGAGAACTTGCCAAGAAGATGGTCGAAAAACAGAAGCATATAATCTTTCCTAAGGTGTATCTTCTCTTGAAACTTGCATTGATCTTACCGGTTGCAACATCAACTGTGGAACGCGCTTTTTCAGCAATGAAGTTGGTAAAGACTGATGTACGCAACAAAATGGGCGATAAATTTTTGAGTGATACTTTAGTGTCGTATATTGAAAAAGGCGTTTTAGAAGGTATTAGTAACGAAGAAATTGTGAAAGAATATCAAGATATTAGACCTCGTAAGGTGCAATTGTAGGAACTTGTAATTTTGTTTTGCTTTTGTCGGGTACAATTGTAAGAACTATAATTTCTTTTGCTTATATGACCCATTGACCCGATCCGCTAATAGTTTTTTTTTATTTTTTTTTATTCATAATTATCGGTTCAATTAAATAAGGACCTACGTGCATTTGAGTTCTAGACTCGCCACTGCATACGTTGTATTCATATAAGTTAATACGAAATTTGTCATGTCATTTATTTTAAAAGATTTGATTGGTCGAAAAAATATAATAACTTTATCTAAAAATTAGCTAAATATAATACACTTATTTATAGTTGGATCTATATAGGAAGAAAGTCATATATATTTGCAAAACTTTAACTTTTTCTAGAAAATATATATAAGTGTGTAATTCTAGGAATTTTCTCTTTTAATTTCTAAAATCGTTTAAGTTTGATGACTATTGAAAAACCCATTTGAATTTCGTAAAATTTCATTTAGTGTAATATTTAAATGAATAATCCTTGTCATATATTTTGTTACTAGTTTATTTTTTCTAAATACACGGATAACTTCATCAAGAAAAGACAAATATAATATATAAAAAGCGAGAGAATATTGCATGTCATTAACAATATATGATAATATGAGTTGTAATTCCAATTATTTGTCGTTTCATTTATATATCGTGTTTTTAGCTTCACCTTTAAGTATATATACGTAAAAAACTCTATCGTATATACATAATGCAATAATAATATATAATTTTTTATAAATATGTATTAAACCGTGTTATTAAATATTATGTAGTTTCTTTTATAAGGATGTGGTTGACTTTAACTCAACCTTTAAGTTCGTATTGGTACGAGTTAAAAAATGAGAAAAGTAATGAACTATACGTATTAGGTTGACTTTAACTTCGTCTTTAATTCGTATTGCTATGGGTTAACAAATAAAGTAAATTTAGTTAGTATTGTCTATATAAGATATAAAAAATATAAAACATAGTTAATAATATATGAGTTAATTACACGGATGATCTTTTTCCTCTTACCCAAGTGGCACTTTTCGTCCTATTTTCTGAAAAATTACATGGATAATCCTTTATTTTGATTTTCTTCACATGGACAGTCCTTTAGTCCGTTAGGGTTAACTCAATTCTGTTGTCGGAATCGAAGTCGGAATCAATGAATAAATCCTAATACCAAGAAACCATATTATGAACTTGCCTAAGTTCATAACAAGAACGAACGTAAAACTCTAAACAAATGCTTAACGATAACAAAAACTTAAAACGAACTTTAGCTGAACAGCCATCCAGCGGCTGGAAGTGCTCAGCCGGCGGCTGAAAGTCGCTGGCCCAGCTTTTGGTGAGTCATTTTGCATGCTCACCCATTGGACCAACTCTCCCAAGCACGTGATTGGACCCCAAATGAGACAGAAATGCAGTCCCCAAAGCCACTAACACCAAACTCTCTCTCATTTCTTCTCTCACAACTCACAAAACAAAACACACACACACACTTGCAAAACTCTCTCTCTAGAAACTCTCTTCCTCTCAAACACTCTCATATATCCAGTGATTTATCACCAAGAAAACAACAAGAAAACACTATAATCACCCCATAAATCGACACCATCATTAAGAGTAACAAGGGTTTCATCAAGGCATCGTTTTCCTCCATGTTTGAAGCCGAAATCATCACCAAGAAGCTCCAAATCTTCATCCATCCACTTTCTTACGGTAGATTCGTGTTCCTCTCAGTTTTTATCCATAAATAACTCGTTGCATGGACGATCCATCACTCAAAAACTCGTTTTTATGAAGTTTTATAACGGTTATTATACAAAAACGGATTTTTACATAAATCTATAAATTTGTGGTTAAAAATCTAAAAGAAACTGAGATTTGAACACATATATAAATACTCTTCGGTATTATTCAGTTGCATGTCAAAATCTAACATGAAAACGGTCAAAAATCGAAATATAGAAAAACTACGAAACTGTCTGCGACCTTCCAGCCGGCGGCTGAGGTCCAGCCGACGGCTGAATAGTTTCAGCCGCTGGCTAAATCTTGCTGTGCACAAAACTCGTATTTTTAACGTATTAACGGAAGAAATCGAGGAACATACATTTTTCACAGTTAATAAAATGTTATAACAGATAACATATTTTGAAACTTGGATGATAAATTGAAGTGTTTAAATAACTAATTGACCATATCGTTATATAATGTAAATTTATATGTCTTATTGAGCGGGAAAGTGTGTATAAAATTGGACTTAATTTTTATAGCGCGGAAGCGCTGCCCAAATTTTATTAGGCCATATTAGAACATTTCAGAAACAAAACCATAAAATATCAAAACATTATTGACCTTGAACATCGAGTGTTTTGGACATATTTGGACTAAACGGAAACTAAACGTATTATAACAATATCACAACGTATAAGTTTTGGTATTAAAACTTTTGGACAGAAGTTAACCATAAGAGTATAAACTATAAAATGTTAAAAGAGATCTTTAACATAAAGTAAATTATAATACTTATCCGAGTCTTGGTATGTTTCTAGGATTCCCGTGATTCCGACACGCTCGATTCCTTTTCGCACGAGACTTACTCTTCGCAATTCGTGAGTTACATCCCCTTTTACTTACTGTTTTTACTTAACTCTTTTTGGGGGAAACATGAGAATTAAACGTTTTATGAACTTATGAACAAAGATATGAACTTGCGAACTTTTGAACGTTTTATGAACTTTTATGCGTGTACATTTTTGGTTTGCCACCGAATCGGCATTTGTTCGAACTTATGATTGATTGTATAGCTTCCAACCCTTTATAAGAATATATCACGCCTCATAAGTGCCTACTATCATTTAAAAATTGCATTAGTGCCAAGTTTCAGTTCGTTGCACACTATTAGCTTTAAGCCGTTAGTAATTATGGGTATCGATGCTTAGGAAAGAACCGTTCCTTACTTAGACGGAAGTCTAAGTACATATTACTAGAATCAGAAAGACTCCTCGTAGATAGTGCAGGGTAAGGGGCCTCACGGTTGGTAATTCGGTTTAGTGCGAAAAATTATGTTATATTATGCCAAGAGGTTGACACAATGGATTCCAATCATTAGTTACTTTTATTTTACGCATATTGTTGCGCGTATATAGTTAGAGATATACGAGATTCCGCAACCATTTTTACAAGTAATTGATTCTACTTGTCCGTGAACATTTTTATAAGGTATTGATACACCTTGTTGCAACGCGAACATTTTTACAAGTATATATATTTTAAGCGCCGTATTCGCTTCATTTCTTTTGAAAAATCTTTCGTACTTATATACTTGTCGGAAACCTTTTTAGTCGAGGACTAGAAAACTGTAACTCACTCACTACTTTATGTAGTTGACATTTTTTCTCATGTTTCAGGAAACCAAGTGTAAGGATTGAAGTGCATATCGTGGACGGGTCATGCAAGTCGCGTGAATTATGAATTGGGAGAAGACCTATTTGTTCAATTATTTTGGGAATGTTTGGAAATGTACTTATGAATTTCATTTGTTTTGAAACGTTAAATACTTGGTTAATTTCGGACTTGTAACTTTTATCTTTAATCAAATGACTTGAAACCGTTATGTTTTATTATGACTCGTGTGATGATATATTTGCTCTTCACACCTCGTGTTTCCGCTTTAGCGGGGTGTGACAGACTTGGTATCAGAGCACAGGTTATAGTGAAAACGGGTTTTCAAAATTTTTAAAATTTTCGAAACCAAACTATAACCAAGGTTTTTTCGAAAAAAAAATAAAATCTTTTCCCGGGTTCAAACTTTAGTAAATTAATTCCGCAATTGCATGATTGTTTTTAACTATGCGTAACTTGATCAACTACGCCTAGTTCAAAATAAATTATGCGAGAACGGAAAGTAATTGCTATTGTTTACGGTTTTTGAGTCGAAAATTCCCGGTCTTATCGATCCCCGATTCTCACGTGACTGACCCGTACATGCATTTCATTTACACGCATTTCATTTACACTTTCCTTTATTTTCCCCTATACTCATGTGTATCGTAACTCGCAGATTCGATATGTCGCACTCATCGCACTCTCGCTCACCGTCTCGCTCCCGGTCGCAGTCTCACTCGCTATCAAGGGTCGTCTACTCGCAAGAAGTCTCGGACGACTTCGCGGCTTCAGGGGGCCAGCACCACGAGACCACCGTCCCCACCGAGGAGAGTTCGATGGCCTTCTCAAGCAGCCACGACACCTCCAGTCCACAGACTGTACTACCAGCTGCACCCCCAGTGCCCGTTTCAGCACCGCCACAGCAGCGTGGACCCCGTGTTCGGATGACTGCTCGTAAGCAGGTCGTCCTTCCCAGCCGCTCGCCAGACCGGATGGTCGTACAGACTCCCGACTCCGCCAGACCCGCTCCTCCGCAGAATCCGATGCCTTTTGGAGACCCGTACGCAGCTTCGCGTACCCCAACTATGGATCGTTATCATTGGGAGCAGTTGCAGGGCCATCAGACGTAGCGCCCCGACGGCGTAGGGCCATCTAGACCGATGATGATGCCGCCTATTCAGAGGTCGCCCCCAGCAGCGTTCCTTGCTATCACACCCCGCTAAAGCGGAAACACGAGATGTGAAGAGCAATAGCTTTCGATACACAAGTTTATAATTCCACACCAAGTTATATTAAAAGAAAACATAACATCAAAGGTTTACAAATGTTTAAAACAACGTTTACATATGCGAAATACAAAATAGGTGTTCATAGCCAAACCACCAGAACCATTTCCCATTCTTGAAGTCGTCATCCCCAAGCGTTCAAGCATTATTTTAAGCTTACTCGTTACCTGAAAATACGACTCAAGTGTTAACTACGGGAGACGTAGTTAGTGAGCTAAAAGTTTAAGTAAAAGCATTCAAGTTTTCGACGCACATAAAAATGGCGTAAAGTATAGCATTCAAATAATTGTCGCATAACCATACGTAAAGTATTAGTATTCGTGTTCGTAGGCCTTGACCACATAGCGCGACTATGTGACAATCCTATGTATTTCCCAATGATCGTTGCTAAGCCTAAAGCCTACCCATTTAGTATTATGCACCATCGTTATTTGGCGTTGTGGTGAGGGTCTATCTACCCTAATAGCGCTATCCATATCTACTAACGGTCCTTCCCAAATGGATTAATAGCAACTAATGTCACTTGGTAGTATCGGGAATTTTAGTGGTATCTCACGTCCATGTTGTACAACGTCCGCAACATGACGCTCGATGTTTAGTCATTGGCAAAATAGTGTTTGTATCCTCGGCATTGTTGGCAAAACCTTCAACAATGCTGGCAAAAGTAGTTTTCGTAATAGTATTAGAGTATCAAAGCGTTTACGTTTAGTATTCAAGTATCAAAGCGTTTTCGTTTAGTATTCAAGTATGTTTCAGCTTAACATAAAGTTCAAGCCTAAGACTCGCATTTCACCCCAAAATGTATTTAAAAGCGTTTAAAAGTGGGGGTTTGTAACTCACTGTTTGCGAAGATCGTAGCGTGCTCGGAAAATGACCTTTTCGACCACTTTACTTTCATTTTTACTTTCATTTCAAAAATCATAACACACACACACCCATTGTTTCTCTCTAGCCTCAAGAACTTTCAAACTAAATCCAGTGATTCTTCCCCCTTGTCACAGCAAATAAACACATAAAAATCATCCATCAAACCTGCATAAATCGTCCATAAAGCAAGGAATAAAAGGGTAACGTTTTCTATAAGATTTCAACCGTTGGAAGCTTAAAAATCTCATCCAACAGTCATCTAAATCTTTCTCTCGGTAAAACTCTTTAAACTCACTGTTATTTTATGAATCTTAACTTGCATGGATGATCTAAAGGTTGGAAAATGGTTTTATAAAAGTTTAAAAACGTTTTCTTGCTTAAAAACGAGTTTTTACGATTGATCTACATTTTTATCATATAAATCCGAAAGAGACTGTGACTTTTGCTTAAAAATGTATATATTTGAATATTATCAGTTTTCAGCTTAACATAAAGTTCTGGCCGGCGGCTGAAGACACTCAGCCGGCGGCTAAGGTCCAGCCGGCGGCTGAGTGTCTCCAGCCGCTGTCTGGATCCTGCTGTTCACAAAAATCGTCGTTTTAAGAACTTTAAACGTGAAAATGAGCTCAATTAAGTTACCACAGATTGTATATTCTGAAAAGCTTACTGTTTTTAATAAAGAAACTGTTTGGGAAAGATTGAGGACTTAAAACATTGTATTATTGTTTGTATTTGTTAAATTGTTCGTTAAAGCGGGAAAGTGGTTTTGAAAAATGGACTTAATTTTTATAGCGCGGAAGCGCTGCCCAAATTTCACCGTAAACTATTTCTTAAATTCAGTAACTTGATGTTTTTATAACTTATACATATTGACTTGGGACATTGACTCTTTTTGGACACAAACGGACTAATCGGACCCTAAATCGTACACGAACACGTATAATCACATAAACTTTTCCGTAATAATCTTTTCGGACAGAATCTAAAATATTAAAGTTTAGGGTTTAAAATGTTAAAATGGAACCTTAACATAACCTAAATCATACTATTAATATTTACACGTTATTCCGGTGTTTTAGGTCACTTTTGATTCCCGACGCGTTCCGCTCCCTCCGTGCTTATTAGTATCTTTTCTTCACATAAACCATTTAATATATATATATATATATATATATATATATATATATATATATATATATATTTTAAATAAAAGAGTTCTCGCATAAACCATTTAATATATATATATATATATATATATTTGAAAAAATAAGAGTTCTCGCATAAACCATTTAATATATATATATATTTGAAAAATAAGAGTTCTCACATAAACCATTTAATATATATATATATATATATATATATATATATATATATATATATATATATATATATATATATATATATATATATATATATATATATATATATATATATTTGAAAAAATAAGAGTTCTCGCATAAACCATTTAATATATATATATATATATATATATATATATATATATATATATATATATATTTTAAATAAAAGGGTTAGAAAATGTGAGGTAAAATAGATCGTATCTTTATTTTTAATATATAATAAAAGAGTGCCCTTAAATGCCATATGATGAAGTAATATCCGTTGGATGAGTTAATTTATTTGTTTTCAGCCGTGAGATCAGATTGATGATATCATCAAAGACCATAAACATTTTACGTCCTCTTACAACGCATAATTACATCCTCTCTATTATTCCATTTCCACTTAAATAAAAAAAAATAAAAGAAACCTAATTCTAATTTACTTATAAAATCGGTCAATTCGGACTATGATTTACCTTATTGTTTTTCTAAAATCTCTTAATATAAAATATTAAAACATATGTGTAAACGTAAAGGTGCATATGTTATTATCAGCATAAATAACATGTGAAGAACTTATAGGTATATATTTTATTATACGTGTAATATTGTGTTCCTATAATAACTTAAAATTTATATAAACATAAAGTTTACAAATTTTTTATCTTTGCCCGCAATATCGCCGAACAATAATCTAGTGTTCATATACAGTTGTTAAAAACGTTAAATGTCTAAGTTAAAAACGAGATTAAAACGAGACCAATATGGAGATAAGGGAAAACTACTACACGATGACAAGGTTTCTTATCATATTTTCGTCAAACTTCCAGACATGTATTTCATCAAACATTCATCCAACAACAATTCTAAGGATAAGATATATTGTCATAAACATGTTTTGATATGTCATAAGAATATTTTATTTTGATCAGCACTTAATACTTACAATTAAAGATGTTGTATAATTGCAAGATCTTGTTTATACAAATTGATAAAAGAATCTTCCAAACTACTATGTGTCATAACCAGTGGCGAGTCTAGGATGGTAACGAAGGTAGGTCCTAAAACAATTTAGACGACAAAAAGTAATGGATCGAGCGGTTCGGAAATGTTAAGCGGGTCGGGTCGAAGATTACTACGAATATACATAAAATAAAAGTAATACCGATTAACAAACAATACAATGCTTAAGTAGTTAAGTCACAATATTTCATATAAGTTTATGTAAGGCGTATACGTTCCACAAATTTTAACAATAAATATGGAAATAAGTAAAATCGTGTTACTTAACATGATATTGTCAATGTTGTTTGCTAACATTAAAATAAAATGTATGGTTCATATAATATAATTAATAAACTTGATAAATTTTTAAGTTTATAATTTGATTGTGTATTTTTGAGTTTTAGACACATATTTGTGGTAAAATGAAATATGAATACTATTACTGAACAAGAATAATTGTTATGATGAAATAATATTAAAAGATAATTTTAGAAAACATAAAGGATTGTTTGTAAATTATACAACCCAACAGGCAATAGTTAAAAATAAATATAAAAAAAATATGTTGGGTGAGATTTGAACACTTAACCAAAAAAGATTAAAGAGTCAATATCATATAAGGCTGTAACCACTACAATGGCACCATCTTTTGTTATGGTTTTGTAAAACAATTATCTTAACCAGGTCTTTCTAATTTTTTTAGGTATGTCCTACGAAAAAAGTCTATATCGTTTCTAAACGATTCGAAAACTAAGGTAGGTCCGAGGACCTGCCTTGCTATTACCTGAACTCGCCCCTGGTCATAACCTATTTCCATATGTCAAAACTCGTAAAAATCTTTTTAAAATCTCAAATTAAGTTATTTAATTTCAAGTATATTTAGCAGGTTAAAAAGAGGTCCTAAATATGATTTGATTTAATAATAGCGCATTTCGCTTACTAGCAACTAATGGCAACATGTGCCAATTGGAAAAATAATAAGGTTTTTTTACTTTCTTTTCTGTTTAAATCCAAACTTTTCCAACACTCTCTCACGTCTTGTATTTCTGATTTTAAACGAACTTGTGTAAAACAAAAAAACCCTCTAGTAAATGATCTTGGTAAAAAAAACAACCCCAAGTATTTATATATTCTTGCTATAACTAGAAGAGAGAGTAGCATTAACAAGAGAATGTTGTTTTCTTGTAACCATTCTTCATACAAGTGAGCGTATTTATTTTTTGAAAAAAACACGTATTACATAACCTATATAATTCTGTAGACTTTTTGTTTTTATCGGACTCAAACAAATCTAGATTATGGTCCGACTCATCTACCATTAAGTTACAAATCCATTGGTATGTAGGTGTATTATTGTTTTTATCGGACTTAAATATTGTATTAAATTTATTTTCCTTAACGAGAGTCGGTTAATCATTCGACTAATTCTCAATTTTATTTTTATTCTTTCTTGTTCGATAACCACCACCATAATTAAATATTCTTGTATTTCGCAGGTTCCCTTAAGGTTGTTGAGGTAGAAAATCCAACAAGTGGTATTAGAGCCACAGTTCGTGGTTCTTCTGAGGTGAACAATTATAAGATGTTCATCTATTTTCGGCCAGACTTGCGCAACAGTGGGAAAAACATGATCATGAATTTGTTAACAGTTGGATTATATAGATATTCAATCTGATTGAAGGGTTTTTCGATACGATGTTTCAAGAAAATGATAGAGTTCTTAGAAGTTGGTTACAAAAATAGGAAAAACGTTGAAAATTAGTGAGTTCTTGAATTCTTTGCACGAGTCGGTTTTTTATTCGTGGGTTGTTGTGAAGATCCAAGTTTGTGTTTGTGGTGTCGTGGGTAATCCGAAAGGTGTATAGACATATATACGGTTCAGTTTTGATACGTATGTTGCCTAGATTCAAGGTATATTGTGTGTTGGTTTATCGAACAAAGAAGGTGTTTGCGGGGTTATTTCTTAAACTATAAACTAGAGTTTAGTTTGTGAGGGTTGTTACTTGAGCCAAAAGCAAGAAAAAGGTTTCTAGGTGTTAGGAATAAATGGTTGGGATTGTTATTCTATAGTTGCGTTGCATATAACAGTTAGTACTGCACAGTTCAGAGGAACACGGTTAGTAATGCACAGTTAATACTGCAAGAACATAGTTACTACTGCACAGTTAGTACTGCACTGTCACTACTGCAAGAGCCAATTACTACTGCACGATGAAGTTACTACTGCAAGGTTATCTGGTTAATACTGCAAGAATCAGTTACTACTGCACGATGGTGTTACTACTGCAACTCAGTTACTACTGTGACTAGGATTATGGAAGACTTGCTTTTCAAGATAAAGATCTAAAAGAAATTAGTCTCCTAATATAACTAAGTTACCTTATGTAAGTTGTAGGAGACTCTATATATAAAGAGATCCCTAGATATTGTAAAGGTGTGGTTTTCATCATGTTTATTCTTTAGGAAAACACCAAACGTTCTCACCACTTGAGATCGTTCCCCTTTGTTCAGCCTAAAGGTCAAGATTGATCCTTGTAAATAGAAGAAATACGCCTATTCTAAACAAATAGATTGAGGATTGTGTTGTTAGATGTTTCCTAGAAAATCTAGGTTTAGCCTCAAGGTCTTTTATAGATCCTTGTATGTAAAGAAACATGTATGTTAATTTATTAATAGATTGAGGCTTGATGGTAACCGTTATTGTGTTATATGTCTTATAGTTTTTATATATACAATATTCGATTATCATAAACTTGTGAATATCAAAGTGTTTATCCGCTGCAACTTATTTGATAAATCTTGATCTACGTAACTATGGGTTGTGTTTACACATAACCATATCGATCCTGACACTAGGGTTTGGGGGGGTCTAACGTTTACCCCAAAGTTAGGGTTTTGCAACACTAACTTGGGTGTCAAGTTGGGTTCCAGATTTCTTACGTATTACAGAAGGTTTGTGGAGGTGTTTGGTTAATATTCGAGGATTGCAAGAGAGGAAGGAAAGGAATGGGTTGTTAGGGTTCTTGGGTGATCGAGGTTACTTGCATATCAAGATACAATGTGGTTTTTGGGGAACTTTTTATCGATTTCAAGAAGGATAACGACACCGGAAGTTCAATCGAGTTTTCTTGCGTGATAAGTTACGGGTTTTGTAACTTAGGAATTGCAAGGGGGAGTAATGAAAGAATACATCTGAGGTGCGGCATTGTTGTAAAGTCATTGTGTACGACTGACTCTTTAGCAACGAGAGTACCAATAGAAGATGGTTCAAGCTATGTTATCAAGGGTGTGTGTTACATTCTGAAGTTGAGGAGGAGTTTGGTATCTTTGGGGAAAGAGGGATACATTGCGGCGATGCAAGATGTAGGTTCCATTATGATATTGTATGAAACAAAGACAAAGACTTGTGTATACTCGTTGGACAACTATGTGGAGGTTGGTGCTAAAAAATTTGGGGAACATGTTGAGCGAGAGATCAACGTGAGTTGATCAGAGGTCGTCATGAAGCTTAAGTATATCAAGGGAGTAGTGGTGAACGGAAAAGTGAAGAGCGGTTGTTTCAGAATCTGGGGTAACTTCTAAAACGATGAGGTTTAGGTAGCAAATGATAATGCTAAGGGAGAACACAAGTATAAGGATACTTCCTTGGAATAGGAAGGTTGAAATCAAAGATACCAGGGGTTTGCTAGAGAAGGTTTTCAACATGGAGGATCTCGCAAACAAGGTTTTTGGTATGATGGTTTTTAGGAAGAAGGGTAGTCGAACCGTGAGGGTGTCTCAGTTGTGGTGTTTGCAAGGAATTATGGGTTATTACAGAATGAGGAACTACGGTTTGATATTTATGCCATTGGGAGCACGCTTCAAGGTTACATTTAAGGTTTACTTGGAGAATAAGTGAGATGTGGAAAAAATGTGTAAGGTGTCACATGCGGATGTTGTATGGAACTTGATGGTATGCGCTAGATCGGATATTGTGAACGTGGTGAGTTTTGTGAAAGGCTCTGCAAAGATGGTTCAAGTGCATGGAGGAGATCAAGGTGAACACATGAATGTTAACGATTCCAAGGACCCCGACGTGGTTAGGTTGAACAATGGGAATGTGTTCAAGGTAAAACAATGTGAGGTTTTGAGGTTCAATACATGGTTACTACAACGGGGGAGTATGTGATGTATACAAGAGGATTAAAAGAAAAGATGTAGCCTAAGGGTTTCCTAATCAAGTTGGAAGAAGACCTCACGAAGATGGTGGTTGAAGGAGCGAAGTTCAAGCATGACATGGATTACATGGAGATGCTTAGTATCAGGTTTATCTGATACTTAGAATAAAGTGGAAATTATTATCATAATATTGATATAATTTGGATATAGTATTCTAGAAATATTAGTTATTTGTATTAGGTTATGTTTATATTTTCTTTTAATTGTAGTTGTCAACAAATAAGGTTATTCGACTTACAAGGCAAACTTAGATTTAAATGATGTTAAGAATTTGTTTCCTAATCTAATTCTATCTATGATTTATCCCCTTACCTATAAATAAATACGAGGGAATGAGACATAAACTTTGTACCAAATTTCTTTTTTTTTTTTTAATGAGAGTCGTTTAATCATTCGACTAACCATTTATTTCTTTTATTCTTTCTTGTTCGATAACCACCATAATCGAAGATTTTTGTATTCGGTAAGTTTTTTCGAAGTTGTTGAGATTGAAATTTCAAACACTTTGTTTACTATAAAACCAGCCAAATAAGTAATAATCATTTATAAAACCAGAATACAAGAAAAATAGTCTAAGCGAATATGTATTTATCTTTACTTGTTTATAAATCTGTCCTTAACTTGTCTCGTTCGCAATTCCACTTTTCTTTTAAAATAATTAAATTTTCCTTCACTTTTTAGTTTCAAATTATCTTATGCCGTTGAAACAAAGAGCTAACTTTCCCATTTTTATTTGCTTTTTCTTAATTTAAGTATTAGTTTTGTTTAAATAAGCAGAAACATTACACCGTTACTGAGAGATTGACTGCCCGACTTATCATTGCTATATGACGATACCATCATATATGCAAAACGTATTATGTAATAATCCCTAACATCGATAAAATCTCTTGTATAAATCTAAAGTTTCGGTTTTACAATATAACCTAATCTTTTACACCCATTGAAGATTAATGGAATTTGTTCGAAATGTTATAATCCAAGCTTAAAGGGAATGGAAGACTTTTGGTATGACCCTAGTAACTTATCAATATATTTACCTCCAACTTGAACCCGAATTCATGACGTTTAAATTACATTAAGGAAGTTTTTGCACTACGATATATCGATTGAACGATCGCTTTCAAATCACCGTCAATCGTTTTAATCAACATTTATATGGTAACCCACACGGCAACGAATCTCATGTTTTATTTTCTTCTATCGTTTTATCTTCCTTCACAATTCAAATCAAATTAAATCAGATAACTTCAAACTACAATCATATCAACATACAAACAAATGAAATAACATAACTTGAATTTTTCCAAAATCTTAAGATATTATTGTTTAGCAATGTGAGTTTTTTCATTAGATTATTGACAAGTTTATAATTCATAAGACGCATACTTGTTGAATTCAGAATATGATAATAAAATGATGGATAAAAGCCTTTTCAAAGATGTCATTCTAAGTATTTTAACAAAAAAACTTATTAGTCACATCACTATATTCTTATAAAGTTATAAACTAGTACTTAGACCGGTGTATATACACGGACAATTTCAGAATGTTTATTAATAAACCTATATTATATATTATATTTTTGATAATTTATTAAATAATCTGTCACGTAATGAACAAAAAATATGACCAGAGAGGAAAGAAAAGAAAATATTAAATAGAATATTATGAAATTGAGAAAAGACAAAAAAAAAATAGTATCATTTAAGTAATTTATACTCGTGTAGACATACGAACAATTTAAATTCAAAAGTTTCTATAGTAAGCAATTATTATGTATTTTTTTTAAAATACGTAAAATAAAATGTTTAAGAAGAAGAAATAGTTAAAAAAAAATTTATATTTTTTTCACTATTGTTAAAATATGATCAAAAACCTAATTAACGTTGAGAGATATGATAGTTTTGGTTGAAAACTAAAAAAATATGGAAAGCATGATATGATAGTTTTAGTTGAAACTAAAAAATATGGAAGCCATGTATGAAAAAAATTAAGAAATTTTGAATAATAGAAACAATTAAATTGTGTTTTAAAAATTAGAGAGTTAAAAATGTATTTAGATATCTTTGGAAAAAATGAAAGAGAAACGATTTTTAAATGTAAAGGTGATTATAAATTTTTAAAATATATTTTAGTTAGATGGTGAATATATTGTAATTTATAGAACTCATAACAAAGTAAGTTTTGATTTTTATTTGAAAAGAGATTATTATTATCGTTATTGATTAATAAGGGGATTATTAGAATTATATAGAGATCTTTTAATTAAATGGTGGAATTTTTGTTTAAAAAATATAAAGACTAAATTTAATAAAATGCTAAAAATAAAGGATTAAATTGATTTTTATAAACTATTTGAAATTAATGCTTCCTATCGGTCTTGTTTTTCTTATATATATATATATATATATATATATATATATATATATATATATATATATATATATATATATATATATATATATATATATATATATATATATATATTAATAAAAATATATTTTAGTTAGATGGTGAATATATTGTAATTTCTAGAATTGAGAACAAAATAAGTTTTGATATTTATTTGAAAAGATTTATTATTATCGTTATTGATTAATAAGGGTTATTAGGATTCTATAGATATATTTTAGTTAAATGGTGGAAGTTTTGTTTAAAAAACATAAAGGACTAAATTTAATAAAATGTTAAAAATAAGTAATTAAATTGATTTTATAAAGTATTTGAAATTAAGGCTTTCTATTTGTCAATAACTTATCTTTTATATATATATATATATATATATATATATATATATATATATATATATATATATATATATATATATATATATATATATATATATATATATATATATATATATATAGAGGTTGGTTCTTGTAAAACAAACTTTAAAGTAAAATAAGTAAAACAAAATTAAAAAATAATTTATAACGTTAGATCTTTTGGATTATCGTTCATTTTAACCATATATCAAACTTTAAAAAACGAAGTTTTGTTGTACATCAAAAAATAGGTAGTTTTATCGTTGTGCATCAAATTTGAATATTTACTGCACAAAAACAATGAATTTGATGCAAAGCCCCTAAACGACATATATTTTGATGCATATCAAAACTTATTTTTTTAAAGTTTGTTATAATTGAATATATAAATATAATACAAAATTACACATATTATAAATTATTTTTTCATATTTTTTTACTTAATTTACTTTAAATATTGGTTTATAAGAACCTTAAACATTAAGGTAAAATAAGTAAAAAAAAATTAAAAAATAATTTATAACGTTAGATATTTTGGATTATCGTTCATTTTAACTATATCTCAAACTTTAAAAAACGAAGTTTTGTTGTATATCATAAAATGGGTAGTTTTACCGTTGTGCATCAAATTTGAATATTTACTGCACAAAAAAAATAATTTGATGCACAGTCTCTAAACAACATATATTTTGATGCATATCAAAACTTGTTTTTTTAAAGTTTTTTATAATTAAATAAATAAACATAATACAAAATTACACATATAATAAATTATTTTTTCATATTTTTTTACTTATTTTACTTTATATATATATATATATATATATATATATATATATATATATATATATATATATATATATATATATATATTAAGATATACCAATCTCATTAAACTTAATTTAATAATCATATCTTAACAAATTTATGTAAATTTTATCTTCAAACAGTCCTCGTTAATTCAAAACTTATTTACCCATAATTAGGAATTAGTTTGAAATTTGAATAAACTTTTGTTAAATTGAGAGGTCTAAGATTCGATTTTACCGGCTCCTTTAATGATAATTGCATGTACCGGTTCAAACTAACTCATTTACCCATAATTAGTTGTCAGTTTTTTTTTTCTTCCTACTTCTTATAATCCAAACAAGATTCGCGTAATTATATTAATCAATATGATATTCAAAATACCGAAGTAAGAAAATGGGTTTGCTAACAATAGTCCATATGTTGTTGTTAACATTCAAATATTAATAATTTGCATAGAAATTTTCTCAAAAAATCATTTGTCATTGGTTGAAAATCCAAAAATACCGGAGTTGTTAATATTAATTTTAAAAGAATCAATGTTTTATAAATTAAAAGAGTTGGTTGCTAAGCATGAGTGTTATTGTTATCAAAACCTAAAAGAAAATGTAATTTACCAAAGGAGGAGGGAAAGACAGGAGGCGAAGTTTGCGGCAAAAGAAACAAGGAAAACACACACATGTCTAATGTATGTAAATGTTATGTAACAGAATCACATAACATACATGTGACCTAAACATATGCATTCTGTTTCACGTAATTTTCTAGAAATTTATCAACTTTTGATTTAGAATCAGTTATGAACATATATAATCAAATTTATAAAATAGTAATTAACAACAAATATTTAAAGTATTAGGAGGGAGAGCCATTTGCACTTTATAGTCCATTGGCTCTTCTCCATATTGAGAATTGAGAAATAAGATACAAAAGGGATTTATAATGTTGGGAGTTCAAGTTTCAAACATTTAAATTGTACCGTTTCAAAAAATGACTCATGGAATTGTTGCGATTTTCATCAATCAAATATGATACATAATGTTGAGAAGCGGGTAAAAGAAATGAAATTGCGGTTCGTGGGAGTTTTTGGTGGTCATACGAAAAGATGCGATAAAAAGATATTTTGAAGAATATATTACACGCGTTATTAAATTTGTGAATTTAGACACGAAACCTAAATTGTACGTAATTGACCTAAGAAAACGACGTTGAATTGATCATATGATACTCCGGTTCTTGATCATCTTCCATCCGAAGTTCTCAATGTACGACACTTTTGAGTGGTTATTTGATTAATCAAACCCTACTTTGTAGATTAAATCAAACATAATCGAAAGATGTGTTGACAAACGAAAGATAGAATAATCCATCCTTTCAAATTACTTATATTCGGGATAGGTTTCTTAGATCTTTATACAAAATATACCGAAATTCATCTTTTTATGTGTAAAATATATAAATTTGATTTTGTGGAGTTTCAGAATGAGATTAAGAACACATTTAAAAGTGGGGTCATTGTACCAAAACTACCAAACAAGATAAAATTAGTGGTGTTTAGGCTAATTAAGCAAGTGGGGTATCACCCATCAACTTTAATTAGAATGTAGTTGTACCATTAATATTATTATTTTTCAATTTCTAAGTATTTAAAAGCTATAATCCCTGATGAGTAAGATATAGAAGTGAGGCCAAATGAGGGCTCCAACAGGCCCACATTATAAATAATTTTCCAACAAAATTTAGACAGCCCAAATTTAATATCTAAAAAAGCCCAAAAATTTAGGTTTTAGTGGTAAGGAAAAGTAATTGTAACTAGGTGACTATCGTGCGTTGCACGACTTCGAAGTCGTCTGACATTTTTTACAAAACGTGTGCGATGATGTTTTTTATAAACAATGCACGGTGGTTGTTGGTTATATACATTTTGCAAAAGGTATTGGAATTACATATATTAACTGTTGTGTTTTGTCTAGAACAAAACCAGAGGAAGACCCGGCAAAAAAAGCCCAATCCAAAAAACATAAAACAGGCCCAAAATAAATAAATAAATCAAAATGGCACACACCCATATGCACTATCAAGTTTTAATTAGGAGAATAGTGAGCTTTATAATAAGTTTGATAATATAAAGGCATAACAAGTATATGGACATGATTCATAATACAAGAGAAAAAGATAATTGGCATCAGTTTATGTTTGTAGGTTGTAACCAAGGTGGGACTCGAGTTTGAACCGAATAAACCTTCCCTCCTACCCAACATTACTCAATAGGAGTCTTGTTAATGATAGTTTTCCACGGTTGTTTGTTTCTTCTCTTACATTAAACCCGGTATGACAGGGAACTTAAAAGAATCCACTTTCTCCAAACTAAGCTACCATATTTGTTAGCGAGGTCAAACACGGGACATGACATCCACATAGCAAATGAATTTAAACCATAACTCTCGTACCAATTGATTGAAGTGATCCTTTTGTCCAACATGTCCACAAATATTATTGCTAAAATCTAAATGATACGGAGTCATATTTCAATATCAACTTAAACACGTCTACCATAAATCGATTCGTACAGTGTTATCTTTAATAAAACACTTATTTATTTAGTTTGTAGGAGAAAAATATCATTTCACATATACTATAGTGCAACAAAATTTCGAACATTTTAGTGGAACATCTACAATCAGCTAGTCTTCAACTCAACTATTAAAGATATGTTGAAACCGATTAATAAAAAGTAAGCAGATAAAACTTCTTCATATGCCCATTGCAATTATTTCAGCCCCAAAAATAATAATTGAACTTTTTAATGGTTTCGGCATGTTAGATTAAGCGAATTCATTCATTCATGCATCATAAACTAAGAGGATAATATTTTCAATTATAAATTTGATTGAGTGGTTAACACTCAACATTGTTCTCATCATCAGTATCAATAGATTATTTTTATTTTACATCATCTTATAATAAATAATTATGTTCGCTATTTAATTTCCATATCCACAAAAGTAAAAACAAAATTTTAATTTATTTATAAAATCACTTAATTTAGAATATAATTTACCTTATTGTTATTTTTAAAAGCTCCTAATAAAAAATATCCAAACATGTGTATAAACGTAAAGGTGGAAAATCTCCTAATAAAAAATATCAAAACATATGTATAAACGTAAATGTTAATATGTTATTATAACTGGGTTGAAATCAAGAAAGACCATAAAAAAATTTAAGACCAAAAGACCCAATCATAACACTCAATTTTAAAAACCCACTTAAAATATAATTTTGTTTAAAAATTAAATATCTCAAAAACCGTAAATGTATTAAAAGAATAAATTATACCATTGTAACGAGCATTAAATTACCTTTGTATAGAGTACCCACTCGATATACTTTTGACGAAATTTATTTTCGGGTTTTTTTACGAGTTTTGAAATTTTATATTACAAATCACTGTTTTATCATATGTGATATCAGTAGTTTGACATATTATTTTTTTGTTTTACTTTTTGATTTAAGTTGAATGTATGTAATATAACAAATCTATGTTTCGAAACTCGTATTTAGTGTTCAAATCATATGTGATATTGTCTTACGAATTTCAACATTTGGACATAAACGAAAAAATAAAAGTCGTCAAAATTCGAACTTTTTTCTGGGTCTATATAGGTTATACATTGTATAACATTGTTGTGTATTAAAATTTATATTTAGAGTTAAAATCATGTGTGTTATTGTCTTTTAAGTTTTAAAATTTTTACATACATAATATTATATATGATTTATATTTATATCATATATGATTTACAATAATATCATATATGATATTGTATTATCATATATGATTTACAGTAATATCATATATGATATTGTATTATCATATACGATTTTAGTATATATCACATATGATTTATATTCATATCATATATGATTTACACTAATATCACATATGATATAGTATTATCATATATGATTTTAGTATATATCACATATGATTTATATTCATATCATATATGATTTACAGTAATATCACATATGATATAATATTATCATATGCGATTTTAATATATATCACATATGATTTATATTAATATCATATATGATTTACAGTAATATCATATATGATATAATAGTATCATATGTGATTTTAGTATATCACACTTTATGTCAAAAAACGAGAAAAAATAAAACTAGTTAAAATTCTATTTTTTTTTCTAAATTTAGGTAGTTTATACATTTTATAGTAATTCTCTTTTATACAATTTTACGTAATGATGTAAAGATCATATATGATATTATCGTTATAATTTCAATACCCATTAAAAAAAAAAAAAAAAAAAAAAATCGTCGAAAGTATATAACACCACTGCTCTAATTAAAGATAAAAGCGAGACGATCGTAACGGTGTATTTTGTTTCGTCTAACGATCAACGGTTTGTGAGATAAATTAATTTAAAAAAATAAAAGAAAAATGGGTTTTGGTTTTAATCTTAACCATTAGATTAAAATGAGATCAAGGGCCAAAATAATGTCTTTTTGTCTCAAGAAAATTATGGGTCTTAATTGATCTTTTCTCTATTATAACTATAAACAATATGTGTATAAACGTAAAGGTATAAATGTTATTATATGTATAACATTGTCTTTTCATAATAACTTAACATCTATATAAACATACATTTATATAAAAAAAATATAATATTAACAAAGAACAAATATAACATGTATAAAAAGATTAATATAAAGCTATTAGTCATTTAAACAAAATGATTATGTTACCAATGTGGAGTTAAACACAACATTTACTGCGGAATTCGCAAAAAACCTTATTAAAATAAAATAACTATAATATATAATAAAAAAAACTAAAAATATAGCGTAAATAGGAAGAAAAAAACCGGAGATTCTTTTCATATAATTTGTTTTTCGTTTATACGCAAAACGCTCATAAAACGATAAAATTGTTTTATTTTCTTTTTATACTAATAATTTGTATTTGTATAAAAAGAAAAATATTTTTCGTATTTTTTTGGATATTAATATAAATTATAAGTGTTAGATTATTTAAAAGATAATTGTTAATTAGTTTTATTTGATTATCATTATTAAATATAAGGGTTAATTATTTAAATTGAGAGGGTTAAAATGAAATTATTAATAAATGGCATCATTAAAATGATATAATGGTCTAAATTAAAGTTATAAATCTATCTAATGGTCACTACAAAAAAACAGCCTTTTAGCAACATGTTTAGCGACATGCTCTACAATGTCGCAAAATTGAGACATGAATAACGACATTATTAGCTACGTAGATGTCGTTATCATCGCAACTGTCATCGCAAAATATGTTTTTAAATTCGGGTGTCGCAAATTATGTCGCTTCGTACGCCGTTGAATTGCGACATGCTAGTACACGACTCTAAGGATGTCGCCGAATTTGGGACTTCTGATTACATGACGCTAAGGATGTCGCCAAAAATTGCGACTAGTTAATATATGTCGCTAAAGATGTCGCTAAATTTGCGACCTTGTAATACATGCGGCTAACAATGTCTCTAAGTTTGCTAAGAATGTCTCTGACTTTATCTCTGTGTTACTATGTAAATCCATTTATTAAATTTAGTTAACTAAAATTAGTTTAATTTTTTTTTTATAAGTTGTATATCTAAATTTTATATTAATAATATTTTGTTTAGGTTTTAAAATCATATTTAAAAATAAAATAAAACCAATTTATATAATATAGATTTATATTTATTATCCATTCGTCTTTTCCATTTTTCATATTGGAGCCATAATTTTCCGAATTCACCGTTTCATCTCTTGTGACAACCGTCTAAAAATCAGGAACTCGTTCGGTCATTCTATCGGCGAAATTCTCTAGTTATTCCTTTATCATGTTCACTCGTGTGACAATCGTCCCAAGTTCGGAAAATTCCTGCAGTTACTTCCTCGGATCGAATCTTTTGTTACTCTTTTGGTATTCGTATTGTTCTAATTTCGTAATTACTCTATCCGTCTTTCGTCGGAACTAGTATCGGGATAACTTCCGGAATCAAATTATAAGTCCTAATACCAATAAAATCACTTTTTGAACTTTCCTAAGTTCATAACAAATCATACTTAAGAACTCTCAACTAACAAAAAGGTCCAACGAAGCAATAACGCAAAAACGAAAAAATCTTGAAGCTGAAAAATTGCCCGGTGCGCAGCACCTCATCAAGAGGTGCGCAGCACCTGGCTCCAGAATTTCAAAAAAATTACATTTTTAGTCCCTTTCTCGTTTTACACACTCACCACCCATTTTGACCAATGAAAAACGAGTAATTACTGCATTTCCAGTGTTCCAAGAGCAGATTATCATTACTACACCTATTTCCTTTTAATTTTCATTTTACTAAATCATTTTACACACACTTAAAACACACACATAACTTTTCCTCTCAACTTTCCTTCCAAAGTTCTTCATTCCCAGCAACATTACACCACTAAAAATCATTTCTAAACCATACAAACCATTCATAACATCCAAAGAAGCTATAGGAAGCAAAAGATTTCGAAAAGGACCACCATTGTAAAGATTTTGAAGACCCAAATCCGACCAAAACTCATCATCTAAGCTTTTGCTCCGGTAGATTACTTTCTTTTTACTATTTTTACTTAAATAATCAATTGCATGTAAGATCTAACGGTTAAAAATGAGTTTTTATACAAATCTTTGACTTTTCATGGTCAAAAACGTTTTTAATCGAGAAACCCTTTAAATCCACGAATCTGTAAATGAGAATGTTTTAGAAACTGTTAAAATGAAGTTTTGAAAGATACTTACTAATTGCATGTACAATCTAAACAACAAAAACGAGTATTTGAAAGGATTTATGTCATTTGTGTACAAAAACGATTTTTATCTAAATAATACTTAGATCTATGATTTTGTGGCTAAAAGTTATTTAGAAACTATGAAAACATCATTTTATAAAGTACCTACTGGTTGCATGTCGAAATCCTTAAGTCACAAAGCATTTTTAACAAGAAAAACACAAAACGGGAAATGGACAGCAGCTAGGTGCGCCGCACCTGTGCCCAGGTGCGCAGCACCGAGCTGCTGTTCACCCGAAAATCGTCGTTTTTACTCATTTTAAGTTTACGTTTGCATTCTGGACTTTTACCCTATCTACTGTGGACTGAGATAAATAAAATTTATAACATTGGTGAATTACTTTGGACTCTTTGGACTATTTTGGACTATATTATATGTATTATTGTGTTTTAGGTGATTTGTGAACGGAAGTGGTGGCGTAATTTTTGGACATGAAATTTGGGCGCGGAAGCGCTGCCCAAATTTCCCTAGAAATTATAAAACCACTTCAGTAAGCAAAAGCACTAAAGACGTAACAATCAAAAACAATAAACTTTCAAACTAAACACAACGTTAATCGCTTCGGACCAAATTTTCGGAACAATATTGGACTTAACCTTTATTTACAAACAAAAGTCACACGATATCTTCTATACATAAAGAACATAATAAGAAGTTAACTTTCTGAATTATATTGGTGATCCTTAGGCATTCCGTGATTCCCGGCTCCTTTCCGACCGTCTCCGAGTTCAATTCTCTTCGCAATCCGTGAGTTACAACCCCTTGTTTTATATGTTTTACATTATTTGGGGGAAACATAAGATCATGCTTGTAACTTACAAACATTATTTGCAAACTATTGTTATTTATTGAAACTTGGTTTAAACTTTGAATCTATGAAGCTTTTTAACTTGAATCATACAAACTATCATGCGTATTTGTGTTAATGCCTTAGCAGGATAACTAAACTAGGATGCTTGTTAGTAACCAATCCTTGATGGATATATAAGCCCGTAAGATCTCTTGAATGTTTTTGGTATCCTTAATTAAATGCCCGTTTTAGTATCTCTCTCTCTCTTATACACTATTAGCAATAGCCGTTAGTCATATGGGTATCGATACTTAGGAGGGGTCACTCCTTACTCAGGGTTAGCGTCCCAAGTACATATTACTACCTCACTCATTGAATCACTTACTTAAATATTTTTGGGCTAGTTTTCTCGACCATACAATCGGTTTAGTGTATACTTACTACTTATATTATGCCAAGTGATTGATACAAGGTACCTTTAGTTAAGTTAAAACACATATCCCATACGCATATACATTATTTTAGCGCCTGATCCCGCTTTTACATTATTTTAGCGCCTGATCCCGCTTTTACATTATTTTAGCGCCTGATCCCGCTTTTACATTATTTTAGCTCCTGATCCCGCTTTTACATTATTTTAGCGCCTGATCCCGCTTTTACATTATTTTAGCGCCTGATCCCGCTTTTACACTATTTTAGCGCCTGTTTCCGCTTAAACATTATTTTTAACGCCTGGTTTCCGCTATCACTACTATACGAGTTTATTTATTCACTTTACTCGCTTACTTAATAACTTTTTACCATCAACTTCCTACTTTTGGTAACTTTCTATTTTTGGTAACTTCCTACTTCTGGTAACTTACTATTTTTGGAAATTCTATCAAACTCTAAACTGTAACTCACTCACTACGTTTTGTAGTTGACACTTTATCTTATGTTTCAGGAAATTAATGTAAGCATTCGGAATGCATGGCAAGGAGGGTCGAAATGGTCACGTGAGGCGCTTAATGGGAAAGACCTTCATATTTTTGGGAATTTTTGTTTAAAACTTGTATTTGTACTTTAAGTTAAATCATGAACTACTTGGTTGCTTTTGAAATGTTGTATCTTGAACCATTTAAATTTTTAATGGAAATGACTTGAATCGTTTATATTTGCTTATGACCGTGTAATGATATTCCAGCTCTCACATCCCGTGTTTCCGCTTTAGCGGGGTGTGACATCTCTCTCTCCCACCGGTCACCATAACACCACCGTGACATCCTCGCCGCCTTCACCACCGCGGCCGCCTGAACAGCTTGACGCACCTTATTTTTCAAATCATCATCATCACACTTCTTTCATTTTCAAATTTTATCTCTCATTTCTCGGATCTCAACTCTCGTAACTTTTTCACTGTATTTAGTCGCTCGATCGCTGATTTTTGTTTATGAATCTGTAAATGCTGTATTTCTATAGTTGTAGATTCAACTTTTGATGTAATTTGTTGTTTTTAATTTCAGTTATGGATTCAGCTGCCGTTACATTTTCCAGTAAACCATTCACATCTCCTCCTGTATGTTTAAATTACTCGATTATTGTTCAAACTTCAATTCTGAGATTATGATTGTGTTATATTGAATTAGTGTGTGTTTTTTGGTGGATTCAGTGTGCGTTTGTTTGATAAATTTATGTTTAGGTTGTAATTTATTCATTTCTAGATGTAATTTGGAGTTATATCACCTCCAGTTTGTTTAGTTACTCTCGTGTTGTGCATTCTTCATTTCGCTGATTATATGTGTGGATAATTGAACTACTCTGTGTTTTTTGTTCGATTCAGTGTGTGTTTGTTTGATCAACTTATGTTTAGGTTGTAATTTATACTTTTTCAGATGTAATTGGAGTTATATCGCCTCCGGTTTGTAATTTTTATTGTTTAGATTGTAATTTTTTCATCTCTGGATGTAATTGGATATATAATTTATGGTTAGAAATCTGTGCTAGTTTATAAGGTGTAGGTTGAAATATCTATCAGATTGCACCGTATGTAATTGCTACACGATAAATCTTATAGAACACATAATGATCTATAATCTGCGAAATTTGCTAACTAGTCATGCCGTGAACTACCATCACTTAATTAGCTTTTTTTTTTTTTATCGTTGCTGAGGTTTATTGATCCGAGTCTATGTTTTCATGAATTTACATTGGTAATATATATTGTCCTTGTTAGTGGTTAGAAGTTAGAACTAATTACATATGATTTATAATGTTAGGGTTTATTCATTGGGACGTCTAGTGGAATTAAGAGCTTCCAGTGCAACTTCTTGGTTGGAAATAAGGTGAGCTTTCCTAGACAGAGAGTTCAGGCTTCTCAAAAGGCACGTAGATCAGTGAAACAAGCGGGAGCTCTTGATGTTTCTTGCACTGCTGAAAAAATTCTGATTGCAAACAGAGGAGAAATTGTAGTGCTAGTTATTCGAACTGCTCATGAGTTAGGGACCCCCTGTGTTGCAGTGTACTCCACTATCGATAAGGATGCACTTCATGTGAAACTAGCGGATGAATCAGTTAGCTGGATTGTTTTGAGCATTTATGTTTCTCCATTCCAGTTGCAGTTCACGAGTTTCGTTTTTCAAAACCTTTATTACCTGTGTTCTCCAAACCCGTTATATCTATATATATATATATATATATATATATATATATATATATATATATATATATTTGCATGTTTTAGTTGTTGTATATTGAACATCATTTTCAAAAATCTCTCTTTTTTTAACATTGTTTTTTTAAGAGTTCTGTTTTTGTTTTTTCCTTTCAATAGCAAGCTAAGAGTGAGGCTGCAGCTGCATTTGGAAATGATGGTGTTTATTTGGAGAAATACATTCAAAATCCAAGGCACATTGAGTTCCAGGTAATTGTTTTCTTTACTTTCTCATACATTTAATAGAATTTGTACTTACGAATACCATACGAGAATGTTACTTTGGGTGTTTACTTAACAACTTCTTGAGTTTCTAATTATATGTGCCATGCTTGTTCAGGTTCTTGCAGATAAATTTGGAAATGTTGTTCACTTTGGAGAGCGTGACTGCAGTATTAAGGTTTACATTTGTTTTAATACAAAACTATGAAGTTTAGTAATCGCGATCTGAGTATCACTTTATTTAGTTTGTATAACAACGTAATTAAATTTTTGTACTTGTGCAGAGAAGAAACCAGAAATTGCTTGAAGAAGCACCCTCACCTGCATACACCAGAGCTACGGAAAGCCATGGGTGATGCAGCCGTAGCTGCAGCAGCATCAATTGGCTACATTGGTGTTGGTACCGTAGAGTTTCTTTTGGATGAAAGAGGTGAATTCTACTTCATGGAAATGAACACTAGAATTCAGGTTGGCTGAATAATCTATGGGACATATGTATATATTTATAAGTAACTATAAAGTGCATATTGCTGTAAATGTTGTGTGACATTTTTATTTTCTGCAAAAATAGGTCGAGCATCCAGTGACCGAAATGATATCTTCGGTTGACTTGATAGAGGAGCAGATCCGAGTAGCTATGGGTGAGAAACTCCGGTACACACAGGTACTGAATTGATTGCTACATTTTAAGTTAGATGTTAAAGTACTTTTTTTTAATACTGATTTATTTCCATACGTGTCACAAGATGAAATTGTGCTTAGAGGACACTCGATTGAATGTCGTATTAATGCAGAAGATGCTTTTAAGAACTTCAGACCTGGACCAGGTATGTTAATATAACGAGGAGTTAGATGGGGTCATGTTTGAATATTGTATTGTTGTATCTGTTGGTTGCTAAATATATTTGCTTTTTATTTTGTTAATAGTTGAGTTATTAATTCCTTGTGTTCTTGAATATCAGGGAGAATCACAGCTTATTACTTGCCATCTGGAGGACCATTCGTGAGAATGGATAGCCACGTATATACCGATTACGTTGTTCCACCAAGCTATGATTCTCTACTTGGAAAGGTTTGTAATATTCTCCGGTATAATTTCTAGCATATGCTTTTACCTTTATATTTCAAAAAGTAGACTAATTCTAAACACGTGAGGTGGCAAAATGGAGAGTCGGGTGGGTTCGATAATGGGTTGAAACTGGTTGTATTTAGTACTCAAGTCTTATGTTCTTTTCAGTTTCAAATGGATATCAGTTTCAAATCTCCAGCATGCTTTTACAACATTATAATATTTATTTCTTACTTAAAGTGTGCTTTGGGTTACTTTCACATCCAGTTCTTTAACTTATTGTTCATGGTTTTAGCTTATTGTATGGGCCCCGACAAGAGAAAATAAATGAGTTATTGATTCTTTCTTTTTTCATGACATTGAGTATCTAGGAGAATAAGAGCTTACTTGCCATATGGAGGTCACCCATTACTTAGTTCGACCAATCTTATGCTTCTCTACATGGAACGGTGTGTAATATTGTCGAGTATCATCTCACGCATGCTTTTCCCTTTATGTTTCGAATAGTAGACTAATTTTGAAAACTTGAGGTGGCAATATGGGCTAGTTGGGCGGGTCAGATAGTGGGTTGAACAATTGCATTTTGTACCCGTGTCAAGTTTGTATGATCATTGTGTGCTAAGGCTTAATTCACACATTATAATGAGTTCAAAAGTGATCAAATCCTATATTTTTTTACTTCATATGCAGATTGGAACCATATCCTCAATGTTAATGTTGGACTTCAGTGAGCAACAATTTCTCCTTGGTAGCTTGCATCCAGATGTAGTTGTATGGTGTACAAAATTAGTGTTGTTTTTAGCAATGTATTGTATTATTTTATTATTTTATATTTAGAACGTGGCATTTTCATATAATACAATAGGAATGGTTTATTTCATTGCATTTAAATTGATTATATATATATATATATATATATATATATATATATATATTTCAATTCAAGTAGAGGCGCCGGTTGCGACATATCTTAAGCGGCATATGAGGCGTCTTCAGAGGAACTGCGTCACAAATGGCGTCGTGTATAGGGGCGACTTTCAAGAATTGCGACGTAGATTGCGACTGACACAAAGACGTGTTCAGAATTGCGACACAACCTGCGACACATTACTCCATGTCGCAAAAAATATTAGCCACAAGACATCAGATGTCGTTGGTGTCGTCTCCATTTGTAGCGACGTGTTTGTCCATGTCGCAAAAATCTGCGACTTTTTTATAGAGACATTATGGTTAACATCGCTAAATATGTCGCTAGCAAAAAATATGTCGTTGTAGATGTCGCTAAGTACGTCGCTAAAAGGCATTTTTTTTGTAGTGGGTTACTATTGTATGAAGTGACATTTTATTACTCTTTTTTATTATATATTACAATTACAATTACAATACAATTACAATTAAATTTAAAATAATGAAAAAGAAAACTTTAAACTAGCTAATACTTAGGGGTGTAATCAAATCAAGCTTTTATCAAATAATTTGAGCTCGAACTCGAGCTTGACTCGATTGAGTCAAGTTTTTAGCAAGCTCAAGCCCAAACTCAAGCCCAAAAATAAGCTCGAAACCCTTAACAAGCCAAGCTCAAGCCTTATATAGCTTGACTCGAGTTCTTATTAAGCTTTTTCAAGCTTTAATGTATATATGTTTTCATAACAAATTCTTATAAATAATTAGGGGTTAATTTATAAGGACTCAATTCGAAAATATGTGATTAAGTATTCTAGAAGAAGTTTTAAGTTTTATCTAACGATTGATATTCTCTAGTTCTTCATAGTTTTTTTCACTTTCCAATTCATCAGGCCTCCGGTCTTTTCTCCGATCATTGTTCACATCTTATCTTTTTACCTTTTTTAGAAAAATTGTAAGTTAGGCGGAAAGTTATTGTTTTGTACGTTTGAACGTTAATTATAATTTAGCTTGTGTTTGTTTCTAATATTAAACTTTGATACGAGAATGTTATTGTTGGTTTTATTAATGGTGTTCAATTATAATTTTTATTTGTTTTACTTTATACATATGTTTATTGATAAGTTTGGACGTTTGGCTATTACATACAATGATTTTGTATACATTCAAGCTTTCAAGCCAAGCTCAAGCTTTGATTAAATCCACTCAAGTCAAGCTCAAGCCTAGATGATTAAAGCTTGACAAACTATCAAGCCAAGCTCAAGCTTATTATTTTTCTTTCAAGCCAAATTCAAGCCTTGTCAAGCTTGAGCTCGACTTGACTCGGTTACACCCCTACTAATACTTTCATTGTTCCATTTAAAGTGTTTTATGTAGACTTATAAAGGTCTTTCTTCCAACTTTGATACCAAATACTTTTATCTTTTTTGCTGAGATCTTTAACTAAAGTGATCATATAGTATAACAATAAAAGAAAAGCTAACTCCAGAAAATGTCTAACTAATACTTTATTTTTTCCATCTTAAATGTTCTATTTAGACTTTCAAAGTTTCCTTTTTTTCCTTTCAATTTTAATATTAAATATTTTTATTTGTTTTATATAATAACTAGATTATTGTCCCGCGATAACGCGGAAAAAAATAAAATTAAATCGTAAATTTTATGTTTATGTAGATTTTAAGTTATTATGAGAAAATAATGTTATACTGATGTTTATAGTTATAATAATATATGCACTTCATGTTTTGATGTTTTGTATTAGCAGATTTTAGAATAATAATAATTCAAATCACAGTCAAAATTGAACGATTCTATAAGTATATTAGAATTATGTTTTTTATTTTAGTGGAGATGGAATGAAAAGAGATATTTTTTATTTTAGTGGATATGGAATGAAAAGAGATAATGTAATTATGTATTGTAAAAGGGTGTAAAATGAAAATAATCGTTGATGACATCATCAATCTGATCTAACGGCTGACATCAAAGAAGTGAACCTATCAAATGGACCTTACTTCGCCATGTGGCATTTAAGGCCTCTCTTTTATTATATATTAAAGATTAGTAAAATATAATAAAAATATATTTAAGTCCCAATTCAGATTATATATTTTACATTAATGATTATAAGACACAAAAACGATGTAGTTCAAATTCTAATTTAATTGTTTTATTTTAAAAAAAACTTAAAACTAGACAATTAGGCCTCATTTGTTTTTCTAATTAAGATCTTAGAATGACTTATTTGTATTTTCGGTCAGTGCAATTCTAATTAAGATGTTTTAAAAATTATTTTGGATAAGATCTATATATCTCTGATTATCCTCCTATTTGATAAGTCAAATTTTAAATGTTAACCTCTCTTATTAAAACTAACTTCCACGCTTATTGTGTTATCTATTTTTTAACTAGTATTTCAAAAAAGTAAGAATTATTATTACTTTGGTTTTATATTTATATAGCATTTTTTTAAAACAAGCGGCATAACTGAATTTTGATCATTTTTGTATTTTCTAATGAGCAATAACATTTTTAATGATAGTTTATGTTTTTTTTTTTTTATTATCATAATTTAATTTAATGTTATTGTTTTTATGCAATTTAACTAGTTTAATGTTTTTTTTATAATCATTTTTGTATTTAATGTTTTTTTTTATAATAATAATTTAGTTTAATGTTATTAAAAATGATAAGAGAAACCAAAAGACAAAAGAAGAAAAAAAAAATATATATATATATTTAGACTATTTTTTAAATAGTCTTACTGATTATAATTTTAGATTTCAGACACTTACTCTTATCATTCAGAACTAGTTTTCAGATTTCAGATTTAAATATTTAAAAAAATAAAAGACGGCTTAAAATAAAAAAGGAGTATGACATAAGTTCAAAACCAAATATGATAGACTCATAAGACATTAAAGGTTTCAAACATAAGATATTTCTTTTATATTTCTTTATTAAAAAAAACCTTGAAAAAGTTTTTCATTTATGACTATCTTAAGTTAATCATCTAAAATTTATAATTAAATATAAAAGAAAAATCAGCCACCAAAATTTCCATAACTAAAAATTAACAGAAAAGTCAAAAAACAAAAGATTGTTTCTTCTCTACTATTTACATTCAACCACGCAGCCTAACAAAAAACCCTTTGACTTTTTCCACATTCATCTTTGAGTTTTGGGTTCAAACTATGACCTATTTACACAATTCTTCCCCAGGTACTTACTTAACCTCTCACTGCCTATAACCCGAGCTGCTTGGTTGAGTCGGGTATCGAATAGCGAACGGGTCCGTTGTGTTGATGAAGCTTTGTGGGTATAGGTAGCCCGAATTCTCCATTCTTTGACTTCGGATTCCGGAGTTGTGCATGTTGTATGTTTGATCAATGGATGCTGAATTCGGCATGTTGTTGATGTTGAATGAAGCTATACTCGCCCAGTCGTAGTTCCCCGAGTCAGTAAATGTGTCCTCGTATTTGTTGGTTGGAATGTTGAGAAACTTGGTGTCAATAGGAGGTGGTATTGACTCAAGAACGTCGTCGAATTGGGAAGACGATGATGAAGACGAGTTGTGGCTTTGCTCGTTTGTTGATATCGCTTTCTCCGCGCTTGAATTCTTCTTGTAGATTCGGCAAAGCACCCAATCGTCCAACTGTACATTTTGAGTTTAATGTATAAAAAAAAGTTTCTTTAGTTAGAAAACAAAAATATTGATTGCGTGTATTAAATATTTACCCGTGGGCTATTATTCTTTTTGGGAGGGTCAGATAACCGATATTCATGCATGATCCAATTAGTCTTGGATCCTCTCGGCGCTTTACCAACGTAGAAAACCAACGCCTTCTTAATCCCGACTTTTCGTCCTTCCGATGTGATCACCTTATCGGTTCCAGTAGCCTTCCAGTATCCCGACCCAGCAACTCTATTGGGTCGGGATCCATTAGGGTACTTTCGATCCCGTGGACTAAAAAAGTACCATTCCTTCTCACCAAACATCGCCTTACCTATACATTTAAAACATAAAATGTGTGTAAGTATTTGTCGTTAAGTATAAATGACAAAAATAGTTACTTACTAGGTAATTGCCAAGGATCAAACTTATACAAATCAATGTCACCAATGATTTGAAGAGGGAACTCGTGTCCCACGACTTTTCGACAAAGATATTGCACCATAAGCTCCTCGTCGGTCGGGTAAAACCGAAACCCCGGTGGTAACCTTAGTTGAGTCATCGGATCCGTAACCGGGACAGACACAACCATTTTTGTTACGAAAAACAAAATGTATTATTTTATTATTTTTTTAAAACTGGAGAAATGTGGTAGATATTTATAGTGTAGGTGTGAATATAGTAATAATGGTGGGGTCCACTAGAAGAGTTTATGTGACAAGTAATCAAGCGGCCAACCTTATCTAAATGTAAATGCATGAACTCAATTTGCTATTTCTAAAGATATGAAATGAGTCATGGAGATTGGTTTGATCTTGACCGTACACGTGTGTGGTTTTCAAAAATAGCAATGACACCATTACAAGAAAGAAAAACAAGTTGTTGTATTAATTTCCACTTGTCATGGCTTACATATGTAGTAGAGTAAAGTGTAACAATATTGTATAAATATCAATTGGTGATGTAAAGTTTGAATCAATAATTGAATATGTAATTTTTAATTAATTTTATCAATTTCCGATGTTATTATAGCTAATCAATAAAAAAATATTGCCTTTTAAAACATGTTTTGGGTCTATAAAGACTTGATAACTTAAAATAAAATAAAAGATATGTTTGATCTTGAGCTATTCTATGATGAATAACCCTTTGGGTAATTCTATACAAAACAAATTTTTATGTTGTTACAAAAAGGCCGGATGTTATAATAATGATTTTTTTTTTATTGTTAACCAAGTATCATACTGAAATAGACACATCAAATGACAAAAATAACCATCCACATTTATGTAATTAGTTTAAAAAATAACCAATTAACTACTTGAGTTTATGAAAAGAAAACATAAATCTTAGAATATTTGTATTGAACTATATAAACTTATAGTTTTTTATTTTATTTTTTAGAACGACTATGTTAGTGATTCGTGGTCACACTGACATCCATTTGGGCAGTATACCAAAGTTAGTTATCTCCTAATATTCATCTAAACTCAGAGAGAGACTCGAATCTAAGACCTCTCTATGGAGGAACGATATTCTACCAATGGAACAAACCTCCGATGATATATAAACTTATATTTAATTAATACAAAAGGATTTTAGATTATAAAATGTAAGACTTAGACTATATTGTATGGTATGAATAACAATATAAAAATGGTAAAAGATGTAAAAGTTGTGTGTCATCCTTAAATATCTCAAAAGCTAAAATAAGGTGGAGGCTTAAGAAGTCGGTTGTTTTTGATGGTCACTTTTAGTCGGTGTGTTATGCAACGTGGTCAATCACTTTTTAATACCTCCAAAATTGCTTTTAATATTATTTTCCACGTGTTGCTTTCTCAATATTTCTCACACCTCACTCTCACCCAAAAAATGTCTTCCACAACTAAATATAAATAACATAAATTGTATTGACGGGTTAAACATAACTCATGAGTAGTTTGTGTATGAAATATAATGTTTGGAACGGGACACAATTAGGGGACGTTGTCACTAAACTCCTCACGATGTTGCACCTTAGTTCTACAAGAGCGCTCGACTATCTTAACCTCCGCTAATGAGTAAAAATAAGATAATGTGGGGTGAGTTTTGAAAACAAAAACTCAAATTTTCATGTTTAATGCTAGAATTTTAGAAACTTTTTCTTTTTTATTGTTTCTAAAACTTTCACCAAATTTTCATTTCAAATTTCCTTATGAAAATGAAAAACATTTTTTTTCAACACATTTTTATATTTTTCATTTGTTTTCTAAAAAGTAAAAACAGAGTTCATTAAAAAAACAGATGTGAAAATGTTAAAATTTTTCAATAAACTAAACGCAACCTATACATTTTAGACTCTTTTCTATCATAATGGAGGTTAACTCATTGTCCTCTCATTATATCTATAATCTATAATCTATCTATAACATAAAGTAAAAGAGATGCATTAAAGCTACATGGCAAAGACTAGACCATTAGATGCGTTTTAAAATTAATTTTAGACTATCAGATTAAAACAATAATTTCATATGAAATCATCATTAACTATTTTTATTTTAATCCTTCTATCTTAAATAAAAATTTTATTGCTTATTACTTTAATTAATATAAATTTAAATAAAATTTAGTTTGACAACATTATTTTAAACCTAAAATATATTATATAATAAACCTTTTTTCATAAAAGATATTCATTAAACTTGGGTTTTTATACTTTTTAACATGAGATTAGATTTTTTAAATAAATAATAAAAAGAAAGTCAATTTTTATTTTTATTTTTTTATTTTCCCTTTGCTATAAAATAAAACCAAATAAACACATATAGTCGTGAGCAAAGAGAAAAGGCATATATAAATTTCATATTTATTACCAAAAGATCGTTATATAATATATTTTTTAATTTTCTATTATACGTTTCTACGCTTTTTTATATCTTTACATACACAATAACAAATAATTTTATTTATAGGTCGTAGGTTACACAAAAATAGATTATTATTTGTATACTCACATCAATACGAATTTATAAATGAAGTTGAAGTAAACCATATTGTATAAAAATCATATTATATTTAATAACACAATTTTACACAGCTAATAAAAAAAAAAATATAAAATGAACGACATAATATTTGACGATATCTTTCATTTGTTTTAGATGATTAATGACTATTTCTACGGACAATCTTCTCTTTATTTTCCATTTATTATTCGATAAAGTTCACTATTTAACCGAATTTAAAAGTGAATCCGAATAATCTTTAATATATAATAAAAAAGAGATCTTAAATGTCAAATGACAAAGTAAAACCCTTTGAATTGATTTTAACTATTAAACTATAAATATTTGACATCACAAATAATGATATCCTACATTGTTAATAGTATAAATACTAGATACGGTACTCTGTATATACACAAAAAATAAACAGTTTATCGTGTATGGCACATTCCTGGCTTATCCCTCACTGAACATGCAAAATGATATAGTACATCATAAAGAGTAACATCTTAAGGGTATCGTAACACCACTTGCTAAAATTAATAATTAAAGGAAAAACTTTTTGTTTATTATAAAGTAAACTATTAAAGTTTTATATTGTTTCAATTAAAAACGTTACTATAATTTATTTCTAACAATCACATTTCAAAAGTTATGTGACAACTAACTATGAACAAAGTAGTTGAACATCACGGTCGAACAAAATATTTAAATATTTATTGAATGACTTTATAATCAAAATTATCAAGATTTATAGACAAAATCAGTAGGTTTAATATAAATTTGTATTAAATTTAGATAAATTACATTTGAAGTTAAATTTTTTTATTATTTAACAGGTTCAACTAAACCCTTTCGAGTGTATATAACTTCGCCATCGTCACTGGGTGATGAGTCGTGTGCCTTTCGTGATCTTCGGGGTTCTTCACCACTCTGGATGTTGTCAGGGACGATCCTGGCTATTCTGATGCCATGGACGAGAAGTTCAAAGTATGCTCCTAGTAAATTTCATCAACAAAAACTATAGTATGTTTAAAAATTTGGAACCTAATTAAACTAGGCGACAATGACGTATTCATGACCAAACTGATATGTATATAAGCTAATAAAGTAACATTCAAAAAGAAAATCTTTATTTTTTTAAACAACAAAATCACGACTTTCGACAAGATTGAGGTATTCGTAGCTACTCATCCAATAAATTATAGTCTGCCACAATTAGACGGCTTATTCACACATCGAATTTTAGATATTAAAAAGTTTATATAGATAAAACTAGTTTTTAAAAATATGAGCAATGCAATATTATTGTAAAACTTATTATACATTTATTTTAAAACAATTAATAATGTTATTTCAAACAAATATTTACAAAACAAATATAGATATTGAAAATTTAATGGGATTCTAAAATTGGAAAACAATTGAAAAACAAAAGAACGCATTCATCGTCATCGTTAATTTCCGACTTTCCCCTACCTGCAACTACACTTCGCCATTAAAACAAAAACACAAGTTACTTCTAAACTTTAACTTCCCTAACTAGTATACCGTATAGACTTAAGGGGTTTTTTGTTCAACTAGTATACCGTATCTAAAAATTAGTTATAAATAAATCTAGTATTGAAAATCTTGACTCGTAAATTGATGGCGAGTTCCACCATAATTTCTTGGACGGGTCGTCCACTTTACCACTCCTAGGGCCGCCCTGGATGTTGTTAGAGCAATGGTTAACAAATGTTTTTCTTTTTTATATTATTAATTTTTTAACATTATGCTAGAGTCAATAGAATACCGAAGTTATTGAATAATTGAAATTAAGGGGGTGCTTGGTTAGGGGTAATAGGGGGTAATGGGGGTTAATGATAATGATTGATGGAGGTTGGTTTGTTGTACTGTAGTTAATCATTGCACAATAATAGGTAATACTCCATTATAGTCCAAATCGGGGTTATTCATTAACCACCCATTGCATTCCATAGTATTCCTTTTCCCATTAACTAGTCATTGAACCAAGCAGGCCCTTAAGGTTAGGTATACAAGAATAGTATATGTACATACATACGTGTTAAGATACATGCGTCATTCAAAAGTTATTTTTAGCAATGTGGCATTTCTCGTACCTCATTCACTACGTATGCCTCTTGCTAAGTCACTCTACAAGTGTATATTAAAGCTTTCATTTTTAGTATCTTTAATTAAGTAATTTGAAAATCTATATTTATTATATTTTTATTAAAATTTTTGTTATATTCTCTTTTGTATTACTAAATAAATATAAATCCGATAATAATTATGAAAACCTAAACCATAAAAAATGGTAAAAATATAAATAATATATTACTCAATAAACATACATCCCTAATAATTGAATTTATCAATCTTTAAGGGTTTAAATATAAATAAAAAATATGAAAAACTATTAGTGAGAAAAGATGTGGTGATTACTAAATAGACATAGATCCGTCAATAGTTACATTTATCAATTTTTAAAGGGTTTAAGTGTAAATAAATATTTTGTATTACTAAATAAAGATAGATATGATAATAATTATTAAAATCTATTACTCAATAAACATTGATCCCCTAATAATTACGTTTATCAATCTTTAAAGGTTTAAGTATAAATAAAAAAAGGCAGAAAAATATTAGTGAGAAAGGATGTGATGATTACTCGATAAACATAGATCCGCTAATAATTACATTAATCAATTTTAAGGCGTTTAAGTACATATAAAAAAGACGAAAAAATATTGGTAACAATGAATGTGGTGATGACAAGTGACAAAAAATAACTTTGCTTTATTTAATATACTAGATTATTGCTCCACAATAGCGTGGATAAAAATAAAAATTGAATCGTAAATTTTATTTTTATGTTGATATTAAGTTATTATGATAACACAATTTTACACGTATAATAACATATATATTTTTTCGTTTACACATGTTTATAGTTATAATAACATATACACATTAATGTTTATACACATGTTTTGATACTTTATATTAGAAGATTTAAAAATAACAATAAAGTAAATCATAATTCAAATTGAACGATTTATAAGTAAATTAGAATTATGTTTTTATTTATTTAAGTGTAGATGGAATGAAATAGAAAATATAATTATGTATTGTCAGAGGGTGTAAAGTGAAAATAATCTTTGAAGACCTCATCAATCTGATCTAACGGCTGAAATCAAATAAGTTAATCCATCCAAAGGACTTTACATATTAAAGATATAGATATAGATTTGTATATTTTGAAAAATATATTTATATACAATAAATATGTCTGTAGTTTTTTTTTTCTTCAAAAAGCAGCTATAATACATTAATTAATAAAAAAAATTAAAAATTCTCACATGATAAATTGACCTATTACAAAAATTAAACACTTAGAGAGACGAATATCGACCTAAATAAACCACAACTCCATAACCCATAAGAGCATCTTCAGCCATAACACTGAAATCGTCGGTGTTATGGTCACGTCAGCTTAACACCACCCATAACATAACACCAGAAATACCCCCCCAACCATAACACCGAATTCTAGGACCCACCAGTTTTTTTATTTCTCATTTTCTTACTTTTACTCATATTATTTTTAATACATTATTAATAATAAAAATACATTAATAATAAAAATAAACTTAACATTAAAAGTTATAAAAAGCTTCAATAATACTTAAAAATAAAATACGTTTACAATAATTAAAACCTAATTGTTACGTTCCGCATCAAACTCGGCACGTACCTTGGTCTTAATCCTCTCGACTTCGGCCCGATCCTCTGGCTCCATATCATGTGTTGGCATACGGAGAAATTCCATTTTCCGAAAACGGCGTTTTTCTTGGATCTCCATTGTTTTAGCGATCCGAAGCTCGCGAAGTTCTTTGACAACGCCATCGTTAAACTCGTCCAGCTTTGAAGGTACATCAGAGGACGAGGAGGACCGTGCGACCTTAGCTGCTCGTGGCTTCCCTAAAGATCGTGTAATTTCATCATGACCAAAGTGGTCCGGTTTTACATCGTTACCGTCGTCGTCGAGGTCTACCGCTTCGTCAACGGGTTTAGGAATCAGAAACCATGACGATTTATGCAAAACCTCCAACGCAACATGATAACGAAATGGGCGTCCGATCACGGCTTCGTACATGTTAACGCCATTGTGTAGACCGATTTTTCATCCTCACCGCTCGATCGATCTCGTTCGGCACGGTCATGACATGCTATGAAAGACCGCAAAGCTGCACTCATAGCCCTCCATTTCCCCGTTAGTTGTTTTTTTGTGAAAGGTTCCACCAAATCTTCGTTGAAAATAGCCAAAACACGAAACCAAAAAATTAGACGCTTTTGTGAGATTCTTTTCTCCTACACTCCGACACATGAACCCACTTCTCCGCCAAACGTCGTTCTTGGCATTGTGACCCTTGAATCTTAGACAATGGGGCTTCGACTTCCACAACCGTAGCTTTTTTCGTACCTTTGTCTTTTCTTTTACGAGAACTACTAGGTTCTGCTTGTTGTGGTTGGAACGACTGAGACGGTTGGAATGGTTGTGTTTGGGGTTGTTGGAATGATTGAGTTTGAGGTTGGTGGAATGATTGTGTTTGTGGTTACTGGAATGATTGTGTTTGTGATGATTGTTGTTGTTGCCATTGCCAAAACTGAAATTGTTGTCATTCTTTAATGGCTTGTTGATGGGGTTGAGGTTGCATGTTGGCGTTTCCACCGAGTAGTGGAGTGAAGCCACCGGGTAGTGTTTGGAAATTTGCGAAAACCAGGGGGAAAGACGAGTTGGAATCGGATGGCAAAAAATCGTTTTGTTGCGACATTTTTTCGTTTTTCAAGCTATGTATTTTTGGTGTATGATTTTGTAGAGAGAAAGAATATCATATTGTTTTGTAGAGAGAAAAAAATATGATTTGGTGTAAATATTTTGTGTTTGTGGTTGGGTATTTATAGAGTTGGTTAGAAAAAAAAAATATTATAAACGTCTACTTTTAACGGTAAAAGAAAAAGAAAAAAAAACAGCTAGCCAACGGCTATTTTTTAAAATAATTAAATATATATATTTTTTATTAACTATACGGTTTAAAAAAAATTAAAACGCCCTAACGCGCGTTACAACGGTAACGCCGACCGTTTAACGCCGATCATAACACCACCCCCCAGCCATGACGGCGTTATGGGGGGTCATAACGCGCGCTATAACGCACCATTGGGTGCGCTCTAATAGCATCTCCAGCCATAACACCGAAATCATCGGTGTTATGGTCTCGTCAACTTAACACCACCCATAACATAACACTAGAAATACCCCCCAACCATAACAACGAATTCTGGGACCCATTAGTTTTTTTATTTTTTATTTTTTTCTTTTTACTCATATTATTTTTTAATACATTATTAATAATAAAAATATATTAATAATTAAAATAAACTTAGATTAACAATAAAAATTATAAAAAAATACAGTAATACTTAAAAATAAAATACGTTTACAATAATTAAAACCTAATTGTTACGTTCGGCGGCGAATTCGGAGCGTATTTCGGCCTTAATTCTCTCGACTTCGGCCCGATCCTCTGGCTCCATTTCATGTGTTGGCATACGGAGAAATTCCATTTTCCGAAAACGGTGTTTGTCTTAGATCTCCATTGTTTTAGCGATCTGAAGCTCGCGAAGTTCTTTGACAACGCCGTCGTTAAACTCGTCCCGCTTTGAAGATACGTCAGAGGATGAGGATGACCGAGCGACCTTAGCTGCTCGTGGCTTCCCTAAGGTCGTGGAATTTCATCATGACCAAAGAGGTCCGGTTCTACATCTTTACCGTCGTCGTCGAGGTCTACCGCTTCGTCAACGGGTTTAAGATTCAGAAACTTTGGCGATTTATGCAAAACCTCCCACGCAACATGATGACGAAATGGGCGTCCCATCTCGGCTTCGTACATGGTTAACGGCGTTGTGTAGACCGCTTTGTCATCCTCACCGCTCGATCGATCTCGTTCGGCACGATCATGACATGCTGTGAAAGACCGCAAAGCTGCGCTCATAGCCCTCCATTTCCCCGTTAGTTGGTTTTTTGTGAAAGGTTCCACCAAACCTTCGTTGATAATAGCCAAAACACGAAACCAAAAAGTTAAACGGTTTTGTGAGTGTCCTTTTCTCCTACACTCCGACACATGAACCCACTTCTCCGCCAAACGTCGTTCTTGGGATTGTGACCACTGAATCTTAGACGATGGGGCTTCGACTTCCACAACCGTAGCTTTTTTCTTACCTTTGTCTTTTCTCTTACGAGAACTACTAGGTTCTGCTTGTTGTGGTTGGAACGATTGAGACGTTTGGAATGGTTGTGTTTTGGGTTGTTGGAATAATTGAGTTTGGGGTGGGTGGAATGATTGTGTTTGTGGTTGATGGAATGATTGTGTTTGTGATGATTGTTGTTGTTGCCATTGCCAAAACTGAAATTGTTGCCATTCGTTAATGGCTTGTTGATGGGGTTGAGGTTGCATGTTGGTGTTTCCACTGAGTAGTAAAGTGAAGCCACCGGGTTGTGTTTGGAAATTTGCGAAACCCGGGGAGGAAGACGAGTTGGAATCGGATGGCGAAAAATCGTTGTGTTGCGAAATTTTTTCTTTTCAAGTTATGTATTTTTGGTGTGTGGTTTTGTAGAGAGAAAAAATATGATATGGTTTTGTAGACAGAAAGAATATGATTTGGTGTAAATATTTTGTGTTTGTGGTTGAGTATTTATAAAGTTGGTTAGAAAAAAAATAAAATTATAAACGGCTACTTCTAACGGTCCAAAACAAAAAAATAAATAAATATAAAAAACGGCTAGCCAACTGCTTTTTTCTAAATTATTTTATATATATATATATATATATATATATATATATATATATATATATTTTATTAACTAAACGGTTTAAAAAAAAAAGAAAAAGAAATTAAATCGTCGTAACGCGTGTTACAACGGTAACGCCGGCCATGCACAAACATCGAACCGCCCAAACATTAATCACGACCTTGAAACACTAAGTTGTAAATCACAACCCATGACCCACGAAGCATTGAGCTTCAAATTTCATGACAAAAACTGAATCCAATTAACAATACCTTAAAAGGGTTTGAAGAATACAACTGCTCACGTCACAACTGTGAACAACTATGAAACAAAAATCAAGTTTATTTTTAGCAGCATCAGTGGATATATTATATTAAAAGCCAATATAATAATTAAATAACTCATCCTCCTAACTTAATCTATAAGTGATAGAACAAGGAGGAGGTGGAGGATTACAAGAATTCAAATCAAGTAATATACACGACCTTTACAAAATAGATAAAAAAAACTAACTGGATATCACGACTTTAAACCTGACCCAATTTGGCAAGATAATACATTATGCCATCAACATATACTATAGATACATAATGTTTGATTTCGCTTTACCATACCATTTCCGAATTCAAACACAAGACTGTCACGAGCTAGAACACCTCTTTACTCTATGTTTCATCCAAAAGAATGTTAACACTTATACTTCGCCGCAAAGATCAACATGACACAATTTTGCATTGTTGTAAGTAACATTGTTTCGAACCTTCTAGATAAAATCAAGAATCATGCCAAAATAAAATATATATATATATAAGGAAATCTAACGAGATGGTGGGAAAGTGAGAGATACGAATGATAAGTCGGACATCAAAGGTTGGGAATCTCACCATTTTCAGGGTCAAACAAACTGGCACACTCATGAATATAGGTGCAACAAATCGGTTTTTATCGGTTAAAAAAACCAGTTAAAAAAAAACCGGTTTTTTAAAAAACCGGTTTCGGTTAAACAGGATTTTTTGAAACCGGTTTTTTTCGGTTAAAAATGTTCTGAATCGGTTTTTTCGGTTTTGAACCGGTTTTTTAATCGGTTTTTTTTTGGGGGTTTTTTTCGGATTCTAAATTGGAAAAAATATAAAATATAAACATATCTTTTATTTTAATTTTAAATAATACAATTACAACTAAAAATATAAAACACAAACATAAGTTTTATTACAATTTTGATACAATCGATCGTGTAGTAAGTATATCGAGCTTCGGCATTGCCATCACCCGAATACACTTAACTACTCATCGTTTTCTACTACTACTACATCTTCTTCTTCTTCCTCTTCTACTTCAAAATCTTCAAATTCACCTTCGTCTAGTTCGGTTTCGGTAGTTGTAGGTGAAATCCCCATTTCGACTTCTTCTAGTTCGATACCTTCTTCAACGTCTTCTAATAATGGGCCTTCCAATGTTGTTACATTTTGTATCCTTTCGACTCCGTCCAAGTAATATTTCAAGCATACACAAACTTCTATGGCTTGAGGGGTTAGTCTTGACCTTCTTTCCGATATTATTTTACCGCTAATGGAAAAGGCCGATTCGGAAGCTACCGTCGTAGCTTGGACGGCTAATAAATCCCGAGCCATAGCGGCTAAAATGGGAAATTGTATTTCTCTTTCTTTCCACCAAGCCAAAATGTCAAAACTAACAAATCTATCAATACCGAGAGTGGTAAAGAAATTTGTAGCCTTATATTGTCCCAATTCACTTGTTGGAGCCGATGTTCTTTGACGCTTTATAGCGTCTTCAAGTAAAGTATTATAAAGGTTTATATTTAAGTTTGATTACTAGTTTGACTCGAAGATGTTCCCGCTCCCGCCCACATTGTGTTAACAATTGGATCACTTTGTTGATTATAGTTATCACAATATATAGCAAATAATGCATCAAAATTATCTTCAAATCTTTTTTGTTCTTCTTGAATAAATAACGGGTTTGGGTCAATGTGTAAGCCTAAATTTTCCAAAATTAATTTCATTAAACTTTGTACCCCGCCAACATTTAAACCAGGATTTAGTGCGTCGGAACAAGTAAAAACCAATGGCAAGAATTTAAAATATTTTATAAACTTCTTTTTTGTAAATCTAACAACTTTTCTAAACATTGGATATTCGGACATTTCAAAATCTTTTAATTTTTCGGTCATAATAAAAATTTGGTTTAGAACTAAAGGGCTAGTTGGGTAATATACACCCGATAATATAGTCGTAGCCTCTTTAAAAAGTAATAAAAACGAAGTTATTTCTTTTAGTCGATCCCATTCATAAGGCATAATAGCTACGGACTTATTTTTTTCAAAAGGTCATTGAAAGCATCTAAAGTAGCACGTTGTCGTAATATATTTTCAAACATAGTATGGGTAGAATTCCACCTAGTATTATTATCATAGCAAGGTCCTAGGGGAATTTCACCACATTGTTTTCGAAAACGTCTATAATAGCTTGTCGTTCGTTACTCGAACTATATATAGTTACTAATAATTTTCTAAATTTTTGACGTAAACCATCACATATTAATAATGCACTTTGTACGGACAAATTTATAACATGAGCAACACAACGAGAATGAAAAAAAGCGCCATCTAAAATTGGTTTTATACGTAATTTTAGATAATTCATCGCTTTAGTATTATTTGACGCATTATCTAGTGAAATTGTAAAAACTTTATCGTCTAAACTATATTCAACTAGTGTGTCATTTAATATTTTTTTTCAAATTATTTCCCGTATGTGGATAACCAAACAATTTAAAAGCAATTGTACGTTTCATCAATAACCAAGATTTAAGATCTTGGTCATCATGAAACCAATGGGCCGTAACGGCTAAATATGAATTTGCCTACCATGTGGTGCGGTCCAAACATCACAAGTAATATTTACCCCATATTTATAGTTTCGAAAACCCTCAATTATTTTATTTTTAGATTTTTCCCAATATTTAAACGCATCATTTCTAAGGGTAGTACGACTTACTTTTTTGTATCGTGGTTGTAGCCTTTGTTTGATAATTTGCGTAAGTCGTTGGTTGTCGAAGTGGTTGAATGGAAGCCCCTCTTGAATGACAAACTTCGTAAATGCTTCTCGAACCTCATCATTATCGTATATAAATACGCTCCCATCCGCACCAAGTTCCGATTGTGAACCTTCTTGAATAACCGCTTTACAAGCCCCGTTTTTGTGATTTCTTAGTGTTGTGTTTGAATTAGAGCCTAAAAACTTCTCACACTTCTTGCAATGTGCTCTTTCATTCCCATCTTTCATGATGCACAAATCGAAAAAAGCCCAAATTTCCTTGTTACGAGTAGTTTGTATAATTTGCGCTATATCGTCGTTAGTGTAAACTTTGATGTTTCGAACATTGCTACTAGCGGAAACGGAAGCGGAAGCGGAAGCTTGTTGTGATTGTGAGTTTTCCATTTTGAGAGAAAAATGAGAGAAAAATAGTAGAGTTTTTGTGTTTTTGGAAGAAAAAAGTAGTATATATATAGTTTTTTGTGAGTTTTTGATGATTTAGAGAGAAGAATAATTGAGATTTTGGTGTGTTTTGAACAAAAACTAGTAGAAGTATATATAGGCAAGCAAAAAGACTCAAAAAACTCAAAAAAAGTCAAAAAATACGCTCCTAACGGTAACTAACGGTCATTAACGGTCTGATTCTAACGGCTAGTTAAGTTCTAACGGCTAGTTAACAGAAACCGGTTAAAACCGGTTTTTTGGAATAACCGGTTAAAACCGGTTTAAAAACCGGAAAAAACCGGTAAAATTGAAAACTGGAAACCGGCGTAACCGGTTCCGGTTTATGGTAACCGGTTTCGGTTTAATGGTGACCGGTTTTTCGAAAAACCGGTTTCGGTTTTCGATCGGGTTATGCAAAAACCGGTTTTTGAATTGCACCTATACTCACGAATAGTGACTTCAACCGGAAAGACACTAGAAACCACGACCACACGAAAAAACAAACCACGTACGACACAAAGAATCACACGAAACCATGACAAAACTAAGAAACCACCCTAAACCATCCACGACCAAACGAAACCACCAACCACGACAAAACATTAAAAACCTTGAACCATGATCAAACCATAAAACCACGAATGTCGATTTGAATAACGATACCACATGAAACCACAAACTTTTGAATCTTCATCGTGAACCTTGAGCTTGGCACCGATACTTGAACTGGAACCTAAAATTTTCAAGACATCCTTCGAGTAGAAAAAGAGAGATTGTTGGTTCAAACTCTTTGTATAGATTTGATAATATGCAGATATGCACGCTACATTGAAGATAACGTAAGCACTGATTAGTATGAAACTCATTTGCATACAATCCGCACTGTTTGTTGGTGCAAATTAATAATCTACATGAGATGCATATAAGCCTTAGATATGTGTAGGAGGCTTAGGTGCTTCATCTAGAGGAAATTCTATAGAGTACTAGGTTTCAGAGTATTCAAACAAAAGCTAATGAAGATTATATATTGATATGAAATTAGAGATATGCAAATTAGTACCTGTAAATGAAAGAGACGAAGACGAACAAACAATCACTTAAAGTATATTCCAAGCTATGAGTTAAAGATCAACAAAGATTTTAACGTATTAGTTGTGGTTTGTTGTTCAACAGAGGCCTAGTTGTCCCACTAAAATATGATAGTTTGTTGTAAAAAATAATTATATAAACTCTAGTTTAGGGTTTACACTTTACTACTTTTGACGGTTTGTTGAGTCCGTTCTCCAAAAACCTTCCTTTTATTAATCCCTGTAGATTGATATGTGATCACAAGTTTTGGTTAATTGATTTATATATGATCTTTTAAATTGTATACTATTTTGTTTATTGCATATTAGTTTATGAGGATCAACAAGTGGTATCACAACCGTTGAATCCTCATCCACATTTATGTTCTTAAGGAAAAATAATAAACAAAGCTAATCACTTTATACTTTCTAAACAATCATCATGTCTCAACGTAACACTTCAAACTAAAAATCAAACTACTATGGTGTTTTTTTTGTCACTAATCGATTTCCTGAATTTAACAAAAAAGACTGTCGGATGAAATTCGATATTGATATTTTAATGTTAAATTATCTTATTTTGATAATGATATAAACAAGTATAAAGTAAATTGCATTTTCATAAGTCATACATTTCTTTAATATTGTCTGAAACACAAAACGACTCAATTTTTTTTCTTTGGTTCACAATATGTTTACTACACGGTTAAAATGTTTATTTTCATAATTTACATTAACTTAAATATTGAAAATTATTTTAAATATATTATTATAGAAAACATTTTATCATCCACTTTATATTTGGATAAATAATTCATTTGTAAAAGGTTGAGTCTTTCGACTTTTAAAAAAAACAACTTTAAATGATTAACCACACTTTCACATAACAATATGCTTTCCTTAGATAAAAAAATTGTTTTATTTGATTAAAAAAAAATGTTTGTGTGGTGTATCTATCATCAAAATTCGGCACTATACCTATTTTGTATCACCACACATAAACATGTTTAGATGCTTTTCCTTTTTTTTTTAACTCATGTCACATAAGATTTCATATGAATGAAATGATTTTCAAAGTTGCCATAACAAATAAAGATGACAAAAGATTGAGTAAAGGGTCATAAAAATGGATCTATTTTTTGACCACTAAACTGCGGTTACCCCTGCGATCTAACCGTGTTAGCCGCACTTCCCGATGAAACATTTTATTGTCTATTTAAACTAATCTTTGAATACTTTATTTTTTACCTCTTTCAAACATATTAAACATCCTAACAGTAGTAGGATAAATTTAACTGTTCAATGAATACTCAAAACAATAAGTTATATTATATACAAAGTTTTGGAAATGGTTAACATAATTAAAGATGGCGGAGAGGGTTGGAGCATTTGGCTTATAAACAGTATAATGATGTAACGAACAAATAAATTATGTATTAAAATGCTACATTCTTCTTCTATTATTTACATATTCGGTATACGTAATTGTCGACTTAAATATAAGTTTTCTCATTCGAACGCGTTCCCAATTGCGAACCTTCTCCATTGTGGATGATTTTCAGGAAGTGGACTATTTTCATCTAACGTCAAATTAACAAAATGATTATTCGCCACATGTAAAATCACTATTGGACAGAGTTAAAGGTTGAATTTGTATGAGTTAAAACGAAAATAGTTAATTATGATGTCATATGGTGTAAATTAATCTTAAAATCTATCGAATGGTCTATACTTTGCTATGTGGCTTTTAATGCACCTCTTTTAATATATATTATTATAGATAGCAGTTGAGAGTTTTTTTTAGCCACAGTCTATAAGATTGTGGTTATCAATTGTTTTTCGTATTATCTCCTCTCTAATTACATATTTCGTAAACTATATAATTATATTATTTACATAAAAAATAGAGATATTAAAAAGATCTATAAAAACGTAGATGTAAACAATTCTTTCTTCATTTCCATTTATATGAGAAAATGCTCATAGATAGATATAGTTTAATTTATTTGTAATGTGTAGGTACGAAAACTTAAGAAAAATAAAATAAGACTCGAATTTTATAATTTAATACTTAAATGGGTTAATTATTTACTTCGTGGGCTAACTAATTTAATAAATTAATTTAACAAAATAACAAAACAATATGATAGTTTTTATGTTAGAAAATATTGTATATCTATAATTATTTTATACAATTGTGTTTAAACTATGATGACCAAAATATTAATAAATATATTTATGGTATTTTTTTTAAATAAGTTTGATTATTCTTAAATATATATTATTCTATTATGATATGATTAAATTTGTTTATTATTATAATTAAATAGCATAGTTATATTTTAGTTTCAAGTAGTATTTAAATTAAAATTTGGTTGGCAAATTAATTATTAGCAAAAAGAAAATATGGGTTGGAATAATGAAATGTTAAATATAAAATGAAAGATAATTTAGTACATTTACTATTTTAATTTTTTTAACATTTTAGATCCAAATACTTTACAAATAATTAGATAAGGTCAATATGTATAATTTACTAGCAATAATTTTGGACATGAAGGGTCTTACCTTTTCATTTTACTTAGTTGAGATAATAATTTACACCACTAAAAAAAAGTAAAAATAATAACAATAAATAAATAAATAATACATAAACACAATAAAAGCATTGCATTTTTAATAAATTTTAATCTTTTCATTGACTTTAATCATTAAAAGAAAATAGATGTTAATTATATAGGGTCTATAGGTAATAACATAACCCTTAATTTTATTATAACTAAGTTTATTATTATTATTATTATTATTAGTAGTATTATTATTCATATTAATATTATAAAATAATATTCCTTTTATATATACTAACTAATTTGTTAATTCTTATATTTGGATACACACAAGAAGTGTTGATAAGTTAATATACAATTCTTTTTATACTTAGCTCATATTTATCATGTAAATAGTGACATGTATACTGTTTTTTATAATAGTTGTAAAAATGTCTTCCATTAATTGAATACAACTAAATAAAAGACAAAACTATAATTAAAGGAACAAGTAGTCACAGAAAAAATAGCATTTATTCATATGTTTTTATAACTTTTTTAACATATCATAAGTTTTTGTATACATGAGTTTATATATATTTATTCAAAGAAAAAACTTTAATTTTGTTATACAAATGTCAATTTAATTAATTTGATGTTTTTAAATTTTCTTTAATTTCTAAATATTTAAAAGTCACAGCTTAATATCATAAATGTTATCAATTCTTTATTTAATTCGATATATAAATGTGTACTTATTTCAATCCCGTCGCAACGCACGGGGCTTTAAAAATATTCGTTTCTTATTATAATTCGAGTGATCTTCAAAGCAATTTAAGTCATCATACCCGTGAGAGATCATAACAAGAGAGATTCTTTGTTGAGAGCATTTATTGTAATTTCCAAACATTTCTGTTACTTTCACTAGTGAGTTGAGAGTAGATATTTGATATCGCATATTTATATACATATTTATATGCGATATTCGGTTGATTTCGTATTAAAACATGATAGATAAGATAGATTTTTGCATTTAACCGTGTGAAAAGTGTTTTATTCAAGTGACAGGTTAATATGATCGGGAAGTGGAAGATTGGATGAGAAATGCAAGTGAAAGGACGGAAAAGACAAAATATTGCGAAACTGGCAGGGAGTGCGTCACAATGGGAGCATACTGCGGCACAATCAATAAAACCCAACGTTCAAGGAAGTTCTAGAATACGTACTACGACGCAGTAAGGTAGCATGATGCGACGCAACGGGTATTTGAATTGGTATCAAATTAGTAAACCGAGGCGTGCGACGCGGTCCTTACCTTGTGCGACGCAGTGAGCAGTTTTATGGAAATCCAGATTTCTTCCTATAAATACAAATCGAAACTTCACAATTCATATTTGGTTCTTCACAGTCAAAATTGGAGTTTAATAATCGTTTTAAGAGCTTCAAGGAGAGTTAGAAGCCTAGTTTTGAAGCCATATCTTCAACATTATCATTTTTTCGCAATTCTTACGTTACTTAATCAAATTATTGGTATTATGTCTACTTCTTTTCTATTTGTTTACTTTATTATGAACATGAGTAGCTAATAAATTTATCACTTGTTTGGTGATGGACCTTTTGTGATGATTTAGCTTTATGTGATTGAATGTTTATAGGTGTTTATGTTTAATCGAAGAACCTTTATTGTTTACGTTTTAAATATTGTTCAAAGTTACTTATATTCAATTTGTTAGTAGATATTCTAGGTATTCGAGAGGAATCTAGAGTTAGGTTATTTAATTGAACGAAACAAATCAATCTATCTTTAATTGGTTTAAAATTGCTAATATTCGAGAGGAATTAGTAATACTAACTTAGATAATTAGACTAAAACGAGAAAACTAGTTAATAATTATAAGAGATTGGATTAGAAAACTAGAGAAGCTATTCGAGAGGAAGCTTTATAAGATTAAATCATAAAACACCGACTTGTTTCTTAATGCTTAGTTATCTAGGGATTTCTAATGTATTCGAGAGGAACGGTAGAGTTTGAAATAATTAAAGTTAATTAGGTATTCGAGAGGAACTTAATAATACATTAGAAGTTAAAAATAAACATTCAATTACGTAAGTTAAATTAGATCATTAGTGAAGTTACCAAACGAGTGCATTCTCTTTAATTGATATAAAATATAATCAACTTTTCAACGAACGATTACTTTAATAACTTTACTAATTTAGTTAAGCAACGTGACAATTCGGTCACAAAAAAAAAAAAAAAAAAAAAATAGTCTCATTAATTATGTATGTAAACTAATTCAGTCCATGCGAATGAACCCCGACTTACTATTTGTTATATTACACGCGATTAGGTAAACTGCCTATTAGTGTGTAGTCAAGTTAAAAAGTATTTCGAGTTTTTAAAATTAAAAATAGATTTTACACATTAAGTTTTTGGCGCCGCTGCTGGGCTTGATTTTTAGTTTTTGTTGAGAATTTGTGATACGATCCTTTTAAGTATTACTCCGGTGCGTTTTACGGTTTTTTGTTTTTGTCTTTGTAGGTATTCAGGCAGTTGATGAACACAAGGTCTTCTGGGTTACCACTCAAGAGTCCTTTATCAAATCTAGGAGTATCGAAAAGACGCAACAAGAAGAAAGCAAACCAAGCAATTCAATTTCAGAAGCTTTGGGACCTTTCTCACCAGTCAAATTCTAAGACACCGAGTCTTCATTGGGAGGTGAAACTAGTTCATATTCAGCATTCGAGACGGTATCTTTAGAGGAGAAACTGGAACCAAAAACAGTTGAGATGGATCCTTTAGATGTACCGATGCACCGACAAGCTGTAGCCGTAGCAGTGCCACCCACCCGAGGGTCGGCTATTACCACTCCTAACTTGGGGGAGGATTTTTTAGTCAAGGGTCATCGTCTAAAGATGATCCAAGACAACACATTCGATAAGCGTGTCAATTCAGATCCACATAAGCACGTAGGCAAGTTCATGGAGCTATGTGAGATGTTCAAATACGGAGAAGGAAAGAGTGGCAACGCTAAATTAAGGCTGATACCTTCGTCTCTCACCGGAGATGCGAAGATATGGTTTGAAGAATTGGAGGAAAATACAATCACTACTTGGGCACAAACGAGGGAAGCATTCATCAAGATGTTTTTCCCATCCGCCTTGGGTAGGAAATTCTTGAGAGACATTCGAGGCTTTAGACAAGAAGAAGGAAAGACATCTACCGAAGCATGGAGTAGGTTGAAAGAGATGTTGAGAAGTTTTCACGGGCACAAATTAGGCAAGGATACTATCCTAGAAAACTTTTTCTATAGTTTGAACAAGGAATCTCAAAATGAATTCGTCCTAGCTGGAGGAGGAGATTTCATGTACAAGTCAACTAATGAAGCTTACAACCTCATAGACAAATTGGTGATTAGCCTGTCTAGGGAGTATCGTGAAGATGGTAGAGGAAGAAGATCAAGGGGCACCGTTGCTCAAGCTGAGAGTAGTAATGATGTTTCTTCAATCGTGAAGGAAATCAAGACTATATCGGACAAGATTGAAAAACGCATGGGAAGGCTAGATAAAGATGTTCACATGGTGATAAACGGATGTGAAATTTTCGGTGAACCTCACTACGCTAGTGAGTGTGATCGTCAAGTGGAGGATGTCAATTACGCACAATATGGTCGGTGGAGAATTAACATATTTATTTTTACATATTTGTTTAGTTATTGTGTTGAGGGGACCATAGTCTATAGTTGTAACATTTTCGTTACTAGGAGCAGGAAGGCTACCACATGTGGTCGGTGGAGAATTAACATATTTATTTTTACTTTTAATTCTATTATTTTTGTTTTAATTTTTTGTGGAAAAACAAATGGGAGTATGGAAGTAACTTATTTTTACTTTCCTATTACAAACTACTTTTAAAGTTGAACGTTTTTTTAATCATGAATTATGCTTAAGATTATTAAATATTAAAGTATTACTTTTGTTAATCGCCTTCTTATCTAAGTCGTATAGTTATCTTAGTATTAGATTAGTTTTCTTCTACGTTCAAAAATATTGACTACTCAACAACTACAAAGGGTGAGCGGGAGGTTAACTATACCTTTTCTATTTTGTTTTCATTTTCTACTTATCGAATAGCAAAGAAAGCATTCGACAATCTCTTGTTCTTTTTGGTTTCTTATTTTTTTGTCTGCAACAAGCAAAAGCTTCAAACTTTCGTTCTCTTTGGTTTGTTCATGGCTTGTTGAGGTTCGATTATACCAACATGTGGTATTAGAGTTACGATTAATCGAGGTTCAAGAATATCTTGTTGAAATCCTTTTGTGTTGAGCAATTGTAACTCGAAATCTGAACAATACGATAATCAAACTCCGAATAACACAAACAACTTAACATATTATAATAAAACCGAGAATCATCAATCACTCATACAATATAAAGAACAATACTAACAAAGACTATAATCACAAGACAATATACTCAGACTATACTAATTAGGATTACAACAAGTAACCCTAATTGATAACAGACAGAAACCCTAATTGGAACGGTTTTAGAGAGAGAGACAGTGAAATATATATGAGCCGCAACCCTAGCTTATAACGATGTTTTTATAGCCCAACATTTACATTTCCAGTCCTTCACTTTCATATAATAACATCGAGGCCCTTCAACTTTACTTTATCCAACTTTAGTAGAATAAATGAAACTAACTTCCATCACTTGACACAAGTAGTCCCTCAATATAAACTGCACAAAACGAGCTAAGTTAAAACGTTATTTATTTCAAGTTAGGACTAATTTCGTGAACGTCTTTCGAACATCCCCCCTCAGTCCTAACTTGGAAGGCATTATACAACCCCAATTTAGTACACAAATAAATGTGTTGAGTAGGAGGAAGTCCCTTAGTGAAGACATCGAAAAATTGATTAGCCGACTCAATCTTAATCAACTTAAGTACCCATAACAGACTTTTTCACGTACGATATGCAAATCAATTTCAAAGTGCTTAGTCCGCTCATGGAATACAGGATTATTAGCTATCATCATCGCGACTTTGTTATCGCAGTAGAAATCAACAGAGGTTAAACCATTTATTTTCATATCATGCAACAGATTTATTAACCACAAGGTTTCACAAGTAGAAGCAACCATGGCTAGGTACTCTGCTTCAGCAGAAGACCTGGAGACCGTTGGCTGCTTCTTACTTTTCCACGACACAATAAAATTACCAACGTAAACACAAAAACCAGTAACAGAGCGTCTAGAAATTTGACATCGGCCCTAGCAGAATCAACATACACAAATAATTTAACACTATTAGACCTACATAACTGAATTCCTTGACCAGGAGCAGTTATAAGGTATCTAAGAACTCTTAGTGCTAAATTAAAATGCTGTTGAGTAGGAGCATGCATAAACTGACACCGATTTTGAACAGCAAAGCTAATGTCTGGTCTAGTAAGTGTTAAGTATATTAATTTCCCAATAAGCTTTTGATAAACATAAATATTGGTCAACATACCCACTTTGTCAAACAAAACATACACATTAACATCCAAAGGAGTAGTTGCAGGTTTGCAACCTAATAACCCAAACTCATCAAGCAACTCAAGGCAGTACTTCCTTTGAGACAAACAGACACCCAAATCAGTTTCAAACAACGCTATTCCAAGAAAATATTTTAAGGCACCTAAGTCCTTAATCATAAATTTAGAGTTAAGAAATCTTTTTACAACATCAATTTCCTCATTAGAAGTGCCAGTTATGATAATATCGTCAACATAGACTAATAACATAACATGAATATCACGCTTAGTCAACACATAAAGAGAGTAATCAGATTTACTTTGAACAAACCCATATTCACATAAACTCGCAGTTAATTTCTCGTTCCATTTTCTGGGGGCTTGTTTCAACCCATATAAAGATTTTTTCAGTTTACAAACACGATTATCAGACTTGTCAAAATACCGTTCAGGTAGAGACATATATACATCCTCATCCAGATCACCATATAAGAAAGCGTTATTAACATAATTGAAATAGAGACCAGTTGTTACAAACAACTAAAGTAATCATGCATCTAACAGTGACCATTTTCACAACATGAGAAAATGTTTCTTCATAATCATTACCATATTTTTGGCTAAAGCCTTTAGAAACTAACCCGACCTTATACCTCTCTATTTCACCAGACGCTTTATACTTAATCTTAAACAACCATTTACAATCAACAATGTTCTTATTAACAGGTTTTTCAGTAACCTCCCAAGTATTATTTCTAAGTAAAGCCTCCATTTCTGTGTTCATAGCATTTATCCAGTTAGGATCTAAACAGGCTTGCTTAAAAGACTTGGGCTCAATACTTTTATTCAAATTAGCAACGAAACAAGCAACATCATGTTTTAGCCAAGCATAATTAACTACCTTATCAACTCCATTTTGTGTTTTCCCCCTAAAACACAATCATCCCACTTTCTAGGAACATTTGTTTTTCTTGACGAATTTCTATAATTAGCAGTTTCATTAATCAAAGATTCATCAAAATTTTGAAAAATGTTGCCCTCAGGGATAACTGTGTTTTCATCAATTTGTGTTACAGTGGTATTCTCCTCCACAACAGTTTCATGTATAGGAGATGAATCCTTAAAACTGTCATGAGAGGAAGAACCTGAGCCACTACCTTCACCATCAGTACCCATCCCTTCATCATCGGGACTTTTAGGAAGTTGGTTATACATGCTATCAAAAAATTTTAAAGTATTTGTAGTGGTCTCAGTTTGCAAGTTTAGATGATCATCATTAGTGGATTTGAAAGGAAACACATTTTCATAGAACTTAACATCTCTAGAAAACAGTACACACTTCTGATCAAAACTATACAGTGTATAGACTTTCTTAGAATTAGAATAGCCAATAAAAGCACATTTAAGAGACCTACTACTAAACTTATCAGTATTATTTAGCACAGTAGCATAAGCAAGACATCCAAAACTCCTAAGGTGGGACGGGTTAGGTTTATGGTCATAAACACATTCATAGGGGGATTTTCCATTTAACACAAAAGATGGAGTCCTGTTAATAAGATAGGTAGCAGTTAGAACACATTCAGGCCACCTATAAAGAGGAATACCCCCCCCCCCCCTGAAACATAAGAGATCTGGACACATTTAACAGATGTCTATGTTTCGTCTCAGCTATACCATTTTGTTGTGGAGTATATGCACAACTTGTTTGATGAATAATTTCATTTTGCTTAAAAAGTTCAGCCAATTTGTTATTGACAAATTCTGTACCATTATCACTTCTAAACACTTTAATAGTTTTAGAAAACTGATTTTTAATCAAGTCATAGAATTGAATAATATTGTTAAAAACTTCATCCTTAGTCTTAAGCATGTACAACCACACAGCCCGAGAGAAATCATCAACAACTGTTAGAAAGTATCTGAAACCTTCCTTGCTAGTTACTTTATAAGGTCCCCACAAATCCAGATGAACCAGTTCTCCCAAGTGACTAGATTTATGGTCACTTAGAGGAAAAGGTTCTCTGGTTTGCTTGGCCTTATGACAAACATCACAAGGTTCGGATTCAATACTTCCAATAATATTTAAATTGTTTTTTTAAGACATTTAAGACCTGATAAAGGGATGACCAAGTCTATTGTGCCACAGATCATAAGACAAACAAGTAAGCACATTATCCACAGAACCACAATTACCTTTACTAATCACATTAAAGTAATATTAATCATCAGAAACACTAGCAGTCCCCAAGGTGTTCTTTAGAGTTGAGTCCTGAATAAAGCAATTGTGTTCATTAAATACATCAGAGAGTTTACTATCTCTAGCCAATTTGAAAACAGATAGTAAATTCACATTGTACTCAGGAACAACTAAAACATCATATAAAGTTATATGATCATTAAGTTTTAAGTTTCCAATTTTTACAATTCTTGCTTCAGTTCCATTTGGGTGTCCTACTTTCAGGTTTAAACCAGCAATATTTACAACACTATCAAGATGTGCATCTAATAGTGTCATATGCTGATTTTCTCCTGAATCTAGGATCCATCCATTATGGAACTTAACAGGATCAAGATGAGTATTGGAACAAAAAAATAAGTGAAAATTAGTATTAAAGAACACATTGTTGTTTTGAAAACGAGTACCTGCCATATTGGCATGCACACCCCTGAGACTGACTTGTCTCCAATAAGTTTCAAAATTCTATCCATTGGTCACTAGTAAAATACATAGAACCACTAGAAGCCACATTGTACACCAAAGCATTATTATTGTTAAACTTACTCTTAAAACCCTTTTTCCAGCCTGGAGGATAACCTACTATCTCATAGCATCTCTCAATTGTGTGCCCAATCATTCCGCATTTTGTGCAAGTTAAGTTTGGATTAGGACCTCTCTTCTCAAACTTTTCATTAAAATTATTATTGCCATTAAAGTTTTTATTAGGTTCAAACGTTTTTTCCATAAAAGCAGTGTGTTGGCCTTTGTTTGAAGAAGATTGAGAAGAACCTCTATGAGATTCTTCTCTAGACACAATAGCAAATGCAGTTTTAACAGATGGAAGAGGGTCCGTAGTTAAAATGTTGCTACGTATGAGAGAGTAGGTTTCATCCAGGGCCATCAAAAATTGCATCAGTTTAATCAGATTATTATGATCACAAAATTGTTTAGCATCAGCACAAGAGCAAACAGGAAGTTTCACCAAAGAGTCAAATTGTTTCCCCAAGGAATTAAGTTTATGATAATAGTCAGAAACATAGCTACCACTTTGAGTTAAACTATTAATCTTATGCTGGAGATTAAGGTGATAGAACCATCTAATTTATCATATATTTCTTTTAATTCATTCCAAACAACATAAGCAGATGTAGAAAAAACATGACCCAAATACAGTTCCTCAGAAATGGAACTCAAAATCCAAGTAAGCACAACAGAATTACACCTATCAAATTGCCTACTCAAAACATCATCAGACACATTCTTTTCTAGACTACCATCAATGAACCCAATTTTATTTTTAGTTTGTAAAGCAAGTTACATAGCACAACTCCAAACATTATAGTTTTCAGTTCTTTTCAACTTAAATGTGAACAACGAAGTGGTGTTAGTGTCACTAGCATGCATAAATAAAGGGTCACCAAAGTCTAGATTATTAACTTGAGTAGTAATAGACGAGGGTTTCTCAGGGATACTCATTTTAAAGAGACAAAAAACACACACAGATAAGGCAGAGACAAATAACCAGCACAGACAGCAAGAGCAATCACAGACAGCAAGAACTAAAGAAACACAGACAACAAGAATCAAACAATAAGAAAACAAGAAATAGACACAACCAGCCCTAAAAATCACAGTGTGTATTGCACCCTATACTGTTCGATTCAGTGGTCTACTAAGAAGGGGCTCAACAAAGTGATTTCTCTTCTACCAAGAAAACGTTAGAACAAGGTGTAATAACCAATAACAACCAATAGGCAAAACAATTAACAATACACCAGGCACAGACCTCTGGCACCACAACCAAACAACCAACAAAACACAATCACAACCAACAAACACCAGGCACAAACCTCTGGCACCACAATCAACCAACCAACAAAGAAAAGGAGAGGGAGAGAGGACTTACAGTGGGAGCAAGGAGCACCAACAACAACAATACAACGAATAAAAAAAAAATAAACAAAAGAATATACAGGCCAAAAATAAAAACAGAATAAAAGAAAAAACAAAGCAGAAAAAAATTATAGAACAACAACGGAAGAGTCACCAACAGTCCTGGAACAACCAAGGACAACGACCACCAGCAGAACAAATTAGGGTTTGTAAACCCTAAAATGTTACCCAATCCCAGATCTAGCCTGAACAGAGCTCGATCAAGATCACAAACAGGAAACTCACCAACAAAACCAACAAATCCACCAACAAGGAGTCAAGATCCAGAACTTCAGATCTAAACCTCAAGATCCAAAATAAAACCCTAGATCTATACAACAAACAACCACGAAACCCTAGATCAAGTCTCCTCCAGATCCAACCATTTCAACCAACAACCCTCAAGATCAGAACCTCCTAGATCTAAACAACCAACCTCAAGATCTAACCGTTTCAACCAACAAACTTCAAGATCCGGAACCTCCTAGATCTAAACAACCAACTTCAAGACCGTGAAATCAATCAAGAATATCCAGAGCTCTGATACAATGAAAAAAACGATAATCAAACTCCGAATAACACAAACAACTTTACAGATTATAATAAAACTGAGAATCAACAATCACTCATACAATATGAAGAACAATACTAACAAAGACTATAATCACAAGACAATATACATAGACTATACTAATTCGGATTACAACAAGTAACCCTAATTGATAACAGACATAAACCCTAATTGGAACGGTTTTAGAGAGAGAGACAGTGAAAAATATATGAGCCGCAACCTAGCTTATAACGATGTATTTATAGCCCAATATTAGAGCTATGCGAAGGAGTGATTTGTTGTCACAGAGAAAACCTTACAGGTTGTGTGGGTTGTTTAATGTTTGTGCACGAGGTGGTCAAGATAAAGAGGCGTATACGTTTTTTCATTTTTATTTTTATATTATTGAACCCAAGCATCAAGAAGATCACGTCTTCCTTCTAATGGCTTCTTTAACTTTGTGGGTATTCACTAAGTTGCTATTGGGCTTTAGACTTTGATCATTAACTCTGTAGGGTGTCTTAAAACAATTAATTAAAGAAGGTGTGGTTATTATTGATGCCCAAATCAATTTTTTTGAGGTTGCAGGTTTTGGTGTTTCAAGAAAAGAAGACAATTACTATATTTTGTGGGGTTTAACACGAACCAAAACAAATTAGAATTTTGCAAATCTAACTTTTTGTTCAAGTTAGGGTTATTCAGGTTGCTTATGTATTTTATGTGGTTTCGTAATGTGTTGGATACAATATGAATTTTGCAACAGAAAGAAGAAAGGTATGATATGGTTCTTGTTTGATCGGGTTTCTTGCGTAAAAAGATACGGTTAGTTTCTTGGGTATCAATGTAGTGATTGCAAGAATATGTTAGCAAACGGGAAGGATGCCGTCAGCAATGAAGTTCGACGCTAAGATTTACGGGTGAATATAAGTGTCGTCTTGGTCCAACACGGTTGGGAAATTGCCATATACGAGTTTTGGGAAGGTACCATTGTTGTTGCGAAGGCAACTGCATTGGATACGGTGCCATACGAAAAAACACACAATGATTTACTTCTCTGCTTGGGTAACAAGGTTTTTAGAGAAGTTACGAAGGAAACTTCTGCTCCGCGTGTTTGGTTGAACATGGAGTCATTATACATGACTAATTCGTTGGCTACAAGATTGTATATAAAGAAAAAGTTATATACTTTCTACATGGGCTTACAAAAGAAGATGTGGGAACACATAAACGAATTTAATAAGCTTATCGGTGACTTGGTGAATGTTGATATCGAGATTGAGGACGAGGATATGGCCTTTATTTTACTTACATAATGGCCACAATCGTAAGAGAATATTGTAGAGACGTTTTTATACCGAAGATAGATCATGTCGCTGGAAGGCATCTTGTCTACTCTTAATTCACTAGAGCTGAAGAAAAATGGAGATGTAGGATCGGATAGTGATGATGGGTAATATGTAAGGGGGAGGTCTGAACAAAGAGGAAGGTCCCAAGTTAAGGGAATTCGTGTTCGAACTCAAGAGGTAAGGGTTCTTATAAATCGAAGTGTTACATATATCACTTTGAGAACGAGGAGAGACTGTCCAGCGGAATAAGAAAACATTGGAGTTTGTCAAAAGATATGGAAACTCTAGATCTGGGTCACATCCTGATGGTTCTGACAATACGGATTTTCTCATGGCTTCTAGTCTGAATATGCCGAAGGAATGTATCATGGATTCTGGAGGATCGTATCACATGACGCCTACGAGGGAGGACTTGTTCGACTCTGAGGAGTATAATGGTGGTACTGTGCTACTAGGAGATGATACGAATGAAACATTATTCAAGTTTTGTACTCGAGAATGTGCGTTATATTCTTGAGTTAAAAAGAGATTTGACATCCTTATGGACTCTTGGAAAGGAGGGATACACCATAAAGATTTATAATGTAATAGTAAAGGTGATAAAAGGTTTTATGATGGTACTTTGTGGAACTAGCAAGAAAACGAGGGTAGGGGTTCACTGTATTCGACACAAAACGAGGCGTTCAGTAATTTTAAGGAAGGGAAGCACTTGGTCGAAAACAAGACAAGTAGGAAAGTGAAGCATCTTTGACGAATAATGGTTTGGAGTTTTGAAATCACGAGTTTATTCTTAATTTAAGGAAGAGAAGCACTTTCTATGTAGTCAGAAAGCAAGATGTGTTGCTTGATTCTTAGTTTCCAGAGCTCAAAATCGTTGCTACATAAGACTGGAACTTTGTTAACTACCACATCAGTCATGATTGGTAATATGATTAATTTTCTTTTGAGACTTCTAAAAGAAAACTTGTTGATCTTTTATCTAAAGCACCTCATGTGCTTTGATACCATTTGCCAGGATCGATTAGGATATACAACCACAATTGAAAGCATAGATTAAGATCTATCACAGAAGTTTAGCAGCAGATTAAACACTTTGATATTACAAGTTTTGTGATTAAACGAATATTGTATAAGTAAACAATAAGAACAATAACGAATATCACCAACAAGCCTCAATGTATTAATCGTAGAAGGAATAATCAATACACGTGTTTTCCTTAATACAATGATCTATGTATTTATAGACTTTGAGACTAAAACCTAGCTTATCTAGGAAACGACTAAACAAATATAATTGTAAAGCAACTACAACTATGGAAAAGATAATTACAAATCTATTCTAGAATTATATTTTATTTCAAAATCTTCATTGCAATAGTAATGCTTTACGGACAATAGTAACAGACTTGAGCAATAGAAACCAGTATACTTATAGTAGTAACCAAGTAGTAGTAGATTTGCAATAATAATCATACTTAGTCTATTTTCACAGATTTATTTCAAACATAGAATACTATTAAAAGCAGATGCATAAAAGTGTTATGCAAGAAACTTGTATGATGTTTTTTTTGTTCAATTATTCTAACAATGTATTATTAATTATTGGTATGGGTATCCTGTATCTACCCTTGCATCAATTTAGCTAACATAGCATACTCTCCATAGATTTCAAACAATATTTTAGTAATTTCCCAATAACAAACATGATAAATTGTGATCTTCCCGATAAAGTAAGGTTTTTACTAAAATGTATGGAGTTTGGCGGTTAGTGAGTTGACTTATAATCTAGAAATTGTAGGTCAAGTCCCATAAGAAAAAGAAAAAAAAAATAGAAATAACTTGCTTGGTTGATATAATCTTTCCATTATAAGAAAAGTGATATTTTTAAGAGAAATCAAAACCCCACAACGGAGTAAAGAAACAATCATTTGGAGATGATTTAAACAACTAATTTCGGGATAGTCTAAGAGAGCTAAGGTGATGCAATAAATGCTAAGGGGGAACCCTTTGTAACCATTCACTCAACTTGCTATAAAGATAATTTTCCTGAAAGAAACTTGTTGTGACAATATCCTTATTGGTTAAGTGCATAACGCTATGTTGTGAGAGCTATGATGACAATCATGGTGTGAAATAATTTGCCAGTGGATCACTAGCAAGATGATCCTCGCTCGAGTCATGATGTGTATTTTGTTTAGTTTTCACGTGTCGCGAGTGGGTCATAATCAAAATTTAAAAGTAAGGATAAGTTTTGTAACTTTTTCGTTTATATGAGGACGAGGCCTACCACATGTGTTAGGTTAGGTGGAGTCGTGTACCCAATGTTTTGTATAATCTATCATGCTTTTGATTTTGAAAATTTAAATGATTGATTGATGTTTATGAATTAGTTTATTTTGAACAAAAATATCTTAGTTCAAGATAAACAAAGACTTCCCCCTGTTCCAATATGAAATTAATTTCACTCATCTTCTTTCTCATTTCTGCTCATATTTCACTTGTTGAAGCATCAAACAATCCGATTTGCCACCCGGGTTTCTCTTTGGAGCAGCCACTTCTGCTTACCAAGTTGATCTTTCACTCTTAAATTCTTGCTCATGCTCATATTTTTCTTATTATCTAAAAGGTAAACTTTTGTAGGTTGAAGGAGCTTATCTTGAAGATGCTAAATCTTTAAGTAACTGGGATGTATTTTGTCATTCTATAGGTCAATATCATCAATTCCTTACTTGTACCAAGATTCAGTTAGTGATAAATTTATGGTCATTTTTATTAGGTTGTGGTGAAAATGGAGAGAATGGTGATATAGCTGATGATCATTATCATTTGTTCATGGTTTATATCCTCTCTACCTAATTTCATTTGACTTTTTATATGAACGAGATTTTATTTGCTTGCGTTTAAAGTTATTGGAAAAACTGGAAAATAACAATTACTAATAGTTAAGGGTAAAAAATAATAATATCTAATGGATAGTGTATTTCTATAAGGAAACGAATTAATTAGTTTAGTACTCGTAATTGATATATATAGCAGTACTAACTACTTTTTTGAGTTTTTGCTTATTTAATGCAGAGAGACATTGAATTGATGTATTCCCTTGGTTTAAAAGCATACCGATTTTCGATATCATGGCCTAGAATTCTTCCAAGAGGAAGGTTTGGTGAAGTTAATCCTGCTGCCATTTTATTCTATAACAAGATCATAAACAATCTGATTCTCAAAGGTTCTATGAATTGATAGTTAGATACAATATCTGATTTTTGAATTCGATATTTTGGTATAAACTTCAAAGTTCATATATAAGTTTGGATTATTTAATTCATGAAATAGGAATCCAGCAATTTGTGACCCTTTTCCATAATGATTTCCCTCAAGAATTTGAAGCCAGATATGGGGGTTGGCTAAACCGGGAAATGCAGTATGTCCAAACTGCCTTATTGTTACATCAGTTAATCCGCACTTCCGTTAGCTTATCAGATGTATAATATATCTTATGGACAGGGAAGAGTTTTTATTTTTGGCAGAAATTTGTTTCAAGTTTTTTGGAGACCGGGTGAAATATTGGGTCACGATTAATGAACCAAACATGTTCATAGATTTGGCTTACATACAGGGGACTTTTCCACCATCTCGTTGTTCAGAGCCTTTTGGAAATTGTGTTGACGGGAATTTTGATGTGGAGCCACTCATCGCTATGCACAACATGTTGTTGGCCCATGGCAGGGCAGCCAAACTATATCATGAAAATTTTCAGGTACTCAGTTAACTTGAAGTGAATCTTCAAACAATTTATCATGAATTCTTAGATTCTTATTGAAAATTCTCATTATTGCATAAAAGTAGCAATCTCCACATTAGCGGAAATTCTGGTCTTATTAAAATCAGTATCGATTTTGATAATACGATGTGTCCATAATTATCACCTTGAAACTTTGGATATCTGTGTGCAGCTGAAACAAGGTGGATCAATTGGGCTCGTGGTGCACTGTTTTATGTATGAACCACTAACGGATAGTGAGCTTGATCGTGAAGCTGCTAAAAGAGCATTTGCATTCAATGGAGCCTGGTAAAGTTCTTGAACATATAATTTTCCCTTAGTTTGGTTACTAAACGAAGAAAAACAGGGCACTTGATCCTTCAATTTTTGGAGACTATCCCGGAGAAATGCAAGAATACCTTGGAAGTGATCTACCAAGTTTCTCCTTTGATGAAAAGAATTTCATGAAGAACAGTATTGATTTTATCGGCATAAACCATTACTCAGCTATATATGCAAAGGATTGTACCAATTCAAGTTGTCTTCCAATTGGGAATCGTGCAATTCGAGGTTTTGTGGACTTACTTATAGAGCGTGATGGTGTGTTGATCGGTGAAAGTGTAAGAAAAATCACGATCTTTGTCTTAATTTGTCCCAGCCACATTAATTCTCTTTTATTAGTTGATAATAACAATATTTATCTTTATTGCACGAACAGACCTGGTTAGAATATTTATTTGTTGTTCCCAGAGGCATGGAGGAGATTGTTAACCTTATCAAGATTCGGTACAACAATAAACCCATGTTTATTACTGAAAATGGTAACTGACATAAGTTTTCGATTTAAATATTCAGTAGTTCAGTACTATGTTATTCGCCTTGTACCCATATTTGTATGTCTTTTGCAGGGTATTCTTCACCCGACTTGCAGGAGCAAAGAGTTGACGTGCTAGTGAATGATGTCAAGCGAGTACATTATCACAAAACATACCTTGCTTCTTTAGCCAAGTCTATGAGGTTCGCTATACAATCTTTCAGTACTTTGACTTTAATGTAAGCTAGTAAATGGAACAAATCATCTTATCATTAACATGATTTAGAGCGATTCTGAAATTAGAAAGTAACAAACTTCGACTTCAAAAATCAAATGTATCATTGTTAGTTATTTGATGAAATGTTGTTTTGAACAAAAGGGCGGGAGCAGATGTACGTGGATATTTCGTATGGTCATTGATGGATAGCTATGAATGGTTACAAGGTTACAAAGTGAGATTCGGGCTATACTATGTTGATCGTGAAACATTAGATCGGATACCAAAACTTTCTGCAAGATGGTATACAACTTTCTTAACAAATAACAGCAACCTTATCGATAATGCATCAAGACACAAAGGGTCATATAAGAAGGATTTTTTGTAAATGATTTCTCTAATTATTTTTCTTTTTTGTTCTTTCTTGGCAAGAAACGTCTTAATGATTCATTCAGTCAATTTCTTAAATGACAAAAATGAAATGATATATGGTGAGAGTGTTTGATCATTTTCAACCATTTAACAATAATAGAAATATCTTTATTTTAATTTTAGTTCCGTCAGCACACAACGTTATATCGTAGCGATGTTCACTACTTAGTTAAAATCGAATTTTCCTATTGGGATAATTTAAATTAAACCAATATTATTTGATTATTCCGATTTTTGGATCGGATTGGACCAAAACCAAAATAGTATTTTGGATATTGAATTGGTTATTGGTTGATACAGAAAAACTGAATAATCTAAGATAACCGAATAACAATTTAATTTACTTAATACGTTATACTAAAAAGATGTGGGACTGTGTGAAAAGCAAGGGGCACGACGGAACAAGATTCTTTCAACAAAATCGAGCTACTAAGGCGGATTTCATCAATTGTAGTCAGATCACCAAGGCATCTTTTATGTTTCACAACTACCCGGAAGATTGGAATATGGGTAATCTTTGGATGTTATTCAAGAAATTGGGAATAATGTATGATATGTACATGGCAAGAAACAGATAATTCAAAAACATAGGAGACGTGGAGAAACTATACGAATCGTTGTGTAGGGTACATGTAGGAGGAGATAATTTAAAGGTGTACAAGGCATATGATCGGAGACAGAGCTGTCAATGGGGCGGGTTTGGATTCAGACCCGCTCAAACCCGACCCAATAACATGACCCAATGGGTTTAAAAATAGGACCCAACGACCCAAAAAATGATCCAATAGGGCGACCCATTTTAGTGGATCTTTACATGGATCGATACATGACCCGCCTGGAGCGACCCAATTAAAAAAAACAAATCTATTAATTAAAATCCATATTCAAGGTACAAGCTTTACTACATAAGGTACAAATCATTAAAACACAGTTTCTAATTTTAGAAAGTTTTTTCACGAAGAAAGTGATATCAACACAGAATGGCTATCAATATTTGTAGAATATTGTTTATCAAGTAGTGGAAGTTACATTCCCTTAACCCCTCAAAGTACAACTCCCAATGCACAACGTACAATAACAAAAACAGTAGAAACAAACTCCATGCATAAACCAGTTGTACCTTGCAAAGCAGCAATAAGTAAAAGAAAAAGAAGTGAATTCAAAGGTACAAGTCCTTTATGCTGGTTTCAACAGTACCCTAGTTTATTACATCAAACATATTGGTTAGCAGATAGTGAGCTAATTTTACCAAACAAGAAAAGTACAAGTGAACAAAGCGTAGAAAGGTACAAGGAGGAGGAGGGGCAGGGTAGAAGATGTAGTCATTGTTTATCAGAAAAGACACCACAATGGCGGGCAGGGCCAAAAGGAGCGAAAACATTGTGTAATGCATGTGGTGTAAGGTACAAGTTGGGCAGGCTGCTGCCCGAATATAAACCGGCAAAAAGTCCTAGTTTTGTTAGTTATAAACATTCGAATTCTCATCTGCTTTTTGTCCCTGTAAAATGTTATACCTATTGAATGTTTCTACCCCCACCAATGTCCATGGGTTTTTCCCATCAGCAGTTACGTGTTTGACTTTTTACTTTTACCTACGAAGTATAACTATTGAGTGTTTCTTAAGAAAAAAAACTTTTCTATTTTAGAGTTTTGTTGGTGGTTAAGCGGGTAAGCGGATAAGACATGAAAAATAATAAAAATGATATTAAAAAATTATTATTATTTGGGTCGATCCGGGTCAAGATCCGACCCATTAAATTAGTTGGATTTGGGTTGGATCAAAATCTAATAGCTAATGGGTCAGACCCAAACCCATATAATTGGATCTTGGGTCAGGTTTGGATCCATAAAAGACCCGTCCGACCCGCCCCATTGACAGCCCTAATCGGAGATGGCAGAGAGGGATGGAAATATGGGGATTCAATGGTAGGTGGTGGGAGAACCAATTGAGGGAAAAGGGTTAAAGATATGATAGAAGCTATTGTGAAGTGGTGTCAAGGGGAAAAATAAATAAATATTTGTAAATCGGGTGCAGGAGATAGAGAATAGCAAGAACAATACAAACTTTCGGTTGATAAGTGTCATGTCCCGCTCAGGCGGAAACCCGAGGTGTAAACAATATCAATAATATCAGAGTTTTCAAGGCTACAACAATAAACAAAAGCCTCATCGAATAAATATAAGTTTCGACATACAAGAGTTTACATAAATACGAAGTAAATACGATACAAAAGACATCATATGGATCCCTACGGAACTAAAACAAAAAAAACAAGTTCCAAGCAATGATCCACATGGTCACATAGCATGTCATCATCAAACGTAACCTCAAACTCCTGAAAAGCGTTAAAAACACGACGTCAACATAAAGTTGGTGGGTTATTCGCATATTTATAAGAACATTAAGTATAAAAGGTTTTGACCCAAAATGAAATATATTTAGAAAATCATTAGTAAAATATATATATATATCTTGATTTATAACAAATAAGAATCATGCACAACCTTAGAATAGTAAATACACCTGAACCTAAAAATCAAGGCAACAACACTCACCTTAGTGCGTTAAACTAAGGTAATTCTCGAATAACTACGGTAATAACATCGACTCATAGGGACCGCACACCTACAAAATCCTATATCAGCGATGAGGGTTTGTTAGACCCATATAGATCTATATGTGTATACATATATATATATATACCGGTGGCTCAAGTAGAGTTGACAAGCGTGTAACGGGGACTTATACTACCACTAAGGCCATATAAGTAAAGGTAATGCTAAAACTAAGGCATCATGATCTACATTTGCATAAACAAGATATAGTTAAAATAACGCTAATCATGCCCAAAAATAAATCGGTAAAAAGAGGCAACAAATACCTCATTGATAAGGGAAAAATACGTCGGGTAGACCAAAGTCAGAGGAATAACGTTGCACCGCCTAAGTGTCATAGCATAAAGACATAGAAGGTCTAAGCACTATAACATGATAGGGTTTAGCCTTATATGATTAACGTAGTATTATATGTTATATTTTTAAAAGTGTTCGAAAGAATATCGAGTTACAGATGTCGAATAAAAAGATGACGATATTTCGTGTCAAAGTGACGAGTAAAAGATATTTGATATTTCGAGTCAATAATGACTACTAGAAGATATCGATTATTTAAGTCTATAAAGACGATTAGAAAGGAATGATATTTTGAGCCGAAAGTGACTAACAGAAATATCGGTTGAAAGGAATATTGATATCAAAGTTTAGTCAAAGTAAACCAAAGTCAACATCAAAGGATAGTTGACTTGGTCAAAGTCAACAATTTTGGAAGAAGTCAAAGTCAACTAAAAGTCAACATTCGACATTTTGAATAATTTAAGAAATCGTTTGAATATTCTGAGTAAACATAGTTTAAAAACAATTTTTATGAAAATTTAACGAAAGATAAGGTTTAAAATCCAAGATTTCGGTCGTATTCAAGAAAAAGGTATATATGTCGAAAATACGTATTTGAGAATAATATAGTAATATATATCACGTTTAAGATTGTGATTACTTTTTGAGTCCAAAACATATGTTTGTTAGTGTATGTTACTTTATATATGATGATATATGTTTATGTATTCTTATTTACGTTCAAAATACGCGAAGTTACGAAGTCATCAACTCATGCGGAGCACTCGAACAACACTACAGCGCACAGGAACATCATTGCGTCGCACTGCGTTTGTCACCAAGCCACTGCGTCGCAATAGAGGGCTACTGCGGCGCAGTGAGGCACTAGCAGCCAAATCCGAGTTTTGACTTTTTACGTTTTAGTGTCGTTAAGCTACTTTAAGTCTTATGTGAATATGTCGAGATTGTTTTTTATGATATTATGTATATTAGTCCATATTTGTATTTATGTAACTTATATAAGTTTATATATATAGTAATTGTGTAAGATTTTACATAATATCTAGTTATTTTTACCAAAGTGTTTAATATGAGGATTTATATAAAATACTTGGGTCAAAAGTCCAAATGCCCAAGAATGTGATAATAAAATTTTCGATAGGAACTTAGTAATATTTCCTATATGAAAATTATCCGGTTTTCACATAAGTTTATAATATGCTATTTTTAGGTTAAGTTAGCTAATAACCTATTAACATGTTATAATTAACTTGTATATTATGTCAATTTTTACGTTTCCACCCATTTTCATTTTAACTTTTATATAAGTTATTTACCTGAATAATTAGTGAAAATAAGAAAACGAAAAATAGAGATTAAGAGATTGTTAGGAGTACCGAAGACCTCCGCAAAATCTACAAATACGCCATAATCGTCTAGAAATCTCTCGGAAGTGAATCTTCAAAGGACTAACTTTGTAATAGATTTTTGTATTATATTTATTTATTCAATTATAATAAACTTAAAAAAAACAAGTTTTGATATGCATCAAAATATATGTGGTTTAGAGGTTGTGAATCAAATTCATGGTTTTTGTACCGTAATTATTTAAATTTGATACACAATAATAAAACTACCTATTTTTTGATGTACAACAAAACTTCCCTTTTTAAAGTTTGAAATATAGTTAAAATGAAAGATAATACAAAAATTCAAACCTTATAAATAATATTTTAATTTTTTTTTACTTATTTTATTTTAAGGTTTGGTGTAGAAGAACCAGCATATATATATATATATATATATATATATATATATATATATATATATAATCTTGTTATACTCTAGATAAATTAATTTTAAGTTACTTATGAATTTAAATGGGGTTTATATATATAATCTTATTATACTCTAGATAAATTAATTTTAAGTTACTTATGAATTTAAAGTGGGTTTAGAATTATTGTTAAAAAATGGTTCTTATAGTTCCTGAATATTTAGCGGTTTCTATTTGAACATATATATATATATATATATATATATATATATATATATATATATATATATATATATATATATATATATATATATATATATATATATATATATGTTCAAATAGAAACCGCTAAATATTCAGGAACTATAAGAACCATTTTTTAACAATAATTCTAAACCCACTTTAAATTCATAAGTAACTTAAAATTAATTTATCTAGAGTATAACAAGATTTTATGAAAAATTAATTACACCATCAAAACAAACATTTAATTCTATTTCCAATTAACACCCACTTGATATATTTTTGACGATTTTTTTTGTGGGTTTTAGTATATTCACGAGTGTATATACTAAATTCGCCAAAAACACATTCGAACCTATATTCATAGATGAATACATATGTATACACAAGTGAATATACTTCTATTCACTGATATATTAACTAGTTCGTGACCTACATTCTAACCATATATATTCACCACTGAATACATATGTATACACCGGTGTATACGGTGGTATTCATTAGTGTATACACGCAGTTTTGAAAACTTCAGAATATCTAGTATATTCACCAGTTTATATAAAAAATAAAAAAGCCGTCAAAATTATAAAAGTTTATATTTTTCCAAAAGAAAATTAAATACTCGTCTAACTGTATGTTTTTTATTTCGTAAAAGTTTATAATGTAAAAGATATTTAATTTTAAAATAAAGTGGGTTTTGTTAAATGATTGGTTATAAAGTGGTTGCTATGGTTCCTATATATATATATATATATATATATATATATATATATATATATATATATATATATATATATATATATATATATATATATATATATATATATATATATATATATACCCGCCCGATGTCGCGGTGATAATAAATTGTTTGAATTTTCGGTTAATAATTTTCCTCGGTGGTACATATTTTATTACAAATAATTTTACGAACGATTAAAATTTTCGGTTTGTAAACATTTAATTAGTTTTAAAATTCTAAATATTAATTTCACTTATGTGAAATTTTACACATTAAAATTGATTGTTTTATAATTATAAAAAAAAAACTCAATTATTTAAATTTTTAAGTATATATGATAAGTGTGTTATAGAGTTGTAAAAATATATAATACAATATTGTCACATCATATATAATTTTATATTTTGTTTTATGTGTTTAATCAGATTATTTTAGAGAAACCAACCTTTATACACTATTGAAAATATTAATATTTCAAAACGTATTCTACTTATACTTAAGTAATACAATAGAAATAGCTAGGGTTGAATGTCTGGGCAAGATTAAACAAAATTAAGTTGGAGTTATACCCAGAAAATGAGTGAACATAGAAGTATTGAGAATCATTTCATCGATCCGAACTGTCACACGCTAGCCGCCTCACTTATGTAGTGTTTGGTTCATGGTTACGTGAACGACGGAGTGACATTTATTTCTAATAGAAGTGTTATAGAATGATACAACAAGCGAAAGGACACTTACTAATTAGTGTTACTATCGCTAAATAACTAACAGACCAATTCGACGTTTCTTGCATAAGATCATTTACATAACATTCTTTTCAAATGAGCTTTTGTTTCTTAACACATCCTTATTTATAACAATACTGTTATTTGTTAAGAAATTTCTATACCAAATTGCAGAAAGCTTTGGTATCCGAGTTAACGTTAGGCGATCCACAAAATATAACCCGAACCGCACGTTGTAACCATGCAACCATTCAAAGCTATCCATCAATGACCATACAAAATATCCACGTACATCTGCTCCTGATCTGTTGTTCAAAACAACATATTTTCAAATAATTATTAGTGGCACACTTTGACATTTGATGTCAAACAGGCTATTTTCAACGTTCATAATTGGTATAAATCATGTTACAAACATACAAAATTGAAGTACTAAAAGATTGTAGAGTAAACCTCATTGACTTGGCTAAAGAAGCAAGGTATGCTTCATGATATTCAACTCGTTTGACGTCATTTACTAGCTCACTAACTCGTCTCTCCTGCAAGTCGGGTGAAGAATACCCTGCAAAAGATTTACAGATATGGGAACAAGAGGAATAACATAGAAGTAAAATTTCCAATCCGAAACTAGTGTCACGTACCATTCTCAGTAATAAACATGGGTTTATTATTATACCGAATCTTGATAAGGTTAACTATCTCCTCCATGCCTCTAGGAACAACGAAGAAATATTCTAACCCCGTCTGTTTGGGCAATAAAGATAAACATCGTTATTATCAACTGAAAGGGAAATGTTGCTGGGACAAACTAAATCAATAAATCGTGAATTCCTATACGTTCACCGATCGGCACAGCATTGCGCTCTGCAACTGTCTCCACAAAACCTTGGATTGCACGATCAGCAGTAGGAGGACAACTAGAATTGGTACAATCCTTAGCATATATAGCCGAGTAATGGTTGATGCCAATAAAATCAATACTTTTCTTCATAAAATTCTTTTCGTCAAGGGAGAAACTTGGTAATTCATTTCTAAGGTATTCTTGCATTTCCTTAGGGTAGTGTCCAAAAATCGAGGGATCAAGTGGCCTGTTTAATGGTAAGAAGTCAAACCAAGAGCATGAATATAATCTTCAATCGGTTCTTTAAAATTAGTTACTAAGAGAAGGAAATACGTTCAAAAACATTACCAGGCAACATTAAAAGCAAAAGCCCTTTTGGCAGCTTTGTGATCAAGCTCGCTATCTGTTAGTGGTTCGAACATGGAACATTGCACAACAAGCCCAATTGAACCACCTTGTTTAGGCTGCAAACACAAAACCCAAGATGTTAAGCTGACAATTAAGGTCAAATGGAAATATCTTAAAGGAATTGCTAAATTGATGCTCGGTTCATTATGATCGGTAAATTTTCGTTATTTTAGTGATTAATAATTTCATTGAGCGATCGAATTATTTAATCAAAATGTACAGATTCATGATAAATAAATATAAATATTCATAATGGATTGCCTGAAAATGATCATGATATAACTTGGCTGCCCTGCCATGGGCCAACAACATGTTGTGCATAGCGATGAGAGGCTCAATATCAGAATTTCCTTCAGCACATTTTCCAAAAGGCTGTGAACAACGAGACGGTGGAAAAGTCCCAACTTCATAAGCCAGCTTTACGTACTGGATAGGTTCATTTATCGTGATCCAATACTTTACTCGGTCTCCAAAAGTCTTAAAACAAATTTCTGACAAATATATAAATTCCTCCCTGCCAATGACATACATATTACCTATGATAAAATAACCAAAGAGCGGAAGCATGGACGTAACAATAAAAAAAATGCATATTGGTCATACTGCATTTTGTGGTTTAGCCATGACCCGTATCTCTCTTCAAGTTCTTGAGGAAAATCAAAATGGTGAATTGTCACAAATGGTTCGATTCCTGTATCATTTTAATCAAGATTCACGAATCAAATGTTAATCCTTATTTTAAAGATTAGATTTTGTATTTAACTATTGATAATAGCACCTTTGAGAATTAGATAGACAATAATTTTGTTACAGAACATTATGCCAGCATGATTAATTTCACCAAACCTTCCTCTTGGAAGAATTCTAGCCCAAGAAATCGAAAATCGGTATGCTTGTATTCCAAGAGAATGCATCAGCTCAATGTCACTCTACACATTAAAGAAATCAAAATTCAAATTATATAATCTTTAGTACATAAAATTTCAATGAAAATTGAAAGATAAACAGTTATGAAACCAAGAACATATGATAATGATCATCCGCTATATCTCCATTCTCTCCGTTTTCTCCACAACCTATTAAAAATGTCATTGTACGGTATTAATATAAAAAAAAATCTCAGAATGATAGTAATATTTAGTTTATTTACCTATGGAATTGCAAAATGCATCCCAATTATTTAAAGATTTAGCATCTTCTAGATAAGCTCCTTCGACCTACAAAAATATCAATCTTTTTAGTTATAAATATTAGTCACATAATATTAGTCATGTATCAGATATTATCCAATATAGTTAGTCCTTATCTCATTCCTAATATCATGTATAGTTTGTTATGAATATTAGATAGTCAATAGAGTTTCCAAATGTATAGGACTCCCCTGTGTATATATATCTGATGAAAATGAATGAAGAGGCATCGAGATTTCTAAACTTACATGGTATCAGGCCTCTTCCTAGCTGATCCATAACAATCCCTTTATCCTTCTTCTTTCATTTTCCCACTAATTCCATGGCAGACTCTAAAATCCACCCTGCTGTCACAGTCAATAACATCAAGAACTTCATCCCCATCACTCTTGAAATGGAGAAAAGTCAGTACTCATCATGGGCTGAACTTTTTAAGATCCATTGTCGTGCTTATCAGGTCATTGATCACCTTATTGCTACCACACCACCAACACCACCCGTTACCACCCCACCTACCCCTGCTATCCCCCTTGAAACATGGAACCGACTTGATGCCATTGTACTTCAATGGATCTATGGAACTATCTCCAATGATCTTCTCCATACCATTCTTGAACCGGACTCCACTGCCATGAAAGCATGGGATCGACTCAAAGATATATTTCAAGATAACAAAAACTCTCGGGCAGTTTATCTTGAACAACAGTTCACCAACACTCACCTTGACCATTTCTCTAATGTCTCAGCCTATTGTCAAGAGCTTAAAATGCTTGCCGACCAACTCTCGAATGTTGGTGCACCTGTTACTAACCAACGTTTGGTTTTGCAATTAATTGCTGGACTAAATGAAAGTTATGATGGCGTTGCCACCATCATTCAGCACACTGATCCCCTTCCACCTTTTTACGAAGCCCGTTCTAAACTTATCTTGGAAGAAACTCGTAAAGCAAAACAAGCAACCACTGCTGCTCTAACAGCAGGAACCGCGCTAATTACCACCACTACCTCAAACAACAATACCAAACAGGTTGATACTGGAACTCATAACAACTCTCGTGCATCTCACGGAAATGGACGTGGTCGTGGTGGACGTACCGGTGGTCGTGGTCGTGGAAATGGAGGAGGACGTGGCCGTGGTCGTGGCAGTCATTATCCTACTGGGAACAATAATCATAGCAATTCCCGTCCTGCAAACTGGGCACCATGGACATGGCAACAATTCTGGGCTAACATGCCACCCTGTCCCTACCCAACTACAGGTTGGTCTCGCCCCAATGGTCCATCGACTAGTCCATCCGCTGGTATTCTTAGGCCACGTCCCAATCAAGCTTATGCAGCATCTGTTGCTCCCTCTAAGTTACCCTCTGCTTCTGACCTAGAAAGTGCCTTGCACACAATGACACTCAATCCTCCCGACGAGAATTGGTACATGGATACGGGCGCTACTTCTCACATGACAGGCTCAGAAGGTACACTCTCCTCTTATTCTCATATGAGCATTCCTAAACACATACTTGTTGGTAATGGTCATGCTATTCCAATCCAAGGTCTTGGAAACAAAATTCTTTCTCCTCCATACCCTCCTTTACAATTAAACAATGTCTTACATGCACCTCATTTGATTAAAAACTTGATCTCGGTCCGTCGTTTATCAACTGATAATAATCTCTCTATTACGTTTGACCCTTTTGGTTTTACTTTGAAGGACTTCCTGACGGGGATCCAACTCATGAGGTGTGATAGTAGCGGGGATCTATATCCTCTCACCACTACCGCTCTTCAACAACTTCAACCTCCCTCTACCTTTGCTGCGTTTTCTCAAGATCTATGGCATCGACGTTTAGGCCATCCAAACGCCAATGTTTTACGTTTGCTTAAAAATAAAAATTACATTACATGTAATCGTCCTAATGACTTATCCTTTTGTGAATCTTGTGTTTTTGGCAAACACATTCAGTTGCCTTTTTATGAATCTACTTCGTTTACGTTATCTCCATTTAATATTGTTCATAGCGATGTATGGACATCTCCAATTTTGAGTTCAGGTGGTCACAAATACTATGTTTTGTTTCTTGATGATTACTCAAATTTTCTGTGGACATTCCCATTAGGCCAAAAATCTCAAGTGTTTAATACTTTTCTTGTTTTTAGTGTTTATATTCGTAATCAGTTTTCTACTAATATCAAATCATTTCAATGTGATAATGGCCGTGAATATAACAATGCATCATTTCATCAATTTTGCAACAAGAATGGTATGGTTTTTCGCTTTTCATGTCCACATACATCATCCCAAAATGGCAAAGCCGAACGAAAAATACGAGCCATTAACAATATTATTCGCACTCTTGTAGCTCACTCATCAGTCCCATCTCAATTTTGGCATCATGCTTTAGCCATGGCCACGTATCTTATTAACATCATACCAACTAAACTTCTCCATAATAACTCTCCAACCCAAATCCTTTATCAACGGAACCCCTCGTATGACCACCTACGCGTATTCAGATGCCTATGTTACCCTTTAATTCCCTCTACCACAATCCACAAACTCAATTCCCGTTCCACACCTTGTGTCTTTCTCGGATATCCTTCTAATCATCGTGGGTATAAGTGTTACAACCTACAAACAAAAACGATAAGTATTTCACGTCATGTGGTATTTGATGAAACACAATTTCCCTTTGCCCAAAAAATACCCACTGAACCAGAAAACTATCAGTTCCTACATGATAGTATTCATCCATTTTTCCTCCACTCATACACATCACCTACTCCTACTATCAATATCCCTTCTAACCCCAGTCCACCATCAGCATCTCAAACGACCAATTCTCCTTCTACCCCCACTCGTAATTCTCATAGTAACATTCAAGTTTCTCCTAGTTCTGGTCCCTCCTCTTCTACACGCTCAGGATCAGCTCTAAATTTTCAACCTCGAGCCACAACTCAATCATCTCTACTACATTCTCCGGTACCTCGCTCTCCGTCCCGTCCAATTCCAGGAACTACAACTTCTCGTACCATCACCACTCGTAGCATGTCAGGTATCCATAAACCAAAAGCTCCATATAACCTTTCTGTTTCGGTCACCCCATCTCCTCTTCCTCCTAACCCCAAAATAGCCCTATCAGACCCTAATTGGAAGCCTGCCATGCATGACGAATTCAATGCTCTTATTTCGAATGATACGTGGGAACTTGTACCACGCACACCTAATATGCATGTTATTCGTTCCATGTGGATATTTAGACATAAATTTAAATCTGACGGTTCTTTTGAGCGGTACAAAGCTCGTTTGGTTGGTGATGGCAGGTCACAACAGGTGGGTGTTGATTGTAGTGAAACGTTTAGCCCGGTTGTCAAACCGGCCACTATACGCGTTGTTCTTAGCTTGGCTCTATCAAAATCATGGTCTATTCATCAACTAGATGTAAAAAATGCCTTCTTGCATGGGAATTTGAGTGAAACAGTCTACATGCACCAACCTATGGGCTTCCGGGATCCCGTTTATCCCGATTACGTCTGTCGACTCAAGAAGTCTCTTTACGGTCTTAAACAAGCTCCACGAGCGTGGTACCAAAGGTTTGCAGATTATGTTTCATCTATTGGTTTTATTCACAGCAAGTCGGATCATTCCTTGTTTATATATAAAAGCGGTCGAGATATTGCTTATATTTTGCTTTATGTTGACGATATCATACTTACTGCTTCTTCGGATTCTCTTCGACAACATATCATGAAACTTTTGGCAGATGAGTTTGCAATGAAAGACCTTGGTCCGCTAAGTTATTTTCTGGGTATTAACGTTTCCCGTACCAAAGATGGATTGTTTCTCAATCAAGCCAAGTATGCTCGTGAAATTTTGGAATGTGCAGGTATGACAAGCTGTAAACCATCCCACACACCAGTTGATACCAAACCCAAATTAAGTTCTGTAGTTGGTTCTCCTGTTTCGGATCCAACACATTTTCGTAGTCTAGCCGGAGCCTTACAATACCTCACTTTTACTCGTCCGGACATCTCGTATGCGGTTCAACAAATCTGCCTCCATATGCATGATCCGCATGATGGTCATATGGCTGCCATGAAGCGTATACTAAGATATATAAAAGGTACTTTACACTACGGTTTACACTTGCATCAATCCTTTGCCACTGACCTGGTCTCGTACACCGATGCGGATTGGGCCGGTTGTCCGGATACGAGACGTTCAACATCAGGATATTGTGTTTATCTTGGTGACAATTTGGTCTCTTGGTCATCAAAGCGCCAACCTACTCTATCACGCTCAAGTGCCGAAGCCGAATACCGAGCGGTTGCTAATGTTGTCTCTGAGTCATGTTGGCTACGCAATCTGTTACTTGAACTCCAAATTCCGCTTCGCAAAGCCACCATCGTATATTGCGATAATGTAAGTGCCATATATCTCTCAAGCAATCCTATTCAACATCAACGAACCAAGCATATCGAAATGGATATACACTTTGTTCGTGAGAAGGTGGCACGTGGAGAAGTTAGGGTACTTCATGTCCCATCACGTTACCAAATTGCGGATATTTTCACAAAGGGCCTTCCAAGAGTTCTATTTGATGATTTTCGTGACAGCCTTAACGTTCGATCTCCTCCCGTTTCGACTGCGGCGGTATATTAGTCACATAATATTAGTCATGTATCAGATATTATCCAATATAGTTAGTCCTTATCTCATTCCTAATATCATGTATAGTTTGTTATGAATATTAGATAGTCAATAGAGTTTCCAAATGTATAGGACTCCCCTGTGTATATATATCTGATGAAAATGAATGAAGAGGCATCGAGATTTCTAAACTTACAATAAATATTTATGATCTTGAGCATGATATTAAGAGTGAAAGATCAACTTGGTAAGCAGAAGTAGCTGCTCCAAAAAGAAACCCGGGTGGGAAATCGGATCGTATAATTCGAGGCTTCATTTCGTTTTCTAAAAATATGAATCCTCCATTGGCAATGCCATTTTGAAGAAGTGGTATAGAAACTGAAATGAGAAAGAAGAAGAGAGAAACGGTTGGTGAGTTTGAATTCATGATGAAACAAGTGGTAAAAAAAATTTGTTACTCTTTCTATATCTATATTCTATATTTGTTTACAAACCAATGTAATAATTCTAAAGTTTTACACGACACTGTGAAAGATAACCTCAACAACTTCGAAAGATAGACGTCAACATGTTACATTTATTAGTGATAATCATCAAAATGACTTGGTTTAAAAGTTAATTAGTGTTAGATACAGTACATTAGTGATATAATTTGAGCTCTGATTTTAGACAAAACGCCCTAAAAAAATATTTATAGTGTAATAGTTAACTATCCACTGTCATTTCTATAAGACCGAAAGTTATTGCTATATACATAGAAGGAACAGATTTTGTCAGGAATATCGGTTAAAATGGTTGGGAATTTTGGTCGGAATAGTTCTTAGTTTGATAAACTAGCTATCATGAATGCTATTTAGGTTTATGATTTAGGGTTGAAAATCTGTCAGGATCGTTTAGATTGTATAAACCCAAAGTAAGTTAAGATCTTGATTATCAAGGAAGTTTAGCAGCGGATAAACACCTTGATAGTACAAGTTTAACGATCAATCAAATATTGTTTATATGAATATGTATGAACAATGAATAACAATAATGTTTGTCGAATGTTAAGCCTCAATATATTGATAATAATGAATGATCAATACACGTGTTTTTCTTTGTACAAGGATCTATGTATATAGACCTTGAGGCTAATCCTATCTACAGTAGGAAACATCTAAAACAATTACAATTCTATTCTAATTATAATTGTGAAACTTGCGGATAAAGATAATTTCATAATTATCTTTAAGCAGTAGAAACATGTAGCAGGCCGTAGTAATAAGAAAGTGCAATAGTAACCAACAGCAGTAACCATCAGTTTGTCTTCAACAATAGTAACTGTCTTCAAGCAGTAGTAACTGTCTTCATGCAGTAGTAATTGTCTTCATGCAATATTAATAAGAACAATATTAACCAAGTAGTACTAATGAAGTAGTATTAATGAAACTAAAAATATTTTTAACTAACAATTTTAATCCCAACAATCTCCCCCTAACTTGAACTTTTATTACACATTAAAGTAACAAGTTTTCAACAAGTTTTACTACTAATGATTACAAAATACATTCACTCTTCTCTCTGTTTGGCCTCTCTTTCTTCATTCTGTTTCACTTGTTCTTCATTCCTTTGCAATACTATCCTCCACACTAAATCATGAGCCATCTGGGAAGTTCTTATAGCATACAACCTAAGTGTGATCAGCTCTTGAAGAGTTCTTAGATCCATATGATATCTCCTGTCAACCAGATAGAACTGCATAGCTCCATGCCTTCTTAACAATCGAATGTATTCCACTCCTTTCATACAGGAACCATTTAATTACTGGATTATTAACTCCTCCCTTTTTAAAGATTGTGCTTACCATCTTTTCTTCAGGATTAAACATACCATTCAGCCAATCAAGTGCAATATCAGTGCCTGAACAAGTACCTCTATTCTGAGAATACTTTCTAACACCAATATCATACAATCTCTGAACATCTTCCCTTGAAAACTCTCTTACCATCCTGTAGAAAGCGGGCATCACATACTTTTTCTGGTCAACTCTAGTCACCAAGTAGGTTGTCTTATTAGCTCCTCCAATGTATTCCCAATCTATGATTTCAGGAAGCTCCACAGCTAGAGGTTCAATATGCAAACCTTCTTCATGTACTATGAGGGTAGAGCAATCATTTTCAGAGATTTCAATATCTCCTTCCTTCTCTTCAATGGATGCTCTGTCTGGCTCTGTTTTGATAGGCATAGATACAGATGAACCTCTTTCAATAGTAGTTGAACATGTGGAAGCAGTAGCCAAATCACATATTCTAGGCTTCTTACTTGGTATCCTAGTAGCAAAGGATTTCTTTCTCTTTAATTGTTCAGTCTGACTAATCATCTTTGGATGAAGAGGATTAGGAATTTCTTCTCCTTGAGGGTTATACATAACTCTTCCAGTCTCTTGAGCGCTCTTCAGTACCCTCTCCAACTCATAATCTATCTTGATTCTCCTTCTTAGTCAACTGTGCTTTCTTCTCAATGTCTTTCTTCCGTTCTTTCTCCACAAGTCTAAGCAAATTCCCAAAATTCATGGGTCCAAGAGACTTACCACTATATGCCTTTCCCTTCAAATAACTCATGAATTTTTGCTTGTCACCCGTCATATTCTCCTTCTTTTCTTGTTGCTTTACTACCACCTTCTTTTTCTTTGCTTCTTCAGCTCTTCTGATCTTTGCTAAATCTCTTTCATATTCAGCTAACAGAAACAATCTTTCCTTCTCCAAGTTAGCAATCTTATCCAACTCTTGAACATGAACTTCTCTAGAAAATTCAGGATCACCACCGACATCCAAAGTCTCTGAAGCCAATTGTAAGGTAGCCAACTCATTGAACTTCTCCTCCTTCTTTTCCTTTTTCTTGGATTTCTTATCTTCCTCCACTACAACCTTCTTACCCTTATCTTTGCTTTTTGAATCTGATTGTGGTCTGGGTCTGTTGAGTTTTCTAGTATCTGGAGGGATAATTGGTATTACCCCAAATCTGGCAGTAGGATCAGCAATGTAGTCCACACCCTCAACTATCCTTGAGCTTTGATCAATAGCAGATGGAATGGTGAATCCTTTTTCTTTTGGCTTCTTAGCATGCTCCTCTTTTCTTTGTTGGATTATCTTGCTCCTCTTGATCTTTAAAAGCTCTGCAACAATTGTTGCTTCCTCCACAGATGATTCAACAACTGGAGTGTAAGTAGGAACTATAGGTGTATCTGCAATAGAAACAGTTGTGGATGTTGCAAGAAGGATGGTTGTTATGATTGTTGCTTCTATGAATATTGCAGTTGGAGTTTCTCCAGTAGGAATTGTCAGTGGAATGCCTTTAGTATGAACACTAGGAGCATCCTCAGTAGAAACATCCTCCAGGACTAATCAATTGCAGTAGGAATAATATCTTCAGTAATATCTTAAGTAGAAACAGCTGTTTCTTCAGTAGAAATAATATCTTTCTACTCCCCATTCACAATATCCTGCTCCTCCTCAACAATTTCATCATCAATCTTCTCCTCAACCTTCTGCTCCCCCTTAACTTCATCTTCATTCATCTTCTCCTCGACCTCCATGTTGGAATGCTCTAGATTTTGTAGCCATTCTTGGCTAACTTCTCCTTGATTAACTTCAGCCTCAACATCAGCATCTTCAGTTGCAGTGATGACAATCTCATCACTCTCTTTTCTTTCTTCCTCCCCCTTTTCTATCTCAACCTCATTGCCTTCCTCCTTTGACAAAACATCATCATCAGTCTTCTCCCCTTTTTTGTCAACATCAGGAGCATCATCTGAAGAGCTAGATGAGTTTGAATTTATAGGAGAGGTACCAATGCTTCTTCTTTCAGGCAGTTGTTTTTGTAGCTGAGCTGTCAACTTCTCTTATTGTTCCACCAACATAAGAACTAGTTGTTTTAAAGTGGCAAGTTCCTCCCCTTGTTTATCCACTTTAAGTATAAAGGTTTGGCACATTTCCAGCAATTCAATATTGGAGTAATTATATCTATCCTCACTCCATGCCTGTTGAGTACCAACAGGTGGTGGATCATTGGAAGTAACACAGGGACCCTTCTGCCCAGCAGAAGCTGTTCCCTCCCCCAAGGTTTCTTGGCACGTGGGTCCACTTGCTAATGTTGCCTAAAAAGAAGCATCATCAGGTAGTGTTGCCGTTAGTTGGGTTTTATCACCTGTCAAACTGTCATGTGCCCCACTAGGTGAAGCAACAACAGTTTGAGCCCTTCTAACATGGTAATCCCTCTCCTTATAGACCACATCATGGAGATTGGGAAAAAGCTCATTGGTTTCCCATTGAAAAGTCTCACCTGAAGATTGTTCAGGTAAGGTAGTGGAAAGAATTGGAGCAGGGGTAGTTTTAGGCTTAAGAGAATGAGGAACTCTCTTAGACTTTCTTGAAAATGTGGCAACTAATGGAGGGGTTTGAAGAGGTGAAGAAGCAGATGGGATTATTGGGTCTGTCACAATAGGGGTGACATCTGGTTCAACACAAACTGGAGGGTTACTTGCAGTAGAAACTGCAGAAGGACCCTCAGTAGAAACAAGTGTAGTACTTACTGTAGGAACTATAGAAGTACTGGCAGCAGAAATAAGGACAGATGGGGGTTGATACAAAGGTAGAGTAACTTGTCTTTCATCTGTAGAGGATGTTACCACCACCATTGTAGAGAACAATGGGGCAACATGGTTTGAAAAACCTTTGTTTTGCCTTCTCATGTTAGCAAAAACTTTCTTACCATGAGATTTGGCAGGAAAAACAGTTTGGGATCTTGAAAGATCCATTATTTCACAATTTAAAACATGTTGTATGAACCTTGGATACATCAAATTGTTTTGATCAGGATGTCCCAAGTTCCATAGCATCCTATCAAAGATTAGTTTTGAAAAATTAAAGGTCTGGTTTGTAGCAAGGCATACCATGGCGGTAGCCAAAGAATAACTTGCTTCATTCCAGCCTGTCATCTTTTGTGAAATGCACTGTTCTAAAGTGTGCAGTAAAAACTTCCATTGAGGGGACAACATGGCTTTTTCAAAAGTTGTTGTATTAAGAGTCTCCTCATAGCCCATTCTTTGAAAAGTTTCAAACAGAGTTTGATTTTGCAAAGAAGATATACCTTTTGCATCAAGCAGTTGAAGATGGGTACGCAATGTTGCCTCTAAAACTGTGAGTTTGGTTCCATCGATCTATTGTTGCATTGATGACTGGCACATCTTGTTCCGAGGAGAAGACAACAGTTCCCCCAGAATTCCCTAATGTGTTTTTCATGTAATTCAGGGATCACAGTCAAAGCAAAGTTTATATGAGAATTTTTCAAGAAGTCAATTATTTGATGAAAATCTTGGTTTTCTTTGTTCTTGAACAAATATGCAACCATGTTGTGGCTATCAGCGAATTGTAACTCAACCATTGTTGTTTTGAGTGAAAACGTTGTGAAGAAATTGAAGAAAATTGATTTTCAGTTGCAACTGTGTTTGAAGAAAATTAGGGTTCAATTGATTTGAGAAAATTTAATTAATTGAAAGATTAAATTAAACCCCTTTTTGTACGCTTAATTTTGTAACAACTTGGGCCTGTTGTATTGGACGCGCGTCGTAGTTTAAATTGTAGGTCCAATCGTTAACTGCCACATGTTAAAAGCTAGTTGCAACTTGAGATTTGACTTGTCAACGCAGTATGAACAGAGTAATCTTATTAATTAAGTAATCATCTGCAGTACTAATCGCTGCAGTGTTAACACATTTGGCAGTAGTAATGTGGTAATCACAGTAGTAATGAAAAAACTGGCCGTATTAACTAATATGGCAGTAGTAATGAGAGTTACTTGCAGTATTAATTAGTCAAGCCGTAGTAATGACTTTACTAGCAGTATTAACCGTTCAAGCAGTATTAACACAACTACTGGCTGTATCAATGAAACTTTCAGTAGTACTGAAGATACCATCCTTCCTAATATTACTTAGCTAAATGTGTTTCTACTGTTAATTTTGTAGTAGTAACATAGTACAATACTAAAGATTAGAGCACTAATTTCAAGTGAACGTTACTAATGTTATTTCAAAGGGACATTTCATTGAAATTTTAAGGGACCAATTTTTGTAGTTTAATCCATGTTGAGCATGCCAATACTAGTAATCAAGAATGTAAATCTTCCCACATCAAAAGCTTTTGTGAGAAGATCAGCAAACTGATTATCTGTATGGACTTTTTCAACATGAATTAATTTCTTTTCATTGCAGTCTCTTATAAAATGGTATCGAATCTCAGTGTGCTTGGTCTTGGAGTGCTTCACAGGATTGTTGATGATTCTTATAGTGCTCTTGTTGTCTATGTAGATTGGAGTGTTGATAAATGCATATCCATAGTCCATCATCTGATTTTGTATCCACAATACTTGAGCACAACAACTTGATGCAGCTATATACTCAGCTTCTGTTGAAGAATTTGACACATTTGTCTGCTTCTTGCACTGCCATGACACCAGTCTTGACCCTAGAAATTGGCATTCTCCTGAAGTAGACTTCCTGTCTAAACTCTCACCACCATAATCACTGTCAGTATAAGCAATTAATTCAAAAGGAGAGTCTTTGGGGTACCATAAACCTAAGGTAGGCTTGCCTTTCAGATATCTGAATATTCTCTTGACTGCATGAAGATGTGACATCTTAGGCTTGGTTTGATATCTTGCACAGGCACAGACTCCAAATATGATGTCAGGTCTTAAAGTTGTAAGATACATGAGAGAATTAATCATGGATCTGTAATTATGAATGTCTACATCCTCCCCCTCAAGATCTGCAGTTAATTGTTTGTGAGTCTCTACAGGAGTGCTTGCTGTCTTGGCCTCTAGGAACCCAAATTTGGTTAAAATGTCCTTTACATACTTCGACTGACTAATGAATAATACTTCAGGCTTTTGTTTGACTTGTAGACCCAAAAAGAAAGTTAATTCACCCATTGAGCTCATTTTGAACCTGGTTTGCATCAGTTGTTCAAATTCTCTGCACAGAGCATCTTTGGTGGAGCCAAAGATGATGTCATCCACATAGATTTGGACAAGTAAAATGGCAGAATAGACCTTCTTGATGAAGAGGGTCTTGTCAATGGTGCCTCTTTGAAAGTTGTTCTTTAGAAGATAATCTGAGAGAGTTTCATACCAAGATCTTGGTGTTTGATGAAGCCCATAGAGAGCTTTGTCCTATTTGTACACCAAGTGAGGATGTTGAGGATCCTCAAAGCCTGGAGTTTGTCTTACATATACTTCCTCCTCTATCACTCCATATAGAAATGCACTCTTCACATCCATCTGAAATACCTTGAATCCCTTGAATGAGGCATAAGCAAGGAAGAGTCTTATGGCCTCCATTCTTGCTACTGGTGCAAACACATCTTCATAGTCAATCCCTTTCCTCCTGTGTGTAGCCCTGAGCTACCAGTCTAGCCTTGTTCTTAATCACTGTGCCCTTTTCATCCTTCTTATTCCTGAAAATCCACTTTGTGCCTATCACCTTCTTCCCTCTTGGTAGTTGAACCAGTTTCCAAACATCTTGTATTTTGAACTGAAGAAGCTCTTCTTGCATGTCCTCAATCCAATGTGGATCTAGAAGGGCTTCTTGTATTCTCTTTGGTTCAAGCTGAGAAAGAAAGCATGCAAACAAGCAAGATTTGATGTCCATGTGTGGTTCCTTCTATGACTTGAGTTGACTTCTTGTTTGCATAGGAATTTCATAGTCACCAAACATTTGAGAGATGGGATGGTTCTTATGAATTCTAAATGTAGGAACCTTTTCCACTCTAACTGAAGTTTCCAAGTTGGTATCATTAAGGTCTGGTTGTGCAGTTTCAAAGGATGGAGGACCAGAACTCTTGGGAGTGAAAACTTCTTCATCTTTAGCTTCATCAACTACCATTTGTTCAACACCATTTTCATCATCTTCTACCATGTGGGGAACACCATTTGATCTATTAACTGGTTCTGTGGCAGAGACTGGAGTTTCTGGGTTAGGTGAGCTGCCTTCCCCATCAGTAAAATTGCTTCTATCATTGGGTACTTTTGGTAGTTCTTCCTCTTCAATCACCTTTTCAATAGTATCATAAACTTGGAGAGGATCTTCTTGAGAGACAGGAAGATAGACATACTCCATCACATCCAGTCATTCAGTACCAATGACTTGGGGTGTAGTTGGTGTAGCAGTAGGAACAGATGTAGTAGGAATTGGTGCAGTAGTAACAGGACCAGTAGGAACAGATGTTGTTGTTGGAAGTCATAGTTGAAGTCCAAAGATTTGGTTAAAGCATCAATGTCAAACAGCCATGTTGGGCCTTGGCCCTGGGTGTTTAGGGTGCTTTCATTGAAAGATACATTGGCACTTTCTTCAATTATACTTGTCCTATGATTGTAAATTCGATGGGATGTGCTTTGTGATGAGTATCCAACAAAGTATCCAACATCCGCCTTGCTCTCAAACTTTCTAAGATGGTCCTTTGAGTTTAGAGATGTACAAGGACATCCAAATGCTCTTACGAAACTGATTAGGGGCCGTCTCTTGTGTAGTAGCTCATAAGGAGTCTTGTTTTGGGGCTTCACCAATAGGACTCTATTACGCACATAGCAAGCAGTATTAACTGCTTCTGCCCAAAAGAAGATTGGTAAATCGGAGTCTTCCAACATACTTCTTGCAGCTTCAATGAGAGTCCTATTTCTTCTTTCAGCAACTCCATTTTGTTGTGGAGTTCTGGCAGCACTGAATTGTCTTTCAATCCCCTTCTTCTCACAAAAATCATTCATCACTTGATTCTTGAATTCTGTCCCATTGTCACATCTGATCTTCTTCACCTTCAGATTGAGTTGATGTTCAACTTTGGTGATTAATGAGATGAGTAATTGACTGGTCTCATCTTTGGTAGCAAGGAAGTACACCCAGGTATACCTTGTATAACAGTCAGCGATGACAAGGCAATATGACTTTTTGGCTATACTCTCTACATTTGTGGGTCCAAAGAGATCGAATAGGATTTTCAGATTTTTCGAAATTTTTCTAAATGTTGATTCCACTCGGAATTCAAGATACATGGATCAAGTCATTCGATTAGGAATTCAACATACACGATAAAATTTATTCGACTAAGTCATTCGAACATGAAGAGGTTTTTACAACGAGCAAAAAAGATCACGATTAGTTGAAAAGAGGGTTTGAAGACCCCAAAAAAAAAAAAACAAACAAAACCAAAAAAAAAAAAAAAAAAAAAAAAAAAAATCAAACATGCGAGGCGTGCATGTATATACGCACGGCGTGCATAGTTAAGTTTCCCGCCAAATTTGGAAATTTTTAACATGCACGCCGTGCCTATATACATGCACGCCGTGCGTTGTTTTAATTTTTTAATTTTTTTTTTTCCGAAACTCAAAGTTTCGATATCCGATTGATGTGATTTTCAAATAAAGAAAAAACTATATAGAGAGGCGCAAGAAGTTTATAAACACATATATAATATGTTCAAATGACCCTCAACTTTTCAGTCGATCATGTTATTAAGAGTTAGTGTTATTATATACACGTTTAATTGTATATTTGTAACTTTTTTTGTATAAATTGTATATATTTTCCTCTATTTATGATTTATTTGGCAACTGGAATCACCTCTATCACATTATGAACGATAGATATAACAAAAACAATGATTTTTCGGCATGTAACAACATAAAACATGTATTATAAATGCCACCATATGTATAATATTTCAGTATGCACAATGTCCATACATATTTCTAAAATCACTTAATATCTTTCCTTTAAGTAAACCTAAGCCTTAGGTTTTAGAGTTAAGGGTTAGGGTCATGGTCTGTAATCCAACTTTACATCGTAGAAAGATATGCATAATCTTTTCCATATAATATAATTTAGAACTCTTTCTATCTATTTAATTCTACAATTTGAATCCCCTAATCGGAGTTCTTATAAAGACGTTATGACCTTAACAAAGATGATGTGAAAAACTCTTTTCGACTTTTGATCCTCAACTTACTATATTTGTTTAATAACCGTTTTCGCATCTTTTTCTACATTTCCATGTGTTAGGAATAGAATATTCATAACATTTCCATTTTTATGTGTTAGGAAGACCATGTTAATTGTCTATTATTTTAGGAATTTTTATCAAATTGTTTAATGATGTATTTGGTTGTATGAATTTAAGTACACTTGGTTATTTTCAAACTTGTAAACTTTTAAATTCTGTTTTTATGACCTGAAACCCTTACATTTTGTTATGACTTGTAAAATGATATTCTTGCTCTTCGCACCTCGTGTTTTCGCTTTAGCGGGGTGTGACAATTTGTTTAATAACCGTTTTCGCATCTTTTTCTACATCCATGTGTTAGGAATAGAATATTCATAACATTGTATTTTTATTTTTTATTAGGGGCATAATTGTTATAATTAAGAAGTCTTTGTAAAGCCCTCACACTCCTATAAATAGGAGTGTGGGGTGTAATTAATGTAACTTTTGGATCTTAATGCTAAATCTAATTTCTCTCTCTAGATTAACTTTCTCTCTCTAGAAGGATCAAACCCAACTAATGGTATCAGAGCGCGGTGCTCGAAAACACCTTGTTCGAATATTATCATTCGACTAAGACTACACGTATAAGACAATTCGACTAACATTTCAACTGACACGAATTACAACTCTTTTCGTGTTAGTTCAATTGATATTCGAGTGTTTTCATTCGAATGAAGGTGACATTCGACCAATATCATTCGAATAGAAGGATTTGAATAAGGAGATTAGATTAAGTTCGAATTCAGATAATGAATAAGTGTTGATACAATACATGAACTCCATATTGGCTTGATCGACTACGATGATTTGCTCGGGAATAAGAATTGAACGATTGGGGTATCTAAGTAAAGGAGTTGAAAAGGTTACTAAGTACCTATTCGGACAAGAATTACAAAGGCACGAATAAGAAACAACTCGAACCAGTTTTTAACCTACACGAATAGGATTTTCAGATTTTTCGAAATTTTTCTATATGTTGATTCCACTCGGAATTCAAGATTCATGGATCAAGTCATTCGATTAGGAATTCAACATACACGATAAAATTCATTCGACTAAGTCATTCGAACATGAAGAGGTGTTTACAACGAGCACAAAAGATCACGATTAGTTGAAACGAGGGTTTCGAGACTCTTAAAACAAACAAACAAACAAAACCAAAAAAAAAAAAAAAAAAAAATCAAACATGCACGGCGTGCATGTATATACTCACGGCGTGCATAGTTAATTTTCCCGCCAAATTTGGAAATTTTTAACATGCACGCCGTGCCTATATACATTCACGCCGTGCATTGTTTTAATATTTTTTTTTTTTTTTTTCCCAAAACTCACAGTTTCGATATCCGATTGAAGTGATTTTCAAATAAAGAAAAAACTATATAGAGAGGCGCAAGAAGTTTATAAACACATATATAATATGTTCAAATGACCCTCAACTTTTCAGTCGATCATGTTATTAAGAGTTAGTGTTATTATATACACGTTTAATTGTATATTTGTAACTTTTTTTGTATAAATGTATATATTTTCCTCTATTTATGATTTATTTGGCAACTGGAATCACCTCTATCACATTATGAACGATAGATATAACAAAAACAATGATTTTTCGGCATGTAATAACATAAAACATGTATTATAAATGCCACCATATGTATAATATTTCAGTATGCACAATGTCCATACATATTTCTAAAATCACTTAATATCTTTCCTTTAAGTAAACCTAAGCCTTAGGTTTTAGAGTTAAGGGTTAGGGTCATGGTCTCTAATCCAACTTTACATCATAGAATATGCATAATCTTTTCCATATAATATAATTTAGAACTCTTTCTATCTATTTAATTCTGCAATTTTAATCCCCTAATCGGAGTTCTTATGAAGACGTTATGACCTTAACGAAGATGATGTGAAAAACTCTTTTCGACGTTTGATCCTCAACTTACTATATTTGTTTAATAACCGTTTTCGCATCTTTTTCTATATTTCCATGTGTTAGAAATAGAATATTCATAACATTTCCATTTTTATGTGTTAGGAAGACCATGTTCATTGTCTATTATTTTGGGAATTTTTATCAAATTGTTTAATGATGTATTTGGTTGTATGAATTTAAATACTCTTGGTTATTTTCAAACTTGTAAACTTTTAAATTCTGTTTTTATGACTTGAAACCCTTGCATTTTGTTATGACTTGTAAAATGATATTCTTGCTCTTCGCACCTCGTGTTTTCGCTTTAGCGGGGTGTGACAATTTGTTTAATAACCGTTTTCGCATCTTTTTCTACAAGGAATAAAATATTCATAACATTGTATTTGTATTTGTTATTAGGGGCATAATTGTTATAATTAAGAAGTCTTTGTAAAGCCCTCACACTCCTATAAATAGGAGTGTGGGGTGTAATTAATGTAACTTTTGGATCTTAATGCTAAATCTAATTTCTCTCTCTAGATTAACTTTCTCTCTCTAGAAGGATCAAACCCAACTAATGGTATCAGAGCGCGGTGCTCGAAAACACCTTGTTCGAATATTATCATTCGACTAAGACTACACGTATAAGACAATTCGACTAGCATTTCAACTGACACGAATTACAACTCTTTTCGTGTTAGTTCAATTGATATTCGAGTGTTTTCATTCGAATGAAGGTGACATTCGACCGGTATCATTCGAATAGAAGGATTTGAATAAGGAGATTAGATTAAGTTCGAATTCAGATAATGAATACGTGTTGATACAAATATATAGCATGTACATGAACTCCATATTGGCTTGATCGACTACGGTGATTTGCTCGGGAATAAGAATTGAACGATTGGGGTATCTAAGTAAAGGAGTTTAAAAGGTTACTAAGTACCTATTCGGACAAGAATTACAAAGGCACGAATAAGAAACAACTCGAACCAGTTTTTAACCTACACGAATAGGATTTTCAGATTTTTCGAAATTTTTCTAAATGTTGATTCCATTCGGAATTCAATATACATGGATCAAGTCATTCGATTAGGAATTCAACATACACGATAAAATTTATTCGACTAAGTCATTCGAACATGAAGAGGTGTTTAAAACGAGCACAAAAGATCACGATTAGTTGAAACGAGGGTTTCGAGACTCCTAAAACAAACAAACAAACAAAACCAAAAAAAAAAAAAAAAAAAAAAAAAAAAAAAAAAAAAAAAAAAAATCAAACATGCACGGCGTGTATGTATATACGCACGGCGTGCATAGTTAATTTTCCCGCCAAATTTGGAAATTTTTAACATGCACGCCGTGCCTATATACATGCACGCCGTGTATTGTTTTAATTTTTTTTTTTTTCCAAAACTCACAGTTTCGATATCCGATTGAAGTGATTTTTAAATAAAGAAAAAACTTGTAGGTCCTATTCACACAGGAACGCATTAACAAGAACGCGCAACATATTGATTAGACGGAAGAGATAAACACGAATAATCAAAGATAAACCAAATATTATTAATAAACGTTAATGATTACAATGGTTTAAACTGAGAAATCGTGGTAAGGCTAGGGAGAAGATTAAACATAATCTTCTCCCTAATCCGGTGATCGGCCGGATCGGGGCGCCTCCAAAACCCTAAAAACCTCTACAAAAATCGCAGCCTCTCTCACTCTTCAAGAACTCTCTTAAAACTCTTAACCTAAAAGATGCAGAAAATTCACTATATATAGGACTGTTTCTCATCCGTACGGATGAGACTTTCATCCGTACGGATGAGACTCTCATCCGTACGGATGAACGTTAAGCAAATCAGACCAAATATAAGTGTTCATCCGCACGGATGAGACTCTCATCCGTGCGTATGAACCCACATCCGCATGAATCAATGCAGAAGGTGAATTTCGCACTTTTTCAACCAACTAGGTGTACAACATTACAAGTGAACATTAATAATGCGTTTGCAAAGCTATGGACATCGAAAAAGTGCATCAACAAACTCCCCCTTGGACATAGCTTGCAAATTCTTGTATACACCTCTTGCAATCTTCAGTCAGTCTCTGCCGTGGTATCAGTATTTCTTGAATCTTCAAGCTTCATCAAAGTCTTCCCGAATAAACATGACAAATCAAACTTCGAACACTAACGTTTTCCGCTCGTTGTTGTCGAAATGCTAATTGGACATTCTGTAGTTTCTCTGACTTCACTCGAATGAACATGCAGCACATAATACCATAAGCAGTAAGACTCCCCCTGAGACTGAACTCTACAAACTTCGATACGATCATTTCAATAATGTGACAATCTTCACATACAACAATCTGCTATGAACTACCAACTGTAAATTTCCCCCCTCCAGATAAGCTCATCCCAATATGTAGACATCGTAGCTCAAATCGTCTTCATCATGACTTAAAATGTATTAGGAAAAAATTAGAGGACTCCATTCACAACTAATAATCCGTAACAAATTGGCACACATTCAGATTCATCAAAGATCATGCACCATAACCTGTGATTGCGAAACAATAACCAGATTCCCTCCACAACGGAATCACAATAAACGCGGAATAAATAAATAAACGTTAATGGCCCATAAATAACCGGATGTTCCCGATTACCCCACAAAAATCTTCATAATACTGTTTTTCTCCACAACTTCACTTTAAAACTGACCCGATAAAATAAGGAGATTACATACCGGATCTAGACATGATACAACCGAAAGTGAATGTTCTGATCCTCATCCGTACGGATGAAATACCCGTTCGTGCGGATGAGGACTTATCCGTACGTATAGCCATTTAATCTCAACTGATTCTTTCAAGCGCACGGATGAAGAGTTCATCCGTGTGGATCAGCTTCTGGTTCGTACGGATGGATCTATCCGTTAGTCTTGAACTGGAACACCTCATTCGTACGTATGACTTAACTCATTTGCACGCCTGAATTCACATCCGTACGAATGAACTTACATCCGCACGGATGAAGTTCGTCGATAGCTGGTAAAACAGTCCGCCGACAGAAAACCCAAAATCCCTTTTTGGTCGTTTTGATTGCTATTTTGACCCCGTAAAATGCCCAGAGACTCCAGATAACCTGATTTACAAACCCTTTCAACCATACCATCAATCCAACCTCAAAACATAACAAAATCAATCCGAAAACGTGGAGAAAAATCTAAACCTTTTAACGTCTTCAATCTCGTTTGATCCAGATCAAGAGCACGGTGTTAACCGGCTCTGATACCAATTTGTAGGTCCTATTCACACAGGAACGCATTAACAAGAACTCGCAACAGATTGATTAGACGGAAGAGATAAACACGAATAATCAAAGATAAACCAAATATTATTAATAAACGTTAATGATTACAATGGTTTAAACTGAGAAATCGTGGTAAGGCTAGGGAGAAGATTAAACATAATCTTCTCCCTAATCCGGTGATCGGCCGGATCGGGGCGCCTCCAAAACCCTAAAAACCTCTGCAAAAATCGCAGCCTCTCTCACTCTTCAAGAACTCTCTTAAAACTCTTAACCTAAAAGATGCAGAAAATTCACTATATATAGGACTGTTTCTCATCCTTACGGATGAGACTTTCATCCGTACGGATGAGACTCTCATCCGTACGGATGAACGTTAAGCAAATCAGACCAAATATAAGTGTTCATCCGCACGGATGAGACTCTCATCCGTGCGTATGAACCCACATCAGCATGAATCAATGCAGAAGGTGAATTTCGCACTTTTTCAACCAACTAGGTGTACAACATTACAAGTGAACATTAATAATGCGTTTGCAAAGCTATGGACATCCAAAAAGTGCATCAACACTAACGGAATCTTAGTAATATGTACTTGGGTCGCTAACCCTGAGTAAGGAGTGACCGCTCCTAAGTATCGATACCCATATGACTAACGGCTAATGCTAATAGTGTATTAAAGTTCCTGAACCAAAAACGGGCAAATGAACAAAGTTTCCAAAAGTAGCAGTAAGTTCTTACGGGTTTATATTTTCATCAAGGATTGGTCGCTAACAAGTATCCTAAATTTAGTTAACCGGCTAAGGCATCAACACATATACGCATAATAGTTCACAAGTTCCCAATTTCCCAAAGTTCAAAGTTTCATAAGAGTTTCAATAAGGTTTCGTACAAGTTTCCAAAGTTTACGAGTTTCACGAGTTTAAAATGTTTCAAGTTTCAAAAGTTTCACACAAGTTTCCAAAAGTTTCAATAAGTATCAAAAGTACCAAGTTTCCAATAGTTTCAATAATTCGCAAATTGTTTTAAAGTTACAAGCATAATATCTTATGTTTCCCCCAAATAATGTTTAAAAGTACAAAAGTAAAACAAAGTGGGGTTGTAACTCACGGTTTGCGGAGAAAAAGAGAACTCGGAATTCGGTCGGAAATAAGAGCCGAGAATCACGGAATGCCTAAGGATACCAAGGTTGTACAAAAGTTATTATCTCATTGTGTTACTTTAATGATATAATAGACATTTTTTATTTAGCTTCAAGTGTTAAGTTTAATATTGTTCCAAAAATGGTCCGAAGCGGTTAACGTTATTTTTAGTCCGAAAGTCCATAGTTAAAGTTATTATCATGATAGAGATGTTTAGGTTGCTGAAATGGTTTAAGTTTTCTAACGAAATTTGGGCAGCGCTTTCGCGTCCAAATTTCATGTCCAAAACCTAAAGTCATTTCCGCTCACAAAACACATATATACACATAATAATTTATTAAACAAGTCCTTATAGTCCAAAGAGTTTAATACAAGTTGTCACTGTTATTATTTTAGTCATCTCAGTCCCATAACGTTATTAACAAAAGTCCAGAATGTGTACACAAGTTTCCAACGACTAAAACGACGATTTTTCGGGAAGACAGCAGCCCGGTGCGCCGCACTGAGCAGGGGTGCGGCGCACCTCCCTGCTGTCTTTTCCCGTTTTTGAGTTTTTCTTGTCCAAAACGATTTGTTACCCAAAGATTTCTACATGCAATCAGTAGATACTTAATAAAACACCATTTTTACAGTTTGTACATAACTTTATTCACAAAAACATAGATCTAGAGTGTTGTTTTAATAGAAACCCGTTTTTGTATAATATGTGTTATGAATCTTCATAAAAACTTGTTTTTATGGTTTAGATCTTACATGCAACTTGTAAAAACAGTAAATAAAGATAAGATTAAGGTTTCTACCGGATGAAAGTGGATGGATGATGTTTTTGAAGGATTTAGAGCTCCAAAAGTGATGAAAATGCTTGAAACGGAAAATGCTTTTGTTCCTCCTTGTTTGCTTTGATTAATAAACGATTTTGATGGTTGATTTTGGGTGGATTTGTGGCTGTACTTTCTGGTTTTAATGGAGGTTTTAGAGAGAAGTTAGAGAGAAGATAGAGAGAAAATGAGTGTGTGTAGGTGTTTTGTGTTTTAAGAAAAAGGAAATGAAAAGAAAATGGTTAAAGGTAATAATAAGTGATCTTGGGGTAGTGGGAAATCAGTATTTGCAGTTAAATCCCGTGTATGATTGGGTTAGAGTTTTACAAAAACGAGACAAGTAATAAAAACTTGAAAATTTTGAAATCTGCCAACCAGTGCGTCGCACTGACTGCTTGGTGCGGCGCACTGGGCCAATTTTCAGTGTTTTCTGATTTTTCGTTTTTACGTTTTGCTTCATTGGACCTTTTCGTTAACTGAAAGTTCTTAATTATGATACGTTATGAACTTAGGAAAGTTCATTAGGTGTTTTCTTGGTATTAGGGCTTATATAATTCAATTCCGGGAGTTATTCCGACACTGGTTCCGACACGGTAAGGACACGATATGTACGAGCTAGGGAATTATGAACACTATAAAAAGAGTAACTGGAGATTCGAACCGATAAATTTACTGAGAATCACCTGAATTTTTGACGGTTGTCACATCATCCCCGGGTTGAAAGAAATTTCGTCCCGAAATTTGACTCGTCTCATCAGGTAGAAGTATCTTTAAACAAATGCGGATACTTTTGACGGTTCTGGTCTTCACTTTCCCATGTGAATTCGTGACCACGTCGGGAGTTCCAACGAACCTTGACAATAGGAACACGGCTTTGTCTGAGTTGCTTGACCTCTCGGTCTACAACTTCAAGCGGTTCCTCGATGAAATTGAGTTTGTTGTCGATCTTGACCTCGTCGAGCGGGATGACGATGGTCTCATCGGATAGGCACTTTTTCAAGTGCGAGACATGGAACACGTTATGAACATTCGAAAGAACTGGCGGGAGTTGAAGTCGATACGCTACTGGACCAATGCGTTCGATGACTTCAAACGGTCCTGTGTACCTTGGGCTTAGCTTGCCGCGTTTCCCGAAGCGAACTACCCCTTTCCATGGCGATACTTTAAGAAGCACCCGGTCGCCAACCTGGAACTCAAGGGGTTTTCTTCGGTTATCGGCGTAGCTCTTCTGCCGAGTACGGGACGTCTTCAGTCGCTCTCTGATGGTGGTGATCTTGTCGATGGTTTTTTTGAACAATGTCGAGCCTTGTGAGATGTCGATCACCAGCTTCTAGCCAACAAAGCGGCGATCGGCACTTGCGTCCATATAAGGCCTCGAACGGGGCACACTTAATGCTAGCGTGGTAGTTGTTGTTGTACGAAAACTCGACCAATGGAAGATGAGTATCCCAACTTCCTCCAAAGTCGACTACGCATGCTCTAAGCATATCCTCAAGCGTTTGAATCGTCCTTTCGCTTTGACCGTCGGTCTGAGGGTGATAAGCTGTGCTAAGATCTAATCGCGTCCCGAGAGATTTCTTAAGCGCATTCCAAAAGCGGGACGTGAACCGACTATCCCTGTCATAAATGATGGAGAGAGGTGTCCCGTGGCGAGAGATAATCTCGTTAATGTAGATTTGCGCGAACTTCTCCATTGAGTGGGTTTCTCGCACCGGCAGAAAGTGAGCAGACTTCGTCAAACGGTCCACAATTACCCAAATTGTGTCGTTACCCTTTGCCGTCCTGGGTAATTTGGTAATGAAATCCATGGAAATTTGCTCCCACTTCCACATAGGAATCTCCGGTTGCTGCAGTAGTCCTGAAGGTTTCTGATATTCCGCCTTGACCTTGGAGCAAGTAAGACACTTGGCTACGTACAAGGCGATATCCTTCTTCATGCCCGACCACCAGTAATACTCCCTAAGGTCCTTGTACAACTTGTCTGAACCGGGGTGGATGGAGTATCGGGAACGGTGGCCTTCATCCAGAATTAACTTGCGAAGATCCTCGGACTTCGGAATCCATGCACGCCGTGCGTATATACATGCACGCCGTGCATGTTTGATTTTTTTTTTTTTTGTTTTTGTTTTTGTTTGTTTGTTTGTTTTAGGAGTCTCGAAACCCTCGTTTCAACTAATCGTGATCTTTTGTGCTCGTTGTAAACACCTCTTCATGTTCGAATGACTTAGTCGAATAAATTTTATCGTGTATGTTGAATTCCTAATCGAATGACTTGATCCATGTATCTTGAATTCCGAGTGGAATCAACATTTAGAAAAATTTCGAAAAATCTGAAAATCCTATTCGTGTAGGTTAAAAACTGGTTCGAGTTGTTTCTTATTCGTGCCTTTGTAATTCTTGTCCGAATAGGTACTTAGTAACCTTTTCAACTCCTTTACTTAGATACCCCAATCGTTCAATTCTTATTCCCGAGCAAATCACCGTAGTCGATCAAGCCAATATGGAGTTCAGGTACATGCTATATATTTGTATCAACACTTATTCATTATCTGAATTCGAACTTAATCTAATCTCCTTATTCAAATCCTTCTATTCGAATGATACTGGTCGAATGTCACCTTCATTCGAATGAAAACACTCGAATATCAATTGAACTAACACGAAAAGAGTTGTAATTCGTGTCAGTTGAAATGCTAGTCGAATTGTCTTATACGTGTAGTCTTAGTCGAATGATAATATTCTAACAAGGTGTTTTCGAGCACCGCGCTCTGATACCATTAGTTGGGTTTGATCCTTCTAGAGAGAGAAAGTTAATCTAGAGAGAGAAATTAGATTTAGCATTAAGATCCAAAAGTTACATTAATTACACCCCACACTCCTATTTATAGGAGTGTGAGGGCTTTACAAAGACTTCTTAATTATAACAATTATGCCCCTAATAACAAATACAAATACAATGTTATGAATATTCTATTCCTAACACATGGAAATGTAGAAAAAGATGCGAAAACGGTTATTAAACAAATTGTCACACCCCGCTAAAGCGAAAACACGAGGTGCGAAGAGCAAGAATATCATTTTACAAGTCATAACAAAACGCAAGGGTTTCAAGTCATAAAAACAGAATTTAAAAGTTTACAAGTTCGAAAATAACCAAGAGTACTTAAATTCATACAACCAAATACATCATTAAACAATTTGATAAAAATTCCCAAAATAATAGACAATGAACATGGTCTTTGTCACACCCCGCTTGGAAGCGGAAACACGGGGCGTTCCAGTTATAATATCATGAGTCAAATGTTACAACAACACAACCAATAAACCAACATCAAAATAACATTAATCATGCCAAGTGTTTACAAAATAAAATACAAATTCAAAAGCGATAAATCGCCGAGTACGAATGTATTACACAACATAACAAAACGGAACAACCAGGACATTACAACAAGTATCGCAAGTTCCGAAATACACAAGACAAATATCCCAAAAGCACAAATGGCATGATCAACAGGAATCCTTAGTTTCCTGCAAAGCGTTAAAACGACATCAACAACATGTTGGTGAATTATTCGCAAATTTAAAGTAAAAGTGACCCATCGACAAGTTTCATCAAAACAACGTTAAATTCAAATGATATATCTTGCTTTCAACAACCAATAGTGAGAGGTACTTTGCCTAGACTATTCATACACTGAACCTGACCGTACAACCCCAAATCCTGAGGTCGCCAACCAAAGGTAACAAATTAATTAACCGGCCATAACATCCGCTCCTAGAAACATTCTACCGAGCAATGAGGGTTAGGTCTATAACCCATATAGATCTATATATATGTAAAACCGTTGGGCTCAAAGCTTAACAAGTGTATCAGGGGGCCCCAACAAGGGCTAATGGCTTAATCTAAGGCAGACCTAATCCACTAGGCAAACAAGATAATCAACAACATTCCGCATACAAGCAGACATTTTAAAATACGCTTTACAGCCCAAAATATTTAAGAAAAAGGGCTACGAATAACTCACAGATAAGCTTCAGCAAACAAATATCGGGTACACCAATCACAGAGTTACAACTCCACCGCCTAAGTGCCTTAAACAATAAACAACATGGTCTCAGTATCTCTATAAGTCTAGGTCCGGTTTAGCCTTGTCGGTTAAGATTAAGTTAAATAAGATAATCACAATATTAATAAGTTTAAATAAGGTGACGTATTTAGAAGGCGATGTTCCGCGTCAAACACGACCGCTCGGAGAGATATCGGCATTCCACGTCATAATCGTCAACTGGAGAAGAATGATAATCCGAATCGAAAATGATTACTAGGAGTATCGGTTAATAAAATATCGTTACCAAGTTTCAATAGATCGACCAAGGTCAACGGAAACAATGTTGACTTGGTCAAAGTCAAACGTTAGGAATGTTGACTTTATAAAAGTCAAAGTCACAGATGTTGACTTATGAAAGTCAAATGTCATTTATGTTGACTTATTAGAGTCAAATGTCAATTAGGTTGACTTATTAAAGTCAAAATCAATTTAAAGTCAAAATTGACACTTTGGATAATTTGAAGTCTTACTTTTCAAAATATAAGGGTAATACAACTTTCAAAATCATTTTACCAAGAGTTTGTCGTAAAAACGCATTTGATAATTTTAGATTACGAACGTGTTATGAAACGAAGGTTTATGTGAAAGAGGTTAAAACATCCGTTTTAAGTGATATTATGGCTTTTATAAATATGTTAGCGTCTTTGAGTCCAAAGACGATGTTATAATGTAATATATTACTTTTATGCACAAGTTTACTCATATTAGTGTTTTATAGTCGTAAAAGACGTGAAATGAATTTCGGCAGCGCTTCCGCATCGTAATTTATTAGTCCAAATTTTATACACTTTCCCGCTTGTCAAAATTGTCTTTGTCATAATATATAATATGATACAAATTAAATACGTTACTTATGGTTAAATTCACATTTTAACGTATTTTAGTCCAAAGTTGTCCAAATCCGATAATAACAAGTGTTGGTCTAATATTTATTCCTAACCATTTTTCAAGGCTAAAACCGAACGTATGAAAAATGAGAAATTTGGAAGAAATCAATTCTTACCGATAACAACCGCAATTAGCAAGCTAAGAACCCGAGACAAAAATCCTTTGATGGTGTGGTGATGAGATTTCTAACTCCAAAACACAATACACCATCCGTTAATACAGGTTCTTAAGATAATGAGCTTACGGTTACGAAAATCAGCGAAACAAAACGAAAACGGGCAGACTGACCTCTGAATGCGTCGCCTATGGACCATTGGCGGCGCATTCAGTGCAGTCTCTGCACCGAAATCGTTTCTAAGTTTGGTAAATCGACTTTTGATGGTAGATTCTGGACATGCAAGCTATAATATGTTCAAAAACACTTTCAAATAACACTTTGGTAAAGCTTTTACAACCATTTAAGCAAGATCCATACACATTTTCATAAAAACTTGATTTTCAAAGATTTTCACCCATCAAACTTTTATAAAACTTATTTTCTTTACTTAGATCACACATGCAATGAATAAAACTTAGAAAATACAGAAAGTTTAAGTTGTTTTACCCCAAAGAAAATGAAGATGTGAAGATCAAGCAAGAAATGATGAAGATCCTTGGTGTGAGACGGTGATTTCGACCCGAAAACGTTATAACCCAAGCAAACCTTCAAATGGATGAGCAAACTCTACTTCTCTAGATGAAAACAACAATTTATAGTGGTGAAATATGTGGTTTATATTCTGGAATCACAGCCACAAGAAAAGAAATGGAAGGGTAATTGTGTTTGTGTGTGTTTGGATTCAAAGAGAAGAGAGAGTGTGAGCTAGGTGTGTGTGTGAAATGTGAAGTGAAAGTGGGGATCAATTGGGGGGTATTAGTGAGTGTTTACTGGACCAAAAAGGGCTTAGGACAAGTATAAACCCGAGACCAAAGTTTTAGGCCCGTTTAAGAAAGGTTGCAAAAGTTGAAAAAATCACCAAGTGCTGATCTGCAGCTGAATGCGGCGCCTATAGGTGAATGGCGGCGCATTCAGGCTCCAGACAGCAAATTTTTGATTTTTCGGTATAAGTTATGGTTACGCACGTTCGTTCTTTAGAGTTCTCGATTGTTTTACATATGAACTTAGGCAAGTTCATTACATGTATTCTTGGTATTGTAATTCATTATATGATTCGATTTAAATTCCAAAAATGGAAATGCATACTTCTCGATAAAAACATAAACACGAGCAAAGCACGATTTCTTAAGGATAGGGATACGTTAACCGACAAATTTGGCATAAACCTCCTAACTTATTTCCATGAGCATACTAACTATAAGGCACTTAGATAAAAATCAACTTACGTCTCAAGGGACGAATCAAAATAATCACATAAAACCCGATTCTCCACAATAAACCGTGAGTAAAACAAAGCGAAATACAAGGGTTAAAACAATTGCGAATAATATTAAAATAATAACGGTAACTCAAGTACCTCAAATAGACGGGACGTCACAGTCTTCCTAACACATAAAAATGGAAATATTATGAATATTCTATTCCTAACACATGGAAATGTAGAAAAAGATGCGAAAACGGTTATTAAACAAATATAGTAAGTTGAGGATCAAACGTGGAAAAGAGTTTTTCACATCATCTTTGTTAAGGTCATAACGTCTTCATAAGAACTCCGATTAGGGGATTCAAATTGCAAAATTAAATAGATAGAAAGAGTTCAAAATTATATTATATGGAAAAGATTATGCATATCTTTCTACGATGTAAAGTTGGATTACAGACCATGACCCTAACCCTTAACTCTAAAACCTAAGGCTTAGGTTTACTTAAAGGAAAGATATTAAGTGATTTTAGAAATATGTATGGACATTGTGCATACTGAAATATTATACATATGGTGGCATTTATAATACATGTTTTATGTTATTACATGCCGAAAAATCATTGTTTTTGTTATATCTATCGTTCATAATGTGATAGAGGTGATTACAGTTGCCAAATAAATCATAAATAGAGGAAAATATATACATTTATACAAAAAAAGTTACAAATATACAATTAAACGTGTATATAATAACACTAACTCTTAATAACATGATCGACTGAAAAGTTGGGGGTCATTTGAACATATTATACATGTGTTTATAAACTTCTTGCGCCTCTCTATATAGTTTTTTCTATATTTGAAAATCACTTCAATCGGATATCGAAACTGTGAGTTTTGGAAAAAAAGAAAAAAAAAATATTAAAACAATGCACGGCGTGAATGTATATAGGCACGGCGTGCATGTTAAAAATTTCCAAATTTGGCGGGAAAATTTACTATGCACGCCGTGCGTATATACATGCACGCCGTGCATGTTTGATTTTTTTTTTGTTTTTTTTGTTTTTGTTTGTTTGTTTGTTTTAGGAGTCTCGAAACCCTCGTTTCAACTAATCGTGATCTTTTGTGCTCGTTGTAAACACCTCTTCATGTTCGAATGACTTAGTCGAATAAATTTTATCGTGTATGTTGAATTCCTAATCGAATGACTTGATCCATGTATCTTGAATTCCGAGTGGAATCAACATTTAGAAAAATTTCGAAAAATCTGAAAATCCTATTCGTGTAGGTTAAAAACTGGTTCGAGTTGTTTCTTATTCGTGCCTTTGTAATTCTTGTCCGAATAGGTACTTAGTAACCTTTTCAACTCCTTTACTTAGATACCCCAATCGTTCAATTCTTATTCCCGAGCAAATCACCGTAGTCGATCAAGCCAATATGGAGTTCATGTACATGCTATATATTTGTATCAACACTTATTCATTATCTGAATTCGAACTTAATCTAATCTCCTTATTCAAATCCTTCTATTCGAATGATACTGGTCGAATGTCACCTTCATTCGAATGAAAACACTCGAATATCAATTGAACTAACACGAAAAGAGTTGTAATTCGTGTCAGTTGAAATGCTAGTCGAATTGTCTTATACGTGTAGTCTTAGTCGAATGATAATATTCGAACAAGGTGTTTTCGAGCACCGCGCTCTGATACCATTAGTTGGGTTTGATCCTTCTAGAGAGAGAAAGTTAATCTAGAGAGAGAAATTAGATTTAGCATTAAGATCCAAAAGTTACATTAATTACACCCCACACTCCTATTTATAGGAGTGTGAGGGCTTTACAAAGACTTCTTAATTATAACAATTATGCCCCTAATAACAAATACAAATACAATGTTATGAATATTTTATTCCTAACACATGGAAATGTAGAAAAAGATGCGAAAACGGTTATTAAACAAATTGTCACACCCCGCTAAAGCGAAAACACGAGGTGCGAAGAGCAAGAATATCATTTTACAAGTCATAACAAAATGCAAGGGTTTCAAGTCATAAAAACAGAATTTAAAAGTTTACAAGTTCGAAAATAACCAAGAGTACTTAAATTCATACAACCAAATACATCATTAAACAATTTGATAAAAATTCCCAAAATAATAGACAATGAACATGATCTTCCTAACACATAAAAATGAAAATGTTATGAATATTATATTCCTAACACATGGAAATGTAGAAAAAGATGCGAAAACGGTTATTAAACAAATATAGTAAGTTGAGGATCAAACGTCGAAAAGAGTTTTTCACATCATCTTTGTTAAGGTCATAACGTCTTCATAAGAACTCCGGTTAGGGGATTCATATTGCAGAATTAAATAGATAGAAAGAGTTCAAAATTATATTATATGGAAAAGATTATGCATATCTTTCTACGATGTAAAGTTGGATTACAGACCATGACCCTAACCTTTAAGTCTAAAACCTAAGGCTTAGGTTTACTTAAAGGAAAGATATTAATTGTTTTTAGAAATATGTATGGACATTGTGCATACTGAAATATTATACATATGGTGGCATTTATAATACATGTTTTATGGTATTACATGCCGAAAAATCATTGTTTTTGTTATATCTATTGTTCATAATGTGATAGAGGTGATTCCAGTTGCCAAATAAATCATAAATAGAGGAAAATATATACATTTATACAAAAAAAGTTACAAATATACAATTTAACGTGTATATAATAACACTAACTCTTAATAACATGATCGACTGAAAAGTTGAGGGTCATTTGAACATATTATATATGTGTTTATAAACTTCTCTCTATATAGTTTTTTCTTTATTTGAAAATCACTTCAATCGGATATCGAAACTGTGAGTTTTGGAAAAAAAAAATATATATTAAAACAATGCACGGCGTGCATGTGTATAGGCACGGCGTGCATGTTAAAAATTTCCAAATTTGGCGGGAAAATTAACTATGCACGCCGTGCATGTTTGATTTTTTTTGATTTTTTTATTTATTTTGGTTTTGTTTGTTTGTTTGTTTTAGGAGTCTCGAAACCCTCGTTTCAACTAATCGTGATCTTTTGTGCTCGTTGTAAACACCTCTTCATGTTCGAATGACTTAGTCGAATAAATTTTATCGTGTATGTTGAATTCCTAATCGAATGACTTGATCCATGTATCTTGAATTCTGAGTGGAATCAACATTTAGAAAAATTTCGAAAAATCTGAAAATCCTATTCGTGTAGGTTAAAAACTGGTTCGAGTTGTTTCTTATTGGTGCCTTTGTAATTCTTGTCCGAATAGGTACTTAGTAACCTTTTCAACTCCTTTACTTAGATACCCCAATCGTTCAATTCTTATTCCCGAGCAAATCACCGTAGTCGATCAAGCTAATATGGAGTTCATGTACATGCTATATATTTGTATCAACACTTATTCATTATCCGAATTCGAACTTAATCTAATCTCCTTATTCAAATCCTTCTATTCGAATGATACTGGTCGAATGTCACCTTCATTCGAATGAAAACACTCGAATATCAATTGAACTAACACGAAAAGAGTTGTAATTCGTGTCAGTTGAAATGCTAGTCGAATTGTCTTATACGTGTAGTCTTAGTCGAATGATAATATTCGAACAAGGTGTTTTCGAGCACCGCGCTCTGATACCATTAGTTGGGTTTGATCCTTCTAGAGAGAGAAAGTTAATCTAGAGAGAGAAATTAGATTTAGCATTAAGATCCAAAAGTTTCATTAATTACACCTCACACTCCTATTTATAGGAGTGTGAGGGCTTTACAAAGACTTCTTAATTATAACAATTATGCCCCTAATAACAAATACAAATACATTGTTATGAATATTCTATTCCTAACACATGGAAATGTAGAAAAAGATGCGAAAACGGTTATTAAACAAATTGTCACACCCCGCTAAAGAGAAAACACGAGGTGCGAAGAGCAAGAATATCATTTTACAAGTCATAACAAAATGCAAGGGTTTCAAGTCATAAAAACAGAATTTAAAAGTTTACAAGTTCGAAAATAACCAAGAGTACTTAAATTCATACAACCAAATACATCATTAAACAATTTGATAAAAATTCCCAAAATAATAGACAATGAACATGGTCTTCCTAACACATAAAAATGGAAATGTTATGAATATTCTATTCCTAACACATGGAAATGTAGAAAAAGATGCGAAAACGGTTATTAAACAAATATAGTAAGTTGAGGATCAAACGTCGAAAAGAGTTTTTCACATCATTTTCGGTAAGGTCATAACGTCTTCATAAGAACTCCGATTAGGGGATTCAAATTGCAGAATTAAATAGATAGAAAGAGTTCTAAATTATATTATATGGAAAAGATTATGCATATCTTTCTATGATGTAAAGTTGGATTACAGACCATGACCCTAACCCTTAACTCTAAAACCTAAGGCTTAGGTTTACTTAAAGGAAAGATATTAAGTGATTTTAGAAATATGTATGGACATTGTGCATACTGAAATATTATACATATGGTGGCATTTATAATACATGTTTTATGTTATTACATGCCGAAACATCTTTTTTTTTGTTATATCTATCGTTCATAATGTGATAGAGGTGATTCCAGTTGCCAAATAAATCATAAATAGAGGAAAATATATACATTTATACAAAAAAAGTTACAAATATACAATTAAACGTGTATATAATAACACGAACTCTTAATAACATGATCGACTGAAAAGTTGAGGGTCATTTGAACATATTATATATGTGTTTATAAACTTCTTGCGGCTCTCTATATAGTTTTGTAGGTCCTATTCACACAGGAACGCATTAACAAGAACGCGCAAAAGATTGATTAGACGGAAGAGATAAACACGAATAATCAAAGATAAACCAAATATTATTAATAAACGTTAATGATTACAATGGTTTAAACTGAGAAATCGTGGTAAGGCTAGGGAGAAGATTAAACATAATCTTCTCCCTAATCCGGTGATCGGCCGGATCGGGGCGCCTCCAAAACCCTAAAAACCTCTGCAAAAATCGCAGCCTCTCTCACTCTTCAAGAACTCTCTTAAAACTCTTAACCTAAAAGATGCAGAAAATTCACTACATATAAGACTGTTTCTCATCCATACGGATGAGACTTTCATCCGTACGGATGAGACTCTCATCCGTACGGATGAACGTTAAGCAAATCAGACCAAATATAAGTGTTCATCCGCACGGATGAGACTCTCATCCGTGCGTATGAACCCACATCCGCATGAATCAATGCAGAAGGTGAATTTCGCACTTTTTCAACCAACTAGGTGTACAACATTACAAGTGAACACGTTTGCAAAGCTATGGACATCCAAAAAGTGCATCAACAAACACCCCCTTGGACATAGCTTGCAAATTCTTGTATACACCTCTTGCAATCTTCAGTCAGTCTCTGCCGTGGTATCAGTATTTCTTGAATCTTCAAGCTTCATCAAAGTCTTCCCGAATAAACATGACAAATCAAACTTCGAACACTGACGTTTTCCGCTCGTTGTTGTCGAAATGCTAATTGGACATTCTGTAGTTTCTTTGACTTCACTCGAATGAACATGCAGCACATAATACCATAAGCAGTAAGACTCCCCCTGAGACTGAACTCTACAGACTTCGATACGATCATTTCAATAATGTGACAATCTTCACATACAACAATCTGCTATGAACTACCAACTGTAAATTTCCCCCCTCCAGATAAGCTCATCCCAATATGTAGACATCGTAGCTCAAATCGTCTTCATCATGAATTAAAATGTATTAGGCAAAAATTAGAGGACTCCATTTACAACTAATAATCCGTAACAAATTGGCACACATTCAGATTCATCAAAGATCATGCACCATAACCTGTGATTGCGAAACAATAACCAGATTCCCTCCACAACGGAATCACAATAAACGCGGAATAAATAAATAAACGTTAATGGCCCATAAATAACCGGATGTTCCCGATTACCCCACAAAAATCTTCATAATACTGTTTTTCTCCACAACTTCACTTTAAAACTGACCCGATAAAATAAGGAGATTACATACCGGATCTAGACATGATACAACCGAAAGTGAAGGTTCTGATCCTCATCCGTACGGATGAAATACCCGTTCGTGCGGATGAGGACTTATCCGTACGTATAGACATTTAATCTCAACTGATTCTTTCAAGCGCACGGATGAAGAGTTCATCCGTGTGGATCAGCTTCTGGTTCGTACGGATGGATATATCCGTTAGTCTTGAACTGGAACACCTCATTCGTACGTATGACTTAACTCATTTGCACGCATGAATTCACATCCGTACGAATGAACTTACATCCGCACGGATGAAGTTCGTCGATAGCTGGTAAAACAGTCCGCCGACAGAAAACCCAAAATCCCTTTTTGGTCGATTTGATTGCTATTTTGACCCCGTAAAATGCCCAGAGACTCCAGATAACCTGATTTACAAACCCTTTCAACCATACCATCAATCCAACCTCAAAACATAACAAAATCAATCCGAAAACGTGGAGAAAAATCTAAACCTTTTAACGTCTTCAATCTCGTTTGATCCAGATCAAGAGCACGGTGTTAACCGGCTCTGATACCAATTTGTAGGTCCTATTCACACAGGAACGCATTAACAAGAACGCGCAACAGATTGATTAGACGGAAGACATAAACACGAATAATCATAGATAAACCAAATATTATTAATAAACGTTAATGATTACAATGGTTTAAACTGAGAAATCGTGGTAAGGCTAGGGAGAAGATTAAACATAATCTTCTCCCTAATCCGGTGATCGGCCGGATCGGGGCGCCTCCAAAACCCTAAAAACCTCTGCAAAAATCGCAGCCTCTCTCACTCTTCAAGAACTCTCTTAAAACTCTTAACCTAAAAGATGCAGAAAATTCACTATATATAGGACTGTTTCTCATCCGTACGGATGAGACTCTCATCCGTACGGATGAGACTCTCATCCGTACGGATGGACGTTAAGCAAATCAGACCAAATATAAGTGTTCATCCGCACGGATGAGACTCTCATCCGTGCGTATGAACCCACATCCGCATGAATCAATGCAGAAGGTGAATTTCGCACTTTTTCAACCAAGTAGGTGTACAACATTACAAGTGAACATTAATAATGCGTTTGCAAAGCTATGGACATCCAAAAAGTGCATCAACAGTTAGCAACTTATTGAAACATTTTTGGGCTAGATCAGGACCACACAATCGGTTTAGTGTATACTTACTATTTATATTATGCCAAGAGATTGATACGAGTTACTATTTAGTTAAACACATACTCCCTACGCATATACCCTTTTTAGCGCTTGGATTCCGCTGCAACTTTATTTATACGAGTTTTATTTATTCACTTGCGTGTGTACAAACCTTTTGCTATTCACATATATGTTCTATCGTTGCTTCGTTCCTTTTACTTATGACGTCACTATTTTCGTGTACTTTCTATTTTTGGAAACTTTTCTCGAAACTCTAAACTGTAACTCACTCACTACTTTATGTAGTTGACACTTTATCTTATGTTTCAGGAAATTAATGTAAGTGTATGGAATGCATGGCAAGGAAGGGTCATTATGGTTACGTGAGGCGCAAAGTGGGAAAAGACCTTTCTATTTTTGGGAATTTTATTTTGAAACATTGTACTTGCACTTTATTTGAAACTTATAAACTGCTTGGTTGTTGAAACTTGAACAATTTTATTTTTATTGAAATGACTTGAATCGTTTAAATTTGCTTATGACCGTGTAATGATATTCCAGCTCTCACATTCCGTGTTTCCGCTATAGCAGGGTGTGACAGACTTGGTATCAGAGCACAGGTTATAGTGAAAACGGTTTTAGAAATTTCCAAAAAGTTTTTTTTTTTTTTTTTTTTTTTTTTGAAACAAAACTATAACCAAGGCTTTTCGGAAAATCATTATGGGTTCAAAACTTTAGAGAATTAATTTCGCAACTGCATAATTGTTTTTAACTACGCATGGCCTAATCACCTCTGCCTAGTTCAAAATGGCTTATGCAAGAACGAAACGTAATTACTAATGTTAAACGGTTTTAAGTCAAAAATTCCCGGTCTTACTATTCCCAACCTCACGTGATCGACCCTTACCTGCATTTCCTTACTTATTTCCTTTAGCATTATCGTGTTCATGTACTTACGAAACTCTTTACGTCGCTAATCCGTCATGTCTCAATCGTCACGCTCGCGATCCCCCTCACGATCACAGTCCCGATCCCATCACCGAGCCGCGTCGTCACACGAGCCATCCGAGGGCCATACCGCCTCGGAAAGTCTCCGACACCAGACCACGGACCCCACGGAGGATACCTCCATGGCTGTGTCCAGCAGCATCTGGTCAAGCCCGAGGTCGGTTTTACCACCTCCACCGACTCCCGTTGTCGCGCCCCCACATCGCCGTGGGCCGCGTGTCGTTATGACGGCACGTAAACAGGTAGTTCTCCCGGGACGGCTTCCCGATAGGATGGTGGCGCAGCAGGACGGTCCGTCCAGGCATGCACCACCCCACCTTCCATTCGGGCACCCACCTCCCGAGGCTCCGCGCACCTCGATGATTGACCACTACTCGTGGGAGCGACAGCTCGAGCGAGAGGAGATGCAGCGGGCTCGAGACGCTGAGGCAGCTAGGCAGAGGATGCCGCCTACCCCACAGCTACCCCTTCCTGCCTCTTTCCTGCACCTTCACCGAGAGGTAAGGGGACTTTCGGAGGAAGCCCAGCAACAAGGGCTGCTCCTCTGCGAGGTCTCCGATGCCGCTCATCGGTTGTCGGAGCAGGCACTGCGACACCTTGCTGCCGTCCAGGCCACAGTCCGGACAGTGCAACGCTTGGTCGGAGTTTGTCTGATCATGGGGACCTTGTTGGCGGTTGTCATCGCCAAGATGTTCTTCGAGAGGCGCCGATAGTTCTTTAATTTTCTTTTATTATAGTACTGTGGGCCGAGTTGTAATTTTCCATGTACACAGCTTCGAGCCATTTTCTTTATTTCCATGTTGTATTGTACCGTACTTCTTCTATTTTGAACCTTGTACTCAACTTATTATTAATTAATGAATGAAGTTCCATTTATTATTATCTATATTTACCTTGTCTTGTGAATCTGTACTGTGTTGAACCATTTTCTTACTTATGAATCCGTATCGCCACCATATGTATAATATTTCAGTATGCACAATGTCCATACATATTTCTAAAATCACTTAATATCTTTCCTTTAAGTAAACCTAAGCCTTAGGTTTTAGAGTTAAGGGTTAGGGTCATGGTCTGTAATCCAACTTTACATCGTAGAAAGATATGCATAATCTTTTCCATATAATATAATTTAGAACTCTCTTCTATCTATTTAATTCTGCAATTTGAATCCCCTAATCGGAGTTCTTATGAAGACGTTATGACCTTAACAAAGATGATGTGAAAAACTCTTTTCGACGTTTGATCCTCAACTTACTATATTTGTTTAATAACCGTTTTCGTATCTTTTTCTACATTTCCATGTGTTATGAATAGAATATTCATAAAATTTCCATTTTTATGTGTTAGGAAGACCATGTTCATTGTCTATTATTTTGGGAATTTTTATCAAATTGTTTAATGATGTATTTGGTTGTATGAATTTAAGTACTCTTGGTTATTTTCGAACTTGTAAACTTTTAAATTATGTTTTTATGACTTGAAACCCTTGCATTCTGTTATGACTTGTAAAATGATATTCTTGCTCTTCGCACCTCGTGTTTTCGCTTTAGCGGGGTGTGACAATTTGTTTAATAACCGTTTTCGCATCTTTTTCTACATTTCCATGTGTTAGGAATAGAATATTCATAACATTGTATTGGTGTTTGTTATTAGGGGCATAACTGTTATAATTAAGAAGTCTTTGTAAAGCCCTCACACTCATTAACTTTCTCTCTCTAGAAGGATCAAACCCAACAATTGGTATCAGAGCGCGGTGCTCGAAAACACCTTGTTCGAATATTATCATTCGACTAAGACTACACGTATAGGACAATTCGACTAGCATTTCAACTGACACGAATTACAACTCTTTTCGTGTTAGTTCAATTGATATTCGAGTGTTTTCATTCGAATGAAGGTGACATTCGACCAGTATCATTCGAATAGAAGGATTTGAATAGGAGATTAGATTAAGTTCGAATTCAGATAATGAATAAGTGTTGATACAAATATATAGCATGTACATGAACTCCATATTGGCTTGATCGACTAAGGTGATTTGCTCGGGAATACGAATTGAACGATTGGGGTATCTAAGTAAAGGATTTGAAAAGGTTACTAAGTACCTATTCGGACAAGAATTACAAAGGCATGAATAAGAAAAAACTCGAACAAGTTTTTAACCTACAAGAATAGGATTTTCATATTTTTCGAAATTTTTCTAAGTGTTGATTCCACTCGGAATTCAACATACATGGATCAAGTCATTCGACTAGGAATTCAAGTTACAAGACCAAGTGTTCATTCGACTAGGAATTCAACATACACGATAAAATTTATTCGACTAAGTCATTCGAAAATGAAGAGGTGTTTACAAAGAGCACAAAATATCACGATTAGTTGAAACGAGGGTTTCGAGACTTTTAAAACAAACAAACAAACAAAAAAAAAAACAAAAAAAAAAAAACATGCACGGCGTGCATAGTTAATTTCCCGCCTAATTTGGAAATTTTAACATGCTGGGCGTGCCTATATACATGCACGCCGTGCATTGTTTTGATTTTTTTATATTTTTTTTTCACATTTTCGATATCCGATTGAAGTGATTTTCCAAATAAAGAAAAAACTATATATAGAGGGGCAAGAAGTTTATAACACATATATAATATGTTCAAATGACCCTCAACTTTCAGTCGATCATAGTATTAAGAGTTAGTGTTATTATATACACGTTTAATTGTATATTTGTAACTTTTTTTGTATAAATGTATATATTTCCTCTATTTATGATTTATTGGCAACTGGAATCACCTCTATCACATTATGAACGATAGATATAACAAAAACAATGATTTTTCGGCATGTAATAACATAAAACATGTATTATAAATGCCACCATATATATAATATTTCAGTATGCACAATGTCCATACATATTTCTAAAATCACTTAATAATCTTTCCTTTAAGTAAACCTAATCTTAGGTTTTAGAGTTAAGGGTTAGGGTCATGGTCTGTAATCCAACTGTACATCGTAGAAGAATATGCAAAAATATTTCATATATATAATTTAGAACTCTTCTATCTATTTAATTCTGCATTTGAATCCCTCCCTAACGGAGTTCTTACGAAGACGTTATGACCATAACAAAGATGATGTGAAAAACTCTTTTCGACGTATGATCCTCAACTTACTATATTTGTTTAATAACCATTTTCGCATCTTTTTCTACATTTCCATGTGTTAGAAATAGAATATTACACACCAATAGCTACAATTACAGGTTTTTCATAATCAAATAACATATTTTTATTTTCCACATCTTTTGTCTATGCTCGTGAACAGGTATTCACGAGTTTATTGTGATTTCCTTTATTTGGCCATATCTTTTTCGTACGGATACCGATGGAGTAATTCAATTTGGGAATGAAATTACACACCAAGAGCTACAATTTACAGGTTTTCATAATCAAATAACATAATTTTTTAATTTTCACATCTTTTGTCAATGCTCGTGAACAGGTATTCACGAGTTAATGTTATTTCCTTGATTTGGCCATATCTTTCCAGCGTGACGGACACCGTTGGAGGTAATTCAATACGGGAAATGAAATTAGACACAAAGAGCTACAATTATAGGTTTTCCATAATCAAATAACATAATTTTTTATTTTTCACATCTTTTTGTCTATGCTCGTGAACAGTTATTCACGAGTTATGTGATTTCCTTGATTTGGCCATATCTTTCTCGTACGGATACCGATGAAGGTAATTCTATTTGGGAATTAAATTAGATACGAAGAGGTACAGTTTACATGTTTTCCATAATTAAATAACATACTTTTTATTTTTCACATCTTTTTGTCTATGCTCGTGAACAGGTATTCACGAGTTTATGTGATTTCCTTGATTTGGCCATATCATTCTCGTACGGACACCGATGGAGATAATTACATTTGGGAATGAAATTACACGCCAAAAGCTACAATTTACAGGTTTTCCATAATCAAATAACATAATTTTTATTTTTCACATTTTTTGTCTATGCTCATGAACAGGTAATACCGAGTTTATGTGATTTCCTTTATTTGGCCATATCTTTTTCGTACGGATACCGATGGAGGTAATTCAATTTGAGAATGAAATTACACACCAAGAGCTACAATTTACTGGTTATGCATAATCATATAACATAATTTTTAATTTTCACATCTTTCTGTCTATGCTCGTGAACAGATATTCACGACTTTATGTGATTTGCTTTATTTGGCTATATCTTTCACGTACGGACACCGATGAGGTAATTCAATATGGGAATAAAATTAGACACCAAGAGCTACAATTTGAAGGTTTTCCATAATCAAATAACATAATTTTTATTTTTCACAACTTTTTGTCTATGCTCGTGAACAGTTATTCACGAGTTTATGTGATTTCCTTGATTTGGCCATATTCTTTCTCGTATGGATACCGATGGAGGTAATCAATTGGGAATTAAATTAAACACCAAGAGCTACAATTAAAGTTTTCCATAATCAAATAACATAATTTTTATTTTTTCACATCTTTTTGTCTATGCTCGTGAACAGGTATTCACGAGTTTATGTGATTTCCTTGATTTCGCCATATTTTTCTCGTACGGATACCGACGGAGGTAATTCAATTTGGAATGAAATTAGCACACCAAAGCTACATTTACAGTTTTCCATAATCAAATAACATAACTTCTATTTTCACACTTTTTGTCTATGCTCGTGAACAGGTTATTCACGAGTTTGATGTGATTTCCTGATTTAGCCATATCTTTTCGTACGGATACGATGGAGGTAATTCAATTTGGGAAATGAAATTAGCACACTAAGAGCTACAATATACAGGCTTTCCATAATCAAAGACCATAAATTTTTATTCTTCAGCATCCTTTTTATGTTCGTGAACAGGTACTCACGAGTTTGTGGTGATTTCCTTGATTTGAATATTTTTCTCGTACGGATTCCGATGGAGGTAGAATCAATTTGGGAATGATATTAGACACCAAGAGCTACTATATATACAGGTTTTCCATAATTGAATTACATAATTTTTATTTTTCACATCTTTTTGTCTATGCTCGTGAACAGGTATTCACGAGTTTGTGTGATTTCCTTGATTTGGCCATATTTTTCTCGTACGGATACCGATGGAGGTAGAATCAATTTGGGAATGATATTAGACACCAAGAGCTACTATATACAGGTTTTCCATAATCAATAACATAATTTTTATTTTCACATCTTTTTGTCTATGCTCGTGAACAGGTATTCACGAGTTTGTGTGATTTCCTTGATTTGGCCATATCTTTCTCGTACGGATACCGATGGAGGTAGAATCAATTTGGGAATGATATTAGACACCAAGAGCTACTATATACAGGTTTTCCATAATCAAATAACATAATTTTTATTTTTCACATCTTTTTGTCTATGCTCGTGAACAGGTATTCACGAGTTTGTGTGATTTCCTTGATTTGGCCATATCTTTCTCGTACGGATACCGATGGAGGTAGAATCAATTTTGGGAATGATATTAGACACCAAGAGCTACTATATACAGGTTTCCATAATCAAATAACATAATTTTTATTTTTCACATCTTTTTGTCTATGCTCGTGAACAGGTATTCACGAGTTTGTGTGATTTCCTTGTTTTGGCCATATCTTTTTCGTACGGATACCGATGGAGGTAAATCAATTTGGGAATGATATTAGACACCAAGAGCTATAATATACAGGTTTTCCATAAACAAGTAACATAATTTTTATTTTCCACATCTTTTGTCTATGCGTGAAACAGTATTCACGAGTTTGTGTGATTCCTTATTTGGCCATTCTTTCTCGTACGGAATCCGTGGAGGTAGAATCAATTTGGGAATGATATTAGACACCAAGAGCTACTATATACAGGTTTTCCATAATCAAATCACATAATTTTTATTTTTTCAAAACTTTTTGTCCATGCTCGTGAACAGGTATTCACGAGTTTGTGTGAATTTCCTTGATTTCGTCCATATCTTCTTTCTCGTACATGATACCGATGGAGGTAGATTAAATTGGGGAATGATATTAGACACCAAAGAGCTACTATATACAGGTTTTCCATAATCAAATAACATAATTTTATCTTTTCACATCTTTTTTGTTCTATGCTCGTGAACAGGTATTCACGAGTTTGTGTGATTTCCTTGATTTTGCCATATCTTTCTCGTACGGATACCGATGGAGGTAGAATCAATTTGGGAATGATATTAGACACCAAGAGCTACTATATACAGGTTTTCCATAATCAAATAACATAATTTTTATTTTTCACATCTTTTTGTCTATGCTCGTGAACAGGTATTCACGAGTTTGTGTGATTTCCTTAATTTCGCCATATTTTTCTCGTACGGATACCGATGGAGGTAGAATCAATTTGGGAATGATATTAGACACCAAGAGCTACTATATACAGGTTTTCCATAATCAAATAACATAATTTTATATTTCACATCTTTTTTGTCTATGCTCGTGAACAGGTATTCACGAGTTTGTGTGATTTCTTGATTTCGCCATATTTTTCTCGTACGGATACCGATGGAGGTAGAATCAATTTGGGAATGATATTAGACACCAAGAGCTACTATATACAGGTTTTCCATAATCAAATAACATAATTTTTATTTTTCACATCTTTTGTCTATGCTCGTGAACAGGTATTCACGAGTTTGTGTGATTTCCTTGATTTGGCCATATCTTTCTCGTACGGATACCGATGGAGGTAGAATCAATTTGGGAATGATATTAGACACCAAGAGCTACTATATACAGGTTTTCATAATCAAATAACATAATTTTTATTTTTCACATCTTTTTGTCTATGCTCGTGAACAGGTATTCACGAGTTTGTGTGATTTCCTTGATTTGGCCATATCTTTCTCGTACGGATACCGATGGAGGTAGAATCAATTTGGGAATGATATTAGACACCAAGAGCTACTATATACAGGTTTTCCATAATCAAATAACATAATTTTTATTTTCACATCTTTTTGTCTATGCTCGTGAACAGGTATTCACGAGTTTGTGTGATTTCATTGATTTCACCATATTTTTCTCATACAGATTCCGATGGGATAGAATCAATTTGGGAAAGAAATTAGACACCAAGAGCTACTATATACAGGTTTTCCATAATCAAATAACATAATTTTTTATTTTTTCACATCTTTTTTTCTAATGCTCGTGAACAAGTATTCCGAGTTTGTGTGATTTGCCTTGATTGCCATATCTTCTCGTAGGATACGATGGAAGGTAGAATCAATTTGGGAATGATATTAGACACCAAGAGCTACTATATACAGGTTTTCATAATCAAATAACATAAATTTTATTTTTCACATCTTTTTGTCTATGCTCGTGAACAGTATTCACGAGTTTGTGTGATTTCATTGCTTTCACCATATTTTTCTCTTACGGATACCGATGGAGGTAGAATCAATTAGGAATGATATTCGACAGCAAGGGCTATTATATAAGGTTTTCCATAATCAAATAACATAATTTTTATTTTTCACATCTTTTTATCTATGCTCGTGAACATTTATTCACGAGTTTGTGTGATTTCCTTGATTTGGCCATATCCTTCTCGTACGGATACCGATGGAGGTAGAATCAATTTGGGAATGATATTAGACACCAAGAGCTACTATATACAGGTTTTCCATAATCAAATAACATAATTTTTATTTTTCACATATTTTTGTCTATGCTCGTGAACAGGTATTCACGAGTTTGTGTGATTTCCTTGATTTGGCCATATCTTTCTCGTACGGATACCGATGGAGGTAGAATCAATTTGGGAATGATATTAGACACCAGAGCTACTATATACAGGTTTTCCATAATCAAATAACATAATTTTTATTTTTCACATCTTTTTGTCTATGCTCGTGAACAGGTATTCACGAGTTTGTGTGATTTCCTTGATTTCGCCATATTTTTCTCGTACGGATACCGATGGAGGTAGAATCAATTTGGAATGATATTAGACACCAAGAGCTACTATATACAGGTTTCCATAATCAAATAACATAATTTTATTTTTCACATCTTTTTGTCTATGCTCGTGAACAGGTATTCACGAGTTTGTGTGATTTCCTTGATTTGACAAAATATTTCTCGTACGGATACGATGGAGGTAGAATCAATTTGGGAATGATATTAGACACCAAGAGCTACTATATACAGGTTTTCCATAATCAAATAACATAATTTTTATTTTTCACATCTTTTTGTCTATGCTCGTGAACAAGTATTCACGAGTTTGTGTGATTTCCTTGATTTCACCATATTTTTCTCGTACGGATACCGATGGAGGTAGAATCAATTTGGGAATGATATTAGACACCAAGAGCTACTATATACAGGTTTTCCATAATCAAATAACATAATTTTTATTTTTCACATCTTTTTGTCTATGCTCGTGAACAAGGTATTCACGAGTTTGTGTGATTTCCTTGATTTCGCCATATTTTTCTCGTACGGATACCGATGGAGGTAGAATCAATTTGGAATGATATTAGACACCAAGATCTACTATATACAGGTTTTCCATAATCAAATAACATAATTTTTATTTTTCACATCTTTTTTTCTATGCTCGTGAACAGGTATTCACGAGTTTGTGTGATTTCCTTGATTTCGCCATATTTTTCTCGTACGGATACCGATGGAGGTAGAATCAATTTGGGAATGATATTAGACACCAAGAGCTACTATATACAGGTTTTCCATAATCAAATAACATAATTTTTATTTTTCACAACCTTTTGTCTATGCTCGTGAACACGTATTCACGAGTTTGTGTGATTTCCTTGATTTCGCCATATTTTTCTCGTACGGATACCGATGGAGGTAGAATCAATTTGGGAATGATATTAGACACCAAGAGCTACTATATACAGGTTTTCCATAATCAAATAACATAATTTTTATTTTTCACATCTTTTTGTCTATGCTCGTGAACAGGTATTCACGAGTTTGTGTGATTTCCTTGATTTCGCCATATTTTTCTCGTACGGATACGATGGAGGTAGAATCAATTTGGAATGATATTAGACACCAAGAGCTACTATATACAGGTTTTCCATAAACATATAACATAATTTTTATTTTTCACATCTTTTTGTCTATGCTCGTGAACAGTATTCACGAGTTTGTGTGATTTCCTTGATTTCGCCATATTTTTCTCGTACGGATACCGATGGAGGTAGAATCAATTTGGGAATGATATTAGACACCAAGAGCTACTATACAGGTTTTCCATAATCAAATAACATAATTTTTATTTTTCACATCTTTTTGTCTATGCTCGTGAACAGGTATTCAGAGTTTGTGTGATTTCCCTTGATTTGGCCATATTTTCTCGTACGGATACCGATGGAGGTAGAATCAATTTGGAATGATATTAGACACCAAGAGTACTATATACAGGTTTTCCATAATCAAATAACATAATTTTTATTTTTCACATCTTTTTGTCTATGCTCGTGAACAGGTATTCACGAGTTTGTGTGATTTCCTTGATTTCGCCATATTTTTCTCGTACGGATACCGATGGAGGTAGAATCAATTTGGGAATGATATTAGACACCAAGAGCTACTATATAAAGGTTTTCCATAATCAAATAACATAATTTTTATTTTTCACATCTTTTTGTCTATGCTCGTGAACAGGTATTCACGAGTTTGTGTGATTTCCTTGATTTGTCATATTTTCTCGTACGGATACCGATGGAGGTAGAATCAATTTGGGAATGATATTAGACACCAAGAGCTACTATATACAGGTTTTCCATAATCAAATAACATAATTTTTATTTTTCACATCTTTTTGTCTATACTCGTGAACAGGTATTCACGAGTTTGTGTGATTTCCTTGATTTGGCCATATTTTTCTCGTACGGATACCGATGGAGGTAGAATCAATTTGGGAATGATATTAGACACAAAGAGCTACTATATACAGGTTTTCCATAATCAAATAACATAATTTTTATTTTCACATCTTTTTGTCTATGCTCGTGAACAGGTATTCACGAGTTTGTGTGATTTCCTTGATTTGGCCATATTTTTCTCGTACGGATACCGATGGAGGTAGAATCAATTTGGGAATGATATTAGACACCAAGAGCTACTATATACAGGTTTTCCATAATCAAATAACATAATTTTATTTTTCAAATGTTTTTGTCTATGCTCGTGAACAGGTATTCACGAGTTTGTGTGATTTCCTTGATTTCGCCATATTTTTCTCGTACGGATACCGATGGAGGTAGAATCAATTTAGGAATGATATTAGACACCAAGAGCTACTATATACAGGTTTTTCCATAATCAAATAACATAATTTTTATTTTTCACATCTTTTTGTCTATGCTCGTGAACAGGTATTCACGAGTTTGTGTGATTTCCTTGATTTCGCCATATCTTTCTCGTACGGATAACGATGGAGGTAGAATCAATTTGGGAATGATATTAGACACCAAGAGCTACTATATACAGGTTTTCCATAATCAAATAACATAATTTTTATTTTTCACATCTTTTTGTCTATGCTCGTGAACAGGTATTCACGAGTTTGTGTGATTTCCTTGATTTCGCCATATTTTTCTCGTACGGATACCGATGGAGGTAGAATCAATTTGGGAATGATATTAGACACCAAGAGCTACTATATACAGGTTTTCCATAATCAAATAACATAATTTTTATTTTTCACATCTTTTTGTCTATGCTCGTGAACAGTATTCACGAGTTTGTGTGATTTCCTTGATTTGGCCATATTATTCTCGTACGGATACCGATGGAGGTAGAATCAATTTGGGAATGATATTAGACACCAAGAGCTACTATATACAGGTTTTCCATAATCAAATAATATAATTTTTATTTTTCACATCTTTTTGTCTATGCTCGTGAACAGGTATTCACGAGTTTATGTGATTAAAGGTTTTCCATAATCAAATAACATAATTTTTATTTTTTACAACCTTTTGTCTATTCTCGTGAACAGGTATTCACGAGTTTGTGTGATTTCCTTGATTTCGCCATATTTCTCTCGAATGGATACCGATGGAGGTAGAATCAATTTGGGAATGATATTAGACACAAAGAGCTACTATATACAGGTTTTCCATAATCAAATAACATAATTTTTATTTTTCACATCTTTTTGTCTATGCTCATGAACAGGTATTCACGAGTTTGTGTGATTTCCTTGATTTCGCCATATTTTTCTCGTACGGATACCGATGGAGGTAGAATCAATTTGGGAATGATATTAGACACAAAGAGCTACTATATACAGGTTTTCCATAATCAAATAACATAATTTTTATTTTTCACATCTTTTTTCTATGCTCGTGAACAGGTATTCACGAGTTTGTGTGATTTCCTTGATTTCGCCATATTTTTCTCGTACGGATACCGATGGAGGTAGAATCAATTTGGGAATGATATTAGACACAAAGAGCTACTATATACAGGTTTTCCATAATCAAATAACATAATTTTTTTTTTCACAACTTTTTGTCTATGCTCGTGAACAGGTATTCACGAGTTTGTGTGATTTCCTTGATTTCGCCATATTTTTCTCGTACGGATACCGATGGAGGTAGAATCAATTTGGGAATGATATTAGACACCAAGAGCTACTATATACAGGTTTTCCATAATCAAATAACATAATTTTTATTTTTCACATCTTTTTGTCTATGCTCGTGAACAGGTATTCACGAGTTTGTGTGATTTCCTTGATTTTGCCATATTTTTCTCGTACGGATACCGATGGAGGTAGAATCAATTTGGGAATGATATTAGACACCAAGAGCTACTATATACAGGTTTTCCATAATCAAATAACATAATTTTTATTTTTCACATCTTTTTGTCTATGCTCGTGAACAGGTATTCACGAGTTTGTGTGATTTCCTTGATTTCGCCATATTTTTCTCGTACGGATACCGATGGAGGTAGAATCAATTTGGGAATGATATTAGACACCAAGAGCTACTATATACAGGTTTTCCATAATCAAATAACATAATTTTTATTTTTCACAACTTTTTGTCTATGCTCGTGAACAGGTATTCACGAGTTTGTGTGATTTCCTTGATTTCGCCATATTTTTCTCGTACGGATACCGATGGAGGTAGAATCAATTTGGGAATGATATTAGACACCAAGAGCTACTATATACAGGTTTTCCATAATCAAATAACATAATTTTTATTTTTCACAACCTTTTGTCTATGCTCGTGAACAGGTATTCACGAGTTTGTGTGATTTCCTTGATTTCGCCATATTTTTCTCGTACGGATACCGATGGAGGTAGAATCAATTTGGGAATGATATTAGACACCAAGAGCTACTATATACAGGTTTTCCATAATCAAATAACATAATTTTTATTTTTCACATCTTTTTGTCTATGCTCGTGAACAGGTATTCACGAGTTTGTGTGATTTCCTTGATTTCGCCATATTTTTCTCGTACGGATACCGATGGAGGTAGAATCAATTTGGGAATGATATTAGACACCAAGAGCTACTATATACAGGTTTTCCATAATCAATAACATAATTTTTATTTTTCACATCTTTTTGTCTATGCTCGTGAACAGGTATTCACGAGTTTGTGTGATTTCCTTGATTTCGCCATATTTTTCTCGTACGGATACCGATGGAGGTAGAATCAATTTGGGAATGATATTAGACACCAAGAGCTACTATATACAGGTTTTCCATAATCAAATAACATAATTTTTATTTTTCACAACTTTTTGTCTATGCTCGTGAACAGGTATTCACGAGTTTGTGTGATTTCCTTGATTTCGCCATATTTTTCTCGTACGGATACCGATGGAGGTAGAATCAATTTGGGAATGATATTAGACACCAAGAGCTACTATATACAGGTTTTCCATAATCAAATAACATAATTTTTATTTTCACAACTTTTTGTCTATGCTCGTGAACAGGTATTCACGAGTTTGTGTGATTTCCTTGATTTCGCCATATTTTCTCGTACGGATACCGATGGAGGTAGAATCAATTTGGGAATGATATTAGACACCAAGAGCTACTATATACAGGTTTTCCATAATCAAATAACATAATTTTTATTTTTCACAACTTTTTGTCTATGCTCGTGAACAGGTATTCACGAGTTTGTGTGATTTCCTTGATTTCGCCATATTTTTCTCGTACGGATACCGATGGAGGTAGAATCAATTTGGGAATGATATTAGACACCAAGAGCTACTATATACAGGTTTTCCATAATCAAATAACATAATTTTTATTTTTCACATCTTTTTGTCTATGCTCGTGAACAGGTATTCACGAGTTTGTGTGATTTCCTTGATTTCGCCATATTTTTCTCGTACGGATACCGATGGAGGTAGAATCAATTTGGGAATGATATTAGACACCAAGAGCTACTATATACAGGTTTTCCATAATCAAATAACATAATTTTTATTTTTCACATCTTTTTGTCTATGCTCGTGAACAGGTATTCACGAGTTTGTGTGATTTCCTTGATTTCGCCATATTTTTCTCGTACGGATACCGATGGAGGTAGAATCAATTTGGGAATGATATTAGACACCAAGAGCTACTATATACAGGTTTTCCATAATCAAATAACATAATTTTTATTTTTCACATCTTTTTGTCTATGCTCGTGAACAGGTATTCACGAGTTTGTGTGATTTCCTTGATTTCGCCATATTTTTCTCGTACGGATACCGATGGAGGTAGAATCAATTTGGGAATGATATTAGACACCAAGAGCTACTATATACAGGTTTTCCATAATCAAATAACAAATTTTTATTTTTCAAATCTTTTTGTCTATCCTCGTGAACAGGTATTCACGAGTTTGTGTGATTTCCTTTATTTCGCCATATTTTTCTCGTAAGGTACCGATGGAGGTAGTACCAATTTGGAATGATTAGACCAAGAGTACTATATACAAGGTTTTCCATAATCAAATAACATTAATTTTATTTTCCAATCTTTTTGTCTATGCTCGTGAAACAGGTATTCACGAGTTTGTGTGATTTCTTGATTTCGCCATATTTTT